>CAXKVY010000556.1:0-1247684 GCA_964058915.1 Tetropium fuscum | reverse complement strand
TAGAATTTTTCATATTTGTATTGCCTAGTGCACAACATTAGGCTAGGTTCTCAAATCATTATTAAAATCATTTTCAAAACGAAAACTACAAACTACGTGATTTAAATTGAAACACATTTTATTACGAATTAATCGGTTCCTCCATGCTTTATAACGTTGGGGTTCCTTTACTTTGCTAGGAAATTTGTGCATCGTCGCGGACGAATTTTTACGGCTGTTCTTACAACCCACAAGACAACAATTAATAATTTTAAGACGAAAGTCAATACAAGAAATTAAAAAGAAGATATTTTCGATAGTAAACAATGTAAACACGACCACAAACTTCTGATTTGCACCAATAACTCGATGTATCTGTACTGTTTCTCGCAGCGCACAAGCTCCTGTGACACACTGATAAGCCGTATCTTTGGGGGCGCGTATCTCAGTTATTAATTGCGATAGAAGGGTGCGGTTTTCACTGCTATTCTTACTTTTTTTTTGCTTCACACCCCCATTAAATGAGGAATAAGGGAGAATGTTTCGTACTCTTAATTAATTATGTGCTAATAATCCTCTAATTAAAGTACAAAATAAAACAATACAAAAATAATATGTTATTATTTGATAATTATATAGTAATGATACTAGTGGTGTGATTTTTTTGTCACGTTAACATAATTAGACAATTCCATCAATTAAGTAGCCTAAGGTAACTTAGGCTACTTAACTTATCTGCTAGTGAAAGTCCCGTCAAAAAATCGGTCCAGCCGTTTCGGAGATTAGCCGGAACGTCTGTCTGTTCCGGCTAATCTTCGAAACTGACAGAAAAACATTTTTAAAATTATCTTTTGAAGTAAAAATTGCGCCTAAAGAAGCTCAGCACTTGTATTTTTGTGGGTGTTGAATGAGACTGGGCCGTCACGCGTCAGGCTCGGCTATATAACGCTCCTTCGGGTATAGTCGGCTCGAGTCGACTAAGTGAGAGACGGATCAGTCGGCAGAGCGAGACTGTAGAGAGAGTTTGTGGGTATTGAATGAGACTGAGCTGTCTCGTTTGTCTATGTCCCTCAGTCCAGTCGTTGACTAAGCGAGAGAGATAAACCTGAATCTAAAGTATTGACAGCATATTTTAGCAAACAATATATCAGGAGGTTCCGTCTGGTCGGGTAACCGTCCGAATTGAATTGGATTGAATCGAACCGACAGCCGTCGCAGTACTTGCTAAATATGAGTAGGTATTTTGGAGCGACATACAGTGAGACGGCATCTAGCGCCGGTAGCCTGAAGTATCTGTGTCACGGGCGTACGGTCAACCTGTATCAACGGGTGCGGTGCAGATATATTTTAAAATTTTACTTTTTTTAAAACACTGAGAATAAATCATTATTTTTAATTGAACGTAATTTAATATCATACATGTGTGTAATTTTACATATGTAAATGTGACAGAATTTGCTGTATATTTATAAGACGTTATTCATTAATATAAGAAATAGTGTGTGTTTAAGATCACAAGATTGACGCTTACTGCTTCTTATCAATAGCGATAATATTTCATACTCGGGTATGTTCTAGCATTTTTGAAGTGAAAACTGTATTAACGGGTTGTGGCAATACGGGCGGACGGTTACAGTATATATTTTAAAATTCGAAAATTAGTTTTCACTTCTATCGTATGATCAAAATCACACACCCATATTTTTTTTTGTTATAAGTTCCGTATATACTTTACGTATATGCATTTAGTAAAAAGCTGTTGTTTTGACATTACAAATAGAGCCTTCAATTTCATTTATCCGTATAGATAAAGTAAAGGTGAGAGAAGGATTTACATTTTTAATTCCATCAAAATTATCCTATATTCAGGCACATTGCAATTTTCAGAATTACCCACTTTACTTTTAAGGGTTTTTCGTGGACACCCTGTATACATGTAGGTATGTAAATTGTCCGAGTTACCTAAGCAAACAAAGGCAATTAATGACGTTGTAGAATTTAAATACATCGGTAAAATTATCTCGAATTACAACCAATTGTCATCCCGAAATAATGAGAATGATATTATTTTAGGTGGGTGGTGTAGTTAAAATAACATTTTCCGTCACGTAGATTATATTATCTAATCGTTTTACTTTGGCAAATACCCAATTACGAGGTAATTTATATGTGGATATTACCATGCCATAGAACATTTAGGGAAAATAGAGAATACGAACCTCTGTATTTTCTATTGTCTGAGACAGGTGAGTCAGACTGACAATGCCAATATATATCTAGGGCGAACATTAAAATCCTAATAACATGTGAAAACTGACTAATGACATTCTGAATCTAAAAATTCCATACTTTTGTAAAGGTATATATAACGCTTTATTTTAATGTCAACGAGAATAGTAGAAAATTCAAATTGTGGTAATAAAATAGTGTTTCTTCTTACTTGCTGTACCCATTTTAAGGAAAATAACGTATATGTAAAATTTGGTTACATGAGCATATACATTTCAGATTTGTGATTAAAATTCTTGGTTAAGGTACTGATTTCTTTATGCCTGGATATATACATAAACAATCTGCAAAAGTCCAGTAAAATTTAGATAAATAGTTATTATTCAAATCGTTTGTATACAGGATGTCCCACGGTGATGGGACAGTAGACATATTTCAGAGATTTTAATTTTGAAAATTTGGGCAATAGTGTTCTCGGATATGCCCTTCTCAACTAAAATAACGGCGTCCACCTAACGCTTCCGATTGCATTGGAAGTTGACATCATTTTCGTTATTTTAAGTATAACACCCTGTATATTATTGCAATTTTGGATTATACGTCAATTTTTAGGTGAACTTTCATAAAGGTTTCCTATTCTTAAAGTTTATATATTTTGATTTTTTTCAAAAAAAAAATAAAAAAGCTCTGCCTAATTCAAAATGATGTGTATTTTACATAATAAAGCTAGAGCGCTAAAATTTATAGGCGACATAACTAAAAGTCTAAGCTTCCCTGACAGAAATTCAAAATGACTTACCATACAGGGTGTTAGACATTTAATGCCGAATTTAATCAACTTTGAAACATTTTGATTAATTTTTTAATGGATCACCCTGTATATTTTTACGCAACGTGATTTCGTCTGGTTTTTCAGGTCTGTTTTTCGTGCAGTCAACGGATATCGCATAATTTTTTGCGAGGACGGCTGTGAAATTTTTAGTGGAACTTCAAAACAAGCACCTAATCTGTCACCAGTTTATTGTTAAAGAATAGAAAACGTTAACATTTATTCAAATGCTAACATTCCCTATTTATTATGTATTCATGGAGAGTGTCACAAGATAATAAATACAACTTGCGGAGTATCTAATGACATATGCACTCTTTGGCTAACAATCAGTAGGGATAAATTAAAAATAATTTTAATAAAATAATAGAATTAAACTACATACTTAATACGAATAATAATTATTTTCAGAAATCTAATTAATTTTCTAGTGACCGCCATCCACTTGTAAACATTTATGTATCCTTCTTGTCTCTAACAGCTCCGGATATTTTGCCAGTAGGTAAAGTTTCGGGGATTCTCTTATACGGGCAACTAGGTTTTCTTTGGAATACTGGCGTTGAGTACACTTTCTCTTTTATTCCACCTCAGATATAAAAAGCTGGTGGTGACAGATCTGGAGATCTTGGTGGCCAATCCCAGGGTCCAAGGTGTCTAATCCAATGTCTTCAAACATTTCATGTAATTGGCGGTATACTTCGTTTCCACAATAAAGTGGAGCACCGTCTAGCTGATGCCAGCAGCTTCTTAGTTGATCTAGGGGTAGAGTCTCGAAGAAATAAATCTGTTACAATGGTACATTTTGTTCAAATCGGTATCTTTGTGTATTTAAATTGTACTCGTAAATAACGCACCTCAACTGATTGTCTTTAACTAAGCAAAATACGTTGACCCTAAACTTGTGTTGAAAATATCTTTCGGTGATGACATGGGGATTTTCTGATGCCCAAAAGTATCTATTGTGTCTATTAGGAATACCTTCGTTACTAAATTTTGACTGATATGTCCAAATGATTTTGCGTAAAAAATATTAAGCTTCTTGTATGCATTTCACAGAATTGGGTTCGTCTTTCACTATATTATGTATGTGTTAAATTGGCCGAAAAAAAATATTCCCAAAATTTAAAATTTGTTATTCAAAGTAGTCTGAAATACGTCTAATATGTCTCTAATGTCACCATATGACACTCTGTATAAATCAAATAATGTTTGCATATAAATTAATTCTTATCGAAATCGTTTGTATATAAATCAAGTTTGGTTCTACCGTGTACAGCACCAAATTCATTAGAACTTTTTAACAACTTAATATCAGATAAATATCAAGATAAAAGCATCCACAACATACCAAAAAATTGCCAAAATCGATGTAAAACTAAACGAGTTATTTAATATTTAATTTGAACAAGATTCTGTTTCTCAAATTTTGTTTTCGATTTTAAGTATACTATGACGACGTGATATAAGGAGGTCAAATGTCAAATATTCCTCAAAAAAATGTACCACACCTGTCAAAGTTTCTGATATCATATAAAGTGGTAAAGCTATAACAATGTTGACATTCCCGTGCATTTTCCAAGAAAATCGCAACTTTCCAAAGTACTTCTAATTACATTTTCAGTACTGAAAGCGTATATAAAGGGGGAAATGTTTAAACCTGTCCAGCATTTTTTGGCCAGCAGAAATAGGGTTTAGAGAAAAAAGTCTATATATAGCAATATTTTTGAAAAAGTTGAAGGTTTAGGTGTCTAGGACATGTTGTCATAGACGCGGAAAAAAAGTTTTCCGATTTTCCTAACCATTTTTCCAAAAATAGAGAGAAACCAATATATATTGGGAGGTCTTATGTATATTCTATATGAAGTCATTACAAAATTTGAACAAAGTTTCAAGTATTCATTTTGTAACGACATTTTTAAAGAAAATTTTTAATAGCGTACTGCAAGCTCAAGGGCTATTATTTTTTTAACAGAACCGTTCTTATTTCACCCTTAGAAATTTAAAAGATGCTATAAAAAATATTTAATTTTTTATATATAGCTATATATTTCTATTTTTATTGGCCTATTTTAAGATTTAATGATTATCCGTTCACAATTTAAGCAAATGAGAAAATTTTCATATGAGATATTAACGTCCGAGGCAGTTCCTTGGAAATGCCTCGCCTTATAAATAACGCTGCCGTTAATATTGCTTTACGAGTAGGTGGTCGATGCCGGTGCTCGCTAGGTGAATATAACAATAAAAGGCATTCATTCATTAACTTGTTATTGTAGTGAAACCCAACAAAATTGAATTTTCGTTACACGAAAGCGGCCTTGAGTGTTAGGACAATAGCTTCGAGTGGTGGCTTTTAATTGCTGTTCCTAAAAAGCTTCCACAGAAAATACCGAAAGGTATTTCGGGAAGTAACGATATATTATTTCATAATAAATTTAAGTCGCATTAAGTGTAAGTGGAAAGTTTTTGAGTAGGTATGTATTAGATATTTGAGTTAGTGCCGAGAAAGTTGTAATAATAATACAGTAAAAATATATCATAAATTCTACCATAATTTTATAGATTAGAACAAGGCACTCTCTATACAGAACACCCTGAGCTGAATCAGAAATAATAGAAAAAGCAATGGAAATATTTATTTGCTAATATTTGATACATCATGTATGTACGTTTGACACTTAACGACATTACAACGAAAAAAATATAAACTACAAATAAATTTGTAGTTTTTAAATTTGATTTTTGTTTCCATATTATGTCAGATGCGTTCTATTATTGTTACATAAATAATATAAAAAAATCTGACAAACAGAATTGTTAAATATAAAATATTTATGTCCAAATTATCCGTATATGCACGTAATTATCAAAAGAAAAGCTCTGTACATTTTATTATCTACCAAGAACCAAGAACGTACTGTTATTAATTTTTTTATGTGAAACTATCTCAGCACTAGCTGGTCTCGTAGACGTGTCCCATAAAAAATAATAACCCCTTGCAGTATTGGAACAAAAAAGGATATTTCTATTTGCCGGCACCCGGATAGTCTCTTAACTCCGTAGCATGGAAATTGGAGGCCATCTACATCAAACAAGTGGCAAGTTATTTTCGTATCACTTTTTATCGCCAGTTCCCCCTTTCTTTCCGGCAACTTTCTATATTCAAGGTCGATGACTGTATTGCATTAAGCGCCTCGGCTTTTAGTCGCGTCCCCACAATCTACTGGAATTCATAATGAACCGCGTCATCGTCCTTGCGAATTATTGTAGGCCACCTTTCCATATGTGTAGAAGACGAAATAGATGTTTCGTGTATATATGTTTCGACAACAATGCACAGATACTGATATTATTCCTTAATGTGCCACTATCGTTATTACGTTCCTGTTATTTATAAATTTAAATCTTTAGAAGCAATGGTAATCTGACCCAACCTGAGAAAACAGCACCCCATCAAACAAAAATTATTTACTGCTTTCTGCAGAATGCTAATTTAGTTAAAAGGAGGTCTTAATGTAATATGTTTTCGATATATTTTCATAAATATTTTTGAATTTATGCATAAAGTATCCTTTTAGGAAAGTGATACTTTGCGAACACCCGGCTCTCTTAGGTACGTGATATTTAAATTTTTCGTAGAAGGGCCTAATTTCAAATAGGCTATGACTACTTCAAAACTCAATTACATATTTTCGGGAAATAAGGAACTCACTGAAGATGAGGTTAGAAGTTTTATTTGTCCAAATTAGAACCCTGCTCTAACCTAATTTGGCACGCAGTATTATAATGATTAGTGGAGTTAAATGTAACATTGGCGCATCCGCCAAATTCGCGTAAAATTTTGTAATTCTTTCACTTGTCGACTTTTCTTTCATTTTTATCGACTTTTCAAACTCGCCTATTTATTGGGGTAGGTGATCCTGAAGTGATCCAGGTGAATCATAACATCTTCTACAGCAATTACAATATTTTTTTAGAAGGACCGAACTTTCAAAGTGGCCAGTTTATCATCGGGCATTTTAAAAGTTAAAATCCCGTATTTGTAAATTTCAAAAAGTTTACCGATTTTTCAATCATTTTTGTATGACCAACTTCAAGATGCGGTTAAGTATGTGAAATATCGAAAATTTAGGAATCAGTACTGCAAGATATAACATAAGTATTTGTCAAAAAACACAGAATCTTCTAAATCAACTATGCACAACTTTAAAAAGTAAAACCTCTCTCTTAAAAAAATTCAGCCTCGTATATAATATCCCGTGGAACAACTGCAATAGAATCTATATCAGAACCACCTCACAATTGCCAGAAAATCGCATAAAAGGTCATAAATACAGCAAAAATAGTTCCACAGCTCTGTATAAACATATCATAAAAGAAAAACATACTACAAATACAAAACCGAATCTACCATAATATTATATAAAACTATCCTCCCCCGCCTCCTAAAGTAATTCCATTCCACAAAAGTTTTAAACAAACCAAAAATTACACAATGTAACCTCAATTCAAACAATACCCAAAATCGATTAACATTTGTTACTATTTTCACGTTCAAACAATTATTATGTACACACCATACCAGCGTTACCTACCACCTACCAATAAGCCATAGATACTCAGATTACTGCTAAATTATATAGCAAACAAAATTCCCATGAACAACACAGAAACCTGTAATTTTAAACATTTTGCAAACTCCTACAGACTAAAAATAAAACTACTACAAAATGCACTTTGCTAAAAAAAAATAGTACATATCATCGTAATCCTTAAACACCGGCAATATAAACAAATAAAAAGAAGAAATGCGTATGCAAAAACATCAGACTCAATAAATGTTTCAACGAAACCATATTATTTAAATGTAAACTTGTCTACCTGTTTTCGATATAATTTTGAATTAGATTTGAAAAAGTGAATGAAATTTTATTTTATAATTTTAATTCCTCCATAACCCTAAGAAACCGACATTTATTTAACTGTTGAAGGGCTAAATGTTTTGATGATTTATTATAATTTAAAAAAATGGAGAAATAGGTAGTTTCATGAAATAGTATAAAAAACAGTAGGTTATACACTAAGAAATATGAATAATCCTGAAAGATTATCAGAATAAACAGTATTTTTATAATGAGAAATAAGAAAACATGGTTCACATATCAACCTTGGAAATATGTTATCTTTATACAAAAATATATTATTATACATATTAATAAACAAAGAATATTTAATGGGAAACAGCTTGGTAACTATTATTGCTGGTTCTACTATATTATTTTGTCTAAACAATGGACTGTATCGAATAACACTTTTACAAGTATAATATTGTACTCACCATTTGTTCTCTAGAAGTGGCACTATTTCACAGCTTTTATTAAATATTATGGATAAGATCAGGAGGAAAGGAAAAAAAAGGAAATAATATTTAATATGTATGACTACTAATTTGTGAATACAATATTATAGCGGGTTTTCTATTTAAGCACTGTCTATCTAATATACTAATACTCTACTATATAAATCTATTTTATGTGGTTCGATCTGCCCACAATTTTTCAAGAAAACAAAAACTTAATCTCAAATGCTTTTTATAATTAATGAACATATTCATGGCAGGGGCAGACCCATAATCGAATATTCTCAGGCGTATAGTGTGTGGCCTAACCACAGCTATATGTGTCATTTAATTTTAATATATAATACCAATGTTTTAGCACCAATGTTATAGGTATATGATATTGCCAATGATATAAGCAAGGCAAATCGTTGCACAATGCTGTTCTACGGGTTCTCTATACAACTTATTAAAAATAATTTCTTAGATATAAGTTAAAATGGCCTCGCTAAAACGTTTTATTTTTAATATTATGGATTATATGTGGATTATTAATATATAGAGCTCATAGTTGTATGAAATTATCTATGGTAAGTACTTATTATCTTTTATAGAAAGTTTACGAATTCGTTATATTTTTAATAAGCAGCTATGTGAAGTGGTTCCTTGTATACGTAGTTTTGTGTTTCTCTAGGAATTTACCATCCTTTGAAACTCCGTTATGGGGTGCTGGAAGCTGGATCAACACTGCTGCATAACTAGAGGATAGATACGGAACAAGTCTCTAGGATTTTCATAACCTCTTTTAACGTCTTGCGAGTAATTAATTTTAAATTTAACTCTATTTTAATAATAACTTTTAAAAAAATGTCGCAACAAAATTTCACTATGCTTTCACACAATTAAATTTAAAGGGAAACTGATAAAACTATAATTTAACAATTTTACGAAAAATAAATCCGACAAAAGCTAGATCTTATCGGATTTAAAATTATTACAAATTGTTCGGAGATTGAAAAACTTTTGACATATTTAATAAGCTACGTATATGCTCTTGATTTAAAGTTTTCAACAACGGTGAACTTTGGAAAACTAAGGCAGCATTTAGCAAATTTTCTTGCGGGTTCTTGATGCAATGTTTTACTACTTAGAAATATGAACACCTCGCAGTTTATATATTATTATATTTTTAGGCAAAACCTTTACAAAAATGTAGGCATTTTTATTCTGATATAAATATTTATTTTAAGATAAATTTTCATATATTTATTTAGATCAATTTGTTCGAATCTACAAGGACAAGATTTTATGAGAAATAGCTTTAGATTTGAACTATATGACAATGGTTACAACTTAATACGAACGTTATTATTATCATCAACTTTTCGCGACATTAAAGACTTAACGTGTCTTCAACAAAACTTATTACATTTATCAAATCAATAGAGGCAAAGAAAATTTACAGTCCTTCGACAAAAATGTCCGCTATTCAATGATGATCTTAGGGACAAAATTAAAACAATCATAACAATTTTATGGAAAAATTCGTAAAATTGCTTTTAGTATTTTTATCATTATTATAGTATTATAGTACATTCAGTATATGGTATACTTATAGTATAGTTATTACAGTACATTTTTCTAAGACCCTTAAGCTTAGGACAGCATACGATGTAGCACGATGTATCAAAAAGCCTTGACCGTGAATTCCGATTACATAGAATTGAAAATGCGGCTACCCAACATCCCAGACTTAAACCCTTTTGACTAGTTCGTATATTTTTATTTTTCGCTTACATTTCTACAAGAGAGAGAGAGAGAGAGAGTAAGCACTTTGACTGATGAAGGCAGCTTCGATTCGATACAAAGCTACAATATAACATGTTGGACCATAATGTAGTGGCCTGTCTTGCCAAGTGCCGACATGGGATATCGCATATCAGCTTAGGTACGCCGCAGAAGCGGCAGCTCCGATTACCGCCTCGCTACTGTAACTAATATCAGTGATTTATAGAGAGTTTCCTCCACGCAGATGGCACTTCTCAATTAGCTTCATACACAATACAATCATATGTTCCACCTGATTTATTGCACTTTAACTTCTACATCTGATTTGAGCCTCGACGCGTTAACTATCTTGTAAGTGAATGCCGGCATGGTTTTAACAACAATTTGATTGAATTTGGATCGGATCAGCATCAGCTTTGCAGCCGTGTGAATAATTACGGGTTGTCACTCGTCGTCGGGAAACTGTAAAGCGGAAATTCCCTTCCGTGGGAAACTTCAAGTGTTCTGGGAGTTGGGAAAGTTTGCGTTTTTTTCCCGGAAATTGACCTCCGGCGCATATTTGGCGTAGAACCAGAATAAGATCTCGGATTTTGTGACTATTGGTTAACATTTGAAATATATCAAACAAAGCGTAATACTACAGTTGATTATTGTCTGGTAATAAATGGTCATTGGTACATCTCTGGAAAGATAAAAGACATCTACGAAGAGAACTTGAATAACTTCTAAGTTATTCACTTACATGTGAAGCACTAACTCTGTTTAAATTTACCGCGCTCTGCTGGTGGCGCTCTCGCCGGTCTTTTCAAAAAGCTGCAAATTGTATAGTCTGCTGGTTCTATATCTCGATATTTATTTTGGATACGAACTGCTTAATTTGTCATAATTACTTGTGTGCATCAATTTGATTGATGAAAACAAATTATATCACTTCTGGATTACAATTTTATTTTAAAATGTACAGATTTTTTTATTCATAATCACTAGAAAAAGTGTAAATACTCTGAGACTAAATACTAAATACTAGAACTAGTCTAAGTTCTCCTTGGTTGAATTATCACCTTTTATATCGAATGGGGATTTGTGAGTTGTAATAATTGTGTACACATGAGTTGTGAAAACTGCGTCCTTTGATGACTTAATAACAACTAACTTAAAGCTGAATGGATTTACAGGTAACAACTACTCAGAGAGCTAATACTCCTTCCTGTATTGAATTACACCTGCAAATCCGATAAGATAGCCATGGTGGTTCACCAATACCTCTACCAGGTGTAGACTAGTTTCGAGCTGTTGGCTATCACCAGTACACCGTAGGTAGAGGAATTGATGAATGATCAAAACTGTCAAAACAGACAAGCAGACCAAGCCGTATAGTGCAAGCGAGGGATAACCAGACTTAGGAATTGTTTTTCGTAGTTAAGCAACTTGGTTAGTAATTCATGTTATTGTTTTGTTTTGATGACTTTCTTCTAACATGATGTCATAGTATCTTATTAGGCCAGTCATTAGGTATAAAAAGATAGTGCTTTCTTGCAAAAGGTCGCGGAGTTTTGAAAATCGACAAGAATGCAGTCTAGGGTGTCCTTAATAGGCGCTTAATTTTGCGACCCCACCTGACCGCCGCTCGCGCCGCCATCTTGAAAAAATGGCGTTCTAAATCAGTTTTTGGCTTATAACTCGGTTCCTGTAAATTTTATAAAAAAAGTACACAATAAAAAATTGGAGGTGATAAAATTATCTACAAATTTGTTCCTGATAAATTTTTTTGTCAAAATAATACTTTCCGAGTTACAGGGCCGAACACTAGAATGATTTTTTTAAAATATCGTATAAACTGCATTTACATGTTGCTTTTTACATATTATGCAAAAAGTACCGTACCTAAAGTTGTTTAGTGCAGTAAGAGACAAAACATAAGTTACAACTTCTTTCCACACCAACGGGGAGGTAGAGTTGAGCGGCAGGTTTTGCCCACGATCCTGTTTTCATCAATCCCCTGTTATTTTTCAAAGAATTTGTATCGCCAAGAAGAGTAACGAGGAATTGAAATGTTATTTTGAATATGAACTCGCTCCATATCCTCTGTCTTATTTAATGAGGATGGTATGCGGAAGCGAACGAAATGATCGTTATTCAAGGCGTTTTCCCCAGTAGACCAGCCTCTACAACCGAGTAACAACACCTTGCATGTTTCAGACGGCGGCTGTTTATTGCTCCGAGTGATATGGCATCGTACTGATTCGTATGAACAAATTTGCATAAACTACATTCAATATGTTCAGAGGCACTATGGTCAAAACGCAGTTGTAGTCTTTGACGGTTATCCAGCGAACCATCAATATCATCACATTCTATACTTTTTTTCTAAAATCTATAGGAACCGAGTTATAAGCCAAAAACTGATTTTGGACACCATTTTTTCAAGATGGCGGTGCGAGCGGCGGTCACGTGAGGTCGCAAAATTAAGCGCATATTAAGGACACCCTACACTGCATTCCTGCCGATTTTCAAATCTCCGCGACCATTTGCACGAAAAAAATACCTAATGACTGGCCTACATACTCATCTAACCTATACATCGTAATTTGAAAATGGTATGATTTATTTGCTTGAATAATATATTTGATTCATGAACTGGTCTCTGATTGGCTCTCAATTATAATCTCGAAAAAACTCCTTTTGTTATTTATTATATTCGAAATTCAACTAGTTTAATATTTATATGATTTAATTTGAATTTATCTACAATAACTTTATTTCAACATTTCACTGTTAATTTCAATATCTTCTCATTCTTCTTATTTTTCTAATATTTTTTCGCATATTATTTGGTACCTAACTTTACTGAAAGTTTGATCCCTCTGAGCTGACAGCAAAATCCTCACCTGCACTACAACTTCGAGACGCAGTATGTTTGCGCTGCATAGCTCACTTGAAAACTCTCATTAAGGCTCTTACGAATTAAATAGGCGTTATTTCGCTCGCGTCTCAAATTTCCTATATCTCAAACGTTCTAATTACGTAAACCTACCCCATGTCTGGTTGGAATTATAGTTTTTTATTTACGCATCGCTTCAGTTAAACATAGTGAGAGCCTGCCTCAGCCGCTTTCTAAATTTCAGCAATTAAAGTAATGGAAAAAACTCCGAGGGAGTGGAAGCGAAACAGTTTTGAATGGCTTTTGTAGACGCGGGTTTGTTTACAAGTCACGTA
Organism: Tetropium fuscum; assembly: GCA_964058915.1. Classification (NCBI taxonomy): domain Eukaryota; kingdom Metazoa; phylum Arthropoda; class Insecta; order Coleoptera; family Cerambycidae; genus Tetropium; species Tetropium fuscum. The sequence goes on along the minus strand of CAXKVY010000556.1, from coordinate 1,234,305 downwards.
TATGGCTTGCGAAATATTAAATAAATTATATACCTATTCTTATCTTTTGAAGAACCGCAGTAACATATATATTGAGAAAAGTGAGAAAATAGCCCTAATATAATCAATAAAATGCCAGAGGAATTCAAGAATACCTATCTACGATTTGCACACCGCTTATAGTATGTAACAGACAAAGACCCTACGGGAACAAAATATCGTGATGATTTAAATAGACATATGTAGTTTGTAACATCGAAATATAAGACATAAAAACCCGAGCAAAAACCCTCATTATATCGATGTCTTCACACGTGCTACCGAATTTTTAGCAGTGTTGTCAAGTATAACCGATTTCCAGGAATTTAAGGAACAACAAATGATTTTATATACATCGCCCATCACATTATGACATTATCATGTAATATAACAAAATATTGATCACACTATATACCTTTCGTCATATCATAAAACAATTGGATGGTGAATGTGATGCAGAATAAGAATGTTTCCCATTCAAATATTACGGATCCATTTTACACGTTCCTCGGCCGTGTCACATCGGCATCATCGGCATCAAATGAATGTGGATGCCTAAATTGCCTAATACCATAAACCGTTTTGTGGTAAAGTGCCCCGATCTCCCATTGCGGTAATTGTGGGTCTCCATTGAAAATTTTTTATGTCTTTTATTTCGATGTTACAAACAGTACACCACCCGGTAATATTGACTATGCTCTGATTGGTAAATCATATTTATAATAATAACAACGATAAAACAAGGCCAGAAAAATAAGGTGACAACAAGAATAGTTTATACAAATGATTATATTAATTATCAAATATAAAAGTAACATAAACTGTGTTAGGTAATACTTATAATAATATGAATAAGAAAACTATCATCAAAAGTAGGGTTCCAGATTAAAAGCCTCATAGCAAAACACGTGTAAGGTTTGTTGACGGCACACAAAATGGAAGTGTCCATCTAGTAACGAATTAAACAAATAGTGCAAAGATTGTGTAATAACTATAAAAGAGTGTTTTAAAAGTAAATGTATTGCGTAATAGTAAAAATTATAAATAATAGTCTCGCAATTGGTCAGCAGATAGTTCTTGTCGAATGAAGTTTATTTTTTTTTTGTGAAGGTAAATCTGTAGGGATGTATAGCAAACTAGCGAGAACGTATTTACCACCCAAAGAGGTAGCTTCGTGTATAGCTTTTTTACAATGAAAGTTAAATAATTCCATAGCAAAAGTAATTTAAATTGTCAAAGTTGTATACAAAAGTAATCATAAGTTAATAACGTTACGTTGTATAACGTTACGTTGAATAAAGTTCTATTGTAAAAAATTGAAGAATATTAATAATAGTAGTGAGATATTAGGCGTCAGAGGATATCTAGGGTGTCCTAAAGAGGCTTCAAAGGGTTTTCCAGCGTATCCATGTAAGGATAAATTAAATTTTCCATGAGATAAACAAGTCAGAGTGAGTACAAGTACGTAGAACGAGATTTCCAGAAGAAATGTTAAAAGGTAAAATATTGGACCTGAATAAATCATAATAGACGCCAATGGAGATATTCGACGCCATTGCCGATCAACAGTTGCAGAATTCCACCGACAGTGGTACAGCATTATGTACATCACTCTGAAGATCCCGATGAGTGTTTCGTTTCCATATATATGTCCAGATATACAACTGGTAAGTGTGTCTTCCTTATTGTTCATATATTTACTTATTTTTCTATGTAATGAATTGCTACAAACCCAAGATTACTTTTCACGAAATTAATAAGCACTATTTATTCAATTATACTTGTCAAATTCGGTCAGTCCTTTCAAGAAGGCATATACCAGAATAATATTTAAGTAACATATCGTGTATCTTTCATATAACATCCGTTGATTAATGACCGTTATTTATTATCGCCCTTCAGTCTATGGTAAGCAAACAACGAAACACATTTAACAAATTTGCAAGATCCCCCGAAAGTATGCGGCCCCCATTTTCCGGAATTATAACCGGACTAGTATGTGTCTAACAATAGACCCTAATTAGTGAGGTTTCGTTGAAACAAATGGGAAACAGTGAACCTGGATTTGGTTAATTCTGATTCGTCTCCGACAAAACAGGCCCATTATTCATCACCTCATTGTTACGCATATTAAAATTTGTCACGGTGGTTCGAGATTCTGCCAGCAGTTTCTGTAAAGATTGTATGAGTAAACAAGTCTTTACACCTTTATTTCGAGACCTATGCACCCAATCACTAGGAGTTAGTTCCATTTTACGTGCTAAGACCCAGCTAGCTACGGCTCTTTTGGAATGTAACCAAGCCTATGTAAACTTTTATTTCAATTACAGTGTTATAAAGTCACGTGAACCGCAATTGAATCGCTATCCGAACTCCTAATCTCAATGGAGCTCTGTTCAAAAGGACGTTTGAATTATATACCTACGTATTTCGTCTCTCAATGAAAAATCCGAAGGTATGCTAGAAGTTTGGATTGTGCATATTGTATGAAATCAGTACAGGATTACCGATTGCGGATGGGATATGGAATGCATTTTGTAGGTGGATTGATTTTGAGTTTCGTCTACTGGCTTATTATGAATTTAATCCAAATGTATGTTTCATTGCGATATTAGAGAAATGTGGATGTGAATTCCACTGGCAATTCATTCCCCCGTCCGTACCTGTGGCAATCCTGTAAAATTCCACTGGATGAATGTATTCAGTTTATTTTCAGCAATTCCCACCGTTCACTATTTTAACCACAAGACAAATTAATTTAAACCATCCCGAACCCTCCTAGTTTTTACCTTTTCCGTAACCTTGCTCGACTTCGTAATTAGAAATTCATTTTATATGCCAATTTCCATACGATTTCCACCAACAGGGACCACGCTACACCGTTGAATTCCCGGGAACTGCGCACAGAGGAGTCGTAAAGCGTGGCCCCTATAATGTTTTTTTAACTTCACCTGTGTTTAAAATACGGCTTCCTATTTTGAGGTGGGCCAGATCGCACAAAGGTTTCCTTCGAAAATTATTTTATGAAACATTTATAAGGGACAAAGGGAAATGCGGCTGGAAAACTTGCTAATATTGATCAATACCGGCAAATATGGACAATTGCTGGGGTGTAAGTTGAATTAAAAAAACCGTATTGTTTCTTTAGGCGTCAAATTGGTATGGTTTCAGTCTGACATTTTGTATATCGTGAATCGGAAAGCACTTCATTTTGCTCCGCCGTTACTCTAAATAACCCCGCGTTTCCACTTATCAGAATAATTTATCAAAGGCAAAAATTAAATAATAGTTGGAATAAATTAGAAGTAAAATGGTACAAACTATATTTTATGATAGAATTTACTCCCATTTTGAGCATTCTCACAAACGATACGGTTCCTTACAGTCATAACCCGAAACGAAATGGAAAATATTCCATGAATATTCATTCAAAGTTCATAGTTCTACGCCAGTGGGCCCGAATGGAAAACTAAATTTAAATTAGACCCCGGAGATGCGGAGACAGAAGTTCAGAAAATAATCATTATCGCAGCAAATTCTAGGTATATAAATTTGTCTGTTTATATGCACGAAAGCACCAGAGTCAAACTATAAATTCACCGGTAGATGCTGGGGGATGGGGCTAAATTTATTTAATTAAAAGGGATGCATAATAAAGCGAGTCTCTTGATGAATAAGTGAATATATAACTTTATATTAAAGAATTTATTGAGCAGTGCAGATCCAAATGCTTCCCAGCGCGCCTACTACTGATATAAAATAATCGGGATTTATTACCCCACTCGTCATTTTGCGATACACTCTATATCCTCCTTACGTTATGTCTATGTGTACAGACTAAAATACGTTTCCTATGTGATATACAGCTTAATGCGCTGTATAAAGACATACCTCCGCTATAAATCTCTATTATGTTTAAAAGAAAACTATAATATAACTTCCTAGATTCAGTAGAATAATCAAAATAAATTTTGGCGACGTGTGATACATTCCAAGGAGCGCTGGATGTTCATATCTCTCGCTACTCTTAGTTTATTTCGAGATAATTTTAGGATACGATCAAGGACGGGAAAAATACGGGCGAGGAATAGCAATGAGCCCAGCCGAGAGAGAGTTGATCGAGCCGGCGTTGTTATTACTTAATTTGTTTGCTAGAAACACGTCTCTATCAATGGGAACGCTCTGCTTGGGCCTTGACAAAGTATTGACCTAGAAACATGAATGTAGAAAGAAAATCATAAAATAGAATTTCTCAAACTAAGGCATTTTTATATGTAGTATGTTCCTAAATTGATGGGAATGATTTTAAGAGGTGGAATCCCCTTACCCTATATGTTGCAGTCCTCCAAAAGTGGGTTAAAAAACTGTTTTATTTATTTATCCACTATGGAAGACTTTGAAAGAATAAAATTTGCGGGTCCTGCACTCATAATTGACAGCTTTTGTAACCCTGAGATATTACTACAAGAGGGTAAAAAAACAACTATTATATATATACTATTTTTTATCAGAACTTTTTAAGGCGTCGATATTTCTTTACTTAAGGAAGTGACACCATTCTCATTTTTCTTTTGAAAATATTTCATCAAATTCACAACCAACTGCTATGTTCGCTGATATCACCGTAGGTTTATTATTGCAATGGAAAAAGATTAATATTTTTGTGGAAAATCCTCCCTCTTTTGCACTAATTGACATACGTGGACTTGCTGCAGCTTTCAAGAAAATTGGAACCCCCTGAGATTGGTTAACTTCGGACATTAGAAATACCACTCATACGTCTTAACTTAACCACACATTAGAACTTACCTTACATATTAGGATACAATCAATATTTACATAAATACAAGGGCGGGATAAAGCTCCGAATTATATTCCTTCCGTATTTTTTTTTAATGTACCGCTTAATGTTACGCTAATTTTTGAAAAGATTTTTCAGACGGTGATTCCGTTTGCGGGATATCGCAACGATATTGTCAAACCATGAAAATATATGGAATGTTATGAGCGTTTTTCACGTTATGCGGAAGCGACAAAAAAACCGGAAACTAATTGCGGCAATTTATTGCATCGCAGTGAAGTACGTCTGTCGGTCAAATACCGTCCGTTATTTTTCCGTGCGGTATTAAACCAACCACTAAAATAAGTGCACATTTCCAGACATGTCGCTGCTGGTCGCGAGATTTGTCAGAGAAAAAAAACCATGCAATTCTTGGCAGTTTGTTTTCAGCTATCTTCTTGATGTACCCAATAACGTCTTGATGTATCGATTAATGACGTCTATTTAATTGATTGTTAAATTGTAACATGTTTCCTCCTTCGTCTTCGATGTAGCAAAGACAATAGAATAATTGGTCTCTTATTATTCATACTACAATTACACTGCACTACAAAATTAACAACTTATGTGACTGCGCACTGCATGCAAGTTAAACTGAGCCGCTAAACCGGCTGAATAACACGGCAAACCGCATCGCAATCGCACCGTCTGCACAAGCTCTATCTGTACCTTTACATATACGATCTCGCATATAGGAATAACGTAAATATGCAAAAAGGAATTCAAGTGTGTTTTTGTCAATTAAACCGGAATATGCCAATTTTCAAATAGCCCTTAGTCTCGAACGGTTCGTTAGAGAATAAACCTACATAGTGAAATTTGTAGGGAATTTTATGAACTTTAATTTTCATATGGAGGTTATTTGCGAAAAGTTGAGAGTTTCCGAGTTATAAGTAAAAAACCGCCGAGATTTTTTGCTTTTTCTGTATTTTTGTTCAATGTTGCCTCACCAAATTTTGATGCAAACCTCAGATCCGCATTCAGTACTACAAAAAAAAATATGAAATGGAAAAAATCAAAACTACCCCAAATCTTTCTCGCTAGGGGTCCTTTTGAGCATAAATTACTGTATTATTGTTGGTTAGTTGGATGTATGTTACTTCTTTGTAGTCCTTTTTAATGAGAATATTTCTGGTATAAAAAAGGATATGAATGACGACATTGTAAACAAAAAATGGATCAGTTAAAAAAGATCCAAAAATGTATTTTGAGGAATTAATTTCCAGTAAGCTGTCAATCGTTTTAATACCTTGATTTGGTCTTAAATGCGTGTAATCTTTGCACCATTCCAGAGTTTGCACCATCCCAGGAAGTGAACATGTAAACTTTTGCGAGACAAAAAACCGCGATATTTTTGCACTTTTCTTCAGTATTTGCTGGTAGCTGGAAAACGACGTATCGGACGGAAAATTTAATCCCACCCAATAAAGAAGAGCGTTAAATTCTGCTTCTAATGAACATCTAAAACTTCAAATTCTGTTCACTGATGGTACCTATAGCAGAAATTAAAAGTTAGAAACCTGGAAAATTTCGCATTCTGGTGGAAACTTGCATTTCGCAACTTTCCAAGACCACATATCTTGAAACAGATACTCATATTGAAAAAAATCCATAGAATAAAAGTTGTTGAGAATAAAATTTCACGTTACATAATCACAACAATTTTCATATTCAGTAATTTTTAAATATTAAATTTGGCATCAATGCAAAATTGTTTTTTTTTCTGTCTTTCTAAGTTGTACATATCCCGTAATTATGAGGTGTGTGGCGTACATTTAATGCATTGTGAAGTTGAAGAAAATTTCAACAAGTTGATTCTGCTCGAGCTCCGACCATTTCTCATAGAAGTTCCATAATGCTCATGAGCCCTAGTTGGTCCAGGCGTTGTAAAACATTTGGAGCTCCTACATCATGCAGCATATCCAATATTGCCTGATTCTCGTCGTTAGTAATGGTTATTGTTGACAATACAGTTCTTGACAGGCACTACCTTTCTGGCTTTGTAATCCAGAAGCTGGTCGAACGTCACAAAGCAGCATTTTTGTTTATCACCTCTCCGTTCAACTGAATCATGGAGAACAAAGTACATAGTGTCAGGGTTTCCTGGAGGAATGGCAGGAACAGATACGAGATTTCTGAAATGGCTGTTCAGAGGTAATTTTCTCCATGAATTCGTTCCACCCATGAGACGTCCAGGCACCTAGACGCTAAGTCGCTGGCTGATTGTTTTACCACATCGTTTGGGTCTCGTACGTTGACAGCGTAGATACATATTGACTCGACGCCATCCTGCTTGGCTGTGGGTACCTTCTTCAATCTTGCAATTCTTGCCTTTGACCAGGCTGATGAGTGAGGTGTTATATATTGGAGCCCTCTCATAGCATGCCACGTGTCGGAGCCGTCAATTGTATCTAGATAAACATCAGAATTGTCACGCACCCATTGGCTAAAATAATGTTCCAGTATGACATGCGGTGAGTCTTAAAGGACAGATGCTTGAAACAGCTGCACTCAAAACCCAAGACTTGATAACACCTCCAAGAGATCTCGTGATCCGTACTTCTTATGAAGCGCTGCATCAATCTCTGCACCAGGTTTTCGTTTTTTGTTTGGGCCGCGTAGGTTGATATTTCCCCTTTTTAGGGTTTACAATTGACCCCACAAGCACTTTAAGGGTTTCTGTAAAGTTATTCTCAAAGTTCTTCAGAAATTCGTCCACTTTGGGGTAAGTATAAAGGGGATAAATCACCGACCTGATATCTTCACGGGCAATGACTTTCACTGTGCGAAGTCGCTCTTCTTTTTCGTTTGCATTCCTGGAGTCATACCAACTCTGAGTTAAAATTTTGTAACATGTATTTCGAGAGCATATTACAGGTGGGTTTTTTCAATGGGAGTATCTGTTTCAAAGATATGTGGTCTTGGAAAGACGCAAAATATAAGTTTGCACCGAAATGAGAAATATTCCCGGTTTCTAACTTTCCATTTCGGTTATAGGTACTACTGAACCAAATTTGAAGTCTTAAATCTACGCAGAATTTAACTCTCTATGATATTGAATGGGATTACGGCTTCCATCCGACGGACCGTTAACAAGTAACAAGTAAAAAAATGTTCAAAAGTTCCGCGGTTTTTTGGCTCTCAAAAGTTTTGGTCACCTCCTGGTATAGTCTCTGGCAAACTCAGATTACATGCATTTAGTTCCAAATGACGATGTTAATACGAGTTCCAGCTTACTGTGAATTCGTCGATAAATTATAATTTTAATAGCCTATCAGTGTTTTACATTGTAATTGGCAGTGATATCAATCAATGTTAATATTAATTCGTAATACTGTTGCTAGTTTTTATTTTTCTATTTATTCTAAATGTGCCCATCCGTTAATTAATTGGATGCTGTAGTCGGCGGATTTTATAATAAATATTTGGTTTCGATGGTGATTATAGTGATTGGAACGTAATATATCAAAATGTTTATTATTAGTAATGTATCAAGTAGGGATTCCTTTTCAGCAACGCTTAGTAAGATACTTTGACTTTTGTGGAAATTGATTAATTTGTTGTTATGCTGAGAACCTTTGAATCTTTTGAACTCCGAATAAATCAATGCATTTATAAAATTTTCATTTCATGTAAACCGTGCGCGATCTGAGCGTCAGCGATACATCCCCTAGTGTCCAAGCGCTGAACAATTTAAGTGACCGCTTGTTGCTACCGCGACGCATTTGCGAGGCCCCTGGACGTCTTACGATGATGTGAGAACAACAAGTTTCCACTTATATCCTGGAGTACCTAGACGTCCGATCTCAATGCGATTTGAACTGGGAGGTCATTCACGACCCGTTTATTCAAATAATACGTTTACTTATCATTTAAATTTGACATGTAAACTTGCATGTAAACATTTAAACTTGCCAACATTCATAGTATGTAGCAGTTAGATTAACTAACTGGGGTTGGACTAGTTTAAGTGGAAAATTAAAAGGCGGAGCATAATTTATGAATGACAGAATAATAAATCTGTATTACAGCATCATCTAGAATTCTTATTAGAACCTTCAGTTTCAATACAGTTTGTGTAGATGTCATTTATCATTTATAGCGAAAATTGAGTGCATGACGACTGATTAGCTATCATATATTTCGAGATCGTACCATCTGAAAAGAATACTACTCAAATTCTTCTTAAAAAGAACCTACAGTTAGTTCTTTATTACTATTATTATCTCGTTTTTCTATTTTCTTTAAAAAGAGTAGGAACATAGGGACACGTATTTAAAGAAGAAAGGCAAAGTTAAACCAATAATGGCCGAGTGCACCGTAGTCTTAATCCTGGATTAAATTTTAGACGGACTTATTTTGACACATTTATGTTGCACCATGTATTAAAGCCCGGATTAATGTAATAAGACCGACTTTAATTAAAGTCGCCAATTTCGAGGGTTTAAGACGGAGTTTAACGTTAAGTCTAGTCACAAATAGGTTATGTTTAATTATTTTCAAAAACATTTTAGGCATTATTACGTATTTTATGCGGTTTTAGGCTTTTCCTATAGCACATTTTTATTTAATAAATGTCAAAGCCATAGGGGACAGTGATTTAAAAATTAGAGATATTGTGGCAAGATGGCTCGGTAACGCTCATGATTCATGATAATACCCACCATCCTTAACAATAGCAGAATTAAAGCAAGATATAAAGCAATATATATATATATACGAGTATATATATATATATATATATATATATATATATATATATATATATATATATATATATATATATATATATATATATATATATATATATATATATATATATATATATATATATATATATATATATATATATATATATACAGGACAATGCATCCTCTCATATATATAGGTAAGCTTACATCAATTAATTTTGGTATTAATTATGAAATTAATTAGAAAATCGTAATTTCCAGAAAATCTCTCTACAGGAGCAGGGTCACCACTGGTCATGTATCTAGATTTCCTTTCATCGGTGTAATTTTTTGTCTCAAAATTTTTTTGCTTTTTAAACAGATAAAACAGTCAAATTTTCCTTTGACTTTTTTACCAGATTTGGAGACCTCGTACCTCGTATTAAAAACTGTTGCCATTTCTACCCACGCCCTATTTTTCTCCTCAGATGTAATCCCATCAATCTTTATAATTTCAATTTCGTATTTTTTTTCTGCAATTACAAATAAAAGAGTTATTTTTCCTCAGGAGTAAAGTTTGAGCAATAAGTTTGCTTCTTACTTTCATCTACCATGATTTGCTGGATAAATGTAGATATTAAAGTTGTATCTTTATGTTGTATCTTTGTATGTTGTAAGTTACGATCTTCGGCCATACAGAGAGAAGATTGATTCAAAATTAAATACCTACTTCGAATATTCAAATTGAAATTCTTTTGATGTCAATTTTCATAAATGTTTTCAACAAAATAACCTAAAAGTCACTAGGCGTTCGACTTAAAAGGCAACGTTGCGACATTTTAACTGGACTTAGTTAAGTCTTTATGAATTTTTAACGGTGCATTTGAATTAAAAATAATCCTGACTTAATATTTTAAGTCGGCTTAACTAAGCCCAACTTAACGTACAATCGGTGCACTCGGGCATTAGCGGAATAAATTTAACAAAATTTGAATGATTTTTAAAATGTGATAATTCAACAAAGCATTTTCAAAATGCTTGGCATGCAGCCAAGCATTTTCCGTATGCTTCTGTCGTTCACAGAATTACACAGAACATTTGTAATAGGAAACGTAAAGAAACAAATATTTAAGCACAGTGCTGAGTGGATAGGAAGTAAAACTATCATCGACTCGACCGAGCACAATGAGACGTTGCATCCTGCCAGTCGTAATCTGGTCTTTTCCCGAGTTTTCTCACCCCTTGGGTATGTGGAAAATCGTAGCATATATGAAGGTGTCTAGTATTCGTAATGTATTCCATTACTATAGAGCAAGAGACATGTTTTCTCTAACTAAAGCGAAAACTACCAAGGGATTTTCTAGTGGAAAAGTAATGTATTTGCTGCAATAGACGAAGAACAATCAAGGCGTACAAGAGACAAGATTTACAAAAGGCTTAGGCATATAAGTACATTATATCATTATGGACAATCAACTGATTTTATTTCTGATGTAACGCACCAATCCACTGGCCTATAATGGGCATCTTCAGGGGATATTGCTCTGAAAATCCATATAGATAATTATTTTTCTTCTCAATATTTTTCTCCTTACATGCTCCGACGTAATTAATTTATGGTCCCAATAGGTATATCCCAAGTTTTGTGTTCAGATAAATCACCACGAAGCACCGAGCATTCCTCCCCCTTAGCGAATTTGATAGAAACAAACAGCGTTATAACACAATCAACGTGAAAAAGTTACCTCGACGTTAAAGTTCATAACTTATAATTCCCCTAACTATACTGGAGAGGCATCAGAAGCTGTATGGGTCAAATTACTGTCTAAACGTATTATATATTTATTTTTGCACATTAGGAATATAATAGACTGTCAAGTCAATTTTGGAGATTTTACTGTCAGTTCTTTTATTTATTTAGCGATTAATCGTGAACTTACATGCATTACATTAAGAAGCGAATGTGTTGACTATGTAAATATAAAAGCGACATATTTCATCCGTTATCACTCAATTTGTATCTTTTAAGTAAATTTAATAAATAGTGTTAATAAATACATAAAACAGGCACTCTTCGGAAATCCTTCAAAACAGTTTGTATTTTGATGATTTTTTTGAAAATTTAGTTATTTTTATATTATTGAAAATCAGAAACCTTTAGGAGCGTGGGCGAAATTATTTCTATTGTTATGTTTGTATGACAATATTTATGCTATTTTTGAAGGAAAGGATTTTTTTATAAAATATCCATTGAAAACTTGGATAGAAGAGATGTTTATGTTATTTTTTATACTGATATTGTAAATATTTTTAAATTATATGTCGATATACCAACAAAGGTTATAAACATATTAATACGGGGATACCCAACGGTTCATTCATAAAACGCTGGAAGAGCCGATCTATTATTCTTCTAAAAACTGCAATGATTGCGAGAGAGAAAATGGAAGACAGCTGCTGTGGCGGCGTCCTTTCGGCAACGCCGCCTCGTGTGATCAGTATCCATCCAATGAGTTAGGGTAAACTGCATAGTTACATAAGAAAAATACTGAATACCCTGTATCCGAACTTTGCAATAAATCAAATGAAAAAAGAAAACATTCAGAGCATAGTTTAATTCGTGTACATTAAGATAATAGTTAGTAACTGCAATGAAACTTTGTCATGTGTTTTGTAGAAATTTATTTATAATTTTAATGCAAAAAGCACAGTTAGTGGCCGTATTTGTTAGTTAGTGGACGGTTTAATATTAGTTATTGGACACATTGTAAATAATTTAAATTCTATAAAAAACACACTTTAATAGGTGTCCGAACACAATTTCCTTGTATGTTTGTTGAAACAACTCATAAAGTCGTTTTAAATTTTTTCATCGTCAAATTCAATAAAGTCATTTTAAATTTTTTCACCGTCAAATTCACATTGTTCATTTTCAATGTCGCTGTCTTCATTCTCTGAAATATCATCATTTTCTGTATTGTAGCATATGTGACATAGGCATGTCATCACCTTCTTCTGGAATGTGAACATGGTGTTTAGGGGGAACACAACATTTGTGTCAAAATTGCATACATCTGTCATATAATAAAATGACATCATATATTTAAGAATTTTAATCATACATTAAAATTAACTTATTATAAAGTAAAGCTATTACTCCACCTATTATAAATACAGAATCCTAATAATATAAGTGCTGTATATGTAATATAAACTAAGAAATGGAAAAACGTCTAGATTTTTCATTAGAAGAAAATACTATAACTAAAATAAAATCACAACATACTTTTGGGAATTACAAAATTCGTCAATGTATTCATACTAAAGTCAACATGAACTATAGTGGAGCGGATCTAAGTTTGCAAACGGAAGTGACTTTTTTGAAAAAAAATTTTTTCCAACTTGTAAATAATATTCCCCCCTACCCTCTGGTAACTTTTTCCGGTAATTGTTTTCCACCAGGGGGCGCGCGCGGCCCTTCAAATATTGTAGAAACAGGTTTTTTTTAGATTACGCGTAATCGAGGAGACGGATAGAAAAATGTTTTGAACAAGAAAAATAGGTCTCCTCGATACGCGTAATCTGGTTTTGGACCCGTCAAAATCGGTCCATTAGAACCGAAAGATTTTTGTTTTTTAGGGGGGACAAGAAAAAGGGAGTGAGCAATGGGGGTGTTGCGGGAAAGTGGGTGGTATTGGGAGGCTGATTTTTTTCTCTCTTGTAGGTAATGGTTATCGGAAGCCCAGACCGAAATTTTTTTGAGATTGCTCAATTAGGGAAGGTATGGGAGGGGAGAGGGTGGAAAAGGGTTAAACGGGTGTATCTCCGGCCCCGATGAACCGATTTAAAAAAATAAAAATGGTTTTTTTTTGTTTTTTTATAAGGAATCGAGGACAGCTTGAAAAAAAAAACTCAAAAACACGGGCGTGGGGGTGAAAATAAAAACGTTATTTTTTTGTTTATTTTTTTGTTATGGGAAGGAGGGGGGGAGGGGCGCCTATCATATTGAAAAAATTGTATAAACTTTACTGAAAAAAAAAATAACCGATTTCGTTCATTAAGGACGTCAGGGCGTCGATTCTAGGTTAAAGCTCTGTAGAAGGGCGAGAAGACGTCCTACGCCCTTAAGACAGGTCTCATTCTCAAGGTGAAGGTTTCCCCTATTAATTAAAAAAAAAATTCCCGATCGCACCAATAGTTTTCACACGCGCGCGAGTTGGGATGCGGGGAAATTTTATTTTCTCACGCCAGTATCTCCAGCGGCAGAAGAGTGGGCGTGGACTCTACCCTCTCTTCTCGCGCGGGGGATGACGGCGAGGTGAGGAGGGGAATGAAATCGGAGCTCAGGAAGGTAAGCCTCTGAGCCTGGCACATTGGTCTTAGTGACATTTTCTCAACTTTTCCGACGGGTGCAGTGCAGCAAGAAGGTTATCTCTCCAGACTGCATCATTCTGTTTGAGTGGAAAATAAATACAAAAAAAAATCCTGTTATCGCCTGTACATAAATTAACTGAAGCTGCTGTAAGTACTGCGTGTTTATTCTTGATCTATACAATAAATAGTACTTTTTTTCTTCTACTGAACAATCTTAATCTAATTTCCTAAATTTTTAATAAACGCAAATCAGGGTGCATGACGATGCTTGCAGCAATTTTTTGTATGCAAACTTGTATGAAAATTTGGAAAATAATGACCCAGATTCATATTGGGAATATGAAAGCGAAGACGAATCAAGTGGTAGCGACGCAGAAATAGAGATTCCAAGTAAAAAAGCACGCCTCGATTAGATTTAGGCGCTGCGGTATCAGACTCGAGTCGTGATATTATGTATAGGTATATGGCCGAAAAATTGTTTATTTGTGATGTTGTATATAAATATATTATGAGAAATGTTAATTATAAATTGTGATTTATTTTTCTTTTTTCTTTTAAAGGAAGGAAGGAATCGCAAGGAATCTCTCTGTGTGTGAGTCGGGTTAGCGCGCGGAAAGAGAGGGTAAAGTCCACGCCCACTCTTCTGCTGCTGGAGATATTGGCGAGAGAAAATAAAATTTCCCAGCGTCTCAACTCGCGCGGGTATGAAAACTGTTGATGCGATCGGGATTTTTTTTTAATTAATAGGGGAAACCTTCACCTTGAGAATGAGCCCTGGCTTAAGGGCGTAGGACATCTTCTCGTCCTTCTACAGGGCTTTAACCTAGATTCGACGCCCTGGCATCCCTAATGAAAGAAATCGGTAATTTTTTTTTTCAGTACATTTTTCAGTACATTTCATACAATTGCCCAACTTTTTCAATATGATAGGCGCCCCTCTTCCCCCTCCTTCCCATAACAAAAAAAAAACAAACAAAAAATAACGTTTTTATTTTTACCCCCCCCGCCCGTGTTTTTGAGTTTTGTTTTTTCATGCTGTCCTCGATTCCTTATAAAAAAACAAAAAAAATACATTTTTATTTTTTTTAAATCGGATCAGGGCCGGAGATACACTCGTTTAACCCCTTTCCACCCCCTCCCCTCCCATACTTTCCCTAATTGAGCAATCTCACAAAAATTACCATTACCTACAAGAAAGAAAAAAATCAGCCTCCCAATACCACTCACTTTCCCGCAACACCCCCATTGCTCACTACCTTTTTCTTGTTCCCCCCTAAAAAACAAAAATCTTAAAACCGCTGTATCTTCGGTTCTAATGGACCGATTTTGACGGGTCCAAACCAGATTACGCGTATCGAGGAGACCTATTTTTCTTGTTCAAAACATTTTTCTATCCGTCTCCTCGATTACGCGTAATTTAAAAAAAACTGTTTTTACAATATTTGAAGGGCCGCGCGCGCCTCCTGGTGGACAACAATTACCGTAAAAGTTACCAGGGGGTAGGGGGGAACATTATGAACAAGTTGGAAATTTTTTTTTTCAAAAAAGTCACTTCCGTTTGGACCCCTTTTTTTCGTAGATCCTCTCCACTACTACTATAAATATAAATAATTAAATAAACGAAACATTTTTTTAAAATTCTATAGACTGAACATATTAAAGACAGTTTAAAGACAAAAAAAACCACAAGTTTCTAAAATTTACAAACTTCATGTCATATATAAAAACAACACAGTAAATCAAACTTTGTTAATCAAACCTACTAAAATTATTGAATCTATTCATTCCTAAATAATATGAGTTTTGTATTCAAACTTCTTATTCTATTAACCTATGGTTTTCTTTTTTTTTTCATAATAAATACATATTTTGTTTCATAATAAATACGTATTTTTAAAATGGTATTTTGCATCACCAGAATAAAAATAAATTTAAATAAATATCGCACACTATTATATGTACTATATAAATTACATAATAAAAATTAATGAAATTATTATTGATTAATTATTACAGCAATATAAAAAGTTCATTTTTGGTTTCAACGCCACCCCTGGTCAAGCCAAGCCGTTAAAGCTAGTAGATAACCTTAAAAATACTTACATTACCTACCGATGAAAATTTACATTTTCCGGAATTAAATGATCCACCCTTTTACAAACCATACAAGAATGCACCATAGTTACACACTTATTGTTCACCTGAATCGCAATAAATACAAAAATTCATAGAACACACTAAAGAAAACACAGGTACAAGCTGTGGCGTTGCGGCAACGTCGCAAATTTGTTTCCAGTGATTAATAGACATTGTCGTAAATCTCGAGTAAAATTCATCAATAGATTACTTTTGCCAAGAAGCTGTTTTACATAACATTTTAGTATTAAAATGAATCAGATTCGTTGAAACTGTCAAATTATTTGAACATCTCTTACGATATTCAAAGACTTCAAGTGAATTTCACAGTAAGCCTGGCAAACGTGCCGTTCGGGAGAAAAAGACGGACGACAAGGATGGAACGATCTTGGATCGGCCAAAAACGTAAACAATTCTGTCTCTTGTATTAATACGTCTATGGTTATAAACAAATTCCTATACGTTTTTTTATGTAATAATGATATGAAATTAATTTGTGGAACAAAATTACGATATAACTGTAGGAAATTTATTATTTATATATACAAAAAAAGCAAATTTTACGGGTATTTAAAGGGCCGACGTTTTTAGGTAGAAAAAAATCAAATATTTTAACTAAGCAACAAGTCAATACATTAATCCAGGAAACTCAAGATAATAGTATATTACGTAACAAGAGTTGTAAATAGCATATTACGCACTAGTGGAAAAACGCACAAGCCTTTTTACCGCAATCTTTACCGCATTTTCAGTTTTGTTTTTGGTAGAATTATCAACATAGCTTTCAGCCACTGCAGATGATGGCCAGCCACCATGCCTCTTCAGCGCTAGCAAATCACCTCCAGCATTCTTAAGAATGGTGTGCGACGAGCGCCTAAAATACTGGCCAGTGTATTGTTTCGAATTCGCCAAACTCAGAGACTCTGTGATTTTCATGAAACAATTCATCAAAGTACGCCAACCTTACGTTTTCGGACAATGATTTGATGACGTTATTTTTAAGTCTCCAGTCCATAAATCTTTGGCACAAGTTCATACCTTTCAGGGGATTTTTTCAGGTAGGAGTTAGTTTGTGGCAGTTGTGACTTTTGTCTTTTTCGATGATTTCAGGTGGCGTGCACATATCTTCCTCATTGTCGCTAGCCATTTTAAAGCTTAAATTCAACAGAATAGGTCGATAAAATGATATATTTTACTAAAAATTACATTTATCAATACTTATGTGGTAATGACAGTTACAATTTCGAAAAACTGTCAATCGGATCTGACACCACGAACTAGATCTAACGACAATAATTGCAAGAGCATGTGTGTAATGTTAAGTGCAAATGTCCTCGCTGTGCGATTTTGCACTTTACGCACGACAGTTCGTAAGGACTCGCTTACTTAGTTTATGCCTTGTACGTAATCTAGCATTTACTATAGTGGTCGTAGATAAAGAATATTTAATAATTAAGGTAACTAAACAAAACTTATTTTATACGCAGATTACGTCTACAAGTCTACAGTCTAAATATTTCTGTGGGCTATCGAAAATTACTAGCCATATTTAGGAATACGATTCGCCTCCACTGAAAATATAAACCAGTTTCTACTCGGCAATAAATTCAATAGACTCCCTTGGGAATCTCTGGTTATACTCAATTATATTCAATTTGTTACAGCGGTTTATCAGAATCTTGCTGCAATGGTGAGAAATGTGTGGTATTTACAAAACGCAAATGCACACAACGAGGTAAAAACTATAATTAAATGCTCGACCGTACGTGCAACGGAAGCACAACATAAATAACGCTATGCATTTCATTTGAACTAACATGCAATATCATGTTAATTTCTTTCCTTATGCGGCTTATCTCGCGTTGGAAATGCGGGGAGGGCATGAATTATGAACACAAAGTACTTAATATGACTGGTGTTTGAGCTAAAGAAACCGAATAAACAATTTTCCAAATGCTCGGGAGACGTTTTGTCCGGAAATAATGGATTTTGCAGTTTCCGATATTCCTTGTACAAGGGATGGGAGTATGGCGATTTCTAAAGTCTTAGTAAGAGCTACAACGGCCCTCGAAGGATAAAAATGGCCCTCGGGGACTTGGATATGGCTGGACAGGCACATACAATGTCCCTACCAATAGCGAACGCAAAATAAAATCGCCAAAAAAATTATTTCAGAAAAGGGGATCCACATTGGTAAACACAATTCAATTATTGGCTTAGTTTCCCTGCGTGTATATACCAGATGTCTTTCTTACTTAATGACATAATGTTATTATAATTAAATGAAATTTTATTTGAAAAAAATTGCAACACCACATTTTTTTGTGTTTCAAAAAACGCTGAGTTAGTATGTTCAAAAATTCACAAAAATATGGCCAAACGACAACCGCTTTTGGTAAATGTTTGCTAAAATATAAGAATTCAGATTCAATTTTTAATACCATTATAGAATATTATATTCTAACACTCGTCGTAGAATGAGCCTACTTTTAGCTCCATCTTTAAAATAAGATCAGTTGTGTGAAATCAAAAGTGACAATATTTTCTTATTTGTCTATATATAAATGAAGCCTTTAAAAGATCATTCTGATAACGAAATAATTTATATATGATTTAGATAAATTTTAGAATAACACTCACAATTCGATTCCTTACTGTCAACTTTCAACTCGTGCAGAACAGGGTATATTATAAACTTGTTACAGAATACGCTACTCCTCTTATAGTCCAGTCGTTGCTGATAAAAATAGGCTATTACCTCCGAATTCTTTGAACCTGCATCGATTTATATGAAAATTGGGAATTACCCTTATCTTACCCTTAACTTCAGGAGTGATATATGCTTGGCTTGCGCTTTTTGTTTTTAAGGGGTGAAAACTACCCCAACGTGAAAAAATTGAAAAAATTCAGGTTTAAGCACTTTATGGATTCACATATTATTTATGATGTAGAATAATACTTCTTTCATGTTCTCGAACATGATTTACGACGTATTCTAAATTTTCAATCCTTAAAAACAACCGTCTGTGCCTAAATTAATATATGGTTGCGGTGCGATTTAAAATAAAATTTTTATTATTAGAAATTATATTTATTTTTAATTAATTAAAATTTTTATTATTATATTGAACGCCGATTTTATTAATATGTCAATGTTTACTAATATTTAAATTTTACACTGGCTCAGCTCTTTAGCTAGCTTCTTTCAAATCAAACATGGAGATCTTACCTCAGTAGGCGGTTCAGAAACACTGCTGATGCAACACCCTGCACACCTATTTTTTAAAAAACCTTACGATATATAAGCAAAGCCAAAATTACAATCTTTGGAAATAAGTTATTTAAGCTGGCAACACCAAAAATATATCATAAAATAAATTAATAAAGTATGGACACTCCCATAAAAACAACTATAAGTACTTGGTTTCATTTGGTTTATAATTATATTGCCCTTTAAAATGTGTGATATCTGCAACACTCAATACGTACCGCTGTTTTGTGGGTGTTCAAATGAATTCTATATAAGAAATGTCAGTTCCAATAACTAGATGGTAGATGCGAATATTCATATACATAATCTGTTTGATTCTGTGATAATTATTTATCTGTTGAGCTCAATATGGATATAATTTTATCTGGTAAGTACTTAATATTTGTATAATCTAATAATATGCTTGATTTTTACGAGTTCATTCACTTTTGAATATGCTAGCTTTATTTTAATAAAAATGTACCTTTTAGTAGTAGTTTTATACTTTTGTATCCTCTTCCATTTCTTTGGGAGACTCTATGGATCCTGGAATCTGAATAGACGATACTGAATAAATACAGGAACAATTCTGGAACTGCTTGACCAACACGTCTTTCAAGGCTTTCCTTAACCTATTTTATACAAACCGTAAGTTTTAAAATTGAATTTTAACCAATTTTAACTATCTGTTTTAATTAAAATGTGTGCAACAAATTAACCCACGTTCTCGTTTTTGTTTCTTCCTCGTTACAAAACACTAATTCTTTTTCTTTTTTCTCTTCTAGTACAATAAATAATAATGTTTAATGTACCAGGTCACCTTGCAGTTCACTATACACAGTATCTTCTTGGTTTAGGATTTCTCACACAACAGTATTATTAAGTCACTTCTTCTTCTCGTACATTATCAGTGTTTATGACATATTTATTTTATAATTTAAGTATATAATACCTTTTTGTACTCTTTTTATCTCTAATTTATTTTAATTTTAGGTTGATCTGCAGCTATTCTTATGCAGCAAGAATAAAGTAATTTGTAAAGGAATGACCGGTATATCAAAATTGATATTGACCGTTATCAATATCAACTCTGGTGGGAATGGCCGTTATCAATATAAACTCTGGAGGTTTTATCGCCGATTTTTTCACTTTTAGTAATAGTTATCAACAGTTAGTACTAAATTTAAAGGTATTTCCAAGTACTACAAAAGATGTATAAGTTTTTTCCGAAAAATCAGTTTTTCGTTATATAACGTTGAATACTTTGAACTACTTTGTTGCAAGAAAAAGTCTACTTCAACGAGCCATAACTCTGCTTATTTTGGACTTAGAGCATTCATAAAAAAAACTTCTTTTTTAATATTTGGTCATTACAATTTTTTTGGTAAAACGCGAAGGGAGTTGTTCGCGAAAAACGGTTTTAAATCGAGAATAACTCGAAAAATATTGATTAATCGAGTATTTTCACTTAAAATTTGCCCTCTATCAATTTGGAGGGTTATTTTGAATGAAACCATTTCCACCCTCTAGAAGGGATGGCATCCACCCTCAAGGTAAAAGCGCAATCGGTCAAGGATCAAAGAAATCGGAGCGGAAAACCTTCAACGACTAGACTATTATTTATTTGACGTTTGAGTAATAATTATTATTTCTCTGAAATAATAATTGTTACTCAAACGTCTTGTTGAAAATCTTGTTGATTTTTCAAACGCTGTAAATGCGTTACTTTGGTGTATCGCGCGCCTTTTGGTAAATAATGTGGAATGTTGAAATAATATCCAAAATTGAGCCCATTCGTTCAGATAACAAAATCCTCAAAATAGTTATTACAGTTTAAAAAATTATGTCCTTAATTTTGGCCAGCAGTGTATATTTTTTCAAATTTAGAATAGGTACTTCTGTTTATCAGTTTATAATGCATGCCAAAACAACAACATTTAGTTATCCTCCCTGCTAAAAGAGCTGCTGCATATAATTGCATATAATGAATGTATTTAACAGGAAATTGAACATGCCCACTTATCAAATACAAAGCAACTGATATAGGGGCGCATGTAAAGTGGGGCGGGCATATTTCAAGCCATATCAGATACGGCTAGTTACAGATAAGAGTTAAAACTCCGGCTATATTTTTAAAAAGAATTACTGTATTGTTTCGGTTGTGCCGATGCGAATGGCAGATACGGGCAAATAACTTAAAACGCTTTGAGCGGATTACATAACGTCCATCTATTTTTGCTATTATGCTGCAGGATTGTTACGTATAGATGCGGAGCAGGCAGCACTTTAGGGATTTGCAGTCTACAAGGGGGCTAGAAATGTCTGTGTATTTTAGAAATAAAAGAAAATATTTTTAACATTGAAACTAGAGGATATTCGTCATAACTTGAGACAAAATCAAGTAAGTTTGCTGAATATGTAAAAGGGTGGAGATGGTAATCTAAACGGAATAAAATTAAATTGGTAGGTTTCCATAAATATATAATTCATTATTATATAATTACGTATATTATTATATAATATTACCTTGTACCTAATTTGGATAAACCAGTACCAAGAAATATCAATTCTTATTAGTAGACAAATTATTTACTGTAGATATATACAAATACTGACATATTCTTGTTACCATATACTCTATTATAGGTAATACTGTAGTATGAAAAGCTCACTAGCGATATATCAAATCATAGACA
The DNA here is from genome assembly GCA_964058915.1 of Tetropium fuscum. Classification (NCBI taxonomy): domain Eukaryota; kingdom Metazoa; phylum Arthropoda; class Insecta; order Coleoptera; family Cerambycidae; genus Tetropium; species Tetropium fuscum. Next base: position 1,212,321 of record CAXKVY010000556.1, on the reverse strand, counting down.
GAAACAAATGTGCAGTTATAAGCTAAAAACTATATAATGAGATACAGCACTAAAATAAACCGTAAATATAAAGAATAACAATGTACCTACATAAATACCCAATAAATAAATCAGACAGTATACATCAGACAAAGTATAGGTATGCTAACGCAAATCACTTGCCAAGTATAACGAAGACAGAGAATAGCATAGCGTGATCCAGCCAGACACACTCTGGTTGGTCAAGCCATATATCTAAAATAACTAAATTAATAATAGCCAGAAAAATCAGTCAAAAGTGATAACAAGTTAGACATATCATATTATGAATTGTGCAAAATAAAAAGCCAACAAACTATATCTAAATCAAGAGATTACACATATATTAGACATATGTATAAAAGCGAGGAACCAAAATTCTAGCCGCGAATCAGAAGACAATAGTTGAACATACGAGGATGACTAAAAGTAATTTTAAACGTCAAAAAATTAAATAATCAGTAAATAACTACTCAGAGTGATTACATTTGATATGTGATGTTTACGAAATAGCAGCCAATAGTGCCATATTAAACAGGTAGTGCCAAAACTGGGAGACACATTTTTAAAATTTTCAAGGTCACGCGTTTTCCTGGCACTTCAGAATTTCAATAAAATCTCCATTTGAACATAAATACAGACTTCCACAAGAATAATTATTTGAGTTTAAGGGTGCATTATTGTTTTGATTTTCAACACACATTTATTTTTATAGAAAATTTTCAAAAAATGGTATTAGTATTAATGGTATTAAATAATGTATTAGTACAAAATAATTAATCAATATAAAGATTATAGAACATTACTTACTCACAGTAGTTGTAGATTACTTCTAACCTCCTGAGATATAATACTATAGAGAACTCCTAAAACTACTTAATGTCTTTATGTCTATTAAAAAAAAAGTTATAAAATTAATTTAATTAACATACGCGATTAAAGTTTATTAGTGTCAAAGACTAATAAACAAAACAGTTTATTAGTCTCTTCACATCCACACAACCAATAATTTTTACCGTAGATAGTTTTATTAAATTTACGGGATCGAGATGTCCACTGCCACTTTGTTTTATAATATTTAAATCAGGTCGTTCTCACTCTTTAACGTTAAGTTTTTCTTCCAGTGAAAAGTTACTAAAAGTTTATAAATCGCCCATCTTATTCATGATTAATTTGTTTAACACCTACTGAAAACTAAACACTAGTTATCACTCACAGACACACTAATCCAATATCCAATAAAAGTTAACTACAACAAAACAAATCTGTTGATTCAAAAATAAAAATTGTCCTAGAAAAACACACTACACGTGATGTCTGCATTCACAGTAAAACGCGATGCAACACAAACCGACTAAGTCAAGGAACTGAGCCCTGCCCTGAGCCACAGAATTAAAAACATAATTGTGTGCCTGAGCCTAGCACAGCAATAATCTTTTCTTTTACTATTTAACCTGTGTATGTTAAATTGTATGGACTACACTTTATCTCTGTCGCTCACACACGATTCTGGAACATTTATTTCATTTCACTGTGCCAGGCGCAACGAACTTGCGTGCGCAGATTGAGCAAGAAACCGGCCGCGCCTAACCGTTTTCCAATGTTTACGTACCTACCTATTTTTTAGAGCGTGCGTCGCGTCGACGGGGCAGTACGGAGTGCGCTATTGCCAGACTTTCTATAAACTCTTGAAGAATGGGGAGAAATGCACTAGATAGAAAATATGTTTAAATGAAACATACAGTTAATATTTATGTATTTTTACGAATAAATAAGGTGGTGCCATGACTCCGTGGCACTATCTCACCAGCCGCCACTGGAAAATAGTAATTTAAAGTGAAATAAATAAAAGTGAAAATAATAAAGTAATCTGATTGATTAATTAACAATGTAAATACCACACCAAGGAGGTGCCAGTAACTAAGGAAATGCTTTTGTTTAATGATGGAGGATTTCCTTAACTACAGAAAAAAGATCTAGGAGGTGATGCCTATGGCATTGAAGAGAGATAGCCCCGCAGCGTCGTTTATTAAAATAAAATTTAAGTTTTAACAAGTAAAAGTGTCCAAATAATTCAAATTAATTGCTTAGAATTAATTCATGCTAAATAGCCCTACTTGTGATTACATATGGTTTTGTAATAGAGAACTTGACTAAAATTTTAAATATAATAATAATACTAAAAACCATAGCGTAACGTTGTAGTAAAACGTGTACATCACACAAAAATTAGATTTCTAATTCGGCGCGATCAGAGCCGCCTGAAACGATCTGTGACGTCACTAATAGGCTGTGACGTTACAGCTCGTAGGTAGGCGCTGCGCCGGAAGGCGGTCGAATGAACTATGAAATCAAGCGGTCGAGTGCTGGGATATCCCGTAGCCCTCCGAATCGGTATCCTCGTTGTTTGTAAATTGTAGATTGTGGCGTCACGACTTTGATTCTGTTTGAAACGGTTTGCTCGCGCGCGAGACTATAGTAATTTATAACAAATTTATTATTGGGAATTAAAGCGTTATATTTTGTAAATCTTATTTTTCAGTATGGTGAAACATTTTTATGCAATAAAAAAATGGGAATGTTCCGTATGGAATGACTAGTAAATTAAGTATTATGGTGCGTTAAACCTCTGTTGGAAGAACCTAGGCAGCTTTGTATTAGGTAAAGCTGTAATTTTTCTAATCGTAACAAGGTGAGATAGTGCAAGTTTGAGCTTGCAGCATTCCATCCCAGCTTCGACACAACGCCGCTAGATGACATCACTCCAGTGTGTTTATAGTGAGTGTACAGTGCGACAGGTGAATTTGGATTAACTTATATTTTTAAAAAGTAATGACCAATCTTATGCAAATACTTCGCGTTTAATTACGTCGTCATGTACTTTATGGAATTTAAAAATGCACCACTAATATTGCTTGTTTATAATAAATCTGTCACATGTAATGTAAACCAATATATTTTTTTTGTTTTAAAAAGTTTAGTGTCACTTAAGATTCATATTTGCTATAGATGTCATATAATGATATAATGTCATATAATGATTGTTAAACTTTGAGAAAAATATAATTCACAAAATTTAGTTTATTTAAATTTCAAATTTTACATTTAGCCTAATTGATCCTCTTCTGAGGTGAATATTCTCAATGCTCAAATATATTTACCAATATTTACTCTATTAAATACTTATAAAAATAAATCATTCTATAAAATAGCCATGTCCTGCATCACGCCAATGTGTCTATCATAACCTAGCTCTCACTTACAGAGCTAGTGAAGTTATAGTGAATATAGTGAAGATCAAATATAATTGCAATATATTTTCGTATCTATGGAAATGAAACAAATGTATGTTTGCATGAAACAAGTTTGTTTTCAATTCCATAATATTTTTTTCGAACAACATGAAGGGACAGCAATGGGTAACAATGGGTAGTCTATTCATGAGTACATTTGAGGTTGAAGCATTCGAAGATCTCAACTATTTCCCTAGAGTTTGGCTAAGATATATTGATGATATTTTTGCAGTTTTTGATACTAAGTAGCTAACATTGATGACTTATGTATACGTGTTATAATTGTGATTTGTAGCAATTTTATTTCGTGCATACAGGATCTATACTGCTGCTTAAATTATGGATCTACCTTAGATAACTTGGAACTGCTCGTCCAAATTCTACCTCCAGGGTCTGTATAACCTCTTCTTTTCCTCGTGTGTACGTAATTAATTTAAATTAACCGATTTAGATTAAATTTTTCTTGATAAAAGTTTCCAACCAATTTATACCTGTCCGCTTATTCTTGATTTTCCGGTTCCTAGTCATCAAATTGTTTTTAAACAAGAGTCCTTGTGTTCTTCTTGAGCACTAGATAACTAATGCTTTTATATATCAATATGTTCAAATTGAACAAATATAAATAGTAGAGTAGGCTTGTGTTTTCTATAAATTTCAGTTCCGTCAAAATTAATGTCAACTAATGCTTTTATATGTCAGTATGTTCAAATAGAACAAATATAAATACAAGAGTAGGCTTGTGTTTTCTATGAATTTTAGTTCCGTCAAAACTAATGTCACATGATATGTCACTGTATGAATCGTAAAGTGCTAATGTAAGATTTTAGTATAAATGTTCAATGAAACAAATCGTACATCACTCTGAAGATCCTCAAGAAAGGTGAAGGAAGTGATTCGTCTCCATATACGTGCAGATATATCACTGATAAGTATCTTCCTTTGATTATTCATCTATGTATTTGATAATTTCTCTATGTAATGAATTACTACAACCCCAAGATCTCTTCTCAGATAATATATACATACATATATATATATATATATATATATATATATATATATATATATATATATATATATATATATATATATATATATATATATATATATATATATATATATATATATATATATATATAATAATGAACCAATATGTAAACGATCCGTTCAATAGCAATTCCCTTAAGAGGCTCATAAAAAAGTTTTATAGCAAATGCTGCACAGTTTTGAAAATTTAATGAAATCGAATAAAACCGGACCCTTTTATATCCTATTCGAAACCGCCCTTTCAAAAAACTCTCGCCGATATTATAGCAAATCAAAACATAGTATTAAGCACACTAAGAAATAAAGAACTTCATAATTGAAAATGAACTTTTAAATACCGCTAAAATTTTATGGATGACATAAATTTATATATCGGTTTATATTCAATACACTTAAGCAACGTTTCGATGAAATTATAACAAGATCATCTTTTCGAATAGATATCTACCTTCTAAACAAAAAATTTCAAATATACTACCAAGCAATTTTAACATAGGTCATACAAAAGGAAGATGTGTGATCCCATATTATTATGTGAATGTTATACGTGGAAAAACTTCTCAAAACGATAAGTTTGGATGATAATTGACACCGATGCATACATAAGTAGCTATTTAATATATAAACTGCGATTTCCGTCTTGCAATATTTGCAGCTGTTCGCAAAAAATCACCCCGATTATTGTACCCCATTAAGTTTATCGATGTAATTCGCACCCCGATTCCTTGAGCTCAGCTGTAAGTTCCCTCGGTATCTATCTAGCTGATACTTCGCTTAACTGCCGTCCATGAATAGTTGCAGGCAATCAGCCTGATTTTTATCCCTAGATTAACTCGAACACGTCCATCAGTTTTCGGGATTAATTGACATAGAATAAATACGGGATCCTCTGCCACCCTTGACGTAGGAAGTGACATTGATCGGGAGTGCTTCTTAAGGCCACCAAGGCCAAGAACGCTGCACATGGAAAGCTAAAAATAAATCTTATCTACCACATAAGATTATAATATTTTTAAATATGTAATAAATAGGATAGTTCCTTCTTACGTCAACAAGCCAACAAGAGAAACTTCATCGATTTCAGTTGACCACATCTTTATCAATGTTCAAAATAATTCTTTAGCTAATATAATACAATGCAAACCATATACTATTATCGTACACTAAGTAATAAATAATATTTAGCCGTAATGGCTGATGGAATGAACATATTGAATATATTACAAAAAGTTAAGAGAGTTCATATTTAATTCAGATCAGATATGAAATATTCTTGGCAGGAAGCTCGTGTTGGATGTTGGTGTACCATGCCTTGGCTGAATCCGTTATAAGATACTTAACTGTATTGTTGTATAGGGTGGACTATATATGAAACACATTTACTCTAATTACAAGTATCTCAAAACGCCGTATTAAAAATATTATGAAAAAAAGATAAGAAGTATCCAGAATTTTTATATGGTAGTCGGCGATCCAGCTCTCCAATATAGGGGCTTGCACTTTCGGACACACACAATTGAAAAACGGATTCATATGTAAAATTACCTGCTCTATATTAATTTTGAGTTCTATATTAATTTTGAGAAATCATTCGAAAGAATTGCGAAAGATGAAACATTTTCAATTTATTTAAAATTTTGGAAGTCGGTAATTTAATATTTACCTGGTTTCTCATCTAATATTTCACTTATTTATGAAGTTAGGGGTTTCAAATTTTAACACCGTACTATGATAACTTCCTTAATGGACACAGTGTCAAAAAATGCATCTTTATTATTGCCATTAAATTTAAAAAAAAATCAAATGAATGTTACCAAGAATTTGCAAATTGTAGCATAAAATACCACATGCGGTCAACCTCTTTAGTATTGCAGAAATAACCCCACTACTTCCGACAAAACTTGTCGCAAGCAAAAGTGTAAAAATTAAAGTAGTGTTTTTATTTAAAAAATTTTATTGTATAATGTACCATATCATTGTTAGCGCGCGATGAAGCCAATGTAAAAACTTCCTCATTGTTAGGGCGCGAAACTAAGAGCGATCGTTTATCGTAGATGCATAAAATCATTGTTAGTTCACACAATGTGAAATATATTCTGTAAACTTTGGTGAAATGTGCTATTATACTTCATTATGCATTCTGTTTTATTTTATTGCTGTCTGTCAAATGGTCAAAAAAACAAAAACAATAAATGTGTATTTTTTGCAACAAAGATAAGAGACCATGAAGGGAACAGAAAAATAATATCCGTTACAACATTTAGTAGGCAGGCTGAAGTATGGAATACAGCAAAAGAAATTCAAAAGAGATTTTTTAAATAAAATTGAAGGTCATAGCGATACGTGCAGAATAATATATTATATGTTATTGCAAATGAATTCAAATATCATAATTTATGTATTTTACGATTTTCAATACACAAGAAGTGCACCTTTTACCTTAAAGGACACTTCTGTTACATTGTCACAAATATTTCAAGACATTATGCCAGATTTGAGAAAGAAGTTGTCAATAAATCTTGCAGTTTTGACCTTATCAGAAATAAGAAAATTGATCCACAAAGCAGCAGCTGGCCTAGTTACTTGGCATTCTTTGAATCCGCGATCTGAAGAAATATCTGATAAGATAAAAAGCGTGTTTATCGAAACTATCGTGGTACTACCTAGAGGTAATGGTTTCACGAGTTATGCACGTACTCATGTGCGGTACGAAAAGATATTTCCTCTTTGAAAAATGATGTGACAGATTCAGATTTTAAATTAGTTGAAAAATCCTCAAAATCACCAAACAAATATCACTCTTATTACCACCACTGTTAAGAAATGTTAAAGAGGGTAATACATGAATTCTACAAGCCACCGTTTATTGAAATAAACAGATTTTCAAACGAAATTATTCCCAAATCGCTTTTTAATTTTATTGCCTGGCTAATTACTAACTGTTCAGTTGATTTTGATGATGGCGGAAGATTAATACTGAAAGACAAAGAAGAAAATGGCGTGCCGAATCTCTGCCAAGATATTTTATATAATACTGCTGAAATTAGAACTCCAAAACACATTGGGCTGGAAGTTTATGCGTTAAAACATACCAGGTAAAATAATATTATCTTTTACCCCAATCAAAATGCTTTTATAATAGCACATCACATTATATTTTAAAAGTAATGAATGTCGCATCGGAACCCTACCAATTTTGTTTTAACTTTTTTTTATTCACCCTGTGTTTGAGATAAATCGGTTCAAAATTTAAAAATATGTGTATACAATGTGTACTTATTTTCTTTATATGCTGTTATAATATCGTTAATTTTATATATAACAATGTAATATATGGAAGTATATAAATAAAATCTCTCTCATATTAAAAAGTTACGTATACTGGTAGGTCTCGACAAGGTAGAATTTCAATACTGCTACTAATTAATTAATTGATCAACGAAAGCAATTAAACGTAAAGTAGTTTTTATCCTGGGAGTAATAACTCCAACAGTTACCGTCCTGTTTGTTATTTTCTCTATAATCTAAATCGCTGGGCGTTTGTTTTTCATTAAATTTAATCTGGAGGGCCGGATCTAAAAGCACTGCTTGATTTCAATTGTTACTTTATATCCAGAAGGTATTCACGCAGAGTTCCCGGGAGTTATAAAATTAACGTAATAGGTATGCACTTTGGGTAGATCCGGGAATTTGAATTCGCGTCACCTCCTAAAAGGAAGTTTTTAAAGTGGAGTTCGGAATTAGTTACACTGCGGATCATGTTTTGTTTCCATTCAGTTTACATTATACGGTAATCGGGTTTCGAAGGGGCGAGCGAGATACTTATATTTTCCTTTAATTCTTTTTTTTTTGAGCGATTAGGATGATCGCGCAAGCAAAGGGGCACTGTTTGTGTAGCATTAGGGAAAACCATTAACTAATTAAAAAATAAATATAATAGTCCATTAAAATGTTACATAAATCTTTAGAGAATTCAATTCTCTACAAAAAAATATTTTTGGTTTTCAATATATCGCGGAAAATCTGTTTACACCCCCTTTTTATATTTGTATTTCAATGCGGGCTTCGTCTACAAAGTAACAATTACCAGAAAACTGAAAAATGTATATTGAAAATAGCAAAAGACTACATACCTATCACGATGCGTGTATCGACGATATCACCATCACCATCACCAGAAAGCTGAAAATTCGGCAATCTTGACAAATAATTGCGCCTCTCTTAATATTGGTTTTTATATAAAATTCGTAATTTGCGACCCTAACATTCCCGAGATACCGATTTTATATTAATAATACATAATATATAAAAGAAGCGCGGTTTCGTATGTGAATGAACTTATGCGAAATTTGTGGATCAAGCAAGCAGTAATTATGTAATTATACGAAAAGCAACTATTAAAATCAATCCACTGGCGTATCTATTAAAAGTGGCTTTCATACTGAGCGGTACATTTAAAATATTTTCAATAAATAGAATACGTAAGAAGGCCATTTTATAAATCCTTTTTGATCATCTTTCGTTTGAGCCTAGTAACAATACAGTTGGGTGTTCCATCTCCTCTGGTTTTCAATTATTCTCTTTTGTGTCGGCTCTATACAGCTTTAAACTGGAGAGAAATAAATTAGTGCCTCATGAGCGATTTTCATTTTGCCCCATACTTGCTATGGTCACCTCATCGCAATTCGTAGAATTAAAAGCAACCCACCATTTATTTAATTTATTCAGCTATTGGTTATAATTTTAATTTAATACATGACACTAACCACGTTGATAATTACTTGTTTGAGTTTCCCCATTCTTCCTTTCGCCTTCAAAAGTCCCTACCTCAACCTCAGTGACAATCTATTAAAAAAATCGGATTACCCCGGTGAATTAATGAACCGCCAGCGTGTAGCGAGGATTTTCCAACTACTTATGCCCAGCAAGATGAATTGTACCGTCAGGTGCAATGCATACTAAGATGTACAAATGTACGTGCTTTATTTAAAACGTGAAATACATTTTTCGTTAAGTTTTACGTTCTTAATTTCGCGCATTTGTCAACCGGGCGAAGCAGCGCCAGAACTTGTAATATCTCGGCTACGTGCTGAATTTTAAACGGTGATTTGTTGCTTCGGATACGTATCCGTCCTTTTTAAAAAAGTCGCTCATATATATAACGAATCTTCTATCAAGGGTTGATGCAGCATTGTATGCTTTCTTAAGTAGTTATTTTAACCGCGTTTAATGCTTTATATTTACTGGACTTTTTAGTTTAATGCTGACGTGATATTACTATTCGTGGATATTTCATAATGGGCCAGTCCCTGAATATGTTCAAAGTACTGCAATGAAACATAGTTCCGAGTTTGATTTTTGAGCTTTCCTTCTCCTAGACAGGTTGCAAACCGATGTTATTGACGCCCATCTCGCCAAATTACACAAGTCATAGTATGAAACAAACCAAGGCGTACTTTTTAAATTCAGTTGCAAGATTTGACCAGAACAATTCGACCCATCGCCGTCGGTCCCTACAACATTTGTTCGAGCACCACCAAACTATCCCTAACCTTTACCGAGTTATAACCTTTGCCTGTTTTCCGCAATTTTGAATTTTTCTCACCTTGACCCTCTCATTTGATATCCATATAATGGGAGTACCTAAAAAAACATAGTTCACCATCTTTGGGAGTACGCCATATTAGATTTAGAGTGACGACATTTTATTTTCGTATTCTCCTCAGCAAACCCTTTCATTTGTTACCCATATCATGGAAGTGCATATGAAATAACTAGTCCACCATCTTGGATGGTCCGCCATATTGGATTTAAAATAACGTCGCTTAGATAATCATGCATTGTCATCCAAACTAAAGGTGTATGCAAAATTTCAGCTCAATCGGGTGGATAACTGTTTTAAAACTCAGTTGCAAAATATGACCCGCACAAACATACATAAAAACATTGAAAGTTAAATAAATGCTTGTAAAAATCGATATGGCTGGAGATTCATTGCTAAAACTACATCTCATTTTGTAACCCACTCGGAGGTCCGGAACATTATAAGAGATTGAAAAAATAGCAATTCGGAATATTTGATTTGACAAAAAATGGTGATCGATGACTCCGAAAACACAGCCAACTTGAATATTTACTTTGAGAAAAAGTCCGTGATCTGCTACCACTAAAATATCGTGATATAGATTTTGAGTCGAATCGAACTTGAAAATTGATCAGACACCTTGGCGCTGCTTGATTATTTGTTCAGATAAAAAAATCGTGATCTGATACCTTAAATACCAAAGAGATACATATTCTAGAGTTGCAGCAGACCAAAAAAGCAAAATTCGAGAGGCATCTCGAGAGAGAGAAGTCGCCATGTTTATTTTGTTTATTTTGACAAAAATAATTACGATTCTAAGTCGATTACTCGTAGACACATATATGACACATGTCAGCAATCTTAGATCCATCATCTTGAATATTTTGATAAACTCAGCCATAAATGGCAAACATATCGACGCCTATCTTCGAGCGTCAACTTGATTATTTATATTGAGAAAAAATCTCTGGCTACTACCACTAAAATCTCTAGAACATATTTGGAGTTGAATTAAACTTTAAATCGCAAAATTCATCACTACTAATAATGGCGCTGCCATCTTAAATGTTTGTTCTGGCAAAGAAAAAAAAAATCCCCGAGAAACTGACTTTGAGTTGCATCGGACCTTAAATGGTAAAATTTGGAAGACATCTTGGAGCCTCCAGACATCGATTTTGATTAGATTTGGCTTATAAAATAGCAAAAATGTCTGTCATCTTGAAATCTTCATCTAATATCATAAAACGTTTAGAAACACCACAAAATTTCCGAGAACCCTATTTCAAGCCGAAGGGAACAGGATAATATATGGAAAAAAGGTCCGCCATCTTGAAGATTTACCATGGGATCATTTATTATTGTACTTTGATCAAAAATAATAGAGGTTTTCCTTTACCTAAAAACTTTTGTCTACCAAGTCTTACGTGGTTTCAACATTTCGTTCTTGAGACAACGTGTTGACAAGAAACGTGGAATACGCACAGACCGATATTTTGAAAGTTATTCAAAATTTGAATGTACCGGATGAGTCGTTATCAGAGCATGCGGGCCATATCTCCCGTATACCGTATGCCATAGAACGTTGGAGAAAATCTATAACAACAGAGGGCTAGAGAAATCGCTGGAAATTATTTTTAAGTTTCGGAAGGCGACAGTTAGGGGGCGTTACAGTAACGTTAAATTAGGAAAATGAAATATACTTAATTTGCTGTAATAACGTATATTGCCAATATATTCTTGGTAATGTTCGTAAAATTTTGAATACGTTGGTCTTAAAATGGTTTTCATAGCTCTGAAAATTAAATGGTGTGGGAAAGGTAAACAATTATAAAGAAAAATGGCGATTACCCTGGTTTGGCTTAACAGAATCAAACGAACTTGATTTATTCCATTGGAAAGAGAGAGCATTTTTTACTTTATCATTGGTAGACTAGAATGTACGAATTTAATTGTTGTTATGGAGGCTAGGTGGCTCTGTTTTAAATACAAACAAACTTTCCGTTTTTTCGCCGAAATTTCAAATGGAAACATATGTTTAGTCACAAACATATGTCACATAGTCACGGTCACGGTGAAAATAAGTAAAGATAAAACTAGAAACGTTTATTTATCAATTATTTATATGTATAGCGTTGTAGGCAATTGACAAAGAACATTTAAGATTTGTTTTTAAGATTTAAGCGACGTTTGATATGCTTCAAGTTTATTTTGGTTTTATGTGCAACGCAACAGTTGCTGCTGGAATATATGCAGTAGATTTTGCCGAAAGGAGGCATTATAATAAGAGTTTTCACTCGATTAGTCCTACGTTCAGGGCCGTTCCTAGGGTGTTGGCTGCCCGCGTGCAGTTTCCACTTTGCCGCGCCTCTTCACAATTTTCCAAAATAAAACAAAAACGTTGGTATTTTTATTGTATGTTTATTGATATTTTTATGGTACAAGTAGTAAAAGTTAGCTAAGAAGGCCCCATTAAACTTACACCTTAGGAATTGCAGCCGATTTATGTTGATTACAAATTTATCAGACTTTCTTGAGCCAACGATGGTATTAGGTAGTTTTGAATTTGAATTTGAATTTCAATTTAGACAAACTTCTCTCACGGGCCCTACCGAAACTGCCATTGCTAAAAATAATCTAAGAGCAATGAGGCATCTTCCCTCGATCGAAACAAAAATGGGCAATGCATATTCAACAAGTACATTTTTTTCCTTAATTTTTGACAAGAAATAATGTGCAATATTCAGATATAGTGTTCAATTGCAGTTTGAATTTATATGACGTCACTAACCGAAAAATAGGGAAATCACTAGATATACGTACCTATATATAAACACTAATATCAACAGCAATGGCCGACAAGAAGCAGTGCGGCGTCGCGGCCGTCATACATACAGACAGAATACGTCATATGATTGTATTTTTTTACAGATTGTTTCAGAATTATACAAAAAAAGGAAAAGTACGGGTCTCTTCTTTTCCCACGTAATTTCTGCTGCTTGTTATAGAAAGTGTGGAAAATACCCCACTACGATGTTGAAAAACTATGAAATTAAGTTTTTTATTATGTGATTTAACATATCAGTAGGTAACATTTGGAGGGAAAATACATGTAAATGAAGTGATTTCGTTATCTAATTGGAGTCCATCCAAACTGTGTATAATATCATTATTCTTTGTCATTTGCAAATTTAGATCTAAATTAAAACATGCTTTTGTTAAAGAGACATCAGGCATTTTTAGGAAATGATATGGAAAGATAATGAAATGAAATTAAACAAAGATCCACATTATTTTAATTATTTTAAGGTTAAACCGTTCATCGATCGATGACATATATCTATGATGACATATGTCTAAGATTGGTAGGAATATGCTATTATAAATTGTTGTTTTGGTTCAATAACAGACTTATCATAACTTTTCTAATCAGAAAGGCTGTTTCCTTTTCCTAGTGTTAAAAAATTCACGGACAATAAGTGAAGAAGCAGAATAAATTAGATGTTCAAAACTGTCCCCTGATCTTTTTAATATAAGATTTTAGAGCCGCTGTATATTCTCCAATGTTAAGTGTAGGATTTTGTAGTATTTTGCTTACGATATTTATTTTGGAAAATAAATCATGCTAAATAACTAGGGAACAGATGAACCCGAGACATAATTTTGACCAGAACAGATGATCTGGTCAAACCAGATGAACCTAAAAGACATAATTTTTGCACAAGTGAACTTTTATTTTTGCGTTTGTATCTATTGTGCGAGCATTCATTAGATCAGACGATATATTTTAAAAGGCCAAAACATTATCTTTAAAATTTTTGTAATGGTATTTTAGCTTTTAATCTTCTTTCCTCTCAAGGTATCGAAGATATCCGAGATGCCATACAGAAGAAAATATAATCAATGTTTTATCACACATGGAAATAAATCCCCATGTTCGCACCTGAGTAATAACATCTGAATTGGGAATAAACCAAAACACTGTGATAAGAATTCTGCATGAGTATAGGTAATGTCTGGTACTTTGCCTATATCTGGCGCATATTTTTTATTCCGTTCGATATTAATTTTTAGAATGAACCGGTACCATGTTGCCATCCATCAAGCTCTAAATGATGCAAATTGTGATAGAAAACTACTGGCACTGGCTATTAAATATGCTTAAATATGATCCTTAACTACTGTCACATTATTTATGTGACAGTAGCAGTTTTTTATGTAAATCTGCACAATATGTGAATATACATTACTGGACAAAAGAAAATCCGCATTGAATGTTAGTCCAGCATCGCGGTCCAGCATCGCGGTTGGTGGAGTATCAATATCTGGTGTGGTGTAACAGGATACATAATTATTGGCCCTTACATACTTGGCGTACATTCTCCACTCACTGGAGAAATATTTCTATTATTTTTAAAGAGAACAAATTCCGATTCTTTTGGAAGACGCGCCTCTAGAAACCAGAAGAAACATGTTTCTGTAACAAGATTCACTTGTTGTGCGTGAATATCTGGGCACTACATTTCCTCACAAGTGAATTGGAAGAGGCAGTTTATTTCGATGGACTGCTAAACCACCTAACCTTACCTGTTTGGATTTTATCTTTGAGGTAGAGTGAAAAATTTAGTGTTTTCGACAAACGATAACGGAAGATACGGTTTTGAAAATACAAAATGCCATCCACAATACGATTCGGAAGTGGATTCTGCCATGCAAATAACATGCCACAGCGTGTAACTTGAGCGTTGTATAATAGAGAATAATGTAAAGCAAAAAAATATACTCCTAAATTCTTCACGTAATATTCCACGTATTTAATTCTGCGAATTCCTTAGGTCAAAATTGGAACGTTTTCCTAACAATATTTCTTATATATTGTCGTTTATATTTTAATGATTCATGACGTAAATTTATTGTCAAACCTGTGAAATCTATTTTCCACTGTTAACTCCTTCGACTCATAAAATAATAAACACCTTGAAGAGACAACTTGAAATAGGATCGTTACCCAACACAACAGCTCCGAAAGCGTCCTCTAAATTTTAGTGGATGTGAAACTTCCCAATCTATTTACCCCGGTTGCCAGTTGATTAAAGAGGCAAGTTTATCAGGAAGTTTGAATGGCGCGATATAAAAGAAAAATGCCGAGAGTTTTTCCGCCATTATTATAAAAGTTTTATTTCCATATTCTATACATCTCACTCGGGCTGATTTATTTACCTTATATGTTTTTAGTCCTATTACGGCCCTTTGAACATCAAGGGTTTTATAAATGTGATTGAAATAATGATGAGCGGGGGGCTCCGTGTGTGTGTGTGTGGAGGGAGGAGGGGGGTGATTTCTTAAGGCAGGCTACATTAAAAAATATTTAAACAAGCTTCAAAATTGGTTTTCCAAGCCCTTGCTTCGCTTATCCCAATCGTGTGGAGCGCTCTAATTTGTGTGAGCATTTGATCTCAGGAATTGCATTTGCTTTGCGTTTTAAGTGCCCTGGAAAACAGGTAATGATGTTGCTGTTATTTATATACCTACTAGGGGACCGAAATTATGTTGATCTTAGGATTCACAAGGGATATTCAAGCAAGTTATTGAACTAAATAAGTTATGTTTTTTTTCGCACTTGCTTATGCCGAGAGGGAGACATCACATAGTCATACCGCAGTGTTGTAGTAACAATATTTTGCGGCAATTTGTTATAGTGCTTTCGTTTGATATACAAACTAATGGATAGCGGTGCTCAGTGGCGCGCACAATTTTCCTAATATAGGAAATAAAATAGAAAACAATAATCTTATCATTCTAGTAGAACAGAACAGCTGCCCACAACTGCATGGCGGAAAGGGCAAATTAGAGACTGGCTGGAAAAAAGAAACATTGAACACGATAATTCACTACTTAAAGCTGAATTGTCGACAAGGCAACATTTTCCAGCTTTCAATAAGTATGTAGTGGATGAAATAGCCAAAGTAAGAGCAATGGAGGTAATTCGATTGTCTCCATATCACTGCGAACTGAACCCAATTGAGATTATTTGGGCGCAAATAAAAGGGAAAGTTGCTAGAGAAAATACAA
Source organism: Tetropium fuscum (assembly GCA_964058915.1). NCBI lineage: Eukaryota > Metazoa > Arthropoda > Insecta > Coleoptera > Cerambycidae > Tetropium > Tetropium fuscum. The sequence continues at coordinate 1,196,310 of CAXKVY010000556.1, read as the reverse complement.
CATTTAAGTGAGCTAATGTGAAAAAACTTCTCAATGATGCAATTAAAGAAGTAAATGCGGCCAACTGGATAAAATGTATAAACCATGTGCAGAAGGTGGAATCAAGATGGATACTCAGGATACTCCCCTTAAACCAGTCATAATAAATGTAAATGAAGACAGTAGTGAAAATGACTTATTTTCAGATAGTGAATAGTGATATGAATTTCTGATGTTTTCTGATGAAGTTTTTGTGAAGAGTGCTACTAATAAGTGACAGTGAAAAACACCAATGTTAGTTGAACTATATATGTGCAAATAATAATATTCAAGTAAATGGCACGTCAGGCCGATATTGGACAGGCAACCGGATGGCGAGTGGTAATATGGGCCTTTGAGTAGTACAGAGCCCCCTCGTAGCGGCTAAAGTGACCCCAAATGAGCAGCGGCGGCGATATGGGGGTGAGGCAAAATCGAAAAAATTTTGACAAAGTAACCGGATAAAGATGCGGTAGCATTGTAGGTAATTCCCTAATTATATAATAATTTTTTTTTGCCGCCCGAAACACACGGGCCGTTTTTGCACTAGCAAATAAAATAAAACAAGAAAAAAAGTTATGAGGCAACCGCTTCAAAATTGGTGAGCATACTTATTGACACCACCAAACATTGGGAAAAAGTTGCCATTCGATCCTGATGGGCAGTTTCGGAGAAACAACCCCTCAAAGTCGCCGAAAAAACCTTTTTCTCGATTGTTTCAACAATAATTAAAAAAAAAACACTAAAAATTGTTGAAATCGGATGGCGTTCGAAATTTATAATGTTCTAAGTACAAATAATAGTATGTATCAATGCCATCCGATTTTGATTGAACTAACCCCTATTTAGCCACCCTCCAAACCTCATTAAAATTACAATAATGCCATACGCTGCACAAAATTTTTGAAAATCCTTTTCAATGAATATTTACCCACTGCTTGGACTTTTAAAAAGTCTGTGCATGCGTATTATCCATTTAAACCACCCACTCTACCTCAACAACCCCCCCACCAACCATTAGGACAATGTGGGCAACCGGACAGGGGGATGATTTTTGAAAAAATCACATATCACAAAAATCACATAATGAACATGCACAGACTTTTTAAAAGCCCAACGCAGGATGCAAAATTTTTTCAATATATTTGAAATACATTCAAAACTAAAAATTTGTTGGCTTAAAGTTTTGCACATATGACATATGAATATGACATAATAAGACATCTTTTGAAGTCACTTCACCTTGGTTGCGCATGATGATACGCCACTGAGCAGTAAAGCCAGTAAATCGCCGGCTTGTTCAGGCAGGTGTCTTCTAAGTGAGCGAGAAGTGAAATGGGATTTATAAGAGTTGAAGAGGGACAGCGACCGATATGTTAAGCCGCGGACTGAAGAAGCCTAGTGCTATTCAGAAGAAATTGTGTCGGTATACAATTTTACACTAAATATTCTTTTGTATTTCATAATGGTGTTTTTACCGCTTCTGTAGTAATTCGTACGGGTACGGGTTTTCCTTGTAAAATGCCGCACCATTTTTTGCTCTAGTTTGTATACCAAACGAAACACTATAGTCACTAATCACATCAATAATAGTTAGGCATCCAAGAAGACGTTTTTAAAAGGCCTAACCCTGAACTCGCGGGTATAAAATTTAAAGAAATATGGATATTATCGTTTTATGCCGGATCTGCATCCAGAGGGCGAGATGTCGACCAAGATTGCGAAAATGCAAAAACCAAAAAAAAATTTAAATATTGCATTATTAGTGGTTAGATATCTGGGATTGAAAACCAGACAAATAAATTAAAGAAAAATTTGCTTATAAATCCCAATTACTGAATGCTATGATATAATGTGCAATAATTGTACATGCCAATAGCATAGCAGCCACAGCCCTTGAAAGTCTCCCCTCAGTTTTAAAATTACACATTACCTCTCAAGTATTTGATTAATTTTCAATACAGAAATACCAGAATTAGCATCAGCTACTCCCACGTTCCAATTATCCTGAAAATGCGACAATAATAATAAAACTCATGAAGATCTTCCACCAAAATAAGCAGCCCAAGTTTGTTTTATTGCTTAAAATAAATACCTTGCATTCTAGCATAATTTCGGGGTAATAAATATAAATAAGTAATTGCCTTTAGAATGACAAGAGATTTATATATATAAATCGAAACGAGAGTGAAACGAGAATAGGGGAATAATCCCTAAAGATTTTGCGGATTCACGGCTGTAGTGAAAGGATAGGTAACTCTGGTGGTCTTAGCGATTAATACAAAATTAATGCTTTGATGAAATAAAATGAGAATATGTTCCGTTCCACTTGCTAGAACTTCTATCTACCGAGATTTGCGGTATAGTTAAAAAAAAGTAAATAATTTTTTGTGATGACTTGTCTGTGCAGAAAATTTGTTATTTGTTCCTTAACTAACCTCACTTTCGTAAGTACCTTGTACGTTTTTTTGTACAATTATCACAATTTTGAGTTTTTATTGTTCCTGAAGAAGAATCAAAAATAGATTCGAAAGTTTGAAAAGAAAAAAGAGTTCTCTTCATTTCTTGCCCTCGACAAGATTTATTGTGATACATTTTGATACATTGATATATTTATGAAATTTTATAAAGAAGAAACTTAGAAGCTTAGAAACTTAGCTGGAGAAGCAGAAGTTATCTGCTTCTCCAGCTTGGTAAAAACTCACAGGACTCTTTACTAATGCTGGAATTACAGGAATCTGGGAAGTACTGGATTTTATTTCCTTACGTACCTGGTGATTTTAGACATTATGGACATGCTCATGGACATTAAAAGTACACTGAAAAGTTACATAAATATTTTAATAAGTAAATAAATCTCCATTTTTATGTTTAATTTCAATTTCATATGTTAAGTTAGCTATAAGACCATTGCTTATATCATACTTTCGCTGCGGTGAGTACCTACCTAAAATATACCAGACTCCTACATGTTTCAGGAACTGCAAGGATTTGACCCAATAACGTTCACTAAATTTATCAGTGGATAACATTTCTATGCGATATATACCTGCTTTTTCCCCACAATGAGAACATATTATATTGCAGCGATAAATTATTATTCACGTATATTAATACTTGGCTGTTCCGAGATTTATGCATCCTAGTACGACAGGGATTATCAAGCCAATAAAATGCAAATTCAAATGTTGCCCCAGAGGCCGCGGCTATACATCATAGACAAGAACAACACAATTAAACCCTGTCCACACACCATGAGGCTTTTTCACTGTTACGCAGGTATCAAATTAATGTCCGGTCGGGCAGCAACCCGTTGTAGGTATTTGATAGAGGGACGTTTCCACAATATTCATTGCCAGTTCCACACTGAATTGGTTGAACGACAGCTAATCTGACCATAATTTGACAACAATCAATTTTTATCTCATATCATCAATCGTAACATTTCAGTTGGTCGTTCAGTTGGACAAGAAATTTTAATTGTTTGCAGTCTCGAAAAATCTTATTCATATATGACTATCTGTTGTGGATTTTGAATATCACTTGTAACCTATGGTCTCTCCATTTCTAAGTGCCATAAATTTGTATATTTCGCCTGAGGATAATCAAAATGAGAGATCTAGAATACCCCAACCACTTTGATAGTCAAAATATTTATAATTCACTCATGCATGCTGGTATACGTTGCTGCATACGTTCTGAAAATATGCATATAATATAAAAAAAAACATAATAACCTAAAATAGAAATCTTGATTTTTGTCTTGTGTAAATTATTTTATATATTTTCAGTCATTTTCTCAGTCATTTTTTTATACAGATATATTAAAGCTACTAATTTAATATTGTATTTTGTTCATAATTTAATAGTGGTTTACTACAATTTGTATCTTCATAATAGGGTGCCTGAATGATAATATTAGTTTCGGTACAATTCGTGATATAATTAGAGTATGTTAATTTAGGCGTGAGGCAATTTCATTTTTACTGATACCACTTTCACCGAACGGAAAGCCTCTTAAGTTTCCCTCGCGTCTATTGGCAGCAGAAATGCTATTTGTAACTAGCCAAGTGATAATGAAGCTGAAATCAAAGTTTCAGGGATCAATCAATCCATTAGGAAACTTTATAAATTGGAATGAAACAGTCCAGAATTTTAACATATTACGTGAGAGAAGTAGGCTTTGGGAATAGATTGTCTAGATAGATAGATAAATCAACAAATTAATAACTAATGTAAAGCAAATAATTTATGATATTCATTTAATTTAGAATATTTATTTAATTTAGAATATTAAATATTTAGAATACGAAGAAAGAAATTTTAGAAAGCGTCGCTATACGTTTTATCCTTTGGATCTGATAGTGGGGACACCAAATAAGATTACAGTGTTCAAGCTTTGAACGAACCATTGAATATTATAGACATTTTAGTGCACTTTCACTGGTGAAAGATTTTGTACTTCGTATAACAGTGCCTAGAATATTTATTATAATTATATTATAATTATAATTTATTATAATTATAATTTAATATAATTATAATTATAGTACACCAAATATGGGCATGATCTACAAGGTCCTGCAACGTCAAACAATCAGCCATAGATGATATATTCAAAAACAGTTTCAAGTCGTCGGCAAACATATGGTTCGATTTCAAAGAGATATGTCATTTACAAATAATGGAAACAGGAGCGATCTTAAGTTAGAGCTTTGGGGAACTCCTGATGTGGCAATAAAGGTATTCGACTTGTAGCCGTTGTAAGAGTTATATAGCTTCCGTTGATGCAGATAAGAATATAGAAGGCGGAGTAAGATATTACTAAAATACTAAAATCGTTCCAAATTAATAGTCAATATACTCATTTAGGCGGTTCACACGTTAAAGCGAACGCGTTTCATACGCAAAGCAGCAATCCGTGGGCTTTTGAGGACACTTCGTGATGCCTAGCCATGTCCTGCACCAATTCAATGTACCTATTATAACTTAGCGTTCGAATACAGCACCTAGAGCTCTGACCTTGAATGCTCCTTCTTACGTAGATGCCTCCTGCATGATAGAAAAGACCTACAAGAGAAAACGGCCTAAGTTTTACTGTAATTAGCATCCAGCAGAGTTGCTAAATAGTACCCAGGCGATTCACACGTTAATACGAACGCGTTTTGCACGCCAAGGAGCAATCCGTGGGCTATTGAGGACACTTTGCCAATATACTTTGTTTCACAAAAATTATCGAAAAAATTATTTTAAATTATTACAAAAAATTAAAATTTATGTTCAACTGAACATAATTTTCGATATTTACATTATTAAATACTATAAAACGTGTTTTAGTGGCTCATTTATTAGAAAGGGAGTCATTAGTTTCATGCTACACAACATAAATTTATAGTTATATCCCTTAGATAATTGTCTACACAAAATATTTTGCAGAATTGTTTCTGGTGGTATTTCTTTCACAGCATCTTGAACATAACGGCGTCTAACTACGTTTATACTCCGACCCTGGCCTACGTTAGTCCCAGTGAACCACGAAGCGGAGTTTCTGGGTAAGAGAAGTCGTGATAGATCATCAAGGTGTGTGCTAGATTGTTACTAGGGTTATTAATCACCACTATTGAAACAACTCGACCGATATGGCTGCAAATTTACAAATTTCCCACCCGTAATTTATTAGTAAACTCTTACATGACTGCGATTATATCAAAGTAGGTAATTACTTATTGTTTCGGACGTTATAGCATATTTAACCATTTCTATTTAATTTTTGGGTTCTCTCAATTTTGGTCCCTGACTAGACCCTCCCGGACTAGACTAGACTTCATTCATTCATTTATTTTTTCTTGATTCCTTCCTTATTTTTCGTATCTTTTTTCTTCATTACCATCATTACGTATTTTGTTCTGTTCCATTCTTTAATTCCTTTCTTCATTTCTTCTGTTCCTCTTTTCTTCCTTCCTTGTTAAAGGAAACGAACGAACAGAAATAAGCATAAGAAGGAAATAAAAGGACAAAAAAAGGGGAAAAGAAAAGGGGGAACCAAGAAAGGAAACCAAGCAGGTGAGAAGTTATTGGGGAAGGATTTCAAGGCCGGAATCCGTTGCACGATAGTTGCATAGATATTATAATCTATTGCCGCGTTGATTACCCATCGTATAAATAGATTCACCATAAATTTTTTATTCTATTATTTTCCACTTTTCCTCCTGTATTTGTTTTTCTTCTTTTTGGTCGTCTTATTATTTCTTTGCCTTCCTTTCCTTTCTTCTTTTTCTTTATTGTCTCACTTTCCTTTCTTTCATATATTCGTCTCATATCATTGTCTTCTTTTATCATTTTCGTCATCCTTTTACTCTTCTTATTTCTTCATTAATTATTTCTTTTGTTTCTTCCTCGTTTCTATTACTCTCGTTCTCATAGTTTCTACGTTACTTTTCCTTATCTTTCTTTGTCATTTTTTTCATGTTAGAAATATGATAAATTTTCATAGTTTCTAATTTTTGTGATTTTCTTTTTGTAAATATTCGGAAATGAAATGATTTAAGTATTCATCTCTGGCCAATGTCATAGTGAAACTCACCGAGTGTATTATGGACGAGCCTTGTCAGCCAGAGTGAATTCGATTCCGCTAAGTAAGAACGAAATTAAGTTACTCCTTTAGCAGACATTAGTCACAAGAAATATAATTAGAGCAATTAAAATACATGCTGACTAATCATCCAATTTATACTTGCGCTGTTTAATGCGCTGTTTAATGCGCTGTTTAATTAAGCTAATAAGATCGTCTAATCCGCCATGATCGCGATCTCCATTTGAAAGTCCAAGGAATTCCGACGGAGTATCTGTAAGTACAGCAAAAATTAATTTCATGGAAACGTGACGAATAAAGTATGTTTACACAAAAAATATGTTTACAAAATTGTCAGCTATATTTAATACCCCATGAAAACCCAAAATACTCCATAAAAACCCACCCCGTACAATTAAGAAGCGCTATTTTCCTGGTTATATAGCTCGGAGGCGGTCTCGTTACGGGACATTTCCGATTGCTGTCCGGGAACACCTTTACTATGTTTTTCAGTTCATTTAATTAAATGAATGAAATTAACCAGTAATTACTTATAGTTTGGGGATAGTTATATCGGTTATAGAGCTGCAGATATTGTCTCTTGCAGCGAACGGTGTGTTCTTCCGCCCCCAAATAATTAAACCTCAATTGATTAAATGTTTTTGCGCGCTGGGTGCAACAACAAGTAAACCACAGTTCTGCACGGATTTCCAGGGACTAAGAAGGGAAACTGGGCCAATATAGGGGAGAGATTTACATTTTCAAAGAAAATTATTTTAATTAACATCAATTTGCCGTAATTGATTTATATTTCTGTTATTTCCCTGAATACCAATATTTATTTTGCATAATGATGAAGGAAGCTTCTTTCTCCATTTTAGTAATTTATGCTGCTGCACCGAGGCTTTATTGGGCTCCTTGTACTTCTTCCACTTGTGGAAACGTCTCGTCTAGGCCATCAACCAGCCTAATGTAAAAAAAGTAATGATGATTGACTAGGGGTAGTTCCCTCAAGTTTGCCATGGAAGGCCAACACTCCCAAAATGGATTCTGTCTGGTTGATGATGTGGCAGAAAGTACATTCTCGACCGTTTGATCTTCTTGTTCACATTTTCTACAGATGGGTGTGCATATTATGGAGGTGCTTCCTTACCCGACAGGGTCCAGATGGGATTTCTGTTTAGTACAGTAAACCGAACACAAAAACCGGCCAAACCAATACATAAAAAAGGTTCTCTCCAGCGCCTAATGGTTCCAGACCCTCGGCGTAGTAAGTTGTAAAAAGTTACACTATTCTGTCTGTGCTACACTGTTATTTGTATCCATAATCCATTTACATTGCAGACATATACCAGGCCTGATCTATCTTCTCTCTTTCATCCACCTGTGAAGACATAGTTTACACCTTCAACGGCGGTCTCATCTTTGCCATTGGTTTGAATGGCATATGTTTTATCAAAGATAAGCCAAGGCGGAATACCATATGCATGTGCCTGTAACAGAGGAATTTGACAGGCTTGGTCCACAGGCGGCATCTAATTTGGTTTGCTTGCGTTTAGTTTTATACCAACAGATTTGAGGTGAGCCATGTATGTAACTTCTTCTAGATGTAAGAGGTCCAGCGGTGGAAGACACAACAGTACCTCCATTGCTCTTGTTGTCTTGTTGGTGCTCGTATAGCTCCGGTTATGCTCAGACAGGCAACTCTTAGTAGTCTATGTACGTGGCACAGCATGAGTTTTGCCTTGACTCTTGGGCATTGTAACATCGATAAATAAAGTAAACCAAATTCTTTAGACTCATACAAATGAACAGAGTATAGCATAAGCGCAAACAAACAATTGCCCACAACTAACGAACAGAGTAATACTAAACGTCAACCAGCTATGCGCCTGATTAGTCAAAACATATTATCGTTACAGTTAAATAATTAATCGCCAAAAAAATCTGTTTGAAGTGAATACAATAGATAAGTCATACTAATAATTATCAAATACCAATATATAATAAACTGTGTCTAAATTAATGGAGGATAAAGGATTAATGTAAAAGCATAAGTGTAAACATATGGTTTCGACAGTATAGCTAGGAACCAAGATATAAAAGTACAGGGAACGCGCCAAGCAGAAAGTTAGGTAATAAGTTAAGTTATTCATAATTCCAAATTATAATATGTGATGGTCAAGATGTGATAGTTTCGAGTGTAATTATAAAATTAAAATATTAGGAGTCAATCTGATTGGTCAGATTAAAATAACAGTACAAGAAAGAAGTAGGTAGCCAGGAAATTTCATTGTTTTAAAAACAGCTCATTTCCGTAGTTCTTGTTTCAGTTTTGTAAAAGTTGATAAGTAAAAAGTAAATATAAGTAGATGTAATCAGTATAAATTTGTGCTAAATTTGTGTGTAAAAAAAGTAAGCAGTAATACTAATATATAATTATGGTTTTGAAGCAGTGAAACTTCATATATAAGTGTTTTTCGTCGATTTCATAAGTGGAAAAGGAAGAATCTTGGTAGTTTCCCAGCCCCGTGAAGGCAAGTTGCAGTTATAATACCAACCAAGAACAGGATACAAAATTCCACAGTGAAACTATCAAGTTTGAAGACAGCAGCAGCAAGTGGGATAAATTTAGGGGTAGATAAATCCCAAGGCGTAGAAAGAGGTTCAAGCGAAAGCAGTCAGCATTCCAGAGGCGGTGCAGCGATATCCCGCTAGATGGCACCACCACCAGAGCCCAGCCGCGAAGTTCACTAGTTCGCGTATAGTGTAATCGAAAGTGACAGGTTTTGTTGAAGTACGTAAAAAAGGAATTAACATATTTACAACAAGGTAATAATCAATCTAAATTTGCTAATTTTAAGGAATGTTGTTCCAGAGGACTTAGTCTCATGGAATTAGATTTTAAGTTAAGTAGATTTTTCGCAGGAAAGTAATAGTTTTTTAAATTTCATTTCATAATATCAATTTTATAATAAACATAATCATATGTAAACACAGCTTATTCTTTCTTGTTCTGCAACTTCCAAGTGAATAATTTAAATACTAAAAAATATAACTACTACAATTTTGAGCTTGCTAAAAAAATTAACATTTTAATAAAATTTACATATAATTTAGATTCAATAACGATGAATAGTTAACTTCAATTGTCAACAAAATCATTTGAAGCAATTTTATCAATCACAAATAAGCCTAATTGGACCCCCTCTGAGGCAAGAGTGCTTATAGCTCTAAAGTTATCCTTCACTTGAAATAGGATTCATTCATCGAGGAGGTAGTAAGAGTAACCAAATCAATAACCAAACTAAACATTATTTCTCTATCATAGTATTTCAAGATAACATCTCCATTATAAAAATATAAAAATATAAAACATTCTATTACAAGTTAGAAAACAAACATAGGGCATTATAAAATCACATACATCTCAATTTGAGAACCAACGTGGGGTCCAACAGCAAAGTCCATAGTAGAAGATTAACTAATTATTTTTAAATTCATGGATCACCAGCATACATTGTTTCAGATACTGGCACAAAATTGAAACTCTTGTTATCTTGTAAAAGAAGTATTCAAACCCCACAGAATTAACCTACAGTTCATTTAATTTAATGTTAGTATATAGTAATTAATATATAAGGATAAGTATGTGGATCAAATAATCAAAGATTTAGATTAGGCCGCAAAAATTTGCAAAGTAGATATACATTTCTGAATTATGTGTTATGAATAATAAACTGTGATAGACTGAATAACACGAGGTCAGTTATATAATAAATTCCTGCCGGGCTGTCTTTCCATTATAGTTAGACTTCATTTTCAACATTTTACAATTACATTTTCATGCTGTACATTTAGGGGAAGCAGTAAAATATATAAAGAAATATGAAATGTAGGTAACATAATATGAAAAAAATCCCTAAGAATTATAAATCTGAATTATTTTCTCTATTAGTAAACTTGTTTTCCACGTAATTTTTTTTTCATTTCTAGAATAATAGAGAAATATTATACTTTTACCACTGTACCATGTTTAGAATTCTGTTTCAATTGTAAATCATCCCATACAAACTCCTTTCCTAAAATGTGTTTATTTTTGCGTATTCGAATTGACCCTTCAATTGCTCTTGTAAAACACGCATTGCTTTTGTGAATTTGGACAGCGAGTCTGCACCTCGACGTTATTTATGGTTATCGAATGAAATCAATCAAATATGGTAGCCGTTATAGTAGCCGTATTGATGTTCTAGTTTAAATTAATCTACAATGGAACTACACGTCATTTTTATTTCGTTAACAATGATGATAACGTTATCATATTTTCCACAAAAATAATATTACTAGAATATTCTCAAATCTAAAACACTCTTATTATTTGTCTTTGTTTATCTATAAATTCGTTTTATCATGTCATCATTGCACGTTGCATGTTGTACATAAATATCGTTCTATCATATATTCTCAACTTTATTATATCGGGTGGGTCAAATTTTGTTTGGCATATTTTATGTATTTATGTTTGCATAACTTCTTTGCTTATTATGCGATTTTAACTAAGGTGTCATAATTTTAACGAACTTACAGATAAGATGCTGTGAGTGAATTCAAATGAACTTTTTCGTAGCCAGTTCATCTTTTTTTGCCTTAATTTTTTATTATAATAATTTATAGAATATAATTTTTTTTTTCATTAAAATTGGTTAATAAAGAAAATATGGGGAAAAGTAAAAATACAAAACTTTTTGGCCCATCACGAATATAATGATTATCTTCTCTTTGAGATTGCGCATGTCTTCTAAATTACTCACCATTTTTTGTATTTCTAATAATACATATACTTATCCATCTTAAACTTTCTAAACTGGAAACTTTCTAAACTCTAAAATAATACCTATATTTAGCCATCATTAATAACTGTGCTAAGTGCCTTAAAATGTTGCTTCGTGACTGTTCTTTTCTTTCACATCAAAAATAAAATTATGGAGATGGTATATATTGGGATGGTAGCAATAAGACGACTGATTATATTACTTAACGTTTCGGTCCCTTTTTGGGCCTTTTTCAGGAAAGTATATTATTTGTGACATATTTGACATAGGCAAAAATGACAGTTTTAATTGATTTTAAAGGTTACTAGACTGTTCAATTAGTATCAGTACAACAGTCAAGAAACCCTAGGAACTTAGGCTATTTTATATTTTATTATTACTCTAATTGTAGTTATGTTAATATTATGTAGATTTATTATATGTATAGTAAGTAGTCCAATGTAGACTTCAGCACATTTGTCTTTTAATGTTGTGTAAAGGAATTTTAAGTTGTTTGTATTTTTGTGTGCTGTGTGGATATCATATGTTTTTAAAATGTTTGAAATATTTTCTGATAGTTGTGATATATATGGTAAGGCAATATATGTTTCATGAGTATTAGTTGCATTGATTAGTGGTGCTGGATAATTGTAGTATTTGTGAATTCTGTTATTGTTAGTTAGTTTTATTGATCTGTCTGCAATGCCAATTATTGTAGTATTTTATTGTTGTAAGGGTTTTTTGAGTTGAAATTGATATATCTACCAGACCATGTTGTTTTCGTATTCCATTTTGTTAATATTTCAGTTTTATTATTTATAAGAGTTAAGTCTAAGAAATTTATTGTATTTTCTGATTCGTTTTCAATTGTAAATTGATATTTTTGGATGGAAGTATTCTAAATAAATATTTAGAATCGAATTAAATATTCTGTTCTGTTGGAAATGCAGTTATGCAATCATCAACATAACGTTTGAAAAATGGTCTCTTATAGTTTAATGTTGGAATTATGCCTTTTTCTAAATCTTCTAGTACTAATTCTGCGATTCTACTGGATATTGGTGAACCCATTGCACAGCCATATGTTTGTTTGTAATATGTATTATTGCATTGAAAAAATAACGGTGTTTTTTACAATATTATATTTTAATTAGTTTTTTTAATTAATTTGGTATATTGGCTTCCGTCAATAGTATGGTCACTTCCGGGCTGTTTGCCACTTCGTCGGTTTATGGTTCTTTACCTTTCGATTGTCATATCGCTCTTCTTATCGATCTTCTGAAGAAAAGAGCGACAAATTTACAATACCAAATTGCGTTGTACATAGTTAAATAATCAAACATAACCAATTTGTGTAAAACTAGAATTTAAAAAATTGCATAACAGATCATTCAATTAAAAGATTAAAAAACTAAACTACAGCGCAAGACCGCTTTATCAGAAAAAACTGCCGCTATATGTCTATAATTTGCGACAGCCATCCTATCAAAAATATCAGTTCCTAGGATGCCATTCATCATGTGTGTTACGTGTTGCGATAAATATTCTGGGTTAGTTTTGATAACGTTTTTATATGATTAAATATAGATCAAATAAGATACAATCGGAGAACTCTGATGAAATGCGGTGCAAGGACATCAAGCAATGAAACTTGAATTTGCAACGAATTGATCGACATATTTGGTCTCCGCGGACAAAACGCCAACAATGCCGCCAAAACGCCAACAAAGGCGCTATTTGTACAGTGGGAAAAGTTTGTGAGTCGGTTGAGTTGTTTAGGGATCTTGGGGTATATTCAATTCCGCACATTGTCAGCCAACTTTGAATAAAGATTTTGCTTTTAATTACGCTGTAGCAGAACGGTGACTGCCACAATTGCTCAGCGAATTCAATGGGATATGAATTGAACTCGAAAGCGAGAAAGGTGCATTCAACTGCAGCCCTGCGTGCCTAAGAGCTTTTTTGTGTACATTGAAAGAGCGAGTTCATAGGTGGAAATGGCGTATTGGTTGGTAAATAAATTATACGAGTGCTATAATACAGGGTGAATATTTTATGCAATGATTATGCCTGAAAAAATATTCGGAAGCTGAATTTATGAAATGTTGCTAAAATATGACTATGTAAGCTTAAAAGATCCAGTCACCGTGAAAATGTTACTTTCCACGTTATGGAATAATATCATCACTTACCTAGGAATTAGTTATTTTTAGACTTAATTGCGTTTAAAACTAGCCACAGGAACAAATTTATTTTTAAGAAATAGCGAACAGAAAAAAGCAGCTGTCAAAACACACTGACATACTGACAGACAAACACTGACAAAACGTACAGACATTGAAAATTCCTCTTCAATGTGGACATTAACCTAAGCCTAAATGAGGTACGGCTGGTGATGGTGGGCTATCCCCTATTGTCACCACTCCCACTCTACTTTTTCGTGGAATAATGGTATTAAAGCATACCTCAATTATTATGGTTCACTACTTTCGCATGATGTGAGTTCCTACTCATCACTCGACGACGTTTATTCAATAAAACGTTCGTGGGTTCAATAAAACTTTTGAATAAGACCCACTTTCAGTAGAAAGGCACCCTTTAAGCTTCAACTAATTTCGATAGAATATCTTATTTTTTGTGGCAGAATCTCGTGAGCCATCCCGTACACATGGCTTCTTTTTAACACCGTCCTATGCGCTAAAATAAAATTAGAGTTTCAATTCAGCTCTAATTTTTTGCAAGCGTATTACTCGTTGTCATAATTTTTAAGAGTTTGCGATTGCACACAGAAGGTACGCTATAATTCACATTTTTAATTAATGAACATGAAACATCATACGTAAAGAAATTCTATCACTAGACGAATGAAATATTTCAAGAGTACCACGACTGTTGAAGATTTATACATAAAAGGCCATGTTCACACTATTCACTACACGTTCACTATAATACTGACACAATATGACCTACTTAAATAAAGAGCAAACATTATGAAATGCTGATATTATTTATCGTTAGGAGTGAAACTGCAAATCTATTTAGCTTTAATTCAAGAACGACGCCTGTAGACAGACCAGCTGTTGACTCATAATATGCAAAAACTAAAAAATACAACCAGTACACCAGATTTTGGGATGGTCGATCTAACCATTTCCACGACTTGAAAATTTTAGGCTACTTGCTTATAGATTATAGTGAAAAAATATTAATGATTATGTACCGGGTGGCGAACTAAGAATGGATGCCGGCTGCATTTCAGAAGCTACTTATCGCACAACTTTGAACAAAAATACTAAGTAAATCGGCCAAGAGAAATCGCTGGATATTATTTTCAATTTCGGAAAATAGCCACTAGACGGCGCAATTGTTATGGCCAATTAAAAAAGGGATTTTTCTCAAAAATATGCACATGGGGAGGTATTTAAATATTGCTATTGTAATCACTGGAAATTTTTTAATTTTTTTTTGGTGTAGCATATTTTTCTCTATATCATAAAATAAAGTGGTGAGGGAAGTTTAAACTTGCGTTTCTTAAAATAAGGATAACTCTGGTTTGGGTTAGCCGAAATAAACAAACTGCCGCTCGTTTAAAAGCGATTTTATTTCTTAACAACATGAAATATAGGGGCGCTGTTTGGCACTATCACAGTTAATGCGCGTTTGTATAAAAAAAATTGAGTGGCAGGCTATAACTCTTTTTACATCGGCAAATAGACGACAACATTTTTAAAAAGTCAGCGCAAACCATATCTTTCTATCTTCGAAGAAACAATCAAAAAAAAAGCATTTATTGAACCGGATTTGTGGAATTACCTGAATTTAATCAATGGTTTCCTAAATGTTGAAACTGTCGCTGATAATTTTCTGTGCACTTTAGCATTATTTTCTGTGTGAAACAATCTGCAGTTTCTACTTCTGCCACTGAAATATTTTGTGGACAGTACCTTATTTATGCAATCATATTATCCCCTCTAGTAGATCTGGTTGCAAAAACTATATATTTTACTCTACCTCATAAAAATCTAGGTATGTTAAATCCGATGACCTAGGCGCGCATGTAAATATGCTGCCCCGTCCTATCCATCTACCAGGGTAAGTGGTATTTAAGAAGACTCGCACATTCACAGCGGAATGAGCTAGACAACCATGCTGAAATAGCATTTGTTGTCGATGTCCAAGTGTCATATCCTCTAACAAAATCGGAAATTACCCTCTTAGAAATTGGAGATAGTTCACTCCATTCAGTTGATTTAGAAAGAAAAGTCCGATAATTCGCCCTCCTAGAATTCCTGTCCAAACATTTACCGACCAACAACCTTCATGATAGACTTGCCTCCAATGTGAATTTGTTCTGGACCAGTAGTGGATATTATGGAGATTCACACCTTCGTTGCTATGAGAAGTGACCTCATCTGTCCATAATATGCGAGAAAGAATTTTCTGATTTTCTGCCATCATATCCAGAAACCAGTGACATTGATCCAGTCGTCCGTCAAAAACTACAGCACTCAATTCCTGAAAGACTTAACAGGGCATTAATGGTTTTTATGAAAAAAACATCAAATCTTTTTGAACTTCTAATTTAATTCTCGTCATTTGTCATTGGTTTTAAAAAAGCATCAGCCTTCGATTCATAAAATCATTCCATTCATAAAATTTAAAAAATGGAGTTAAGATCCAGTTAAGTAAAAACAGTTTATAGTGGAGCTCCAAAACCGATGCAATGGATTTCGCCTCAATTTTATGCCTCAAATTCTACTTATATAACTTGTATAAAATAACAATTTTAGTCAACAATTTGCTTACTTTTGTTCCTTAAGTGTATTTTGAACCAGAGTTCGAGTTACTGCAAGGTCTTGCGCAATAGTTCTAGTACTTCTAGTAGTTCTAGTATAAATAGTTCTAGTACTCTATAATTTTTAATTAGACTATTATAAAATAGGCCTAGGCGGTAGCCCAACTTTATTTTTTCTCTTAATATCTACCGTTAGCGAGAAGATAGAAAGTTGCGCCTTGCGTTGACTTTTTGGAAATCCTGTGCTCTATTTAACTATCTAAAAAGAGATATAGCCTACCGTATAACAATTTTATGCGAACGCGCAATAAATGATGACGATGTTAACTAAACAGCGCCCTCTAGTTAAAATACCTCTTCTCGTTTATGAGAAAAATCCCGTTTTCTGATTGGCCATAACAATTGCTCCCTGGAGCGGCCATTTTTCAAATATGAAAATAATTTCCAGCGATTTTTCTTGGCCGATTTACTTTTAGTATTTTTTTTCCAAAGTTATATGATAAGTAGTTTCTGAAATACAGCCAGCGTCCTTTCTTAGTTGGCCACCCGGTACATAATTATATACAAAAAACTTTGTTTAACAGTGTCTTGTTAGACTGCGATTGTGTGCAGAAAATCAAAAAAATCCGTATTTAAATAACATTTTACTGAAAAAACAAGCATGTATTTAACATAGAAAAGCACTATTTTTTAGTTTTAACTTTATAAACCTTTGACAATTAAGCGGTGGCCCGAAATAAATTTTGACGAGTATATAATACTTTTTAAATCACAGACTACTACAAGAAATTTACTAATAAAACACGTAACTTATACATACACTACTGTATGAAATAGAGCCAGAACCTTTTGGAGGAGGCGAGCAAACTGCTATTTGCCGACTGCGCGAGTCAAAATCAGTAGCAACTCATAATAGACTAAGAGCCAGTGAAAATGCTTGAAAATGCGGTCATCAAATGTGTATAGATTACAAAATATTGAGATTAAAAATTATTTCACAGGATAATTTTGATACTGCTTTGTACGAGGCATTGTATTGATAGAGATTATGCTCTTTATTTTTTGATTCATGGGCGAAGGCTTGGGGGATTTAATTTTTCAAAAGTTTGGCGCAAATAACATAATAACAATAATAATGTGCAGAAGAAGACACGAAATCAAGGCGTGGTAGGAGATCATTCAATCATTCTGTAAGGGACTTAAACCTGTTATTATAGTCTACCAATGGTCATGTACACATGATATAGTTGCCATAACAACATATTCATTCAAAATTGAGGCTTAACTAAATAATAAAAAAAATTTCGCTCACATATGTTGGGGGTAACCGATCGATCTGCAAATATTACATTGATGATTGTGAACTACTAGACGAATTCTGGAAAAAATTGCAGCCTTAACTAAATCATAATTTTGTGCAATATTTTTACAGATCGGGGTCGTTCTGCCTCCCTCCCTAACTGCTACCAGGGTTAATCCTCACGGATGACACATACATTCCCCCACAACATTCTCTTAAAAAATAGGCCCTAACTAAATCATCACTGAAAAATGTCTCTGGGTCTCCTACTATAATGACATATGTTTTCTAACTGCGTATATTTTCAGAAAATAAAAATGTGTTGCTCATAAAATTTGCACTATGAATAAATCTTAACTTTATATACTTAGAGTATTTTCGGACATTTACGTTTAGGTTCCGTGTTTACTACATTCATAACCTGTCACTGGACTGGGCTAGACCATTAAGAAATGTAATCAATTTATGGTAAATAATTATAAAAATATCTTTACTAATTTTTCACATGAAACACCATCGCGTTTAACCTAAACTAGAACTAATTTATCACAGATTACGTGTAAACATGGTTAGGGCAGTACTCGTTATAGCGTCTAGTATTTAATTAGGTAGAGTGAACTATTTGCGTCTACCATCACATTTAAATTAAAATAATGTTAATATAGAACGTGTTGCGTGTAATAGAGAGGTCAGCTGGATTTATTTAAAGACGTATAAGAAATACAATGTTGTTTGTCGAATCAAGACCGGCAACTCAGCGTTCAATACGTTTAAAAAAAATGGGCTTTCCCTTCCGTTATAACTCAGCATTGTGGGGTATTTAAGTAAAAAATTGAATAGAGCTTATATGAAATATTGCACCGATTTAGAGTTTCACTGCGTTCGGGACTCCGTCCGTTCAAATGTCGTACAAATTGTGCCATTCTTTACGTAAGGGGTATTTGGGGCAAAGGGACCATAGTCAGTTTTTTATTAGATGAATAACTCGTGGTATCACGAAGTATATATAACGTTTAAAGATATTATTACAGGATACCGTAATGTTAATAATGAGCGGTGCTAGTGTTTTTGTAATCATTGAAATTTTAAGGCAATGTTTATTCTCCACGGGAAATATTGGTTTTTATTTTAATTAACTTAAATATTTTAATTGTAATTATTAAAGAAAAATAAATTGGTGAATTTTTACCTAGTCCTTTATTTTATACGTATAACAAACTTAACAATATCATAAAAAATGTAAAAGGGGCATTTTTTCTCGGTAAAGACAAAATAATAACAATACATCAAATAATGATCTCTGAGAATGTGTGAATAATATCTCTGAAAAACAAAGATCCAAAACAAATATTGAGGAAATCAATTTATCGGATGAGACAAAGGTTACTTGTACAAAAAAATGTTGAGCAGTTTAATAATTATTACAGTATAATTGTAGAACTAAATAACTATAGAGATAACTTGGACTATTTGGAAAACACTACGTATATGTACCCAACGGACGAATTAGAAGTGATAGAAATCGTAAAAATGGCTATAAAATCACCAGGTTGAAATCAAATACGGGCAGGAACTTTAAAGGAGATAGCTTATGAAATTATTAAACCACTTACTTTCTTTTTTAATATATGTCTATATACAGGGTGTTTTCTAAAAGCTCTAAAATGTTCTGTTATAAAACCACTGTTTAAAAATGTAATAGGTTAGATATTGGGAATTATCGACCAGTGTCTGTGTTATCGAGCACTTCAAAGATATTGGATATCATAAAGTAAAGAATTTGCAATTGCTTAAATAAAATCAAAATTTTGTCAGACTCTCAGTATGGATTTAGATAGGAGAAATAAAATGATGATGCTGTCTATAAATTAACATATGCTATAAAATATGTGATTCATTAGATAAAAGAATACCCATGGTCAGCATATTTCTCGATGTCTCTAAAGCCTTTGACAGCGTCTGTCATAAAGGACTGTTAGAAAAACTGGAAAAGCATGGAATTCGGGCAAAACTTACTATATAAGAAATCCAATATACTAGATTAAGGCAATTATATTTCTTCGAGATTATATTATTTATAAATAAAATATAAAATAAATCTGATACCTCATGAACATGGATATAATACGCGAAGACTTGATGCGATTATATTTCCTAGATGTGAAAACATGATTTGCCAAAGAGGTAGTAATTATCTGTCTCCGAGAACGTATGTTTTATTACCTCAGGAAATAACAGACACTCCGTTAATCCGTAATATCTTCAAAAATAAGGTAAATATTTGTCTGCATCAATAAGAGACGAAATTATTTGAAGTCATTATAGACAGGCATTATAGGTACTGGAAATTATATTTTATTTCACTGGATGTGACTTCAACTCGATTAAATATCTATGTTTATTATAAATTATGACTTACTAAGGGCCGGTATTATAATGTTCGGTTGACCTTAGGTGGAAATTCAACCGGGGGTTAAACGGCAGTTTGGTTATTATAAACATCAACCGAAGGTTGATCTCTCGGTACAGCAGCGGTTCACTCAACCGGAAGGTAGGGTTAAGTTTGAAATGCCAACCGGCAGTTGGAGGGAAATAAAATATTTGTCATCTGTCATAAGTGTTCTGATTTCTGATTTTGTGTCCATATATAAAAATACAGGTTATTGAGGTTATGAATGTGTATTTTTGATTTATAATTTAATTAACTAGAAGTATACTTAAATAATTGTTACAATGGTGACATCTTTATGTCCCGCCTACTAATCTAATAACTCGTTACACTGACCTAAATACTAATAACAATTTTATAAAAAAATAATAACAATCCTTATACTTGGGAAAACTACAATACCTAATACTCTTATTTTTATACATTTTTATACTGTATTTTTTAAATGGTATTCAATCAAGTTTTTCTTCATCGGTATAGGATAAAAATAAGATTAGGAATTTCCCACTATGTCGGTGTTTCGCTTTATTTTAAAAGCTTTTCAGAAGTAGTGCGACATTCCCTTAGTAAGGCACGTAGTGCTTATTGTAAATAAATAAAACATAGTACTATAATACATAATAAAATGAAAAATATATTTAATCAGGTTATTGTGCTCTCTGCTAGACAACTATAAGTATTTTGTAGTTGTCTAGCAGAGAGCACAATATCCTTATAAAAACATTGTTTAGGTTATTATGTACAGTATGTTTTATTTATTGACAATAAACACTACATGCATTACAGGGAATGTCTCACTAGTCCTGAAGGGGCTTTAAAAATAAAGCGAAATGTTGACATAGTGGAAAATCCATAATTTTATTCTACACTTACCAATGAAGGAAAATTTGATTTTTATTTATCATTGCAACCTATTTGTTTTTTTAGAAGGCATATTTCGAGCTCTAATTTTTCGTTTTGAAGTAACTGATTTTTTATTTTGAGGTTATATAATTCTTCCTCCTTTTTAATTTTCATTTTTTGGTACTCTTCTGCCCGCACAGCATCCTGTTCCAGTAACTCTTTTTTTAGAGTAAACATCCTCTTCCTCAAATTTTCACCGTCGTCATCTTCATTTATTTCTATCTCCCTCTTGCGTTTAACTTGTAAAACTTTATGTTTCTTAGACTTTAACATTTTGGGGGTATAGTCAGACCAATCTACAAATAAAGAATAACAACTATTAAAAATCGAGAAACCCATTTGCCAGTATTTATTCTCATAAATAAATTAAATTAAATTTTGATAAAGGGTATTAAATACTAAAAATCAAAGAATTGTTAGTTAATTACCATTTAGTCATTATTTGTCGCACACATATTTTTTTGTTAAAATATACGTAGTAGTAAAAAGCATACAAGTGTGACTGCTTGATTAAAGACATCAAAAGAATTTTAGAGATGTATTATAGCGACTAGTTTGCTATTGAATCATACACGACATTTACCTTTAGCAACTTCTCGACTTGTTTCCTGCTCATTATCTAACGGCTGTGATACACCTGCCAATATCTCTTGTGGTATGATGTCCTCATCGAATATTTTTAATTGAAAATTGTCTATAGCAGTATCCTCTTCTATAGCTCGGTTTGCGTCATCTACAAAATATTTATTTATAACACACGCAATTGACCTAGGTTAAATTACTTTACATCTATCCATGTCTACCATTTCTACGATAACATCACTGTCACCCTGACTAGGTTCTAACCCCTCCACCGAAAAACTAATTATGCTTTTAATTTTCTCATAAAGCAGCTTGAGTATAGCTTTTATGTCTGGTTCTTTTAAACCACCACCAGTCTGGTACAAACTCTGCCTTTTTCTAGCTTCATACTTACGAACTTCCTTATTTAAATTTTCATATTTACAACGTAACTGATCAGATGTTCTTGGTTCAGTTGACCCAGAGTTGTAAATTACAGCAATTTTATCCCAAGTATAAGTTCTATAATGTAAACATTAAGAAAGGTATTATGAAGTACGGTAAGCATAAAGTTATTAGATATAAAAATAAAGCCAAGATAATAATACAAAATATTTATTATATACCAACCTTTTGCTTCCAAGTTGTAGCATCAGTTTTCTTACACTCTATAATATTTCTATGGCTATTAATTACATCTACAAGGCGATGACAGTCTGCGTCGGAATATTTTACTCGTTTAAGTTTTCCGGCCATTTCAAAATATCAACTATTTAATAACAATAAGCACTGAATAGTAAAATAAAACACTTCAACCTTACAAGCGTCAACAAAGTAGGGTTAGTTGTTAAGCGAAAGGCGCGAAACCAACCAGTGAAATACTTAATCCTGATTGGTTAGAATTCAACCTACAGTATAGCCAACGTTTATAAATGCATGTCAAGCTCAGGTTGGTGAACCTCGACCAGAACATTGTTTGATAATACAGAATTTGTCTGAACCGCAGGTTGAATTTCAACCGATGGTTGGCCAACCGGAGGTTGATTCGTACGTTTATAATGCCGGCCCTAACTCGATCATGACCATGACCTCTTCCGAATGTGTCAAATTGCTATTAAAAAATTATCGGTCTATTTACTTTATATTATTTTATTTTGTTTCAGGTTTATTTATTTTATGTTTTATGTATTACCTACAATATGTTTATTTTTCATTTGTTTTATGTTAGAATTATATTATGTTTATGTTTCGTTAATATAATGTATGTTGGATATTGTAAATTAAATAAATTTATGACATACATGTAGTTGGCAGTTGCTTATAAACTTCTGTGATCAGGTATTTACGTTTATTCCACTTATTATATTATTGTGCTAATATTGTATTTGAATATTTGTATTTTGGGACGTAAACATTATTATTATTATTATATTATCTACCACTTGACCAATACTCTGGATTTTCATTGCTCGGTTAATGTAATTCAGCCAACAGCTAACTAATTAGAAGTTTAGAATGTTATTCTAATAAATATTTTGTATAAAACTTTTCACATTCTAAAGTTCCAGTATGTTTGTTCTAAACTTTCCAGCTGTTGGCTAAATTACCTTAACCGAAGAATATAAAACCGGCCCTTAATAGTTTATTAAATTTGTATACGAAGCCAAACTCGACCTATAAATTTAAGTCAATCATATTTACCAACAACCACCTAATTTAGTTTAACAAAAAAGTAAAAAAATCTACTACAAATCAGCCCAGTCGAATATAAATTGGACTGCAGGATAATTTTAAACTCTTCATAAGCTTACATAAACTTTTTAACCCTCTTAAAAGTGCATTTTTGGATGACTGTCACAAATTGTATTAAATATCTCTTCACTAAGGGCCGGTATTATAAAAGTATGATTCAACCCCTGGTTGTCCAACCATGGGTTAACATTCAACCGACGGTTCAGATAAATTAAGTATTATAAAACATTTTTCGGTCGAGGTTCATCAACCTGAACTTGATATGCATTTTTGAATATTGGCTATTCTGCAGGTTGAATTCTAACCAATCAGGATTAAGTAGATATTCTGATTTCTATGGTTTCACAACTAACCCTACTTTACTGTCATTCGTTTTGATGTTTAACCTAAAAGCTGTCGAAGATTGTGTTGGAACGTTATTATTTGTTTGTGTTATATGTTAATTTCCAAAGATGAGTTCAAAGGGCAAAAGAATTATATATTCAGAGTCAGATTGTCATGCCCTTGTTGATATAGTTATTAACTATAAAGATATTGTGGAGTGTAAAAAAACTGATGGTGTCACTTGGAAGCAAAAGGTAAATAACTTTTGATTAACTTTTAGTAGCAACAAATGTGAATGCATTTTTTATTTTGTAGATCACTGCATGGGAAAAAATTGCAGAGACATATAATTCGTTAACGACTGAGCCCAAAACTGCTGAGCAATTGCGCTGCAAGTTTGATAACCTCAAAAAAGATGTTCGTAAGTACGAGGCTCAAAAACGCCAAGACTTGTATAAAACCGGTGGTGGTATTCCTGATCTTGCTGATATTAAGGCAACGCTGAAGCTGCTTTACGCAAAAATAAAAAGTATTATAAGTTTGTCGGTGGTGGGGTTAGAACCTAGTCAAGGTGACAGCGTACTTGTGGACAGTATGGTGCCTAATTACTCGTATATTGAGAATAAACCACTGATTATTTTGAAATTTTAGCCTCACAGGATTTATTACAGGCATTGGAGAATGATATTTTAATAGAAGATATTAGTGATAATCTACCTATAGCCAGCACATCAAAAGCAGAAGTTTAAGAACGAGAAAAAGGCAGGTTTGGTTTTGTTTTTTTAATTTAACAAACATATATTATTTAACTTATAGATTTTTCAAAACAACTTAATGCAGGTTTAAATAAGAAATTAGAAGCAAAGAATAATGAAAACATTAATGACACTCCATCACAACAACCATCTCATTCCCTAGAAGTAAAAAATGGTAACTAAAAAAGGTTACTTTTTTTGTCATTTCCTTTTTTTTGCATTTTTAGATTGGTCCGACTATACGCCAAAGAAATTACAATCAAAAAAACATAAAGTTCTACAGGTCAAAAGAAAAAGAATCCCAGGTGAAATGAAGTCCAATCAAAATGAGGATATGGAAAATAAAGAAAATTTAGTTGTATTAAAGAGAAGGTTATTGGAAGAGGAAAGTATACAAAATAAAAAATATTATGAGGATCGGTCCAGAAGAGAAGAAGAGCTCCAATTATTGAAAATAAAAAATATTTCTCTACAAAATGAAAAACTAGAACTAGAAATTTTACTTTTAAAAAAACAATTAAATAACTAATGTATAAATTTATTAATATAATGTATAAACTATAATATCAAAAATGTATCTATAAGTAGGTACCTATATTTTTTTATTAAACTACTGAACTAGTAAATACTGTTTATGTTGCATTTTTATACATTTCTATAAACAAAAGCAGAACAAGAAGTAAAAACAATATAAACTAAGCATCATTTTCTTCAAATGATGCTTAGACAAATTCATAAAATATAATAAAAACTCGTGTCTTAAATTATTATTCTCCCTAGGGTTCTCTCTGGGACCATCAATACCTGCAGCATTTTCATTTGACCCATAATCCGCAGTTACAAAAGGATCATCAATAGGATCTGGTTCATTTAAACTTAGGGCAATGTTATGAAGTACTGCGCAAGCTATAATAACTAATTTAGCAGAATCAAGAGACAGCCTAATTCCTAGAGAAAATATTGGGAACCGTCTTTTTAAAACACCAAAAAGTCTTTCTATTGGGTTTCGACTTCTAATTTGGGACTCATTAAACACGTGTTCGACATTAACTGTGGGATCTAGCATTGGTGTAATCAAGTATTTTCTTAATGCATATCCTGAATCTCCAACCATTATTGAGTTACCAAACTCATTATTTTCAAAACGGGCTTTTAAGAGGCTATTATTAAATATTGTTTGATCATGTGTCGAGCCTGGCCATTGAGCAACAATATCTCTAATGTAGAGATTGGCGTCACCAACTACTTGTACATTTAAGGAAAAATACCCTTTTCTGTTCCTAAAATTTTCAGCATTGGCTCCACCTACAGAAGAGAAAAACGTTAATTTTAGCCATCAACCATAAAAAACATTTATATCACCTGGCGAAATTATCTTTATATGAGTACAGTCAATGGCACCTATTACTCGAGGAAATTTTGCAATTCGGTAAAAGTTTCTTTTATTTCTTTCAATTTCTTCTGGTGTTCTTGGCATATTGATATATTCTGGTGCTAATGAGGCAATTTTATGTAGCATTTTTCTTACAATCTGACTCGCTGTAGCTTTGTGGATACCAGCAAAATCTCCAACGGTTTGCAACATACACCCTGTAGCACAAAAACGAAGCACAATAAGGATCTGCTGCATTGCCGTTATACCGTGGTTTCTATAAAAGAACCAATTTAGAACATCTGTTTTTACTTTTACATCTAATAATCTACACATACCTTGCCGTTTTTGGAGCAATATCATCTTGAAATCGTTGCTCCAAAACACGAACTGTTTCCTTAGTAAGACGAAATCTTACTCTAAATTCCTCATCACTCCAACGAGTAAAATGATCAAATCGCATCCTAAATTTTCGAGGAGCCCTGATCGGTCGCTTTTCGTAGTCTGATGAATTGTCACTCTCACTACTATCTTCCCAAAGGAGCCTATTTCGTAAAATTTCGGGAGAAGATGATGACGACATTTATTCAAAATTAACAAGATAAATAACTATATATAACAAATAATTATACTCGCGAATATGATTCTCAACAAACTACCAAAACCAAACAACAACAAAATAAAATTTTAGGTTAGAATACGGTTAACTCCCAGTTGACAGCTCAAACGCGACTGTAAGGTCCGGTTCGGCGAACCGACGGTCACCTACCGATTCGACCCGCGGTTAACGTTTATAATACCGAAATTTCAGTTTGACCGCTGGTTGAAACCCAACCTTCGGCCAACCGGGCTTTATAATACCGGCCCTAAATAAACCTGTGCATTTATTTCATGAAAATAAAGTTTTCTGTAAAAGTTTTGAAAATAGTAAGAGGGGACATCATCTAAAAATGCACTTCTAAAATGAGTGAGGGGTTAAATTTAAGAAACCTAAGGAGATGAAGAAGATAAAGTGTATTTCTGTTCAGATTTTGACCTAAATCGGATAAATAGTTCAATGATTATGAGGAAAGACACGGAAAAAAATCCAAATTCAGCGTCCTCATCTCCAAGATAAAGCGTCTTTGGAAATAAATTTATATTACAAACTAATAGTAGGTATGAATCCTATAATGTGAGTTACCGTGCGTGTTAAAGTTTGGCTCAAAATGTCTTTATTAGGGGATTAGAAATAAATATACGATGAGGGCCCGGGGATCCCTTTTGAAAAACTACCCTAAAATCACCCCTTAAGGGAATTTTTTTGCCCATTTTCTCAGATACGATTACCTTTTCGGACAAATGTGAAGAGTAGGGCTCTTCATATTTAAAGGAAATACAATTTCCTATCCACGTTATCTATAATATGTTAATGTTTAACAAAAAAACAACCTCCTAAAACAACCCAAAAACTATTGAAGTTATACATGCGCTCATAGTTTCTTACTTTATATAAAATTTTAAATTTTGAACAGGTGAAACGTTATCAGTCCAATACATATATACTCTGTACAGTCTTGAATATATGAAATAGCAAAAACATAAACTTAAAATACAAATATTGAAAAAAAAACAACTAGATTTAAACTATACAATACTAATAACAAGATTAAACATACCTATATATTTCTTACTTTGAAAAAAACTGTTTTTAACGGATGAAACATTGCGAGTACTGGTCTTAATTAATTAAGTAATTATTAATTTAAAAATTAGATAAGATGAAGCTGCGTTCTAAGTTGGTTTCTAGGCTGGTTCAAACCCAAACCAAAAGGCTTCTAGTTCACTGAACAAGGGAGCGCTTATTTCAATAGTTGTAAATGGCTAATTGAAAATGTTACACATTGAGGATATTAGTTATTCTCCTCCTCTTTGAATTGCAAGGCGAATGCGATGTTGTTTTCTCTTCCTCTTATTAACTACGTGGAATAACATCCTGTTGGGTGGTAAGGGCGAAACGCGGCTAAGTGTTGAACCCAAAGCATGGTAAAGGTTCCCGACATTTTATGACACCTCTCATTTTAATTTAGTTTACCTGTTTTAATCCAGGAGACGTATATTGATGGATTTTTTATTTTGCCGATCGGCTGCTCGGATTTTTCTGGAGGTCGTGGATAAGTGGATTGGATGGTTAGTTAAAGCCTCTTATAGCACTTAGGTACCCTTAGATATATCACCTCAGAAAAATCACAGCTTGATAATTACTGACTTGATCTATCTCTACGCCAGGTCAGCAGTACTAGAGGAGTACGACAGACCGCAGAAATGACTAGTCAATAATTACCAGCTGTAACCTCTGTGGATCAGATTTTTACATAGAGAAATAAAAGAAATATATTTTTTAATACAATATATTCACAAATGTCTACCAATGTGTACCAATGCATGGTTAACAAGATTACTTATTCTAATTAAAATTGATAATTAAAAACCCTGAAGGGCGTTAAAATGACTCCAATCTTTAAAAGGTAGGCTAAAAGGTTCTAAATTAAGACAATAAAAAAATAATCACTCTTGACACAAAGTCAAGCTGAACAATTTTACATTTACAATGAAGTGAATAGTAAACCTTGGTAAAATTGACAAATTGAAATATTACGAAAGCCCTGGTAATTCGTGTAGGCATTAGAAATATACAAGATATACCTTTCCTGGTAGACTCTGGAGATCCCCTCGTGAAATGTGGATATCCTAGGATGCGGCTACGGCTCGGAGGTCCAGCAGAACTGGAACGTACCCTTTAAGGGCGATATGTACCACAATGGGTGAAATGTTACAGAAACGGGAGGAAATTTCTTCCAGACTGGCGTTCAGGAATTCAAACAATGATGGTCTTCTCAGCTTAGTCACCAGAGGAATTGGTTCTCGGTCATCGAATCAAATTATAGAAGGAAAAATTACCAGAATCAGGTTTATTTTTACCATAAATTTGGAAGAAAGAATATGTATAAATTTTCCGCCTGAGCAAGATATCAAGAGCAAAATGTATAACTAAAGTGAAGTTAGTGAAAATAATTAAATTAATAGTCCAAAAGAATGAGCGTTAAATAGATATTAAATACAACTAAAAAGAAAAATATTCGGCCAAATGGCGAATAGTTAGTTAATTATTCAAGTACTTAGGCTAATTGATATATTATTTATTTAATAAAACATCTCAACTGGAGGAAATTGAAATATCAAAAGATATATTTATATTTGCAATATATAGATAATACCTTAATATTAAAACTATTGAAAGTAATTGTGATTTTATATTCCCAAAAGCAGAAGAGATATACTTTTATAAAATTATCAGTAAAAAAATAATAAAGAAAGGAATGTGGTATGCAATTTAAGATTACACGTTATAACGTATAGAAAAGCAAGGTAATGTTGCTCTTTGCCGATATGTTGAATATAAAGACATATGGCCTAAGCCGTAGAAGTAATTTCTACTAAAAATAAGAAAATATGTTGTTATTCGGTATTATTATAAGCTTTGCTATCAGAACCTACAACGTAGTATAAGATAGAACGATAAGGTACGATACAATATTAAATTAAATATCTATTTAATTCAATAAAAAAATAATGCGGTAATAATATACTAAAAGCAATATAGATATATACTAGTGGGTATACGTGTCCACAGCCCACCCAAAGTAGAGACCCTTGGTGGTGTTCAGACAATAAAATCACTATTTCAAAGTCGAAACGCAGCAAAAAATAAGTCGACTAAATCGACGTAATTTCCGTACGGAAATCTATATTCTAATTACTAGGGTGTAGCTGTAGTAGGTACATACACACATATATACATATATACAGGGTGAGTCATTTTAATCTTCGGATGAAAATGTCTCCTCCGGACAATGAAAAATCGACAAATGGCCCAGACGAAAGTTGTTTGGTTTTAAGGGGGACATTTGTTGCCCTTAACCCCTTTGACCTTGGGTCAAGGGTTCAAGGTCATTCAAGGTCAACTTTGTTGCTTTAAATGCAACCCTCCATTTTTTACTTTGGCAATCGATTGTACGTAAAAAACACGAAACTTTTGTCCGAACAATTTTTTTCCAATTGTTGATTTTGATTAATTAATTAATCAATTAATTAAGAATGGTAATTGATTCCTTGAAAAATTTTGCAGACTTTTTGTCTTCTATGTTTTTTTGAATACGCGTACGATTCGCCATTAAAAAGAACAAGAAAATTTGAAAATTCATATTTTGGTAACTGAATTATTCCGGGACGTTTGCGTTTTGGAAAAAAATTTTATGTTATTAATAAAATAAAAAACCTGTATAATTAAAAGATAAAAATCGTACCTTATAGATTCTGAAGCACTTCGCTACCAATACCGAAAATATAACAGCTAGTTATTAAACTATACGAACGCAAAATTCAAACGGTTAAAAAGACACGGCTAAGAGGCTTCTGTTGGCGACGCGTGGTTTATTTATGCGTGTCACCCTTCCATTTCAGGTCGCGGCGCACACAAGTGGTTTTCGCGGGACGCGACCGCAACGGCTACTAATCGGTAGATATCTACGAATTTGCGCGGCTTTTTTAAAATATTTGAAATAGGGTACTATTATTCAAAATGTTTACTATATAACGGAACGGAATTTACTTACGTTACAATTTAATTTCCATTTCAATTTTTTTCCAGTTATATAATAAAGGTATACTTGAACAATCGTGACTAGAACTGTTTTTTAACCTAGCCTTGAGAGCATGAATTACATGTAGGATAATTTTGGTGTTTGCTTCTTCGTGATCACAATTTTCAAACATCACTGTTCCCGGGTTAAAACATGGCTTCGATATCCACCATGAACTGCATATCGCGCGTAAAAAATATGTGAGGTTAAGGCACATATATACGATAAATTCTTACCATACCTTACCTTACTTAATTAGACCATTAGATTAATGTACATAGTTGATTTGTTTTTTAATACAATTACCTACCTTCATTTTCACAGATTTCTTATTCACACACTATTTTATGCCTTGTAATAACAGTATAATATTGCAGTCATCCAACCTATTATGTTTACTGCGGTGCGGCTGAAAATTAAGAGTAGTATATCCATGCCGTAGAGCGCGCACAATTAATTTTAAAAATAACTGAAGTAACGGAAAATAACCACTTTTCTTCCAAATAAATAGATAATTACAAGTCTACTTTCTAATTTTATTAAATATAAGTAGTAATAGTCTAGCTCGTACTTTTTTAAAATTTTTACTCTATACTTACACCATTCGATAGGAAATCTTATTCTTTCTAAATTAGGATTCGTGACATTTTTCCGATAAATTTAT
Source organism: Tetropium fuscum (assembly GCA_964058915.1). Taxonomy (NCBI): domain Eukaryota; kingdom Metazoa; phylum Arthropoda; class Insecta; order Coleoptera; family Cerambycidae; genus Tetropium; species Tetropium fuscum. Next base: position 1,165,353 of record CAXKVY010000556.1, on the reverse strand, counting down.
AGTTTCTGAGAAAATTGCGAAAAACTAAAAAAGTATACATTTGGGGGTAGTTTTGGGGTGTTTTTTCAAGAAGGATCCCCGGGCCTTCATCCTATCTTTTTTTGTAACCCCCTCAATATAAACATTTCCAGTAAAGGCCAGCAAACTTAACACGCATGGTAACTCGCAACCCATTTTCATATGGGAATTAATACCTACTAAAATAGTATTTTAACCTGTTATATCGATGCCTAGAGTTATCAAGATTAAATCTGTATCACCCTGTATAATAAATGGTAGATATTAAATATACATTTTATATAAATAGGGTAAATCGAGGAGAGATTGACCACATTTTAAAAATTATCAATAGCTTCCTTATTTATATGAATAAAATCTGCGAAAAGGTACAAAGCAAACATAAACTTTTGTTTTAAAAGTTTTAATACATAATTTAGTCGTAAACTTAGATTAAAGCTTTCTGAGATGTGAGACAGGTACTGCCTTAGAGAAAAGGAGGACATGATAATTTAACGCGCTACTTCCTGACCGAGCTGTTATTTATTAAAACTTATTTCAGTGTCCTAGATGTATTAAAAAACTATCCGAAACTAGTAATAGACCTCGTCCTAAAACGAAGCTATAAAGCTACAAGAAAATAATATATTTCAGGGACACTCGAAATTAGTTCGCGACCGCTTTTATGGGGTGCGGGTGAGTGTATGTGCGTAGAATTTTCGATATGATGTATTCCGTTAGAAAACATTAATTTACTCGGTTGCTATTCATCTCACATGTTCTCCTTCTGTTGCTTTTAAGTATTTGGGGCCACATATCTTTTAATGTAAATTAGACGCCGGAAAAGATGAAGAATTACTATTGAGGATGTCAAAGGATGCGTAAAAATAAGAATTGATGGAACATAGAGAAAGGTTGAGGGCAGGAGTTTAGAGAAATCGGTATCAGATATAAAAAAAATCTATAATTTTAACGATATTTGAGAGAAAACGATATTTGAGCGGGAATATGTTTTAATCAATAGCAAATTTACGACTGATAAATCTAATGGAAACATCTAGCCTGTTTAAAATGTCCCCGTTCTACGCTATAAATTTATGCGACAACTAGCAAGAGATGCAATGAAATTTTATGGAATATATTAAATTTTAGATGCAGTATAACATGGGATGCAGTAGCCATTTGATTCAAATGTATTTGTATCGCTATAAAAGTAGAAGTAGAGTAGTGCCGGAAATAAAACATTTATCTGAAACGATATGACGCAAAGGTTTTATATATAAATAGCATCCGAAACATCAGGAATTACAGGATTAAGAAGCAAGCATTTTTTTCAAGTATCTTAAAATGGAATCAAGAGCTGTAAGAATATTTATTTACCCAACTTTCAGAACAAATATACTCCCCGTTTTGTAGGACAACGAAAATAGTGTAGGACTCGTCAATTATGAAAGTGGATAACTTAATTTAATTTTTCTCATCTATGCATGCAGTATCACTTTTTATACTTTTCATATGCATATGAGCGTGGAAAGTGAAACTTTTCGCACCAATGCATTAATATTAGGATATATCTCTAAACCATGTTTAATATATCATTAAAAAGAAACAAGTTTCCTTCGAAATGGAAACTATACAAGCTTGTAAAAAAGTTGACAGGTCTGATATTTCTAACTATCGTCCTATTGTAATAATTTGCAACATTGCAAAGTATTTTTGCTCTTTTGAGATTCTCTTTTCTTATTTTGATCATGTTTTTTCATTGTAAACATGATTAATGAGTGCCAACATGGTTTTGTTAAAGGCAGATCGACTATGACAAACTTATTTTGTGTAACGTTTTGTTTTGTTAAGTGTCAATTTTTAACTTAAGCTATCGATTATGATTTGCAAACAGATGTAATTTATACTGACTTCTCGGAGGCCTTCGACAAAATTGGCTATAGTATAATATTAAGTAGCCTACGTATGGTTTTTCTGCGTAAAAATCTTAATTTTCAGATGGTTCAGCAATATTCAGCATGTATATGCTACAGCTTATCTTTATTCTGACGATGTATAAATGACGATGTAAATTTAACGATGCGTTGCCTTTTATATGCTGATGATTTGAAATATTTTTCCTCAATTACAAGTATCAATGACTGTTAAGATCTTCACCAATATTTAATTGCTATCAATGATTGGTGTATAAAGAATAATTTGTATTTAAATGTTAGTAAATTTAACACAATGTCTTTCTCCACGAAAAGAAGTTTAATAGCTCGATTACCGCATTGTAATATACTCTCATTGAAATTCATGTTATATAATGAAACTCATTATCTATTTTCATTTGTATTTTCGTTGTATTTTATTCCTGTGATCAGTTGCCGGGCCGTATCAAACAAATTCGACAAAACAGTGTCCAATAAATAAATATACATTTTATATCCATTCATTATATATTCATAGGTCTGTTTTTTATTCACTTAAAATAGTTCTCCAATCGGAGAACTTCCAATAGTTCTCCAGTTCGGCCGCATGCCGTGTGAGGCAGCAAGTTATATTTTACTTTTATTATTTAAAAGACTAAAAGACTGTATTGTGCTACCAGCACCACAATTCAAAAATGAACAATGTTACTATTTAATTTTTACAGATATACTTACTAATTTTACTGTTTATGTGTCTATTTGAATTAAATAATAAAAAAATATCCAAACTTCCAACAGTATGTAGGTATTGAAAGATCAAGAAAGTGGCGGCATAAACCTAGGTATAATGTATAATTTTTTAATTCTTCAATTAAAATAATTAATAATACGTCTGATACAAATCTCGAGATTGTTTTAATTGTATTGGTCAGTGATGACGGAGGGTATAAAAGAAATAATGGATCAAAACGGCGGTGATTTGGTGAGTTGTTTACTGTTATATAAATTTTCTGGGTTATCCTACGACGATAAAATTTTTATTTAACAACAACCTATTCCTCGGCCGTCTACGAGAAAGCTCGTACAAATTAAATCCGGTCATAATCGTTCGTTTTCTAAAACATTGTACGACAAGCATATTTGGTTAACCGGTAGTGTATCTCATAATAAATTATTTTTCTGGTATTGTGTTCTGTTTTCGGAAGATAAAAACCCCTTTAACTCAACCGGGTACGATAATTTGAAAGAAATTCATCGGGCGTTACTTAAACATGAAGACCACACGCATTCTGTCGTAAAGTTTAATTAGTTCGGCAAACATAATATAAACATAGTAAATGATTACACAGTTCCCGTCGCGAATGTATAAATAAATATAACCTCCTAGACCTCCCCGTGGTTCTTGCTGGACGATTTAATTTTTGTGATTTTTTGTGACTTAGTGCCATTTTTTTAAAGTATACATTTTTAACGTCTGTCGTGTTTACAAACGTTTAATGTTAAAAAATTAAGCTATATCTATATCCAAAAGCGAAATGTCTAAAAATATTTTGGAAAAAAACAGAATGAATTTAAGAATAGTACAAATAATAATCGGAAAGTAAAGTTAAAGAAGTAGTTATTTTTGGGGCGCTTTAAAACACAATAAAACCTTGAAATTCCTGAAAAATTTTCCGCCCGCCGGACTCCCTGCAGCTAGTGCCCCGTGTGCACATCTTTTTACTGGCCGTCCCATGCTCTAAGACCACGAGCCGTCACTGCCTGTGATAAAGGCTATTAAACATACTCATAACTGTTATCGACTAGGGCTACCTCCCTCGTCTTGCAACTTCCGCATTCGTACGTTCATAATGCCAACATCTTACAAATAAAATAAATATTGTTCAATAATTTTATTTGAAAGTTCTTATGCTCTGTAAAATTTGAATTAAGAAAATATGGGCGGGTACTTAAAAAAAGGCTTCTAAAGCTTTTAGAATATCTATGGATTTATACCCAAGTGTCTGTGATGAAGGTATTAAACCGTAACCGGCGTCATGACCAGATTGCAGACCCCAGCAATATTCCCTTCTGCTTTCCAAGGACATGCATGAGGATATAAAATATTAATCTGGTATGCTACCGGCTATTTTCCCTACGGCCATGGCACTTTCCTTGGACCTGTTTAGGGCCAAAGAACACAAGACGAATACAAATAGTCAATTTACTTATATTATTTTATTCAAAGCGTATGTATACTCATCCTCACGTCCCGCCACCAGCAATAAGGATTATCTACTCGGTATTTGAATATCACAGTTCGGCAAGTTCCGGGGTTTTTGGAACCAATTTTAATAGACTTATTATACGAACAGCTCCAGATTGTTAAATAAGTTTTGTGCAAGTATTTAGTAAAGCAAAAGGGGATAAGACATGCTAAGAGCGTTCGCTAAAAATGGCTAATAAGCAGTTATAGGATAATGGATTTTATACTCGAGTACTTTTTTCGTATACATAAAATTAGAAGGGGAATTTGTATGTAGTAATATTTCGAAAATATAATCAGGAAATTAATTACTTATATTTTAAAATGACTGCAGAACCGATTAAATATGTATTAACTGAGCTATAAAGCGACGGAAAATAACGCCCCGGAACATCTAAATGACCCAAAAATACGTACACTTTCTCTGTCCTAATTTAAAACATTTAGGTAAAAATCTAGGTCAAATGTTACAGTGACTTAAAGTTAAAGCGACGAATATCATACTTATAGTTATATCCGCTGACCTATTACTGTATATGTTCAGAGCAACCATACTTATCGGTCATTGGCTATTTCAGCGGCCCGGTCGCCCCCTAGCGGCCAAACATGAGACTTAAAGCAGACGAGTAAGGTTTTTGATTACTTTTATTTAGTTACCTGGACCTGAGTGATTGTTGGCACGTAATTCTGTGATTACTAGTGTTTATTCCTACAATTTGTATCATAGATTATACAATTGTATTTAAAGATGAGTAAACAATGTTATTATTATTCTTATTATTGATCATTGTCAAAAAAAATAGTGCATAACACGAATTGTTTTGGTAATCTAGTAAAAAAAGAACGGAACCATCTATTTTAATTATTTTCCCAAGAAAGAGACACTAGGGTTTGTTTATATTACCAACACCTATGGCGTTGTTCCATTTCAAGTCATTTCATTGGCCTGAAATCGCCAATTTTGCTTCGAAATTCATTCCGGTCTTACTACTAGAAACACTCAGTCGAATCAGTTACGGCTAGAACAGTGCCTCAACTTGTTCAGCTACAAGCTAGATCCTGATAAAAGTGAAGAATGCGACAACCAAGTACTGCTTTAACTAGAAGTCTACGATCCTCGCTCTGGACCTTTTGAATCGTCGACTACGATCCGCGCTGGTCCGGCCCTGGCATTTCGCTGCCTGTATTAATCGCCGTTGTCTTGGCCTTCAGACAATCTACGTGTCACCTAACAAACAAATTTCCGACATCATACAAATCCCTGGTGTTTTCTTACATATGAAATTTCCAAACAACTCCAAGGACCAAGAAGTAACAGCGTACAAAATCGTCCGCTGTACTGAGGTATACTGCATATACTTAGGTAATCTGCAGTCTACCTGTACGAATACTTTTATTTCTACTACCTGGTGCCCTCCCTGGACCTTAGGACAGTCCGTCCAGTATCGCCTATTCGCGATCCCGGCAGGAGGCCCCCCGTCAATTTTAAACAGACGAAATATTTCACTACAACAATTTCCCTATAAACTTAGGCGAATTTACCACATCAAAAATAATCCATCAAACCGTCGTGGTTTGTGTTTCGCGTGCTAGCGATCACCTTTGGTCACAAACATCCTCGTGGCATGGCGTGCAATCACTTTCCACCCGGAGCCCGACAGACAGAAAAGCAAATACTCTATTTGTTTGATCCGAGGTGAATGGCGCCCTTCTATACAAGTAATAGCCTCTGGTAAACACAATTCCAACAGCTGCAGAAATATCTGAGGACGTCGCATAATCTTTAACATCACGAAGTGGCATAGGTACAAATCCCCACGCAAGAAAAAGTGCTAAATTGTACTTAATTTCAGGCAACTACCGGAATACTCCCTCGTCGGAGAAGTTGCCCACACAACACACGTCCTCACTCCAAAATCGTGTAACAAAAGTCAACCCAAACTAAACGAAGTCGGTTTGTGTACATTGTGTACACTGTCGGTTTGTGTGAAAAATTGGCAATTATTGATTACTATAAATCAGTTCACGGATGAAATGCTACGCTGCTGATTCTTTAAATTTTCCCTCTGTTAAGAAAACAGAAGGAAGAAATCTCCAAGATAGTTGATTTACTTAAAAGAAAAATTTCAAGTTTTTGAACTCCTGCATTTCAAATCCCATTGGTCGTACAAAACTGCTTTTAATCCCTAAATGAAGGAAGTTTTATCGATTTGAAACAAGCTGATATTATTTTTTTACGTAGGATCCATTATTTACGAGTTTAACCCAAAATAAAAAAAAGTCCAAAAATATCGTCGTTTTCCCCCACCACGTAGAGAGCACAAGTGCTTCGAAGCTGCAAACTTGGTTTTATTCAGCTGATATGAATCCTAACAGCATATCAAAAATCAGACGTACCGGATATTTTGCGAACTAGAATGTCTTAAACGACTGGCCTTAAGTAACTCTCGGAAATGAAAATTGTATGAGGAAATGGGGCCCTACCGTCTATAGTGTATTCTGAACCACTTCTTCTGGTTAATATTTCTAATAAAAAAATGGTCCTTACTTGTGATTTGAACCCAATCCACTAAACAGCTTATTTCTGGAAATAAATATTGCAAAAATCAATGCGGAATCTGTTCCCTATCCTGGTTGAAGCTGCAAAGTTTAAGTGAACACACTTTGGTATATTATTATTTCGTAAAAAAAAAATACAGTAACAGCTACGTGGGTATGGAGAAATGTCTAAATATGCAAAAGCCTTGGAGATGCAGCCCTTCTGGAAGGCGATGGACATGCATTGCAGAAACTTTTCGTGTCGCCCCCTAAATTCCACAATAAGGCCGGCATCGCTCTCCCAGCAAACTTTTAGGTTGATTGATGAACGCTTTCCGTTCCGTGTGACGGGGTTAACACAGTTACGGTATTATATTTTGAATATACCATTTCATTGTTTCGTACTAGGCAGATAGGTTTGTTGGTCTTGCGATTCACTTTATTTTGTTTATATTAACTTTGCGTAATAAATCATTTGAAATATCCCGTCTGTGTACATTGGAAACGGAGATGTTTTCTGTACCAACATATCGACAAGGATTGGCAAACTCTAAGTTGTAATCTTCGCAAAATTAGTACAAGGGTTTTTGACGTGCATTTGGATGTATGCAGTTTGGATGCACAGTTATGGGTACTTCTGAGTCATGTAATGCAATGCTTGTCTTTCGCTAAAATACACTGGATCTGGTTAATAATTAGGATAAGTTAAACAGGGTAGAGATATATCGTATGTAAGTTCTTGTTCTGGTTCATGATGAAGTATAACTAGAGGAATAGAGAAACCTGAAACTTATAAAGATTAATTTACTTAATATATCAAATGGTTTGCTTCTGTCAGGAGAACTGAAACTTACTCATATTGAGGTCAATATATGTTTGATTAATTAATAATATTTATATTTAAAACTTTATAGTTGATTCCTCTATCGTTTAAATTGATTACAGTATAGTATAAATATGCCAAATTTTACTGTATGTGCTTAAAACTTCGCCATACTGTAGAGCAGTTCATAATTGAAGTTTAAGATCCATAAGGATTTAATAACTTCTGCCGAGTACCTGCGTGTCAGATTACCAAAACAGAAAACCATCGATTGCGCGTTCAAACTTTCTCAAAACTTAAAAGGCTTTTTGGGTAATCCCCGGGATGTACTCTTTAAGGAAAGCCCTGCCTTCCATGAATTGAAAATCCTCGTACCCGCTGTCTATACACGATGCGCTCTCAAGTATATCATTCGTAATAAATCTCATCGATACCGAACCTCCTGGGCGGTGAGTGAGGCTGGAAAACCAAGGTATTAATGTAGTCTCTTTACCGAGATGCTGGTCATGAGATACTAGTATTGGATCTTATAAGGATCAATTACCGGGAAATAAGTGGAAATTAAAGTGGACTCTTTTTCTTATATTTCTACTGCATTATTTAGCCATTAATATTTAAAAGTTGTCAACTATAACTTTATCTGAACAGCCTGTTTGTTGATTTTTATATTTTCAACAAAAGTTGCCTTAATTTTTCATTAGCTGTTAACCTAAACCACTGTTTTTAAATGGAAACCATTTGATTTCCCGCTCGGTGACATTTCATCTGTGCTGGGTGGTATTTAACATATAGAATGCGCTCCTAAACATATAAATCCCCGTCAACCCTCTCAAAAGCATTAAGGATAATGTTTCTCTTGACACTTGGTTTCCTGCTGCTCTTGAGGCGAAACAAAAGGCTTGTCTGTTCGATTTGCATAATGGACTAAGGTAAAAATGTGGACAGTAGGATATATTTTAGCAGAGGAATTTTAAGTAAACGCAGAAGTAAAGCAAATTAATGTTCCGGAAGTTCGAATTTAACTAAAACTAATTTCCATACCCCAACCTATTAAGAGTTTCTATGTCGGAATAATTAGGATAAATAGTATTCCAGCTCGAAAATAACGAAATCGGATCATCGATCAAGAAAACAACTTTTTTCTAATTTTGACATTCTAAGTGACAGTTTTTAAAACCCTTTGACGTTAGGAAACGTCTTACTTAACATAACCAGTTACGAAAAGTAAAATTTTACGCAACTGGTTTTGTAAAATTCATTTCATAGTAGATTATTTAGACCTGACAAGCTATGAAAGTGATAAGCTGTCACACCAGTATAACCTACTTGATTGTTTTTAAACGTATAAAATTAATAGTATTCTTCTCATAAAATATAAAATTGATTGAAAATGAAAAATTCTTGTATGAAATACGTTGGGAAACACTATTTTGTGTAACTTGCATCTTTTTGCAATGCTTGCAACCTTTTTGCAATGCTTTTGCATCCTTGCTGTGATCATTCAGTCAACAAGGGATCAAGGGCTGTGATCATTCACACATTAAATTGTTAAATTAGACGATTTTAATAGGTTTTTCACGAAATCATGGAACTGTCATATGATTCTGTAAGTTTATTAAAAAAAACGAATTTGAAAATATGAACACCAAGTATGGAACAAAAATAAAAATATAAAAATTAAGAAATCAAAATATAGTTAGGTACGTCTAATATATCTTATTCATATGACTAGAAAAGAAACTAAACACTAAATATATTCGGACGAACTATGTATTGCTTTACATAGTTTGTTTGTAATCTTGATTTTCTTCATTTAATTTGTCATCGATTTGATTTTATTTTATACATAAATCAAATTTACAGTTTAAACTGTCACAAAAACTTCTACTTAAACTAAGGTTAAGCGGTACCTACAAAACCGACCCTCTAAGTGTGACGCTTGTATTATACTACCAGAACTGGGTCAAGATACAAAAACATGGTGATTTTTGAAAACTACACACAATTTCATTACTGTTCTACATAATGGCTAAATTTTTAAACATTTTTCGTAGAGAAAATCAACGTATCAATGTCGAGTAGGTAGTTCGATGCGTCCTACTTTTTGATATAATCCTCGATTTCCTCTGTTAAATTGAATCGTACGCCTATTGAGTCACTCGGAGCGAGATCAGGTGAGTATGGTGGATGTTCAAAGACATGCCACTTAAATTTTCGCAACTCTTCCTGCGTGATGCGAGCTGAGTGACGTCTTGCGATGTCGTAAATGAGGGACATTTTTTCTCTCAGTATCTGTTGAATTGAAGAACGTCTCAATGAATAATCGAATTGAAGAACGACTACACTCCCCACTACTTGGTAATCGTAGGTTTAATGCGTCGAATCGGTACCGCTGACCAGCTGTTCGACGAGCGCAACTTTTTCGTATGTGGTTGTATGCACAGGTGACTCTACACGCTCTTCATCTTGCAACTGGTCTCGACAGTTTACGACTTATGTACGCCATTGTGCTACCATTTGAAGGCTCATACACTGTTGAGCATATACACCACACAATTCGTGATGAATTTCCGTCGCCCTTTAGTTTTTGCCAGTCAAAATACGAATCACACCGCGAAGCTCACATTTGGATGCAACTTTCAATGTTATAGAATAGTTAAACTTCAATCTATTCTTCTTCTACACAAATGCACATGTTTACAATCAATGCGAGATTAACCTATAAGAATTTCGTCACTCCACCGTTTCACGAGCGTAGCGCAGGATCGTTAAATGTAGATTTTAAACGGCCCCCGTATTTCGGGAAGCGGGAAAGCAATAAGCTAAATAAAGGTTTAAATAAAATGTCGAGGAATAAGTATTCGGTGCACGGATCTCGTCTTCCGAACTTTGTAATATTAGCTCTCCTCCCTGGTGAGGCATGAACGTTATACATTCAAACATGTTGATGTTTTATTGGTTTAGGAGCACATGTATTATTTATACGTTAGTGGCAGATTGTCAAAGATTCTCCCACTAACTTGACTGTTCCAGGATTAGGATCTAGAGATGCCCATCTCTAGAATTCAACGGTCCTGTCTTTTTACATAACCATAATTGCATATAAAACTATCTCATGTACAAATGCTGGCATATACAGAATAGAAATAGAGAGATTATAAATCGTATAATAACGCCTTATAAATAGTACTACTCAAGAATTTGACACATGTTCATACGAATCATTATTATTAAGATCTGTACATGAATATATCGATGTATTGATGTACTTTGTATTGGTTTGTATTTTGATGTACTTTGTATTTTATTTATATAAATATTATATCATCCACACAAACAAAATAGGAAACAGTTATGACTTCTATCTCATGTGAACATTATTCTGCTTTGTTTATACTCTGTCTGAGTTTCACTTTTCAGAAGTTCATGCCATCTTATAATCTGCTATGAAAAACGCTGGACAATATGTTCATTTATGACACAAAATTAAAAATACATCACCCGTTTGATGTTTTGGGATAAATTTTCCATACAAATCGCGACTGAATTTAGGGCAGTATTACTGCACTTCCTGATCATGACCAACATGAATAAAATTCTGATTTTCTGGGAGACAAAGCATGTAGTCTAAGGCTTTCTTGGGCACTCAAGCTCAAGCCATACCCGAGCGCTTGGTATCGGACTTCCGGATAAATTTCTCTCACAAAGTAGCAAATCGCTGCATATAATACAGGCAACGAGACATAGTTTGTCAGGAAATTATATAATATCAAGTTACACTTCATATCATTATAGTATATTTCAATATACTTGATACTACTATAAAACTTTAACTACCTACTTAAAAATAATCGGCTATACATCAATAATTTGTTGCACAATTATAAAGAATGTTGGTTTGACAGTTCAAATTATTCTGTCAAACCGACACGATTTATAATAATTGTACAGGAAGCTTGAGATGTATAACCTCTATTATTTTGCATCTAGGTCATGCCTAGATACTTTGCTTCGTTGGTATGACAATGTGGGATTGTTTGCTAGTTGACAATCACTGGAGTATAGTTATATTTCCTATTGGTGAAATTGACGTGAATCGATTTCGCCCCATTTGGTTTGATGGGCTATTTCTTTGTCCAAGTGGTGACATTGTTGACTGCTATTTAAAGTTTGACTGTATGTCTTGGTCAGTAGCGAGCTGAGCAGTAACGTCGGCGAAGGTTGCCGTAACTACTCTGTTGCTTTGTGGGATGTCGTTGGTATATAGCAGGTAGATAACAGGTCCAAGGACACCACCGTGAGGTACTCCAGCACAAATTTTCTTGAGTCAGAATATTCTTCTCCATATTTAACTCTGAAGTGACGGTCAGTAATGTACGAACGAAGAATTTGGCTCATTTCTCGTGGTAAATATATTTCTATCTTCGATTCCAGACCCTGACGCCACACTCGGTCAAATGTCGTTGCGCAGATCTTTTCCCTTCTAGTGCTCTCTCGATTACATCGGTAATTCTATGCACTTGATCCATTATTGAATGCTTATTACGGAATCCAAACTGGGACGGAATAAGCTGCTTTTACTCAATTATTGGTTTGAGTCTCTGCAAAAGTACCTTTTCTAACAGCTTGGATATAATTAGCAATAAGGAAATTTGTCGCTATGATGTTCTATTTTCAGGAGGTTTGCCAGGTTTGGGAGTTATTACTTCAGCAATCTTCCACTCTGTAGGCACGTATCGGACTCTTAGTGATACATTTAATAAAAGATCCGTCAGTTTCATGATGCTTTTGTGATTCCAGTAGGTGTTATTGGGTTAATTATTGTGCCATCTCTGTTAGTAATTTATGGTATCTCTTCTATCCCAGTAGGCTCATATAGCTGAAATGTATTTTCCACGTGATCAGCAAATATTTCTGCCTTTTCTTCATCTCGTCGAGGCCAGTTGCCATCATTCTTTCGAATGGGGGGTCATGATTATTTGGCCTATCCAATAATTTAGTTGCCTTCCAGAGGGAGTATTCGGTGCATTCGTTAACCGATAACTCCCTAAGACGTATTGGGCAACGACTTACTTTATTGTGGTTGGGTGCAAGCCATTTATTATTGGCACATGTTTTTTGTAAATATTGGATTCTACTGTATCCTACCCAGTTGGAAAACCATCAATCCCAGTTTATTTTGAAAATAATGAACTAAGCATGACGCTCCGTCATTACCTCTTCAGGCAAGTTCTACAGAGGCAATAATTCTACTGACTAATTTACTATGTCGAAAAAAACAGGATAACAGGAGCTGAAGTCATTCAAGATATTTTATTGCTTAATATAGCAATAGAAAATAGTTCAATTATTTTATTAAATTCGTTCATTCATATAGGTATTTTTCTTGCACTTATGTACGTTCTTTCAATTGTCCAAATTACAAAATTTGGAGGCTACGTAAAAAATTTAAATTGACTACTGTGCATGGGAATGAACAAATGAACATGAATTCTAATTTCTTACTGGTACAGCTTCTTATTGGTACAGCTACAGGTACAGCTTGTTACTGCTATTGGTACAGCTTCTTATTGGTACAGGTTATGTATAATCAAATCGTGTATTATCTGACCGAAATTCCATGACTTGGTTAAACTGAGTATCGTATTAATTTTCCTATTTTTTGGTCGTTTCTTCGCAATTAACTTTCGAATATCTTATTCGCTAGCATCTCCCCATCGATGGTGATCTGCTGGTTGAAACATTCTCTGCTTACCAGCACTATTTTCGACGCGTCTATTGAAATTTTCTGTCACTTTGACAGTAAATTTTTTTTTCATTTTAAACTGGTGACAGTCAATACTCGGTGAGAAAATTATCACCGTTTTGATAGCATAGGCATGTTTTGATAGCATAGGCGTTTTGATAGCATAGCATAGTTGCGATTTTGTTTTGTACACTAACCAATCAAATCAATCAAAAATCTACCATGCGGCATGTGAATTATATTCCCGAAATTATATAAGTTAATGTGATGATATTGGATATTCTGATTGATTAAAGATCCTACGAAAAAACTGATACACAGCATAACACAATATATAGAGTCCCTATATAGTACATAATATATAGTACCTAACGACAACAGAATTGTTCAGATGATATCACTTTGCAAAAACAAACTTACATGAAACACTTGATGCGTATATAAGATTATAGGTAATAAATTTAATACAAAATTTATCAGTTGTTCAGTCATGTGTAAATATTAACTTTGTAGTAAAAAAGTATATAGAAGAAGCATATATACCAAACGGAAGCAAGCGAATTTCGCCTACATATTCTATAAAGCAATGTCATAACTTATTGCAAGCAGAATATTTCAATAATGCCGAGTTACCTGAAGGAGCGACTTCAAAAATAAAATTTTATTGAAATCCTGGAATATTTACGCCCCATTCTATTAAAGTCGACTGGGTGTTTACAATGTTTGCTCGCGTGACCTGATAAACTGTATTTGTGAAGATACATCAAGGCGTGGGGTATTTCTATATATAGGTAAGTTTCGCGAAAAGTATCAGTTGAATTGCATAGAATATTTATTTGTAAATATCTGATTTTTTTGTTTTGGTTCTTTTCATCTCAATCTCCTTGGCCGATAACTATTTTCAAATAAATATATATATGGAAAAGGTAAGAAGTTCAGAGGTTTCAAGTTTGACACCTACCAACCATGTTTAATGTGTATTTGACAGTGCTATCAATCATGCTGTACAATTTTATGATAATTAACAACATAAATATGTAAATTTCCTTTCGTCGTGGTAATAAAGCAATGAACTTCTGCTTTTTTGAGCAGTAAGATGGATCTTAAGCGGTTTTATGCGCTCGATTCATGAGAGCGTCTACAAACTTTGTGAAATAAATTAAGTAATTCATTTTGAAAAATGCATTTTGTATAAAAAAATATGCATTTTAGTTATAATTAATTTAAATAGTCCTGAATTACTTGAATTTATTCAGTTTCATTCAATGTTTCTTATTATGTAAAGTGAATTTAATATTATGTAAAAGTCGATGCATAATATAAACTTTTTGTATAAGAAGGAAGTTGTTATATATGAATCTTATAACAGCTTATAATAACGTTACTCAGATAACATTGCCATATCAGTGCATATCATATTACACACCCTTTCTCATATAGTTGTATTTCGCTTATCGCACGTAATGCAGATTAAGCTGTTGACTAAGCTGTCGCATGTGCACCTGCATGCTGACTTGCATTATATAGTTTATAGTTTAAATAATTAATAGGCTTGGATAATTATGCCATAAATTAAAAATTGTGAAATTTCCTATAAAAAACACCCACGACTTTAAGATAAATCTTCATAAATTTGTCTTCTTGATTTCCTTAAAAGAACATGTAAGCTAACTTACATCCTAAAATTAAAACCGATTCGATGATATACACAATCTTCAGTTTTTGACGTTACGTATTTTAATAACTTCAAAGCAAGAAATTTGTTGTACCTCACATGAGACACATTTTTTCTAAAGCTGGTAATACAACATTAAATTATCTATATTCCGATATACAGGGTGCTTCATATTCGATGCAATGCACGGGATCTCGGAAACTGTAAGAGATACAAAGTTGGTTAAATTGTGGCAAAGTTTCGTAATTAAGGGACGAACAAAATGCCTTTTGCAAATCGTCAATGTCATTTAAAAAAAAACGTTTTTTTAAAAATTTTGTTTGTGTTTGATATAAAAAACACGAATTAAGTTAACGGAGATTTTTTTTGGATCAATGGATACGCAACTTTACCTTTATTTAATCGACGTTGTATCTCTCTCTCTCGGTTTCTCTCTCGGAGAAATTTCCCGATTATGACTGATTTGTATGCGAAACGTAATCAAACCAGCCCAAGCGACACATCTTTAAAGACAGCATGGAAAATAGTTTAAGAATATGTATTTTAAAGGAAACAGTCGTATTTAAATAAATTAAGTTGATGATGGTTACCAGAATACGAAACGTCAGATAAAAAACTAACTATGCCATGTTAAATCCTATTAAGAAGTCACCTTGATTTTGATGTACCTAACGTTGATAATAACGGCAGAAAAAAATTATATAACTATATATAAAATTATACTTATATCTTAATATATTAGCTTATAAGATTCATCTGCTCAAATAATCGCTACTTTACAGTTTTTAGTGTTTTATTTCCTCGAATACTTCCTAGTACAACTCTGTGCTCATAAACAACATCAAGAGAAAGGTTATATTATTTTAAATACCCGACGCGGCAGAGAGTATCCTATAGAATGTTACACGTTTTAAAATGTCACTATTCTTTATTTGGAACGTCAGCGGTTTGTTGAGCGAATATGCAGAACTAGCAATGAAAAATACGAGTACCTCCATTTCCCTAAAATGGCACGTCAAAAATTTGGAACCCTGCCGCACAAGTCTAATAACTGTGAATCTGTAGACGCAAAAAAAGGTTTAAAGTTGGCAATGGAATCCGAAGTTAACATTAATGCCTTAGGATTTTTATGCTTATCTCTATGCATCCATTCCCTTCGAACCATTGGGAATTTCAAAATCTCTAATAAATACATAGAATTTTTAAGAGAAGCAAAATGCATGATTATAAATTTACCAGAGTACAAGTTGATTTCGACAGAATTGTTCATCGCTCGTTAGTAAAAAAATTATTTATGAAATTCTGAAAGTCTGGTGGACAGCAGCGATCTAACGTTGGGCTACCATTATTTTTTTCATTATTGACGATCTTGCAATACTCTGCCTTTAACAAATTATTACATGTTGCTTTATTTCTGAAGACTTTTAGACGTTTTAGTACAGTTGAAATCTAAAAGAGATAGAGAAATTATGAGACGATTGCGTGAGAAAAATGTTTTGTATTTAGAACCTGATGGAAGTAATTAGGTTAGTATTATGAAATAAATGGTTCACAACCTGATAAGTAATAGCTGTTAAAAAAAGCTTTCATACCTCCATTATTCTTATTGACTTTTACTAAATTAATAACATTTGGATTGTGAATCATCTTATCCAGTTGTTATTTATGTGGAAATTGTAACAGTTATGACATGGCCATTTTTTTAATTAGCTATAGGCCTCAGTTTCCCAGACTTCACCGGTGTCGAAAACTTTAAATCTCTCGCACATACGTAGCTTACTAAATATATCAAAAGTTTTTCAATTTCCGAACATACGGTAACAACATAAAATCCGACAGATTCCTGAATTTTCCACTTTATTTTCATGGAAGTTATATTAATGAGTATCAAATATGCCTCAAAACATATTTTGCATATTTTGGCAACAATTAGATGATGATTGGTAAGGGATTGCGTATTAAAGCAAACATATATTTAAATCGAAATTGTTGTAAACAAAGCATAATATTGTTGTAAAATATTTTTAATATATATATATATATATATATATATATATATATATATATATATATATATATATATATATATATATATATATATATATATATATATATATATCTTTTTGCTGAAGTAATACTGATATTATTGTGCCTTTTAGTCTTTTCACCAACGGAAGTCCTATCCTTTGGCAAGTATTCAATATCTGAAGTAACGTAGATTCGCTTTTTGTGCCAATTTTTCAAGAAAGAGTGAAACATACTTATGATTCGTATTCTGAAAATTCTTAACAATTTCGTGTTTTTGACTTACTACAAGCTGTTAAGGTATGTCTATATAACCGACATTTTACTTGAGGGTCGATAAATTCCACCTGTTACTTTTCCCGTTTTAGATCTTTTGTGCGTAGCCCTGAATTCTCTTCCTTTTAGTTATACTTCTGTCCCATTGATCTCGGATAGTCTTTTTTAGCCTTCAGTTTCTTTATTATTGTCATTTCCGTCGTCAGCATCACTTTCCATTTCTTATAATCTTAAATTTTTTTATGTTTTTTGCTCCATTTTGATCCTTATCTATCTCTACATTATTATCTTTACTAATAACTTGATTATTCTCACTTCCATTCCTTTCAAAATCTTGGTTCACATATGAAAAATATAAAAAACTACGCAATCTTATACTAATTACATGGGCAGTGGGCCTCTCGAACAATGAACTCTTAATACTAAAATTATTTTAAAATGTTGTTACCTTGCTATGTTTAACTTTATATAATCCATTCAGTTTCGAAGCACTACAATTTTATTTACACCGAACTTCACTTTGTTTATTTATCACCACATTCATTCCATCTGTCGGAATCACCATCTGCCGGAAGAAACTCGTACTGACCAATTAGAATACTGCTTCCCCTGGTTTACGATGCTGCCATCTATCGGAATCACCTTTTACTATGGGTACCTACTCACTACATTTGACCGTAGGTTGGTATCAATTTAACACGGAAATATTTGTCCTCCTTTTCCTTCTCACGTAGACACTATTTTCGCCTCGTACACTTTCCCTGGAGACGTCGTGCTTGAAATAACTTATTTCCAAGTCGGAACACTATAAATCTTGACAATTTTCTTCTCTACTTGTTTACTGTTGATAATTGAATACTGTAGCACAAATTTTCTTATTTTCCTATTGTCTAACTAATTATAATTTAAAAATTTTTACAGACATATTAAGCGTAGGTGCCGCTTGTTAAAGTTACTGCCGCTTGTTGTTTCTCATTTCTAAGGAAGTTTATCCATTTGAAACAATCGAAGTTCCTTGACAGCGAGTGTTATGTTAAGTTACTCTCATATAATGTGACCAATCATATTGCAGCTAATTATTTAATTTATTTAGTTTACCTTAAATGTTGTTGAATTTTGGTTTAAACAATTTAATTCTCCATTCTATATAGGATTCACTTTCCACAAATCCGTTTCAATGTTCACAATACAGTGACCTGTACCCATCTGTACCTCAAACGTTTTGCTTCACGATTATAATCCCGAACCCCTATTTTGACTTGATGCTTTTACAATTTTACGTCCAAATATACCGAGTTTATGTGAGTGTGATATACCATAATGTTTGTTAGGATTTGTCATTTCCGATTGAGTTGGATTTAGAATTTTGCGCTGATAAATGGCTTCAATATTATTTAATTTACATACTGGCCAATCAGATGATTTCTCGTACATGGTCTGTGCGATGTGTAGAGATGCTTGCGGTCATGTCTGATACTAGAGTTGGGACTTTATAGATTCAATCTCCGTACACGTATTACTATATAATCTAACTTATTGTGTTTTACCTCTATATTCGTTTATCTCTATATATATATATATATATATATATATATATATATATATATATATATATATATATATATATATATATATATATATATATATATATATATATATATATATATATATATATATATATATATATATATATATATATATATATATATATAATGAAAAGAAATCTTAGGTTTGTAGCAATGCATTACACAGAGAATTAAGCAAATAGATCAATAATAAGGAAGACACACTTACCAGTTGTACATCTGGACATATATACGGAAACGAACCACTTAGAGGCAAGTTCTTTCACTTTCATTGAGGATTTTCAGAGTGTACGAGTTGCTTTATTGATCATTTTTATACTTGAATTTAAAATATTAATACTTCATCACTTTCAGTGACATTTTGTGACATTTAGTTTCGACGATACTGAAATTCACAGAAAAGACAAACCTACTCTACTATTTAAATTTTTTCTATTTGAACATACCTATTATATATAAAATAATTATGCATACAGTTATCCAGAAGATGTTAAACTTTAAAACGCATGAAATCTTGTAGAATCTATTAAAACAACTACTTTTGCTAGTTATATGCTAGGAAAAGTAGTATTGTATACGTAGTGTCATGTATACGGAAAACTAGTGCAAAATTGTAGATTTTTTTGGTATACTTTTTGGTATAGAGGGAGGATGGCTCTTTCGAAACATGTATGAAAAGTTGTACTTCAATATACAGAGTGCAGCAGAAATTTTGTTAAATATGACAATCGAAAATTTCCAATATCTTCACCAATTCAAATGGAACATCCTGTATTTTAATAAACCATAAAATGCAGACTACAGACCCTACAGTTTTACAATAGCTTTCCGTATACCTAAGTTGTGCAGTTTTTACAAAAATAGCATTTTTATGGAAAAGAACGGGATTTTCTGCGATTCTTTATCGAAATAAGCGTAACAATCCCACTTAAAATTTATAGATATTTAGATTTATAGACTACCTACAAAATGGCTATGAAAATTAAATAAATAAAATGTTAATTTTCATAGCCTCTTATTTCTTAAAATATTTAATTTTCGCTGTTTTAAAAATTGAGAAAAAACTACGTAATTATTACACTTGATTAAGAATTATAATTATTAAGAATATAAAGTACTCCTAAGAAAATGGTTTCTAACTGCTCACACAACCAAAATATTTGTTGTACAAAAAGTGACTATGTTTAAGAAAAAAAATACAAGTCAGATCTTGGAAACTTTTAATATCCGGATAGAGGTGCAGTAGACAAACTGTCCTTAATTTATCACGTAGAATTCGTTAAAATAATAAAGAACAGAGGTTGCCATTTAAAATGACAAGTTAGTGCCTGTACAGAAAAAACTGAATGCCCTGTACATCCGAATTTATTTTATATTTTGTGGAGCTCGAGAAATTATGCAACGCTGTAGGAAAAAAATTAAAAATATCTCCTTTGTTAACCTGTATATTGGACTTCCGCGTACACCCTGTATATATTGTAACAACAGTACAACAAGCGACATATTTTATGTTGCACATGAACAGATGTAAGTTATCAGGGAAGCAGTTTATCTAAACAGAAGCTC
This sequence comes from Tetropium fuscum, assembly GCA_964058915.1. NCBI lineage: Eukaryota > Metazoa > Arthropoda > Insecta > Coleoptera > Cerambycidae > Tetropium > Tetropium fuscum. The sequence continues at coordinate 1,144,960 of CAXKVY010000556.1, read as the reverse complement.
TATATAACTTAAAAAGAATGATTCACAAACAGGAAATATTTGATTTGCGTACGAATCTTAGGAGGCTTTTTGCCAATAGACTTTTTTTTGTGGCCGTCTCAGGGCCCGCTGAGATTTGCTCCCGGCTTGAGTAAAGGTGACACGACTGTTTGGATTCAATCTATATTCATATTTCTCATCCTAGCATCAATTGAAAATTCATTTCTAGGATCGCGCAGAGCTTTGAGATGCTATTTCTATTGATGGGGTGTAAGGTGCAACCTATGCTCTGCATGCGCTTAGAAATCTAGTAATAGTATCGGATGCATCAGGCTGAATACGCCCGTATTGAAATTTTTTAAATAATAAATGCTTCATGTCATAATATAGTTTTAGCTGAGATATTAGTGACATTACTGTCAGAACATTCAAAGACCAAGATATATGATAGTAAAACCAGTAGTATTGTGTAGATTGTATTTTGAAATACATTTTACGTATAACTTAATAAGTAAATCAAATTTGATATAATAAATAATAAATTATAAATAAATAATAAATAATAATAAATAAATAAATGATAAATAATAATAAATAAATCATAAATTAAAATTAATTATATTTTATGTATTATTTTTATTTATTTTAAAGTTTATGACTTTAAATTGAGTATTTTTGAAAATATTAGGTACCTATTATGAAATCTACATAAAATATTCTTACAAAAAAAATATACCAAACTGCACCAGATACGCGAATAAAAGAGTACAAAAAATACAAAAAAAAGGTGAGCCTCTGAACAAAACAAAATCAGCGTCCGACTTTTCCATAAAAGGTATTGGTATTTCTTTTTTACCGAATTTATTCCTGCATTTCAAATACGCTCACACTCTTTATTATGGCGGAGGAGCCAATGACACATAACTTCAGTAGGGTTAGATATTAAAGTGTATTCAACATATTTTACAAGGCCAGTTAGTTCTCTTTAAATAATTGATAATGCATTGTCGAAATAAACAAATCGTTCTGTATTATCCGAATAGAGTAACAGATTACGTAAACTGTAACAAAAGGTCGAATTCAATCGTCAGCCAAGCAATAACCCATGTAGTCTATGAACTTTACGACTGATACGGCGACTTACTAAGCCAAAGGCTTGTTGCCTTGCGGCTGTTTGAAGTTCACAAGGATGGCGATAAATCTCCATTGCATTGTTATTGCGGCTGGTTTATTGGCGGTACATACTGATTTGGAGTATCAGCGCGTCGAGGTGGAAGTTTTGCTTTCCAAATGAGAACGGCCGCTCCTCAGGCTCTCGGCGTATTTACTTACGAGACCGGACGTCTCCGTTTTGCGACCGGGGCTCCGTCAAATACAAGGTTCTCATCACGGAATGGGGCTGTAGATATTTTTTCTCATCAATCGAGGATGATATTATGCCTTCACGTTTGGTAGCCTACACTCCTGCAAACAAGACAACCAAAATTTTGTTTAAATTCAATATTAACAAACTGTTTTAGTTTTGCATCGATATTGATTATTTTTTTGTCAACATTTTTGTTACTTACATTTTTTTTATTAGTGCATGACAATGCACAATGCCTACTGTAAGAATTGTCATTAATTCTCCCGATGAAACGGAGATTCAACGATTAAACTGGCTGGTATGTAGCCCTGATTTAAACCCGATCGAGCGTACGGGATATGTTAGGGATGCTATTTCATAACCGACAACCAGAAACCATTGAGATCTTCGAATAGCTCTTCCTGAAGAGTGGAAAAACATTCGGCAAATGGATATTGCCAATTGTGTTGCAAATTTACCAAGTCGCATGGCAGTGGTAATTCCCGATATTAGTGTTTGTTTAGTTGCTTAAGTTTTCTTAAATTTTTTTAATTATCTATATAAATGACATATTTTTCATTAAAAAATGTGTTTCCTTTTAGAATAAAGATATTGATATGAATGGAAAATTAGAAAGTTAATAATATAGAGACATATCAATTTTCAATTCATTAATTTATCCCTAAGATTTAACTAATCAGATTTTCCAGGGTTCCTTCATTCCTACACTGAACGGTGGTTAGAATTTATCAACGTTGTTAATTAAGAACAATTGTAGTGTTTAAATAAAAGTGGGTGGGTTTAAACGTGTGGGTTTAAACAAACCATGGTGGTGGTTTGTATGATTTTTTCGGGCTTTGTGCTCAAATAATTATCTGATTTTTAAAATTACTTTTCTGTCTAAGAAAGTTACGTTATCTTCTATGCCATTTTTGCGTAATTAATATGACTTTAAAATGACAATCTAAACTATATTCTGCATATACTTAACTCCACATTAAACAGATTAATTCGGTTTTATTTTTTGAACAAGAAACACTAAAATAATTAATCTTGAGTGTGAACATGTTATATATTTATCAAAATCTGCAACTCGGTGATCACTTTTAGGTATTATGACAATTGTTTTATTCACGGCACTATCCACTAATATGGCACTGAGTGTATCCCACTTCTGTGTAATCTGGGGGATCTTTAAATGTAAATAATACACTCGAACTTAGCAAAATGTAAATAATACACTCGAACTTAGCAAAACGTAGGTATAGTCACTAAGTAGTCAATAACTTCACAATATATATTTGTAAGCCAACTAACAAACGGTCTGTACTATTACCTATAGCTGCTATCCCGAGGGACCAATTTTTCTCATCGGAAGCTTAAAATTTAAGAAAGGGTCCGTTTTACTGATTTTTTGTATTTTTTATGGATGAGTCACTTCTACATATTGACTTAGAAAAGAACTATGAAAGCTCAATGAAAAGGCTATTTTCAAATGTCGCTGCCATTTTGAATTTAAAAGAATCGGACATTTTAAAATATTCCGTTCATAGTACATTCGGTTCTGATTAAAATCGGTTAATAAACAAAAGAGGCAAACGTAAAAACGTAAATTACACTTACGCACATTTCTAATTTTTCTCGAAAAGTTGCAACTATCCTTTCAACTAAATATAAGTTTTTAAAGAGTTATTTTTACAACAAGTAATATAACATATAACAACTTACAATAACGATATGATATAAAGTAAAAAACTAAATAAAATAAATAAATTATTATCAATATAATAATTATATCAGTATGTACTATGTTTTGTTGTGTTTGTTACTGGTAAATATGTATACCTTTAAAAATAAAGGACTGTATGAACATCCCTATTATTATTAGTAAATTACATAATAGTGTAGATGTTAGTTTTGGTTAATGTACGATGATACATGAAGGTGTAGTTGGTTCCTGACCGTTTTAGATTTTGCACAAATTTATTCCAACTAGAATCGTGCGCTTCACTAATTGCAATCTATTCCTGAATATAATTACCGCAGCCTCTAGCCAATCTATGTAAACAGCATATGACGCTATAATGAAGCACTATATGGTTTAAAGTTGTCTGCTGTGAGTTCCTTGCAGTTGGGACACGCGAATACATAGGCGTGCATAGAACATTTCATCATGATAAAAAAACAATCCATACTTATGTAGATATACAATAACAAATTTTTCTACAATGGGTCTCCAAAAATATAAAACGTACATCGTAATAAATAAATATCGATCAATGAATATCTATGTAAAGCACAATCACAGAGGGGTCGCGGAATCAAAATCAGCCAGTATCACATATTTTTTACTACTTTATTAGAGAAATACTTTATCTGACCTTTTTGTCATCCATTTACTGTCTGCTATTTTTTTAGACCCACCTTGTGCCGTCTTTGAAAAAATTGAATTGTATTCAATTCTCCCTGTGGGGTTCCATCTTGATTTTTTCTTCATTAAATGGTAAATTTTACAGTTAACTGCTCTAATTACTGCGTAAATTTAGTTAACCGTTAATTCCTTTGGGTTGTCTATATTCCACAATTTTATAATATTAAGTATATCTTTCATGTCTATTGCTACAGAGAACATGCCTTTCTTTTCTCTGGAAGAGCTTTTCTCTTCGAAAGGAGAGAGTAATTCCTTTCGTTTACTGTTACCTGTATCACGTGCTTCTTTCTTTAAAAGCTATGTCTGTGAAAGGATCAAATTTAATGGTGTACTCACTGAAAAAAAAAACTCATATTCGCATTTGAATTGCAGATTGTTTTTTTTATTCCACAATTTCATTCCACATATTCTTTGTCATCTTCTTCAGTTTCCTTTCTCATATTATAAGCCCAAACCTTTTAACGTATCTGCTATATTTTTAGTCTGGGGTAGTCTGGGGTAGTGTATATCTTTAGGTAGTGTAAAATTTTTAGGGGGTGATTTTGGCACAATTTCTATGAGTTTATGATGATAGTATATGTTGAAGGACTAAAACTGATTTTAGCTGACGCGACTAAGTGACTTTTGGGTGTGGGAGGCTGCGAAACTATGTGTGTAGTTTCATTTACAATGCTGGTTAATTTCGGTAACTATTCACCCTGGAACCATTTAAACATGAACTTTCCGTCGTGCTCCTCCCATCCATAATCAGTTGACGAAGTAGAAGTTAGAGTAGAAAGGTTGGCATTACTCCATAATTGGATAATATGTAGTTGTAAATATGCTTTTTATGTAATTCTAATTTTTATCCTGCAAAAGTCTGGCGCTATACTCAACACCTTTTTATTTCGTATCAACTTTATATGCTTTCAGAAAACTTGCTATGCATACGAGATTAATATCGTTAATTCTTTTCGAACCGTATATGCGGAAACAAACTCTTTTTGAGCAGCGTAACTTTCTTCTATGTTTTCAGATGCGTGTCTTGAGATATAAATCAAAGCCTGTATATCTCGAGGATGTATCCCCAATAATTCGAAAGGTTTCTTAGTCCGCTTTATGTAGAACGCTGGGTTGAAATCACAGCCGGTTAAGGCGTGAAAACTGGGAGAGCAAGACATAACTTTACCCAGTTTTAATACGAGTAGTTAAACAAATTTATTTTATCAATCTGCTCCGATTTTCATGAACTTTCCAATATGTTTACATGGTTAGCTACCACGTTTTTCCACAGATACGATGCACTGACACATTTTTTTAAGATCAACGTTTCATAAATTAATAATACATACTTTTTCAGCTTTCGCCAAAATGGTCCCAAAATATTTTTTTTCTAGAACTTTCGCAGCTCATCTGAAATCACGGGTTTGAGCTAGCTAACACTTCATTTCTTCGACTACATAAATTGTCTCTATATGGACGATTTTGTGTTTTTTGTGGATTGCGGAATTGATTTTTGTAATTTGTTCAGCCGAAATCATCCCAAAACGACTCATATTGTATAGGATAGTTTCCGTAATACTTAAAAATTATACACGACACGACAGATTTTAAACTGACTACTAGATGTTATGCTTTTGATTAAGCCATTTTTTTCGGTGATAAAAAACGACGGATATTTTTTACCGCTGTCAATGTGACAAAACTTTGGCTATCCAATAGACTTTCATACGAGTTAATTTATCGTAAACACATTTTAATTTCGTTGCAATTGCTTTCATCATACGTATGTACAATACATTCGTAAATGCTAACCTTATCCTAACTAACATTAATATCATTACTGTTATCCCAACCTAATTCTAATTCACTAGCTAGTTAATTTGACAATGCATACTTTTTGACTTTTACAATAAGTGGTCTGCTAGGAATACGTTATAGAATGTTTCAAATTTTATAATAATTTTTAGCTAGCTGTTCCGATACAGTGCATATAAATATTTCACATAGTCGGAATACGAGTACAAATATCCAATTCACATTTAATATAAAACCATTGATATCTGTTTCGTGTCACAATTGACGAGAATCAATATCGACGAGGTTAAAAATTTATTGCTCAACAGGCGTTCAGTTTGATACATATTTAAATTTCACATAAAATTGTACTTTTATCACCCCTGTTTAGTGTAAAATAAATTTGAAAGTGAAGTCGGAGAATATGATTGAATTTAGGATAACTTGAAACACAATAAAGACACGAATATTACCTCTTACCTATCGATGAGTAGGGATATTTCACTTGAAATATCTAATAGGCGAGGGACCGTTCGCGTTGCATCCCATCCCGTGCATGGTACATCCACTATACAACCTTAACATAGTTCCTGCGATTTAGCCGGCACCTGGAAATCAATAAGCATGTTAACCGAAAATAACACGCCAGTTAGGTATAATATTAATTTTCCGCTACATGGATCGCTAACAAATACATACGCGCCGACATTCCTCATTAAACCTTCAGAGGCTGTTACACGGCCTCGCCGTGATTACAATAACGAACTAAGTGTGCAAGAAATTCTAAGATTGTTGGTGCGTGAGGGAAACACAATTGGGATTCACGCCATTTCAACTTGCACCGAGCATAGGAATCTAACTTGGGACTTGTCAAATGCCGGCGAATACTTCCTATTATTAGGGGGTATCACGTTGGGCGTCGGCGACGATATTAAACTAACGCATGCAGGAAGGGGAATCTTGGAAATGAGTGAGTAATTAGTATGAGGAATATCATAATATCATAGGAATATCATAAACATATACAGGTTGCCAAGGACAACACTGGTTTACTTCTGCAAATAGTAAATATAGAAACAACCTGTGATAAATTATTATAAAAAGAGAAACTAATAATGCAGCTGAATGTCTGTACAAACGGAGCCGGTTTTATATTGCGTTCTCCCCAAAGGTTCCATCTCGACGAAAAGAGATAGGCTTCTGAATTTTTATCGAAGATCTACTTGTATAAATGGGGTGACAAAACAACGAATCGAGGCCCTGAAAGTTATAGGGCATGGACAGAACAAATAGTTATTAATATTTCTACCATTTCTCTTTATTACCTTTCACTACTTCTGATACCTTTCCATCAATCAGAAGCCCGCAACGTTCTGAATTCACAGTCAATTCACAGTGAATTCACAGTAGGGACCTCTTGCATGGGGTCAAATCCTCCCAAGAGCACATTTTTTACATTTTTTCCTTTAGGTATCCACCTAACACGTTTCATTAACACTGCCCACTAACTACTTTTCCGAAAACCATAAATTATTAATCCATTAACTTCCAACATAAAATTCAAGGTAATCCATTTAACTACACTGGTTACCCTGTATAAAAAAGATCAATTATTGTAACACTGACTTGGCTTCTAGTCGGCCTAGCTAAATCGTTACGATTTTTTTTTGACGATAAACCAAGAATCGATGAAAGAAGCATTTCAAATATCGTAACTTGGCAACGTCGCGTTTGAGAAGAAAAAAATGGTTGGAGCAGGACCTGAAGATGCTTTAAATGCCACTACAACATACAGGGTGTTACATTTAAAAATCATATTATGATATACACCAGGCTTTTATGAGACACCCTGTTTTTTCTGCAATTTTCTTTTCTATGATTCACTTTTGTTACCTAAAAATGAATTGACGATTATTTTGGCTCTGAAAAATTTAATTTTTTAATATTAACATTAATCAAATTTCTTAGGAAAAATATTTCTTTTGAGATATTGGCAGTTTTTGGTGAGACAACGCGACTAACATTAAGATGAAAATAAACTTTCGATTCACTATTATGTAAAATTATATGTTCAGTAAACGTTACAAATTATAAAATTTTCTATGTACTATGTATAAAACTCATGGAATTATTAATATTAAAATTAATTATTTCCGAAAATAACTAAATAGTATTAAAAATTACCTATAATTAAAATTTACAAAAAAATTAGGAATAATTTACCACGGATTTCTTGCTCAAATATCGTAGTTTGTACCATCGAAATATGAGACAAAAAAAATTTCAAAGGATACCCACAATTTGCGCAATGGGAGATCGGGGCAGTATAACTTTACTTACAGCAAGCTAAAGTCGTCACTATAAAGGCGCTTTCATTCAACAAGTTGTTATGTTTTGATAGAATACTAATAACTAATCAATTTTAACGCAAAACACATCAAAATAATACACTAAATTAAAGAATAACTGTATTACTTCCATTTCAAGAATTATTGTTGACCCCCCTTTACTATGAAATATTCGATAGTTTTAGGTAATTTAGGCATACAAATGAATGCCAATGATGCCGACGTGACACGGCCGAGGATGGTGTAAAATGGATCCGAAATATTTGAATGGGAAACATTTTTATTCTGCATCACATTCACCATCCAATTGTTTTATGATATGACAAAAGGTATATAGTGTGATCAATATTTTGTTATACTACATGATAATGTCATAATGTGATAAGTGATCTATATAAAATCATTTGTTTTTCCTTAAATTCCTGGAAATCGGTTATACTTGACAACGCTCTTAAAAATACGGTAGCACGTGTGAAGAGATCGATATAATGAGGGTTTTTGCTCGGGTTTTTATGTCTCATATTTCGATGTTACAAACTATGCAAGACAATTTATTATTAAACAGTACATTGTCAAAACTTATCACAAATCCGAAGTCATACCAAAGTCATATCAAAATATATCTTAAATGTAAACCTCCAATTTAGTACCAGGCATAACATGAGACGTCTAAAGTTAATGGAAATATAACCATGTGAATATTAAAAATTTATCCCGATTATATAAAATTTTCCAAATGTTAACAACTGTCATATATGTGTAGGTCACTTCGCATGACTTCGATAATAATATTTACTATAATTGAAAAAAACTTTAAATTTATTAAATATTATATAAAATACAATGATAAAACTTATTTAATAAGTACAAGAAACATAGGGTATAAGAAAGTGTAGTGAAATTAGTGAAATGCTAAAAAAATATAATCAAGAAATTAATTGAGAAATAGCACATGGCCTAGACCTTAACATAAAAGAGAACAAATCTAGAGGTTGGAAACAAGTGAAGGAAAAACTGTTTTTATTATTGACTTGGTTACGAATTTTAGGTTTCACCGCGGCATCCTTTTTAAGTAATCTGTAATTTCTGTTTAAATTGGGAAAAACAAATTAATAATCATAATTTACCTATACCCTGGTTCCGAAATAGTGTGGAGTGATTCATACATAAATACACAATCACAATTGAACGGTCTGCCTATTTGCAATGGATCACAGAATTTCTTAGTGTGCAAATTTGTGTACACTCTATAGAAATAGTGGGCAGAACTCATTAGTAACCGGGTCTACCGCTCTCATTGGTGAGTTTTAAGCGGTTCTAAATTAAATTTAATTTCATTGGTCCCAGGTAAAGACGCGGAATTTCCTTGGATATATTGACGCATGCGCTGTTTCATGCATGTATGTTCTGGCGCGACAGTGGCGTTTCACTGTGTCTTATGTACGGTTGCTTCGCGATATAAATTAATTATAATATTGTGTTACACGCGAGTGTTTAGTGTTTTTATGCGATGGAAGCGACGAATGCGAGTAGTAGTGGTTCTAGAACCAATAATTCCAATCGTAAGAAAACTGAAAATGATCAAAAATGTGTACGAGGGAATATTCTTAAGATAATAAAAAAGAACCATCACAAGTACACTTAAAAACAATGTTAATAACTTGGATATTTTATTTAATTTTTTTTATCCTGCTCCCTCTAAAATGATACGCCTATGGAATTTCGTTCCATTCGCCCTTCATCTCACTGAGCCGTCCATATGTTGATGGTGAATCACTCCACACTATTTCGGAACCAGGGTATAAATGTACATATAAAACCCACAGTGATATGGTGAAGTAAAATCCCCCAGTTCCCAGCAAGTCCAGCGCAAGAAGCAATCCTGTGATTTGTTCCAAGCAGCAGTAGAAGCAGCGAGTTATAAAGTAAACGCCTTTGAAGTTTCGATAAATGATTAAGGTATAGTCGGCGTCATAAAAATCGTGTCAAGGGGTAGAAAATTTGATTTCTACTTTCTCAGAAATTTTTTAGAAAGTTCTTTAACAAGTCTTCGTTGAAATTGCAAAGTAAATTATATTTCCAATTTAATTAATGTTATGCCAATGCGCTTACGAAGTGATTGCTGCAAATGATGGAATGACAAAAGATTAAAATATGTTATCATGACCTGATTTTTATGACGCCGACTGTATCTTAAATTTTCAATAAATAAGCCATGACTAATACATAAAGTGTGAAAGGTATTAAGGTATAATATAAAGTAAATCTAATGTAAAAGTCAATAAATCTTAGGCCTCATTGGGCCCTTTGTGCATTTCTCCTATTTACTTGAGTATGTTTCTTCAAACCATCCTATTTATTAGGTGGCTTGGTGGCAAAGTCTCTTTAAAATTTTTATGTATGATAGCATGGTTCTGAGTTACCGAGATTTATTACTCTGTCCTCTTTACCATTTAACGGGGACCACGCGCCCCCGGCAGATGTTGAGTGTTCCTAGGTCTCAGTGGAACTACCACAGCCCATCCCCAAGCCTGCGTCTGACCTAGTTCGATCATGCAAGTACCAACTCCCGCCTTTCTTAACTTCGAAGACCGATATCTTACCGGTCAAGTCTCTCGGTTAGGCGGTCCCTTATGTTTTACCGCCGAAAATCAAATTAGTGTTTTTTTATCATAAATTTGAAAGGATTCTGTGGAAGGATTGACGTCGCAGATTAGGATTTAACTTTCTTTGCTGCAATTTCGAACTCAATTTGGTGCCATTTTGTTTTTTGACTCAGTACAATAGATTAAAAAATTCGTTTTCTCCATCTTTTTATGTGCAACGGTCCTGAATTATTATAGCTCAATCATATTAGCATAAATACAAACAATAAATTATAACGTTTTGCCATTTGTGGATGCCAAAGTAAGACTTCTTCAATTTATTGTCTAATATGCTTGGGCTATAAAAGGAATCGCAGAAATGAAACAAGTTTAGTAGAATAACGGACAATATTGAATTTTAAGTGGATTCCAAACTCTTCACTCGTAATTTAGGCACTCAACACCGGAAAGTGGATTGTTATTAAGGAACTTAGTTTTATTAATGTCTAGCCATCAACCGAAACAACTAAAACTTCCTAAAAAGGATACAAAGCAACCTAAAAGCGTTTGCACACACGTGTAAATTCCTACCAGCCCCATAAATACATAAAAAGGGCTCCTACAAGTTCCTGAGGGCATCACACAGCACTTTTAACTATTAACCCAAAGACAAACCGACTACACCCTTGCTTGTTTCATTATTTACCGCACACCTAGCGTTTTCAGGGTAAATTGCCTGCGAACCTTCCCGCTAATCCCGGCCGTGAAAAAGCACCCAAACGACGTGACGTACCAACCAGACTTTAGCCATTTTCATTATGTTTAAAGCTTGTACTTTTATTTTTTTCACTTTCTGAGCGATGGGAGTGTTGGTGATGCGTTGCGTTCCGCTGTAGTTGCAACCACCCGGGCGACAGGGTGGCAGTCCAGGACCGGCGCAATGGTATTTCATCTCGGCGACTCTCTGGCGTTGTCAGTAGCATCGTGGCGCGCCTCTACGACGCATTACCGGCCACTGTGTCACTCGGTCACCGGTTGGGACTAGCGGGAATTTCGAGTTTGTGTTCAGTGCAGTTTTAAGGAGTTCCGGGTGATCAGGAAGTTTGGATTACTGTTTATCAAAAGTAAGCCTTAGACGCAGGGAATTAGTGGAGTAAATAGAATATTACCAACTATGCGGTGCGCGTTGAAAAATTGGGGGAAATATTTTTTCTACCTCAAGTAATTATGTTTCTATGGAACAACTATTTTTACGTAATTTAGAGATTATTTAATCAGTATATTCGTGTAATTTAGAACATAGAATTAAGCGAAAGTAAAGACGGAAACACACTCATTATATATGGATAAAAAATATTGTTATTTTTTCTATAGGTATAGACTCAAAAGTAAAAAAAAATAAAATAATTATGCACCAGATAAGCAATTAATAATAATATTCAAAATAAAAAAGGACGAAAATGAGCAACTCAAAATGCAAATTTTTCGAATTGACAAAGTAAGCGATAAGTTACTACCAACAATTAGGATACATGATGAAAGATAATGAAAAAAATAAGACAAACATAATATATTATAATATTAATTTAATATATTATTTACTAATATGACATCAAATTATCATATTAAAAAAATAAAATGGATCTTTAAATAAAACATTAATAATAATTAATTGCATACCAAATAAATATAATACATTTCTAATACACAAGCTCAAAGAGCAAAAAAAGATTTTGCATTCCAGATTATCCAGAGAAACTTCTATACCTTATTTACTATTAGAAATAGTTAAGTTCTTCATCATTAATACTAATTTCCTACAAATTATAAAACCAACAAATTCAAAAATCGTGTAACGTGGTATATAATTTTTTGAGAAAGTAAAGTGATAAAAATATAAATAAATAAATAATTATTTATTCCAGAAATGTATGGAATATCGTCGTCATTAATATTATACGCTGTCAAGCATAATGTATGTACTTAATATAAAATATTTAAACAAATATACAAACTGAGGATAATATATTTAAATATTCTCCAATAGAATAAAGACTATATTTGAGCAGCATTTTCTTTGTTAGATTTTAAATAATTCAATATTATTTAATTTCTTGAGGAAAACTGGTAGCTTGAATAATTTTATAGACATTACTGTTTTACCATTTGTTACGAGAGACATTTTATGTTGGGGTACAGTTATATTAAAAATAGGTCTTATGGAGTGACGATTTAAATCTGCTCTATTGTCAGTAAATGTATCTGGATTGTCTTTAACATAATACACGCAGTTAACAATATAAAATTAATAAATAGTTAAGACATTGCTATATATTTTTCCAGCAAATAAGGGAAAAATTGAGTCTTGATTCAACATGGTTTCCAAAATAATATATTTTTAAAATTTAAAATTTACATAATTTATTAATTGTCATAAGGCAAAACAAGTAGTATTGAGTTTATTTATCAAAAAATCAATGTGATTTTCCTAGGATAGATTGCAATCTATATAGGTATCTCAGTTTAAAAACTCAGGCCATCTAATGCCATATTTAAAAAGTTTATCCTCTAGTAATTCATGATTAACCTTATCAAAGGCACGACTGATTTCGAATAATATGGTCGTTTTGTTAGTATTTAAAAAAAATATATTTAGGACAAAATTATATAGAGCTAATGTGCTTAATCTTTGACGAAACCCGAACTGACTACTTGAGAACAATTTTTCAACAGTAAAAAACTTATACAATCAAATAAAATATATATTTAAAAAAAAACTTTCCTCCATATATTTAAAACCCTTTCATATATTTAAAAAAAAACTTATAGCAAAACTACACCTCTGTAATCAGATCCATATCACCTTTTCTATGGATTGGTGCCACTATGGAAAATGTTAGGGAATATTCCCTGACAGAAGGATTCATTTATGAGTATAGATAGAGGTTCACATACGAGATAACTAACATTGAGTAATACGGATCCCCGTATGTTATCAAAGCTGCTCAATTCTTTACGAGCCACTGTTCCAATTAAGTCACATACTTCCTGATGCGTCACAGGTGATATAAACAATGAGTTATTGTTAAACGGAACATTTTTGAATGTTTAGAAACAGACATGTTAGCAGTAAGTACATTAATTGAGTTTATGATATAATCATGGAAGCATCCGGCTGCAGATTTCAAATCTGTGTTCATATTTCCATAATGGTGGCCTATTTAATTTTTTAGTTTTTTTCATTAGATTTGATAATATTCCATCGTGTTCTTGACTTGTTAGTCGAATTTCATCATTTTTAAGTCGTAATACGATATTTTCGTGACTCTAATACCATTGTGTTAACGTTTTGACAGTGATAAAATCTATGTGGAAGAATTATTTACAACCATCCAAACAATAGTTTTACTCTTACGAAGACATACGCTTTTAGGAATATATTAAAATAAATATTAAATTAGATAATTACATGATTGTATAATTTTAAAACTGAAACTATTAATTGAGAAAATTATTTAGGACCTAAATATTTTTTTCGTAATTTGACTGTTAATGTACTATTTTACTAAATTTTCAATCGTTTATTAAAGTGACACTTTACCGCATATAAATGTGCCTTTACTATATAGTAATTTCGCTGTTGATAAAACAGTTTGACAGAAAATTATTTATTTAATTATTGCAACAAAATTTATATATATTAAAAGTAAATATGTACAATTATTCAAATGTAAAAAAATAATAACAGAATTTATTCCACTATATTTGTTCTTCCTGAAAACTATTACGATTCTCCCTCCATCTGTATTCCTGAGTTCAGGAAACATCGTGAGAGTAAAATTATTGTCTGAAATCTTGTAAATAATACCACATATATTTTTATCATTTTACTTTCACAAAAAATTATACTTATACCATGGTACACGATTTTTGAATTTGTTGCTTTTATTAATTTGTAGGCAATTTGTATTAACGGGGAAGACCTTAACTATTTCTGTTAAGTAAAGAAGGTATATATAAGTTTCTCTAGATAATTGGGAATCCAAAATTTTATAGTAATATAGTGTTGAGAAACTTAGGTCCATGATAAGTTTAAATCTTTTGTGTACAGGTTTTCCTCATAGAAGCCACTATAAAGTTTCATTTTTTTATACTATAATTACCTGAACACATTTATAATAAAAGAAAAAGAAACTTCATAGTGCCTTTTATTAGGAAAACCTGTACACATAAGAGCTATACGTATCTTGGACCTAGGTTTTTTGACACTCTACCACCAGAACTAAAGAATTCTCAAACAAAAACAGCTTTGAGTTCTAAGCTAAAGGGAATATCACTCAATAGATGGCAAATTAATTACCTGGAGGGAGACTTATAGATAATGACGACACATGCAAGGAATAAATGAACCTACTTAAAGATAGATAGTTTTTACTTATTTATAAGGAATTTTGCGCTAATATATGGTGTGATTTATGAGGAGCAAATCCATCTTGCAAGTATTATATTTACGCCTATTATATTCATCAGCATATAAGCATTTTAGTGTACTTTTAAGGTTGTTTTACCTTGAAGTGCCACTAATTATTTCTTATGAAATATACTTTGTGAAATTCACAACTAACTGGCAAAGCTTTCCTCGATTCACCCTTCAGCCACGCTAGCTGAACGCCATCCTCCATGCCTTTTAAGTGTTTTAAAGTTTTGAGTGTTTAAACTCCACTGTCAGCGAGAAAGGTCCTCCTCAAGTAATGGCCAGTGTAACTGGATGCATCTGAGAGTTTTAAGTATTCTGCAAATTTTTTGGGTAATTTTTGCAAAACCGTTTATGTCAACTAATTATACTGTTAACTTGATTATAGTAAATAAAAAAATCTATTATGTATTACTTGTTTAGGTCGAGACCTAAACAAGTAATACAAGAGATCATTAATAATTATGATAAATTTCATATCCGTTGCACTCTAATCCTACATTAAATACACGTTTTTTTTGTTTTGGTGTCATATAAAGATATAACCAACATTTTCTCCGTGTCTTCTATATCTTTTATAATCAAGCTGCACAATAAGGAACATGACTAAAATTTTAAATATAAAAATAATACTAGAAAACAGAACGTAACGTTGTAATAAAACGTGTACTTCAAAAGAAAACAACATTTCTAATTCCGCGCGATCAGTATGAAGGATCTAAATAGCGTAAAATAAAAACGGCCCGAAACTAGCTGTGACGTCATAAGCTACAATATTCGGTAGGCGTTGCGCCGGAAAGCGGCCGATTGAAGTATGAAACCAAGCATTCGAGTGCTGGGATATCCCGTAGCTGACCGAATCGGCCTTCTCGTCGTTTGTAAATTGTAGCATATGGCGTTACGACTTTGAACCTGTTTGAAATAGCGACGGTTATGAAACGAGACTTTAATAATTGATAACAAATTTATTATTGAGAATTAAGGCGTCATATTTTGCATATATTATTTTTCAGTATGGTAGAACATTTTTATGCAATAAAAAAATTGGAATGTTCCCTATTCTGCATGCTGACATGCCCTATTAAAACCAAATAGTAGTAGCACTTTCATTAATAAGAACTTATCGTCTGGAGCGTATTTTAAAAACTTAGTTACATTTTCTGTAGTTGAAACTTTTGATTCCTTGACTTCGTATGCGTAATTTTAATGTTTTTAGAAAGGCAAGTAGCTTTTTGTATTGTGAAAGGTATTTTCCACATTTTCATTTAGTTCTATAGTAGACACTTTCCAATAAGGAATATGTAGACCATAAACTGGATGGTTTAAGAGCCTTTGCCCAAAATAATGAAAGACATTATATGAAAAACACTAAAGTATGTATAAAAAATTGTTTACTTTCTCAAAAAAATATGCTAGCATCACAGTTTCATCAGTTTTATTAGTGCGTTTTTTGTCGTCCTTTAACTACAAAATATTTCATATACCTTCTCGTATAGATTTTAAAGGAAGTAAGTTTGAAGACGCTTCCCTAGCGGCATTTGAAATGTCATCAGAACAATTTTCGAACCTGTTTTCAGTCGCAGTTTTTTAAGTCCTAACTAATGCATTTATATCTATCATTATTTACTTATAATGACTAACACAAAATGAGAAAAAATAGTATACACATATATTCGTTTGGTAGGTAATTTGCTTTTTTGAATTAGTTTAATATACTATTACCATTACTTTTTCTACTAAGGAGTTAAACATTTTTCTTGCCAAAATATTTTTCTTTCTAACCAACTTTGAAATCGGCAGGAAAGAACGAGAAATGGCCAGGAAAGTAATTAATCCATTGTTTTACGATGTTTCAATTAGGTGGAGTGAAATATATACTTCACAATAACACAAAACAAACGCTGTGCAATATTTGTGGCATAATTTTGTATCTTTAAAAAATGATTTCTTTAATTTCTCGATTTTGATAAAAACATAATGTGTACCTAGACACTTAAGACTCTTTGTATCGCTCATGTGCTTTATTCCGTATTATAGTTCAACTTTAGTGCCTTGGTACACAAATAACAATGTATAGTTTGTAACTATGAAATATGAGACATAAGAACCCGAGCAAAAAACCCTCATTATATCGATAAAAGGTGCCGCCGACCCCGTTTTGTGGTAAAGTAAGAATAATTCTTGAAATAGAAGTAATACAGTTATTCTTTAATGTATTATTAATATATTATTTTAGTGTATTATTTTGATGGGTTTTGTGTTAAAATTGATTAGTTATTAGTATTCTATCAAAACATAACAACTTGTTGAATCAAAGCGCCTTTATAGTGACGATTTTATAGTGACGATCTTGCTGTAAGAAAAGTTATACTGCCCCGATTGCGGCAATTGTGGGTATCCTTTGAAAATTTTTAATGTGTCATATTTCCATGTTCTATAGATTTGTTATCTATAACAACGAAAAACAAATAGGTATATATGGTTACAATTTTCACATTTCTATATTGAAAATATGTGATACAAAGATGTGGGGCAAAACAGAACATGGAATTTAAAAAACTTTAATTATATACCATGCCATACGGCTTCTAACCTAATTCTGATTCGGACGGTGATCAATGAGTCTACTTCAATGCCCATTAAAATGTCAAGCTGCCACATTTTTTCCTCCTGACTTTGCGCATGACGAATGGCATTCTTCCAATTTTCAGCAGAAATATTTACGACGGCTTTATGAAATAATTGCTGAACGTCTTTCATTTTAAATTAAGCATTATTACACGCAACTTCTCCATTTATTTGGCTCCATATTAATTTATTAATTCATTCAGATTGAATTCACTGCGAGACAAATTTACCTTTTCATAATGAAAACTGTTTTACAGAGAGTTTTGTCTTTAGCATATCTGCTGCCTAAATATTCAGTTTATTTATCACCCTGGCTTGTATATCTGATTCCTCGTTTTTCTGGTATGATAGGAAACGTGGTCGATCTCAATACCAGAATGTTTTCAAATATTACGAATGTCGAATTTTACCAAATAATTCGTTGTCAATAAGGATTGACTTTATTTTCTACATTTCTCAGCAAAAACTCAGGTCTCGTAGAACTTTCCAGTGTTTGTTTCTCCTGATTTTTTGAAAAATCGTTGTCTTCTGAAAGTCCACATGTAATCTTGTTCAGCGTTAAAATTATTTTTTTAATATAATGAATGAATACACTTTGGAAGAATTTTCGTGTTTCAGCGCCTTATATATGTTGAACACCATTAACCATTTTGAGATAGCGCACATCTTTTTACACGTTTAACAGGAACATAATCTGATAAGTTTGCCATTTCTTCTCATATAATTGCTTTTCAAACTACAAGTTCACTTGTGCAATGCTGAATTACAGTTACACTTAAACATCTGCACAGCTTCAGTATACGATTAGAGTGATATATTATTAGACTCTATTCCGTCTATAACTGATAAATGCCCAGGGAAATAGTACTAAATGCCCAGGTTCTAATCTCTAGGGTACTATATTATCATCATATTGGTTTCATTACCCTTGCTTATAGATTATTGATTAGGAGAACCACTATACCGGGTGTCAACGAAATCAGTTTCCAGTATGCCATTTCTTTATTTGTTAACTGATCGAGATGAAACTTGACATGCATTACATGTTATCAAGATATCAATTTTTAATCTACTTTTTCAGTTTGTACGACATGTGTGCCCAACTGTGGCTTTTTAAATGGGATACCCTGTATATTTTCACGTTTCTGGATTCTAGAGATTATTTTGCATATGAGTGTACTAATTTAATGAATTTTTACGCCATTATGAACGTTTTACAGCCAATTTTAGTATTCACTCTAGTGTCCCGCAACGCCCCTAAAATTGTTCTTAGTCATAAATAATGGAAGAAGTGTACATGTTGTAGTTTTTCGTTGTTTATTTTTGTTACAGGGGGTTCCAACGTTGATAAATTACTTTTTTCAAAACTACTCAAAATTTTTTAAATCAGAGTACTACAAACCGAGCGATAGCTGAAGTTCCAATTTTATATTCCAAAGGTATACATAACAACCAGCTAGATTTTAGTTAAAGGTCAGATAGGCCATACTTTCTTTCAGTGTAGATGCTTTATTTGAAGCCACTTCATAGTTTTACCAGTGTATTACGATGTCTAGCCTTTGTCTAGCCGAGTATGCCATGACACACTAATAAATAACAAACAATAATAAGTAGTGTAACTTTTTAATTTGACTTATTAAGTTAAATTAACGTTAAGTTGAATTATTATCAACATATCTTTTGAGTTTGATTTATAAAAATAATTTTAAAATCTCTAATATGTAATAGTTATTTATGTTTTTAAGATGTGAGAAAGTCGGTGTGTTAGGAGCCCTTAGCACATGATCTTTTCAATTTCTTTGTTCACAGAGTTTTTTATCAAGGCGTATAGAATGTGGAAACCTTAAAAATATATAGATTCAAACAAAAAAAAATCTAGTTGAAGCCATTTTTCGTTTTTCATAAAAAAAAATTAACATTACACAATCTTTTAAGTAAAATCAAAAGTTCACTTATACGAAATTTGATAAAATAAACAGATTTGCTGTAAATCTATGTTTTTGATTTTCCATAAAAAATCAACGAAAATCACTCGGGAGTATCCCCATCGTAGGGAGGTAAACGTTTTTTTCCGAATTAACTTAGAAAATATGTTTTTAAATAGATTTATTTTTATTTTTTGTTTCTTTGCAATTTCATTGCTAATAACAAATTACCTGCCACTCGAATAAAACATATTTTTTTGGTAGTTTGTTTCCTATAACGTAACTAATCGATTCCAGTTGGTTTCAATCCGGCAACTTTATTTGGGAAGTTTTGCGACTTTAAGTTTTGTTCTGCGGCATCATTTTAGGGGTGTTCCGTTCCCCTAAAAGATACGTGAAAAGCCTCATATGCAACAACACAAGTTTATTGTCAGTGACGTGGTGGAAGTTAACGTTTTAGTATTCTTGAATATGAAAAAAACGGGTTTTACTCGTTTAAATACCAATTACATCAACATTTGTACGTCGGCGATTTGGACCGAAGACTGGGGTACTGTAAGTTTATGCGTAACAATAATAACAACAATAATTTGGCCTTTTCAATCATGTATCAGATTATTCCAGGTTTACCAACAATTGTATGTTTAATAGGCAAAACACTAGGTACTGGTAACTAAAAAACGAACATAAAATGAAGCGAATTTCCAAGAGAGATTTGGTGTAAATGTTTGGGCTGGGTATGTTGGCTCTCGAATTAACGGGCCAATTTTTTTTAGAGACGTCCAACGGGTGAGCGTTATTTAGAATGTAAGTTTATACATTGTTTCGTGTATAAAATGCATCCTCTATTTTTTGTTTTCCATGACTCGAGTGAATTATTAACTTCCAGCCGACTTTGATCCTTTTTTTGAGGAAAGCAAATGAAAGGTTATATTGCCTTTCATTTGCCCGTGCGAAATACGAATTGTCAACCTCTTATTTATTTCCAGTAACAGATTATACTTCTCAGTTCAAAGTAAATTTATTGACCTGATTTATTCATTATTCCCTCGAAATTGGTCATTGTTGGTAGAGCCCCTGTTTGATACTCTCACATTAATTAATCTCCCTTTATTAAACATCGAACATTTAATACCATATTATTCGCAGACAACGTGGGAGAGGGTTTATTTGGAGGAAAAACATTATGGGGTCGAGTGTCAGCTAATAAATTAATGATTCCGATGAGTCAGTTATGAATATAATTAGCCTAGTAGGTACGATGATACAAAACTAAAGACAAAATATATATGATACATTACTCAGTGCACCACACTGTTTTCTCAAGTTTTCAAGTTTCCGGTGAAAGAGGTTTCCACAGCCATGCCCGCCTCCAGGGAGATCGTCACATCTAAAGGCTATAGAATAAGTAGTCATTTATCAAGGGCAGCCTTTTGCAATGCCTCTTCGCGGATTTCGCATTCATGGTCAGTATTATCTTTTTTTTCTTCTTTTCTATTGGTTTCTGTTTATATGGTGGAAAACATGTTTAGTGCTATAAAATCAACTGTTAAAGGTTCGGATGAAATGTACCTCAAAACCTTATCTCTAATTTTCATGTCCATAAAGATAGCAGGTCAACTTTTGCAAATCGATCTCGCCTATGACATAAACATTTCCCGTTTTTTAGCCGTTAATTAATCGTGAAGGAAAAAAAATTGCCGCTCTTTATTTTTTTTTATATCAGGTGCCCTGCTAACTTCATATGAAGTTAGCAGTATGAAAAGTTAATTACAAAAAATTAAGTTAGCTTAAAATTTGCCGTTTTTCATCCGTTAATTAATCCTGAAAGAAAAAAATTTGCCGCTCTTTAATTTTGTTTAAATCGGGTGCCCTGCTAACTTCATATGGAGTTTTTTGCCGGTGATGAATGGTTTTAAGGAAAATATTGTAGGCTTCGTTTCATAACCGGAAAATTTATTTATTCGAATATCGATTCCCGAATGTAAATCAAATTCCCGAATTGATGATTTTTGTCTATTACTATTATTAAACAAATAACGGCAAAATCGCACTCTTCACGATTAAATCAAACAAGTCGAACGGCAAAATCTCAGTCGAAAACGAGTCAAAAAAAGACTTTTCCCAACGAGAAACTCGGTTCACTCGCTGAGAGCCATAGACTTCGAGATTTTTTGGTTAGTATTATCAATAAATAATATCTAAATCACGGAATCTCAGCAGGGCCACCGAGTATTCGGCTTGAAAAAATTATTTTCGACTCGATTTTCCACTCAGATTTGACCGTTCGCCTTGTTTCATTTAATAGTGAAGAGTGTGATTTTGTCGTTAATTGTTTGCTGATAATAGTAATCAAAAAACCTCTAAATAACGGAAACTGAGCAGGCCAACAGAGTTTTAAAATTTTTGTTTTAAGTTTTAAAAACATCAGGGCAGTTTTTGGCTTGGAAAATTTTTTCGCCTTATTTCATTTAATCGTGAAGAGTGCGATTTTTTCGATAATAAAATTGTTTACTGATAATAATAAACAGAAAACCTCGAAATCACGGAAGGGCAACCGAGTTTTCGGCTTGAAAAATTTTCGGCTCGTTTTTCGACTCAGATTTTGCCGTTGGCCTTGTTTGATTTAATCGTGGAGAGTGTGATTTTGTAGTTAATTATTTATTGATAATAATAAAAAAAACCTCGATATCACGGAATCTCAGGGCAACCGAGTTTTCGGCTTGGAACATTTTTCTTCGGCTCGTTTTTCGGCACAGATTTTGCCGTTCACCTTGTTTGATTTATTAGTGAAGTATTAACGACAAAATCGCACTCTTGATTTTGTCGTTAATACTTTACGTATAGTAATAAACAAAAAACCTCGAAATTGACCATTTCTTTCAACTCGTTTTCAGGCCAAGATTTAGCCGTTCGCTTAGTTTGATTTAATTGTGATGGGTGCGATTTTGTCGTTACCTGTTTACTGATAATAATAAACAGATAACCTGGAAATTGAGGGCTCTAAGCGGGGCAACCGAGTTTTGGTTTGAAAAAATAAAATTTTGCAAATTGATCTCGCTATGGCATAAACAATTGCCATTTTTAGCCGTTAATTAATCGTGTAAGAAAAAAATCGGGTGCCCTGCTAACGTTTTTTAAAAAAAATTTCTTTCACGGTTAATTAACGACTAAAAAACGGCAAATTTTAAGCTAGAACTTAAATTTTTAAAAAAATTTTTTATAGGTATATGTGACCTGATAACTTCATATGAAGTTAGCAGGGCACCCGATATAAAAAAAAATAAAGAGCGGCAAATTTTTTTCTTTCACAATTAATTAACGGCTAAAAAACTACAAATGTTTATGCCATAGCGAGATCGATTTGCAAAAGTTGACCTGCTAACTTTATGGACATCTAATTCTCCCTCGTTCAAGTAAACTTCTCACTTTATAAATAAATAAGTAAATATCCGAAATAATTTTTCAATCCATGGAAATATGCATACGCTTTTACTGTGCTTAAGAACACTAGTCCTACTAAATAAATTTATTTATGAAGACATTTCTGCCTTTTTAAATAACAACAATATACTACCTCCGACTCAGTATGGGTTTCGACCATAGTATCCTAACCGTAGTATTGCAACATACCCTAACCATAATAAATACTGCAACAGCGTTACTACTTTCACGTCGCTGATGTATTGCTCTCACGTCTTGCAGCTTGTTTAGAGCTAGAGATAATGATCAAAACATTTGCCTAGTCCTCTTAAATTATAGAAAACATTTGACACCCTAGACTCGACTACGTTGTATTTGAAATTAGAATACCTTGGTGGTGGTGCTATACCGTTAAATTTTTTTTGGTGATTATCTCTATAATGTTGCTAAAAAGTTATCTCCAATTGATTTTTCTCTGAATCGCTTACCATAATGAAAAGTGTACCACAAAGTAGCATATTAGGTCCCTTTCTATTTTCTGTTTACACGGCTGACTTTTCTAAATACTTATAGCATGTTGATTCACACCAATATGCTGATGATACCAACTTTTTCATCACTTCTCAATACATTACCTTGATTTAGCTGTACAATATATCAGTCGTGACTAATGCCCTTGGACACATTTTAAATGAATTCAAAACTGAGTTACTTGTGTTTAGTAAACACAGATAATTAATCATAAATAACCTAACTTTTTCTCTAACTCTCAATGGAAAAATGTTGTCGTCTACTCTGTATCGTAAAAGTTTTGTTTTTGCTGTAGGCATTTACCATGCACTGACTTAGCACTGACGTTAAATACAAGTTATGTGACTCATTGGGACTAAGCTACGTATCATATGGTGATGTAGTTTATTGGCCCGCAATATTAAACAAAGGCAACAAAAGGTAGCCTTCAAAGGCTGCAATACACTTGCAAAAATTCAGCTACAACTTAAAAACAATTTACCATAATTATGTTTAGTAAATTTGATGATTCAAAATGGTTGAATCTTGATGAACGTTTTGTGGTTCACATAACCTGTCATGTATATAAAATTGACAAGTTAATAATACTCAAGTATTTACATATTCAATTTTTAAGAGGATGTAATACCCATGAACGTTCTACTAAACTTTATGAGCTCTATCCGATTCCTCTCCACAGCTCTTCACAATTTCAACGAACCTTTAATTTGAATGCGCCTCAATATGATAATCTTATGATAAGCTGCCCTCATATTAGAAACATGTTATTTGTAATGAGCTCAGTTAACTTGTGAGTGTTTTAGAGAACCTATCAATTATGTTTACCTGAATAATTTTTAATGGACTGGTTATATGGTAGAGCAACTTTGTTGAATCTCGCCATTCCTGTTATATTTTTACTTTATATTTATTAACTTCGATCAACAATAAAGACACATTACTCATTTCCTCGTTCCAATCCCCTCCAATTGACCATCCTACAGTACGCGAGATACGAAACGTCCTAAAAATTCCCAGCGAATTGCACGTAGTAAAAATCAAATAAAACAGCGCTTATAATTCCCGGGTTGCGTATATAGGAACATAAATAGAGGAGTAAATAAAACACGTGTTTATCCGACCGACACTCAACCATCTATAATATTACGTAGGCCATAAATTTTACACTCATGATTCCCGAACCATATATAACTGTGCATTTTGCTGATCTGTCCCACCTAGTTCCCACAGAAGACCATAAATTCCGCCTGGGTAATTTAAAATGTTAACATCCAATATTGTAGCGGCGTCTTGAGTGAACGAGCAACGCTGAAAGACTCGCAAACAATGTGTGACTTCAAAAGAATAGAATAGATTCGGCAGACAGGGACGGGAACTACATCGAACTACATCGAAGTCGGTAGTTTATGAGGTGGCAGACGACGAATTATTCTCCAAAGTTGGGACTTATACTAACTCACTGGCCTATTGAATCAACTTGACAAATGAGAACTTTCTGGTATATTGAGGAATAGTATCTGATGATAATAATAATATTAACATTAATAATAATAAATAAACTGCGGTGAACTCATTTTCGTTATAGAGTTTTCGGTTAAGGCCGAAAAGAACATCGCCTTGAAAGAAGAGAAACGGACAAAATATCGAGATTTACTCTACGAACTCCGCAGGCTGTCTCTGAGTTATTCTGGTAAAATAGTGGTCCTTATATTATATACTTTAAATATTGGCTCTGTCTGAGGTATGTGGAAGCCGGGAAAAGGTCGTCATACTTGGCTCGTTGCGTCTACTCGAAAGATATGAGTTGCGGCCTCAATGACTACTTACCCCACGGACTTAGGGGGAGGCTGGCGGGACTCTCTGGTCCAGTCTTGTTGGTGTTAGGTGTTCTCGGCGGTAATACAGACACATTCCTCCTTGCTTTCAACAGCACAAATTTAAGCACAGAGTTAAGCTATGTGCCAATAAGATGTTAATTTGTGTTATTCCGTATTTAAAAAAAAAAAATTGACGATATTAAAAACACTTCTAGGTTCAATATAATAATTAATTACCCCCTAGACCTTAATTATCAACAGATTGTGGGCCCAGACATTCAATAATTGAGCAACAAATAAAAAGGGGAGTTCATAACCTAAAATAATTGGTGAAGGTGGCATGTGAAGAGAAAAAACCCATGTGTATTTGGAGAATAATACGTGGAATTTGTTTGAAAAGGCTTGCTCAACTAGTAATAGATGTGGATCAAGCAGTTATTGGAAGTATACTATTCACTAGGGAGAATTGGAAGGCTTGAAAATTCCACACTAATCATAATCCAGTAATTCTAAAATCAAAATGCTACTACGAGATAATGTCTCCAATGACACCAAAACCTGAGACTACAACCAAAGAGTGAGACTAGTGAGGTAAATTATTGGGATTCAAATGACGTAAAGCAATACTGGTAACCCGGATGAATGCAAAACCCATAACGCGTTATCATAATGAATTAGGAACATTGTCCCCACTGAAACATTTCATTAATCATTAATCGCTTTCGGTACTCAGTGTGGAGGCCATTACTAGTTTTCACTAATGTCATTTGACCAAAAAAAAACCTGAGGAACCACTGGACTCTGGCCACTACGCTTCCCTATTCTCTTATGTGGTGTAATCATTTCACTCACCAAAAATTTCTGCACCAACAAGGTATAATTGTACATAAATATTCATTATGAAATAACTTGCCCAGAAAGTTTTATTTTGCATTTTTAACAGTGAAAATTAAAGGGAACTTTCACGAACTTGGTAAACTCTTTAATTAAGCCCAATCTACGATCAGTACAGTGAAGCATGACATGTGCTCAATAATTATATGGGTGACTCTCAAGAAAGGGAGCTACATTGAGGGTTCATGCTATTGCAATGGAGTTAGGATTGGACAAATGAAGGACAAAGCGTGTACTTTGGAGAGCACGTACTCGCGGAGGATGATAGCATCATATGCATACTGGGAAGATCATAATTCGTATATTGGGAAGACGTGCAGCTCCCTGGCACAGTCAAGATGTGCAGTTAAATACGCTCTTAACGGAAACTACCTGCGAAGATCAAAGTGCTTGCCACTAATATACTTCCTGTCAGAAGAGCTGAAGAAACGCGACACAACTAAACGCAAAAGGATGCTGCATACATATTTGAGAGTACCATAAAGACATATCACGGACGTAGACATGATATAGGACGTAAGGATAGTTACAAAGTATCAGTGACAAATATGCCTGCCACTCCGATTATAATGCTCTTTTTTCAAGTACTCAAATAGACACAATTTGCAGCAGCAACTCTACTTGATCGCGACTCCTGGGACTGGAGCATTTCCAGAATGTTCTATTTCAAAATGTTCTTTATCTTGCGTAACATTTTACATCTCATTTCTCTACACATGTTCCTGCTTCCTTTATTCATTTCCTTCTTTCCTTGATCTGCTTTTGCTTTTGTGTTTCGCAGAACTTACTTCATTCAACCTTGTTCCAAGCTATCATTCGCTTTATTTCACCACCGAGGGATGGTATAACCACTTCGCAACCCTTGCCTAAATATACATAGCTTTTGTAAGTTAAGCTGATATACAAGTCACTCTAATAGGAGCGACCGCTCGCTTGTTTAACTGATCTGTTTACATATCCATACAACTAACCAAGATACTTAGTTTCTATATCTATAATATATTAGATGAATAGAATATTCAGTGTGTATCATGAAAATTAAGTTGTGCACACAATTGGGGAACTCCCACCCTGGCAAACTGAAAACAAGTGCATACGTATACGAATCACAATACACATCAATCATGTGAGACGCAACCAACCTGTTGCGATAAATCATCCCTGGATGGTTGAGCATTTCATACCAGATTTATCTTTGAGAGAGGTGAATTTTGATGCTACGAGGATTAGTATGGCCTATTTACCTTCAGTTGTTTGAATGCGAGGTTGCTATTATCTCTTTATGTTCCCATTGGAAATCTGCTTATTTACTTCTTTGACATAATCTGTCAAATTACCCTATTGTTCTGCTGTGTAAGATTACTTTTCAGTCTATTCAATGAATGCTAAAAGGGGGAAGAAGGTATAGCGGGAAATGGAACACAATTTTTGACTTTGGAAGTTTGTTTGGACCAGCAAGGAAGATTGTTTGGACAACCTAGTTAGAATATTTAGAACAAGTAAATGCAAGAATAACCAAATTTTCCTATTATATTCGTAACTTGTTTACTGCAAGGTCAGATCTGCAAATAAGTCAAGTAACTTTATTGAAGTCTATATATAACGATATTATCTTTAATCGATTAAAAGTGCGGAGCGTCTGATGATTGGCGATGAATAGCAATTATTCTTATTTGTCAGAGTTTGGTATCGCATCCCTGATGACAATAAATAAAACCTCTTGGAAACTTCCGACGCTGCTAGCTGGTAAATTCCGAAGTTTCCGAATGTGGTGATGCGACTGATATTTATGTAATCAATACGTCGCAGGGCAAATTAAACTTCTATAAAGAAATCTACACCGGAACAACTAACAACTGGATTGAGACAGTTTACGATCGTGTTTCTCGAAAACAAACTCATCTATAATTATCAAACTGAATTCGTTATGAGTATTTGTTTTCCTGTACATAGTCATGGGTCTGTCCATATTACAGTCACTTTATATTTTCAGAAAGTCAAGCTTTAAATTAAATAAACTTCTCGTCCATAGATTCGACTAATGCAAAATTATTGTCTATTTTTATAGTGTTGTAACTTAAAATAGTTGACGGATTTTCAATCGGTTTTCAGCATATGAAAACATAATATCTTCTCTATGACTCGGTATGTTTTAATCTTCAAAATCTCCATTACAAGGGTTATGTACAGGGTATTGTACAGGCGTTGAAATTGAGGAATGTCCCCGTTTTCACAAGAAAATGTTCTCATTTTCTGCTATCGATTTTTAAATACCCCATAAAATTTTAGCCTATCGGCGATTTTCAATTCGAATTTCAACGGCTGTTGTCGCCTCTCCGTCCTCAGTTTCCAAATTCTTCTTAAGTAATAGGTATCCTCCTCTAAATCTCTTGCTCTCATAGCTCCATCTAGGCCTTCCTCTATTCCTTTTTTTTTAGTAAAATTTTTTTGGGCCATCTATTTTCCGGCATCCTTTTTGTATGACCAAACCAAATCAATTGTTTCCGTTCAACTCATCTACAATATCTCTCTCTCTCTATATATATATTGATATTCTCTCTAATGACACCGTTTCAGATTCTTTCAAGTATCGGTGTTCTGCAGCTTCGTCTTAAGTAATCCATCTCTGTAGCCAGATGTTTTCTCTTATTGAATTTACTTAGGTCCCAAACTTCCGCACCATAATAATATGTTGTGATTCTTTGGATAATGGTCTTGTAAATGCGGTTTTTCTCTTCTCTTTTTATATCTTTTTCCCATCGGAATGAATTAAGCGATAGCTTTGTCTTCCTTTACTTTCCTGAATTTCGTCATTACTTGTTCCCTGTTTATTTAAGATTACCCCTAAGTATTTGCATCTTTCCACACCTTTAATGTTCCCCTTTTCCAAAGGTAGGTCACTACATTCATCAGTGCCTACTATCAGGTATTCACACGTCTTCAAATTCATTGTTTGTAAGACCAGCGCGTTCGTATTCCTCATTGAGCTTTCTAGTCATGTAGCTCAGATCTTGCTCATCTTCCGCTACCACAACTTGGTCATCTGCAAAAAATAGGTGGTATAGTGTCTCGTCTCCTACTTGCAGGCCCATATTTTGATATTTCCGTGAGTGTATTTCTGATTTTTACTCTAGCGTTATTGTCTTTATAGTATCAGTGAGTAGCTTGGATTAAGGACGATCTTACGTTACGCTTTCGCATTTCTACCCACATTGGTGGTATGGGAACGCTATCATAGGCTTTTTCTAGGTCTATCAGAGCTATGTCTGTTTCGCCGCACCCTCTTTTCCATTGTAATTTTAAGTATGAATAAATTGTCGATGGTTGATCTGCCAGCTCAAAATGCTGATTATTCTTCCGATTGTTGTCTTCAATATCTTCTTCGGTTTATCAGGTTTCTTATAGTTCTTGAATATATCCTTCCTACGGTCGCTATGCTATGCCGTGATAATTTTTTGGATCATCTTTAGGACCTTTTTTGTGAATGGCTGACACATATGAGAATTTTATAATTAAGAGCAGATATAATACCCCCTAGGTACGGTGATGGTGCACGGTACTTTTTTATTTTAGACACATAAACGTAAAGATGTTCAAAAAATGTAGCCATCAAACATCTCCAGAAACATAATTCAAATTAACTGTAATTAATATGTAGAGAAAAAGTAGAAATTTTATATTTAGGGGCTGATATCACCACCCCTACGGGTATGTTGATGGTTCACGGTATGTTTTTGTGTTAGACACTGAAATATAAAGATGAACATAAAATTTCAACATGAAACAACTCCTGCAACATAGTTTAAATTGGACATTATATAGGGAAAATATTAGAATTTTATATTTAAGGGCAGATTTTATATTTAAGGACCCATAAAGGGTGTGTTCCCTACGCCTACGGGTGATGGTGCACGGTATGTTTTTGTGCTAACAAATGAATTGCAGACATATGAATAAAATAAACTTATAATTGCACCACAAAATACATAAAAACTACGTAGTCTAAGAAAAAGGGAAATTTATAAAAACATAAAAATTGTGTGCGCAGTAAATAAAACACTAGAAGTAGCTACAATTTGTAGGTGTTGGCTTCATGTTACTGCACAGCTTCAGGTAGACCTCAGCTTACTGAAAAATGCAAATATTTTTAGATGTATTCATTGAGTGATAGTGGTGGTAAGGAATTTTCGGATTGTTTTGGTACCTATTTAGTTTTGAAAAAGGCAATTTAACATACCCTCTGTGCCAGAGGAAACGTCACCCTAGTCTTCAATGGTTATCCTCGTTTGTTTATCTTTTAGCCCTTTCTTCTTTCTAAGAGGAACATAGTCAGGATCATCTGTAAAAAACGGATAGGATGGAATTGTAGTAGATTACTAAAATTATTAGTACGTATTAAGGAATTGTTCATGTTTAATATTCAATGTTACATACCTTCAGGAAATTCTAAACCAAGTGTTTCCTCTAGGTCCAAGTCTTCACTGCCATCGACATCCACCGACACGTTCCTTAGGGAAACCTCGCAGTTGACGCATATATCGGTGCAACTACTAGTGGTCACCTACAGGTCACCAACTTCAGCAATTCACGGGGAGCAGTGGCTAAAAGCCTGATGGTGAGTTCCAGCCTGGGTTTTTGTCAGGGTTTTGACATACATCAATTTCGCTTAGATGAAAGGTGCCGAAATCGTATCGCAGCCCCTCATTGCGTGTAAGAACATAATGTGCTCTCTGATGATTATGTTTTTTACAGCTTGCATAGGAGAATATAATAATAATATAGTGATTGGAGGATTTGTTGCTCTATTCTTAGCTTCAGAAATAAGACGTTTTCTCTCTTGCAAAGACCTACTAAAATGTTCGACATCTTTTCCAACAACAAATGTTCGACATCACAAAGACAGGGTTGACAGAGTTCGTGGACTATCACGGTGCCTGCGTCTTCTGATGCTTGTTTCCAAGTTCTGGTTTGTGAGGCCGCCTTTTCTATGACCATGGAAATCAATCTTTTTTTGTTGTTCGGATCAGCCAGGAATTTTTCTTGCCTTGTGTTCGGGATCATAGTCTTATCGAAAAGAATGTCCGCCGAAGTCGTTCTCATGGATCTTTTTATTCGTTCAGCACATTTTGATCAGCACAGTTC
The DNA here is from genome assembly GCA_964058915.1 of Tetropium fuscum. Classification (NCBI taxonomy): domain Eukaryota; kingdom Metazoa; phylum Arthropoda; class Insecta; order Coleoptera; family Cerambycidae; genus Tetropium; species Tetropium fuscum. Next base: position 1,113,662 of record CAXKVY010000556.1, on the reverse strand, counting down.
AGTTTTGTTCAGTTACAATACAATAATTATAGTTTGTTGTGCATGAAATTGATTTATATTTCATTAACTGTGAAAGTATACACGGTCAACAGTCACCGTAACACGGGTTGTATCCACGGAAATCAGATTTGATCACTTTTTTGGATTTTGACCATTTCCAGCGGGCTCTATAGGCGGAACGATCGGCCAAAGAAACAAATAAACTACATCAAAAATGTAGGAAATTTTGTAAATTTGCATAATATAATGTACTTTTCGCTAAAACGGATAGGTATTTTTTTTAGATATAGGCGAAAACTGAAAAAGATGCCAAAATTTGATTTTCTTTTGCAAAAAGGGGGTTTCGGGTAAAATTAATGAAAATAACATTTTTATGCTACAATAATAATAGCATTTTTAGGTTTACATTTGTTCTGTCTACAGTTTAATTACTATTTTTAGAAATAAGACCAATATAAATACATGACTAAAAAAGCATGAGAAACTGCATATATAACCAATATTACTAATATTAATTAATAGTAATTAATATTATTATATCCAAATATGTGCTCACATTTCATAGAGGTAAAACCCTATAAAAGGCAACGATTCCTTTGTACAAAATACAGCTCTACATAATTTTTTCCGTTCTCATTCGCCTATTATCCTAATGACATGGATCAGAACGGTTGTTTAAAATCAGCAGACTGAAATTAACCGGCAATTTATAGCTAGTTTTCAAGTGATCCCATTTAAAGTTCTGCGGTAAATCTCCTTTTTATCGTGTCCCCATATCACTCCCTGCTAGCCACTACGTAGCTTTACAAATGTCTACTACTGTGGTTCCTTTAAATAAAGCGCGGCGAAGTGGAACGACAAATAGGACACATTTTATGTTATATCTGGATTCGCATAATATTTATCTGTATGAAGAAGGCCGGGTAGTACAAAAGAAACAGTGATACATGTAGCAACTTACTGGAGGATAAATTTCTCGTAAGATGCATTTATTTTATTGATTCTCTGCATTTTTATAGGATGGTATAGTTTCTTCTAGTTCATGTGAAAAATCTAATAAACGTACTTAATAATAGATATTTTGATGTAATACTTTTACGGATCAAGATAGTTTATTTGAAACGTGCACTATAAATTAAGTATTCGCCATGGGTTTTAATGAGACAAAAGAATAATTTCAATCGGAAACTTCACAGGTTTTTAATATATTTATGGGGCACTATAACATCAGATGATATACATATTGTCCAGGTGGACGTACAAATCGAAGTTTATAAAATATCTTTCTTATTATAATACTGCCATTGAGCTGCGAATACCTTGAATATAGCTCTTGGTGCTCTTCATTATGTTTTTACGTGGTTTGCCGCTTGTGTCTGTCTTACCCATGTCAATGTGTTTATCTTAACAGCATAATTACAATATAATCTTGGAAAGTGTACCTTAACGGCTGGCAATAATGTTACCAAATTGTGGATAAATAATCGGACCTCTGGTATCGCGTCTAGTTTCCAGTCAGATACCCACCCCTAATACAAATTCTAATACTGAACTGGAAATAAGAATTTGATTTTTAGTCTCAGATGCTTCTGTAAGTAGAATTTTTTTAGTTGTCGTTAGGAAGTGTACTTATCGATTAGACTTTTGCATTTCGGGCCTGCCCACAATTTGTACACAGTTTACCTCCTTTGTTCTTGGCAGAATAAGGTCATTTTCCACGAGAGTTGCAGCAGTCATTAGGGTATAAAAAGCCTCGCAATTAGTGTATTTCACGTTGCACGTTGTAAATTGTTACTTAACGGCTCTGCACCTGCGGGAAGTTTTCCGTCCTGAAAGATGAATGGTGCACTTATGGACATTTCACCTCAATATTTTTCACGAAATATAGTACATATGTCTAACTTGTGCGCAAGATAGTTTTCCTATTTACCTAAAAGGTTACTCCATGCACAAGCTCAACACGATATGTAGATGTTCACTATACTCCATATTATATGCGTATTTAACCGTATAGTTTAGCGAGGCGGAATAATTTACATTTTGATCGAACACATGCGATAAGGGACCTGATACTAATTAGAGACTGTTTGAGTTTCATTAAATTTACCGTATTGCGTAGTACCATATCATAACTTATATTAGCACGATGTTCATACTAAGAGAATTATCATTTGTAATGTCCATAGTACTGGGGTTGTTACCGGATTTTTATTCAGGTTCGCGATTGTTTTCTAAATTAATTTTAACAAATATATTTTTTTCAAAACATTCGTGAACGAGAAAAAAATTCCGGTTATTAATTCAAGCACGTGGGGAAATCGGTAAGATGATTTCACACAAAAAAAATTAAAAGTAGTCTTATCAGATTATTTAGAGATGTAAAAAATGAATGGTTTAGGAATGAATGTTTATTGGTGTAGTATCAGAAATAATCCACATTCGTATAAAAAAGGACTTCTCTGTATTTGGATCTGCTGACTGCTCAATATATCGGTTTTTTGTATCAGATTATTGCCTCGTCCTAAGTAAACAAACTGAGTCAGGGTTGGGCTTGGTTTTTCTGAGAAGGAGTGTAAGGAGCAGCAACCACACGCACATGTAGGTATAACGTTTACTAATTTAAAATAAATCTCTTATTTTACTAATTGTTATTATTTCGCAAATAACTCATAAGAAAACTTAATAAAGTATTTTTAAAATTATGTTTAAAAAATTACTTTCTTTAATGCGATAACAAAGGGAATCTGATATTTGGAGCAAATAAGTTTTCATACGAATATAGAAGATTGGATACGCAAATAAGGTTTTATACGAATATAAATTATTTCTACTAGATGTCAAAGATTACACCACGTTAAATTTTCTCATTATGTAAGGTTGAGTGAAATATTAAGTAACAATTTTACGTTTCAAGACAATATTAGAAAAGAAGTTGAAAATTTAGAGGTACAAAATACAAAGAGGTGTAAATAATACACTCTCTTTACACCTCTTTGTATTTTGTACCTCTAAATTTTCAACTTCTTTTCTAATATTGTTGTGACGCTCTTTCCGGCTTCGGAGCGGAATTCCTGTCTCGAGCGCCACTGTTTCTTTAGAGTGCAGATAGACCACTTTTCCCTACAAGCAGTCTCTGTAGGGGCCACGAATAGCTTCTAGTGGAGAAGGGCGGAAACCAGGTCACGTGATACACACGTGACTTGATTATATCGATCACACAGGTATTTACATATATACATAACGTATATACATAACAAAGGTTATTCAGTCCGCCTATAGCGAGTTACGTCATGCGGGGTAAAAAGTGTTACGAATAGAGCCAGTCGAAAAATCATTGTGTCTAGATTCAGGAGCTTCCAAATTTAGTCCAAAATTATTGCTAGCAGTGTTGCAGAAATAAAACGGTAAAATAAATTGCATCCGAATAGTTAAATGTAATGTCACAGAACTATATAATCATTTTTATTACCGGATCCTTTTCTGTATTATTTAGATGCTTTTATTTCTTAACGTCCATTAATGATCTTCAAACCAATGGAGAAGTCATTCTTTGTAAATTCAGCAACTTTTAATAATACTCAAAATGACAATTATGGTTAAAATAAATCACATCCGTAACGTTCAAAGTACTTTATAAGTCACAAAAGTAAAATATAATTTACTTCAACTATCACGAACATCAGTCATTTCTATCACCGCATCCTCCGCCATTCTCTATATAGCCTATGGTATTTTTTATATGGTGTATTAACCCTTTGTGTACCATACCTGAAATGACGAGGCATGCATGCCAGGATCGAACTTTATTGCAGGCCACCAGGCCAGTGCCGAATATATACGTCGGGTGTAAAAAAAAAATAAAATATGCATAAAAATGTATTTATTTATATTAGAGTTTATTTTATTATGTAACAAAATATATTCAATATGTTTGCTTTGTATGATACACCTCAAAACAAGGCTGTACACATAGGCCAACGTTACATTTTGCACACATTTGTACTACAATTTGCACTCGCTTCTTTTTTTGCCTTTGTTTGGTTTGGCTGCAAACGGTACATCCTCGAACCTTATTATTTGATACCAGAGCACTAAATGCAAGTCTCAACTCGTATTCGAGCATGCATAGACGCCACATCCCCACCTTTCCTGACCCCCTCTATGACGTCGAGAAAAGTGTCGTATTTATACGGCAGGAGGCTAGATGGTCTTGTCTTGGCACTGGACCCTCAAACACAATGCGAAGTGACACATTTATGCGGCTCTGGTCCTACTAAGGGAGCTAAATTTAATAACCGTCACATATATACGGCAGTGGTCTAAAAATACTGTACAACACTGAACGTATATATGCGGCAGTGGTCCTGATGGCCCGTTCAGGGTTTGCCGTATATATGCGGCCATGGTACGGAAAGGGTTAAGAAGCCTATATTTCTAAATATATCTTAGTGGTTTTCAAACCAGTCGATAGCTCATCGTGTCTAGACTCAGGAGCTCCCAAATTAAGTGTAAAATTATTGCTAGCAGTGCTGGAGAAATAAATTGGTAAAACAAATCGAATCCGAATAGTTAAATGTAATGTCACAAAACTGTATAATCATTCATATCACCGAATTCTCCGCCATTCTCTATTTTATATATCTTATATTTTCTGTATTATTTTTTTATTTCTAAACGTTTATTAATGGTTTTGAAACTATAGCAAAAGTCATCCTTTGTTGATTCAGGAGCTTTTAAATTTCCTCAAAAATGACAATTGATAAAATAAATCGCATCTGTAAAGTTAAATGTAAAGGAGATTTAACTAAGTCATAATAGTTAAATATAATTTACCTTTACTCTCTATCACAACATCCCAATTATTTGTGATACCGGATCCTCCGCCATTCTCTAGATAGCTTATGCTATTTTGTATATTATAGTGCATTTAGAAGCCTATATTTCCAAATATTTCTTAGTGGTTTTCCAACCAGTCGAAATTTCATTGTGTCCAGATTCAAGATCTTCCAAGTTCAGTCCAAAATTATTACTGGCAGTGCCATAGAAATAACTTGGTAAAATAAATCGCATTCCAATAGTTAAATATAATGTCACAAAACTATAACCGTGTTTTTTTCACCTCAGCCATTTGTATCGACAAATCCTCTGCCATTCTCTATATATCTTATAAACCCCTATGAGGTAATTGGAATTTCTATTGGGTAGTGTATTGCTAAACAAAATAAAATAAAATAATATATGTATATGGTTATTTAGAGGCGTATATTTCTGAGCGTTTCTTAGTGGTTTTAATTTGTGTGAAGTTAGCCACGTCTCTGGGAGGCGGCAAATATACCTTAAAATCTCTGTCACATATATACCAGCGGTCATTATTTCTAAATTCAACCTATTTATCATCGTCCATAACATAATTATTAGCAAAAAATATATAAAAAAATTGCAAAATATGTAATATGGAATAACGGTCAATTTCAATAGATGGTATTGAAATTGACCGTTATTCCATATTATTTATTTTCTTACTTTTTGTTATTTATTTTGCTAATAATTACCTATGTGATGGATAATAAAAAAAAGCGTGATTTATAAATAATGACCGCTTGTGTATATGAGAAAGAGATTTTGAGGTATATTTGCCGCTTCTCTTATACTGTACCGAGACCATTATGACTAGAAATATTTCTGACTCAGAAACAACTTCACACACATGTGGTTTTAACCAATTACGACTAATATTTGTAGATTTCTAAAAATTCATAGATTTAAAACTTAGCCCGATATTATTGTCAGTAATTACAGCAATTGTCAAAATAAAAATTAAATATACTAGTAGTAGAGGATAAATGCATCTAAACTGTCTATCACCGACATATTACACCTAATACAGAATACCTATCAAATAGAAAATCCAGCATTTTCATGCTTCCAAAAATAAACCTCGCATTGTTCTCCCCTTTTTCCAAAAATAATTCGCTTATCACTTATACTTTATTACACCAGGTCGATGATTAAAAAACAAACAATAATGCCGCGCCATATTTCGGTGAAAAAGTAAATGGGCCATAAAAGTAATTATTTTTTCTACTCTCCTTCCCACCGTATTCTTTCAAATCTCTCCGGCTATCGACAAAAATATTATTGGCGCGGAAGGAACCATAAATTACTTTTATATAAAAACTTAACAACAGTCGTAAAAAGTTGGTATACTATTTTTATAATGCAACCAGAAGATTTATTCAAGTAGATATCATAATAATATCATCATTTTATACTGACCTCGTCAAAGTCGCCAAGACATTTTACTAGTGACCAAAAAACTAAATCAATTATAAAACAACCAGTTGAAAGCCCTGATTTTGAGTTTTCGCTATTACTTTTTACTTAACATTTCATAAGCCTCACTTAAAAGTGACATTGTATAGTGCAAATGACATGGAAGTAAATGTGTCAGCAATGCCCAGCATCGCTGCTTTTACGTGGATAAATGCGGATATTCGGATGTACCGATTCAATTCGAGGTCGGAGGCCTCCCTTTGTTACATGGCAAATGGTAAAATGGCCTGGCCTATTGATAAGTGACCTCTGGACGTATTTGGTTATCTGCATTGTTCACGAGCCGGCCAAAAGTTATCGGTTTGCCCTGCCACCCGAAATTAATCCATCCATCTTTGAAGGTAGCTCTGACGTACGGTTGCTTTTACGTATAAGTCTTTCTCGTGTTTCAATAATCGATTGAGGTGAAAGAATCCAAAGGATTCTTCCTTTGGATGCAAGCCTGAAATATGAGATAACGTTGCACACAAGGCATTAAACGTTCGATTTATTAAATAATCGATATGGTTCAATCGATAACATGCTAAATAGTAAAAATATATCCAAGTTCTACTCCAATATAAATTTCCGATACGGTAATAACAGGTTATGATGTGTTTCCTCAATACTACTGCAAACAGTCAGTGCTAGTGCCTGATATATAATAATTTAATTTCCAGAGAGCTCCAGCGATTGATGCTATGGGACTCCTCAAGAGGAAATGAATTCCGAGCATCATTAAGGGGGGGACCCTTCTGCCTCTTATCGAGTAATTAAGATCTAGCTTGTCTGAAACACAGAGAAATCGCGAGATAGTGATTCAATATACTCCAATGAACGGTCTGCGAGTGGTGTAAAAATGTGATTGTATATCCGGCGGACGCTAATTATTATCGGGACGATGTTCTTCTGCTTCTGGGTACAGTGCGTCTTCTGTTGGACTGTCATGATCGAGTGTGCCAAGACGGCTCCGGCACAGACCCAGGAGAAACTACAAGGTGAGTGGCCAGTCTCTTATTAATACAAAGATTACTTTGCGACCATTGATAGACGCAAGATTTTGATGTACTTTTAAAAAATGATATATAGGTTCGTAAATATATTTCATACCCTGAGATGGGGGTTAGATAATATGTTCAATCCATGAATATTCCCTTCTTGGTAATGTGTTATGGACAACTAAGTACACTGCACGTTTTTTGAACCGGTTCACCTACAAAATTGGTCCAATTTGATGAGTTGTAACTTTTGAACGGATGGATGTATCTTGGAAAGGTTTTTTTTGTCAGAAAGAGTGTTTCTTGAGCAGCGAGTGTGCATAATTGCATTCATTTGCAATTATTGATATTAATCTTACAGGGTGATTTGTAAAGCCATTATTTTTCTATCAATTTTTTGATGTACACGAGGTAAACGAGTCACCCTGTATATTTCAGTGTAAGGTCATCATATAGCCTCATATCTTAGTTATGCATAATTTTTTGAATTTTGGTCGTAACTCATTTGTATCAAAAGATATGATTTTTTACTACAAATATACGCAAACTGTCAAAAAGGAAGTTGTTTATAAATTTTTAAAGCAATAACGATAAAGAATGAATTTAAAATTCTAAACATTAATTAATGGTGAGGCCATCTCTACTTCTTATCACCTTACATCTGTGAGGCATACTGCTGATGACGTTATTGATTAGATCACCCGGGATGGCCTCCCATTCTTCTTGAAGTGTATTTCCCAGCTCTTCAATCCCATGTGGTTCCATTTCGCGATCCAACATTCTTCTTTGGAGCGCATCCTACACGTTTTCGATGATGGGGTTGAGGTCCGCCGAAACTGCTGGCCTTTCCCTTCTCGCAATATTTTCTTGTTCAAAAAATTCGTTTACTATGTTGGCTTGATGTGGTCTGGCGTTATCGTCCATATAAACAAAATGGTCATCCATTTCATGAGCCAGAGGAAGAACTATTGGATCTATAATTATTTCCAAGTATCGCAAAGCTGTTACTGTCTCATGGGCAAAACGTACAAGTTCAGTGCGATGGTCTATTGATATCCAATCCCAAACTGTAATTGAGCGACCACCGAAAGGTCATTCGCATTCCAGTTTTGATGACTAAAAGCAAATTCCAGACGTCGCATGGTCTTTTATGCTCACGAGTCCACTTTGGATGCCTAGCTGGTCATCTGGAGTGAAGTCCTCCACCTTCATCTAATCGTTTTTTTATTGTTGACGTTGAAATGATGTTACCCGTGGCCACTTGGAATGATCGTTTCAGTTGGGTAGCATTAGTTCGTCTGTTCTGCAGAGCGGTTCTTCTTAGAAAATTATCTTCTGCTGGATTTGTTACACTTTGGCGTCCACCTCCGTGTGTATCTTGCGGGAAGTTTGTTTTGTGTTACAGGTTTAATTTGTTTAATTGTTTTGGTATCGTATCCAAGCGCGATTGACCATACTGTATGCAATATTAAAGCGTCGAGCTACTTCTCTCTGTGAAACACCAGCCGAAACCATTCCAATTATTCTTTCAAGAATTGCACCTTGTAGACGCGGCATTGTTACAAACAATTCAATTGACATATGTCAATTCCAAAGCAATCTTTTATCTTTTCACGCAAATAGACATGAAGTGGAAAATATTACACAATATCCTCAAAGGACAGTGAGAGGACCAAAATTTAAAAAAATATGCATAACTAAGATATGAGGCTGTATGAGGACCTTACAATGAAATATACAGGATGACTCGTTTACCTTGTGTACATCAAAAAAATTGATAGAAAAATCATAGTTTTACAAATCACCCTGTAAAATCAATATCAATAATCGCAAATGAATGCAATTACGCACACTCGCTGCTGAAGGAACCCTCTTTCTGACAAAAAACCTTTGAAAGATACATATATCCGCTCAAAAGTTACAACTCATCAAAATGTACCAATTTTTTAGGTGAACCACTTCAAAAAACCTGTAGTGGATTTAAGTGTGACGTCAAATATTAGTTTTCCACTACTATTTTAATATGAGAAGTTCATAATTTTGAACTCCTAAATTTCATACGAGGGTTTCATACAAATCTATTCACTATAATAGGTTGGCTATGGAAAACCGTTTATGAAATTAGAGTCTATAATTGCATGTTAAAAATCAATGTTGGTAAAAATGGACAGCAAAGAAAAATCAAACACAGAACCGTTTTTTCAGACACGGTACTTTTCTTCTATGAAAAATCGAAGACCCCGTGAAACTAATTTTTGATTCAAATATGTCAAAATATTACGTTGCCCTGTGAGAAAACAATAGCGAAAGGTAGAACTTTTCTATGTACTTCAAGTAAGCGGCCTGAAAAGACATGAAAGTGACAGACAAAAAGATTAAGCGGTTTTAGTTACCTACTTTTTAAAATGCTGCCCCTTTTTTTTCTACTATAAAATGATAGTAAACGTTGTCAATTAATTATTACAAATACTAGTAAGTATAATAGCTACATGTTGTAAAACGAATAGAAATAGCTGCGTATGTTCACACCTTACAGATATGTAACACTTTTTACGTTCAAGTTTGCATAGTGGCAAAGCATAAACATGCACAGAAAAATGCTAAATGAAGTCTTTAATTTAACCTAGAAAACAGTACAACTACAAAACCTTAATTAACTTACTTTAATTTACATAACTGTACTTATATATTACTACATTGTCTCTAAACCTTTTATGTTCAATTTTACTATTGAACATAGAGGTTTAGAGACAATGTAGTAATATATAAGTACATTTTTGTAAATTAAAGTAAATTTAAAACTAAGGTTTTGTAGCTGCACTTTAACTGAAAATATTGCACTAGACTTAGAAAGTTTGAACCGACCGATAAATATACAAAATTATTGGAACAATTTTGTATAATTATCGGTCGGTTAAAACTTTATAAGTCTAATACAACATTTTCAGTTAAAGTAGATTGTAGTACGAAAATCGTCTGAGTTTTGTGTGTGTTTAGTGTGTTATATTCTGTTTAAATAATAGTAGTGATCAAGTTTGTGTCTAAAATGCTATTTTCTTGTGATTGTTGCGAGGTTATTGTGTTTCGAACCTTAGAAGTGTAAGGTAAGTGAATCAATATTTTGTTAGCTATCGTCAGCAACCTAGCCGACGTTCTTCGAAAGCAGTGCCCCGTATATTCTTTAGCATTCGCGAACTTGAAATTAGATACAATTTCAAAAATTTTATACATCTGCTCAGGTCTGCAAAACAAAAATATGTGGATGTAAAAAACATTCGCTTAAATGGTCGAGTGTTTGTAAATATTGTGGAAACTTTGAAACTGTTACAAACATATTTTTAATGCATTTGACTTTATTCTTCATGAAAATGTGGATGATGAAGAAGGATAAAGTGAATCGGAAAGATTAACCAACGAAGAGAAAAAGTACGTGTTAATATACATTTGAAGGGTATTAATCATAAACAATTATTTTATTATGCAAATAAATGTTTATTATTCAGAAAATAATTTTGATGATTTTTTTATAATATTGATTTTGTACATAATACACAGATTATCATACGAAAATAATTGTTTAAATAAAATTACTTTAAAATTTAATTATTGTAACTTACCCTAATAAAATGTTGTTTTTATTTAATTTTCTACCGGTATCAGCAAATATAACGCGAATACGATTAATTACGCAAAAAAAATTTAAACATCGATTGAAAAATATTGTGGTAATAGAAAATAATAATTAAAATATCGAATAAAAATTGGAAACTAAGTAAAAATTAGGTATTCGCGGCTCTATTTGTCTTCTAAGGCAAAAATAAATATGAGATTCGTGTCTATCTCGTCGAGCTACCACAGATTAAGTACAAAAGTATTTATTGTAGGCGGATCTAGAAGTCTGGAAGCCGAAATACTGAAGATTTTGCAAGAACAAGTCATTTTGAATACGCAAAATCAGCACTGCGAGCGCGCGGCACTTCTTACACTCCTCCAAATGTTTTTTTTTATTTGTTAATTTTTAATTAATATATTTATTTTTGTTTCTTATTCAATTTATAAAAAAATTGTACAAATGCCTAGCGCGCAAAAAAAACGATTTGCCAATTTTTTCAAACGGTGTTTCCGGTATCAGGGAAGGGGGGAATATTTTTCTACCAGTCTACAACTTTTCTTTCTGCCTTTAATTCTAGCCCATCTAGATCAAAATCGGATGATTGGGAGGGGATCTAGGGGACCTCAAAGTTTTTACTATGCAACAGGAGAACGATGAGGAGTGGGGACTGGGACCGAGCTCAAAATCAACGGGAACATTTTTCTTTTTATTTTCCATTTTTCGTTATACTAAAGTTCATATATATCATATATTTACGATACGTTATAACTTATGGGCATTTTAAAAATTGTAGTTTTCCCTCTCCCCCCCCCCTTTCCTAATTGTCTCACCACTCTCAGCCTACGGTATCGTAATTCCTTCAAAATAGCTCTTCTACAAAAAAAATAGCCTCCAACTCCACGCCCCCCTCCTCTCCGATGAAATATCAATTCGATTTTTATCATTTTCGCAACTACGATTTGCTATAACTAGCGAACTAATTATCCGATTTCGCTCAGCTTTAAATGAGCGTGTGTATTTTGTCGTACTCTTAATTTTTTATATGAACTTTTTTAAGTAACGTGAAAAGCCGCCGAGATATGTATTAAAAATAATTTTCCCATGCTTTTCATTGGTCGCTCCCCCTCCCCCCTTGACCCCGTCTGGCCAAAATGATGGGGGGCATGACTTCATATATTGTATGGTATTTATACGAAATATATTCCTCCGATCATTCCCAAACGTACATTGGACATTCCAACAGACGCAACAGTAAAAGACTATACAAACATCGTCTAGTTCCGGAAGACACCGACAAGACAAAAGCCATTATTCCGGAAAACATTAGGGTTGGAAACAATTTCGATTCAAAGTTTTAATGAATTTTTCAATTATATTCCACACAGCCATATCTCTGCTCTCATTAAAATGCTCATTAGCATTACACAAAATGCTTAAAATGGTCTAGCAGCCAATATTAGGCCAATTATTAATACATTTTAAAACTTCCCGATCTCGCTACCCAGTTAAACGAAAGTTAAATTGCAATTAGAGTGCAAAGAAGCCCTCGGTAAACTACAATAAAACGTGTAGTCTAATTTTAGAATTGCAAACTACAATTTAATTGTGTTCAGAACTAGCGCGCGAGTATCTAACATAGTTGGTGTAATGAAAATGTCTAAGTCTTCTGGCATATGGTTAAATAGTTTGCGCCATCCTGCCTTAGAGAGACAGTTTAGTGTCATAGAGGCAAAGTTTTGCTCAGGAATAATATTAAGCTGGAACAAATTCAGAGGGAAAGGTGTATAAGTTGGCCGAGGAGTAATTTGTTTAAAAAGCTAGACCCAAGGATAGATGATCCTTAGAGTAATAGATTTGAAAGTTAACGTAAGTTTACTCACTTTACATGTAATATACTCGAATTTAAAGTATGCCAAGGTACTTTAATGGAACTATTTTCATCCTGTCTCTTCTACAAGAGTTTGGTCTTAGGAAAGCCATTGATGTGTCCCTAGTTAATAGCAGGAAATACACAGTATTCCACTAGGTAATGAAATAGTTTTTATAGCAACTATACGTAACCATTTATAAAATTACGCTTTTCATAACGTGTTAGGTATAATATTTTATCGATTCCCTCTTTAAAATGAAAACGAAAGTAAAAATCAGTTACGCAAAATAGGTATTTGTGTACCAAGGCACTAAAGTTAAATTTTGTATCACGACTGTGGATTTCTTATACTAGCGTAGTAATAATAAGTAGCGTAAAAATAATTTACTAATTAACGATCATCTTTACGTAGAATACAATCAATTTATTATGCCAATAATATATAACTATTATTATTTTTGGAGTCGGTGCCAGCCAAAGTTTACAAACGTATAACGAAGTAGCATAGGTCTCTCATCTCGAATAGGTGTGTCCACAAAAAAAATAGATTAAAAGTAGTGAGGAATGAAGCTTTTGACCTAATAATAGCAATATTAGAACTGCGCCTGAAAAAAAATCAATCCGAACCACAACAGCGTTCGTAGAAAGTGCTTGTTTTATTTGAATCGGATAAACGCGTTGTCATTGGTACGACGTCACATGCTTGCTAGGTCTGCAGGCACGATAGAGCAACCGTACTCCGTAGTAATCAGGTAGTATACAGCGTTAGGTTTATTCCGTGACGTTCTCGTTAGAACGAAGTCTGCACATTATTCACAGTATTATCTAGTAATGCCTTTATTATTTAGAACGTCAAATATAGTTTGTTTATTGCTTGTTGTCAAATACGGAGAAGGGTTTCCAGAAAGGAGATTTATATAATTTGCCGAACGTAGACGTGATTATGGTATCCGATTTACTCGCGTCAAATACCGACTTCAACCAGCCCCAATCCAATGGTGTGAAAGCTAGTCGGCATAATAACTATCGGTAATAACAATAACTATCGGCACAAATAACCGGCCCGTCATAATAGTCACTAACCTTACTATAACATCCAGTCTGACGCATACAGCTGGCATGTGATGTCATCCGACCAGTCTCGCTCGCGGGAGCATTTTCCTAGCCTCGCTGCGTTAGGGTAATTGCTATTACGAATAACGCAGAAAGTAAATAACTATTATTTTTTTTTACTTTATTGGGGTTTATAATATCCATAGATTTATTATTTTCAGTTGAAAGCAAGATTTTGTGGACATATCTATTGTATTCGACTAGACGTTTGCATTTAGGTTTATTCGTAATTATTTTGGTAAGGTTTATTCGTAAGTTTCTTTGAGTCGGTTTTATTTTTTTTTATTAAAAATATGTGATTTCTTGTTTTTTCAGTGAATATTGCATTCTTTATGTAACTTGTTTATCAAATGCGAATATGGGTAAGCCTACTAAATGCTCTGCCTATATAAGACGGCCCAGTTCAAATGAGAAGAGTTAAGAAAGGGAAAGGCGCCTATCTCAAACTAGGAAATCTACATCCAAGGCAAATTTAAAAAAGACTAGCGAAATGCGTAAAATGTACTTGTGCGTACTTTTTTTCAGTCAAAAATCGGTCGGTCAAAGTCAGTCACAGGCGGTCAAAAATCCATTTTGCTCAGTTATTCATTACTGGTCGCTGGCGGGTAAGAGAATCCGAGCTAGGTACGCTGTCAACCAGCAGCACGGCAATACTTACTTGAAGCTGAACATAAAGAAGTTCGACTTGGATTTGGGCTTGAATTTTCAGTGTAGGATGTAAATTTTTGGAACAATTTAATATTTGCAGATGAAAAAACTTTCCAGTCAACACATTGTGACGCCCTCTTTTTCTTCTTGGTTCGGTGCCTAGTTTTATCTCAAGCCCCTGTCTGTTTATAGTGCAGACAGACCACTTTTCGCTACAGGTAGTACTGCAGGGGCTTCGATTAGCTGCGAGTGGAGACAGACGGAATTCCAGGGATCACGTGTTCTACAGATAGGCCTTTGATTACCCCATCTTAAAGAATACATAGATGAACGGGTACAATAGGTTTATTAACAATCTAGGTCCAAGATTTATATACAGATTACATACAGGTCAGGTTATCTACATATTGAGGGATTCAGTTTGAATACAGTCAAGCGTGGTTAAGTTAATGTCTGCAAGCGTGATGGATAGCGTAATGTCGGCAAGCGAAAATACGGTCTTAGGGACCTACACTGGCTCTTGCTACCACGGGGACCAAAAATGGCGGAGAGTTAAGCAGAAAGCGCAGTTAGTTTAGCGTGCGGGGAAAATGCAATAGCAATACAATTTATGGTGATACAGTTTACGATAACAAAGTGTCGAGGTCAGGAACGTAGAGTGTACAGGAGTACTTATAGTACTATTCGTGTTTACCGGCCTCCGAATACTCCGAATAATATATTGACTTGCTTATCGGCACGTGGTCCTTGTGTCTTATGGCACATTGAAGAATGATTTAATAATGAAACGAAGATTATGATTTTAGACAATAAATATTATGCTTCCTTCTATGTCACAATAATTATTTCCTAATAATTAATTCACCTTTCAACCAGATAACTGTTCTGTTTATACTGCTCATACCGTAACTAAATGGTTTCAAGATCACAACATTAATGTTCTTAACTGGTCATAGTCCAGATCATAACCTTGCGGACTACTGGTAAGAAGTGTCCAAAAATGATATGTGAGACACGAATGCTCAAGAATTACCGGAAATAGTAAATAATGGAAAAATATTACTACTAACACACTTATAGAAGTTATAAATAGAAATGATGCTATAAAGAATTATTAATAGTTGGTTTCTTGTTAAGTTGGACATCTTTTGTCCTCTGATACAGAATTTCTACTAATCCTGCCGATTATTCTCCACGTTTTTAAATTGTTAAACACCGATTTTTTGTTAATATTATAACGCAGTGCAATTTGTCTCCCATCATCATTTGATATATAATCCAGTCACTATGTACTTTTACCTACAAAAGGTTTGACCGACAAGAAAACTTGAATATAAGTACAGGTATCAGGTACACTTGTACCTGAATCTAATTTGGAAATATGTACTTCTATAGTGCAGATTTATTGTGCCTAAACTTGAAACCCTCTCCGAGTGTAGCACAAACTACCACAGGCGTTCAAAGGTGTGAAATTAGACCTACGAGGAAACGTAGCATCAACCGTTAGTCTGACAAAATAGTTGTTATTAATAAAAGTAGATTTTATGAGTTTTTCTACCGAAAACTCCGTAAAAGCATATATCTAGGATTTATAGTTCTTGAATGGCAGGCTCGATTAGAGAGGGACTTTTTTTAGACAAAAACGTAAGAACAATGTAGGAACTCAATTAACTTAAATAGAAATTAAAATTCTTTGGTAGGTGACTATTTAAAGGTATATCTTTTTAAACCTTTGTGGTACCACTATATTAATTCACAATTTAAAAAAAAGTAGTGAATTTTTTTCATGGAAGGTAGTTCATACCGCGACTTTTCACCTGCTCAATAATGTTTCAAAAATTACGACGTTAAAAGGTTAAATAAGACATTGCAATTTTCACCCGGGACATGAGTGGCATAACTTCCTTGTCATAGACTGCCAAGGACCTAACTGCTGTAAAATTCTAGCGATAAGTTCAGAAACCCGATCCACGCAACCCATTTACGAATACAGGAAGTCTACAATCCTATTCCTAGAAGCACTATTGCAAATCTATCCCAACCGGTAATGGCATCTCAAGGAAACTGTTTAAATGTTCTGTCGTAAGCGCAAATGTGTCGTATATAACTGCCATTGTCAGCCAATTCAATTAGACTTGGTACCCATTTATAACGGTGATGCAGTTTGCTCAGTATTTAGAAAGGGAAACGCCTTAGGCATGAAAATGGTTAAAATACGTTGCTTATTAAGTTAAAGTTACCAATTCGATACTGTATTTTATCTAAATTAAAATATTTTTCAATAATACCAGGCATTTATTTTACATAATGGGATGAAAAGTGTTGCTTAATTATTCGCTGTGTCAGTAGTAGTGAAAATATGAAGTGAAAGCCTGACCTGAACTTACCAAGAGATAAAGAGGCATGAAAGGAGACATCACATGGAAGGGAAGGACGAATCCATTAATTATTAATCTTACCAAAGCTAATTCAACTTCCCTTTCTACAAATGGGAAGCAGAGGGTGTATCACAACGTCCGTGAGACTCATGGCCTCCGTCGGTAACAAAGGTCAGTTTTAACGGACCGCTGATTGCTAACAGTCCTGTTAAGATCTGTTAATAGCCCTTTTTATGGCATTTGCGATATCGTGGCGCATCGGAAGGGTGGAATTCGACTTGGGTGAATTTTTTATCGAGCAATATAGCCGGTGAATTTATAAGTGAGCTCGTATGTATTTAACGCGGCGTCAGCGACCGCATTGAAATGCTGAGGGACGAGGAATTGTAGATGAGGAATATTTTGTAATTTGCGTGCGTTATCAGTCAGATAAAAATTGCATTTGATTTTAACCTTTTTACCTGTCTTTCACATATTTATTTAACTGATTTCCCTTCATTTAGACTCTAAATCTTCATTTAGGCTACAATCTAACAATTATCGTAATGTTTTTTCAATATTTCTTAATATATGTATATCATCAGCCGTAAGTCTCCCATTTCTGAATCCGAAATCCCTAGATCTAGAAATCTAGAAATCCCCACTGCTATTTTCTGGGTATTTTTGTACAATTTTTTATACAAATGATATTATTTCACTAATTTATAACTTTCAATAGGTATGTATGTAAGTACATAAGTTTATATATATAGACAGAATTATTTTCGTTAATTTGATTAATATTTTCAATTAATAAATTGTAGATTACAGAAAGAATTACTGTATTTTTTTTGTCATGCATATAATTTTTTTGAATATAAATTGTTTCCATAATTATGTGTATTTTATAATTTTGTTCTTTATTATGTACTTTAATATTTCCGTAGTTAAATTTATGACCTATGTCTAGAATATTTTTTCAGAGCTGTAATATTAGCTGACTATTTGTGTTCTTTTAACCGTTCCTCAAGAAGTTGCATTGTTTGCCCAATGTAGACTTCATTACAATGTTTATATGGAATTTCATATATACTTTTGTCGTTTCATATAATATATGATTTTTGTCTTTTAATGTTGGGTAGAAGAATTTTAAGTTGTTTGTATTTTTATGTGCTGTATGAATATCTTATATTTTTAAAATGTTTGAAATATTTTCTGATAATTGTGATATATGTGCGTTAGGAAGCGTATTGACATTCTATATTATTATTCAGAGCAGATGTATGCCGACTCGCGGTATACTATGACTTCTTGTTACGCGTCATATGATATTACAATATACATTGTGGACAAAAAGTCTGGAACTCATGAAATAATTCCCGAAATAGTGTACCTTAGCAAAAATGCTCAGACACGTCGATTATTATTTTTTATCTGTCATCTTTTGAAACTAGCTCTTTCAAAAGATATTTTGTTCAGCGGCGTAACGCTGAGCTTGTAAAATATATTTTCTTTAAATGGCTACCATCATTTTTAATCTTTAATTTGCAAGAGCACCTTTTTCTGAACACTGCAGCATAAAAAAGTATTAGGTCGCACAAAAGAGTCAAGATAAAGGCAATTTCGGAATATAAAAAAAACATATTTATTAATGTAAATTATAAAATTAAATAAAATAGAGATATTTGCCTAGAAGTGGTTCAAATTGTTGTCCATTCACTATTTGGCAGTGAGCTATACAAATAACGAATTTATTTTGAACGTTATTGATTGTAGTCCAATGTTTAGTATTTCTTGCCGAATTCGTTCTTTTAAGTCATCTATGTTCTCTGGCCTGTTAGTTATTTTGCTTTTTAAGTAACCCTATAAGAAAAAATCAAGTGGGGTAAGATCTGGAGAGCGAGGAGGCCACTCTATAGAGTCACGTTGATCTATTCATCGTTGAGGAAAAATATTATTTAAGAAAGTACGGAACAGGATATCTTCCACCCTTCCCTACGGTGTAAGTCATCTTGTGAGAGTTTTTGAGTTGAAATACCTTCATAGGGGTGAAATCCATTTCTATGGAAAACATGGAGCACGTTAGAACGACTTAAATGCTGAACCAACCTGACGGGAAGTACAATGTGGGGGTAACAAAAAATATTCTTGAAAAATGCAATCGAAATATTAAAATATAAAAAAACGTATTTATTAATTTAATTATAAAATTAAATAAAACCAAAATATTATTTGGGTATTGCAACTTTTGTTTCTTCAGGCATTTGTATACCATGCATAAATTGCAAAAAAGAATAACAATGGTTAACTAAAAATTTGTTAATTTTGACGTGTCAAACTAATTTTTACCATAAGACTTTTGAGTTTGCTTACATTTATAAAACCTAACACTGGTGTCAACTAAAATATATTATTATTAAAACTACAGTTGAGTTATTTTGATATTAATACAACATTTCAATTTTTTTTATAAAACTTGGCATAATGTTTTATTTGATAATAAACAAATAGAAAGACTAAAACTATTCCTGTTTTTAACTGTCATGTTAAAGTTTGACATTATATCACACACTAAGGCACAATAACTTGTGATATTTAGCTTTCACAGTGTTTTTATTTTTATTTTGTGTATTCTTAACGTATTGTTAATAAGGCCATTATACTGAACCTTTGAAAACTTGAAGTTTTTTTTTCTGAATGGAAGTGTTAATAGGCAACACTTACGATGTTGACATGACAAAAACAAAAAACAAAATTCCTCCCACAACAACTATTTTCTAACCAATTGCGAATCGCCATGATTTATAATCTTAATTATTATACAATACATCTTCATTTAAAACAAGTTTCTATAGTTCTCATATAATCTTTGCACTAGGTATTTATTTAATTTTATACTAGCTTACATGGATACTTCTATTTTGTATGCCTTCAACCAGCCTTGCATTTGTATTCTTGTACGAGGCTTTTAATCTGGAACCCTACTTTGCTGAAAGCATTTCACTTATATATATTAATAATTATTTCACTGCGAAAAATTGCTCGATTCGCTATGAAAAGAATTCTGTGTACAGCTTAATCTTTCAACTTATTACCAGCCAAGTCTCGAATATATAGGTTAAGTAGAACGGCTGCTAATTATAGTTCATATAACTTCTATATTTGTTAAATAGTACAATCATTTGTCTAAACTGTTCTCGTCAGCTTATTTTCGATAGTTTTCGATAGCAGATAATTTATTTCGTTATTATGCTAAACATGATAACCAATCAGAGCGTATATTTCGGTCTCTTTTTGGGCATTTTTCAAAAGAGTATTTTATTTATGACATATTTGACATAGGCAAAAATTACAGTTTGAATTGGTTTTTAAGATTACTAAACTGTTCCATTAGTATCATAGGGAAGAACAGTCAAGAAACCCTACGAACTTAGGCTATTTTATATTTCATTATTATTCTAAGTTTAGTTATGTTAATATTATGTAGATGTATATTTATAGTAAGTGGGTATGTATGTACGTATATAAGTTTACATATATAGAGATAATGTTTTTTCTTATTTATTTAATATTTTATATTAACAAATTGTAGATTGTAGAAATATGTTCTGTATCTTTCTTGTTATTACATGCATTAGGATTTTTTTGAATATAAATTGATTAATTAGCCGTGTTTTATAATTTTGTTCTTTAATAATAACTTTAGTATTTTCGTAGTTAAATTGATGACTTGTTTCATTGCAATGTTTTTTTAGAGCTGTAATGTTTTTTTAGAGCTGTAATAAACGTTCTTCAAGAAGTTGCATTGTTTGACCAATGTAGAATTCATCATATTGTTTACATGGAGTTTCGTATATAGAGTGTGTAGTTTTTTTCAAGTGGATTTTTGTCTTTTAATATTGTATAAAGGAATTTTAAGTTGTTTGCATTTTTGTGTGCTGTGTGAATGTCATATGTTTTTAAAATGTTTGAAATATTTTATGATAGTTGTGGTATATATGACAAGGCAATATATGTTTTATGAGTATTAGTTGCACTGATTATTGGTGGTGGAGAATTGTGGTATTTGTGAATTTTGTTTTTGAATATTTTGTTGATTAGAGAAAAAGGATAATTATTATTTATTAAAACAGTTTTTGCTTTTTGTATGCATTCTTTTCTAAAAATGACAGATGATAGTTTTATTGATCTATCTGCAATACCAATTATTACAGTTTTTATGGTTGTAAGGGTTTTTTGAGTTGAAATTGGTATATCTACAAGACCATGTTGTTTTTGTCTTCCATTTTGTTAATATTTCAGTATTATTATTTATAAAAGTTAAGTCGAAGAAGTCATTTATTGTATTTTCTGATTCGTTTTCAATTGAAAATTGTATTTTTGTAACTATTAAATTTATTTAGAATCGAATATTTATGTTCAGTTGGAAATGCAGTTATGCAATCATCAACCGTTTGAAAAATGATATTTTATATTTTAATGTTGGAATTATGGTTTTTTCTAAATCTTCTAGTACTAATTCTGCGATTGTACTGGATATTACATACATACCTACTTAGTATAAATATACATATAAAATAGCCTGAGTTCGTAGGGTTTCTTGTTTTTCCCTATGATACTAATCGAATAGTCTAGTAACCTTAAAAAATAATAAAAACTGTCATTTTTGCCTATGTCAAATATGTCATAAATAAAATACTCTTTTGAAGAAGGCCCAAAAAAGAGACCGAAACTTTAAGTAATATAATCAGTCGTTTGCTTGTTACCATCCCAAGATAAACCCTCTAATAAACCCCTACATTTTTTAATTTTTGTCAGAATTTTAAGAATTGGTGACGCACAATTCTCGTCCACTACTATTTTTCGTTAGTTTTTTGCCACCGCTTTTCCCAATGCCTCTATATCTGTCCCATCTCCATTATTTTCCATAACAGGTAAGTCATAACGGTAACTTATAACATTATAGGGTACATAAAAGGTAACTTATTTCCAATTTTATTGTGATATTCATTCGTCGTGTCTGATATCAGAAAGTTGGCCGAGAATTGTGATCGTTAACAGCCGAATTTCCGATGACTGTAGAAATAAATTACCGTTTCCTTTCACGCGCTAGAGCGTCTTCGGGAGACGTATTATCTTCAAAATTACATGTCACAGAACACTTAGAATTAATTTTCCCACGTTTCAGTCATTTCCTCCGCAGTATTAGTCTTTTGCTGCCGGTAACGTTTTCAATCATGGTCTGGTAATTATTCTCGTCGGAGCAGATTTCGTAAAACGCATAATAAATGACTTCTCCTGTTTAGATTTCGCGGGGACGTTTCTTCGGCTGTCTTTTCTCGAAATGTTCGTGAAGTCGCTAATTTTAAGTAAAACTTCGCTGGCCTACATCAATGAAATTAAGAGAGAGAAGGAACTTCGTGCTGGAGGCTCATCAACCAATATTTGCGCAAGCTGACTTTGAACAACAAAATGCAAATGAATAAAATTTTCTCAATAGATGTTGTTTCAATGATATCATGCGACGGAACTGAAGCTATCAATGGTAAGAGGAGGCGTATATGATCACAGAACGTAAAGTATTTATGTAGCAGTTTCCTAGAGGGCAAAACTCTGTTATTTTTATACAGAAAGCCAAACCGATCCTTCTTCCGAGGCTTCTAAAACCCTCCCGTATTTCATTTAGACTAAAATACTGATTTATTACAAAATATTTCACAGTGGAAAATAGCGGTTGCGGAGTTAAGCCGGTAGAACGCACGGAAAATAGGGAAATACTGTGGAATGCAATACGCACTTGAATATTGTTTTAGATATCCTTATGGATATATCAAATAAATAATAGTTGTTTCTGTTAAATATTAGGTTGTTACTTAATTCTTATTAACAAAAATGTATTGTTAATAAATATGAAAAAATCAATACTTAATTATCTACTTATTTCCCACCAGAGAACATCCAACAGCGATTAAAGTGGGCAATAAAAGTTTGCCTAGGCTAGCTCAGCTTAATGAAATAAAAAAAATTAAAATTAGTAAGTTTTGTGGATACCGAAATCACTAGTTAACCTCCACGGTTAACTAGTGATTTCACTGACTACTCGTCACTGACTACTCGCAACCAAGTCAGATAGTCCCCAATTACCAATATACCATCGAATGTGTGCGGTTGACAAACCACAAAAACACACCATAGTGATTTTCTTATTACATCACACATTATCGTGGAAATAACAACGTATTTATTCATATAAGAAAACATTTTTTAAACTTGAAATATGTCGAGTTACCACTCATTCACGAGGCAAAAGAAAAAAGGAAAGAAAAAGTGATTTCGTCCTACTTGCCCAGACAATGGCCTTGAAGCCAGGTCATGTGCCATAAAACTGCAGACAGCCTAAACGCGTTCACAGAATAGGGACATATGCTGACACCATTAATGTTCTATTAAAAATAAGTTACGAAAATAAGTTATATTACCAACCAAGAACAGGATACAAACTTCCACAGTGAAAAAATCATGTGATAGCAGTTTGGAGACAGCAGCAGCAAGTGAGATAAATTAAGGGGTAGTTAAATCCCGAGGCGTAGAAACAGGTACAAGCGAAAGCAGTCAGCATTCCAGAGGCAGTGCAGCGATATCCCGCTAGATGAAGCCACCATCAGAGCCCAGAAGCAAAGTTCACTAGTTCGCGTATAGTGTAATCGAAAGTGACAGATTTTGTGAAAATACATAAAAAAGGGATCAACATATTTACAACAAGGTAATAAATAATATAAATTTGTGAATTTTAAGGAATATTGTTCGAGATCCCCATGTAATTATATTTTAAGTTAAGTAGGTTCTTCGCAGGGTAGTAATAGGTTTATAAATTTCATTTCATAATAACAATTTTTATAATAAATATAATCATATGTAAACACAGCTTCTTCTTTCTTATTCTGCAACTTTCAGGTGCTTAATTTAAACACTTAACAATATAACAACTACAATTGTGAATTCAAAAAAGTTCCTCAAAAAAATTTAACATTTTAATAAAATTTACATATAATTTAGATTCAATAATGATGAATCATTAACTTCCATTATCAACAAAATCATTTAAAGCAATTTTATCAACAACAAATAAGCCTAATTTAAGCGTTTTTGGATTTTGAGCAATATCAATACTTTCATAACTTTTTTGTTTCTAAAGATAATTAAAAAACTTTCTAAAAGCAGTTTTTTACATAGATTTAGTGGCGTACTCAGTTTTTTGTTAGGTGGTCTAGGTTTTGAAATAGGTACTGATCAAAATTGTGTTTTTTTAAACGGGACACCCTGTATATTATTAGCTCATTGGATGGCTCTCTTTTAGCTAATTCAATTATATAGGGCTAGCGCCGAAACGGCAAAAGAAAGCGGTTTGCGCCTTTGAGTTTTTCACAAAATTCAAGGTCGAGATTTCTCTATCTCGCTTAGAAATGGGCGTTTCCATAAGAAAGCGTCTATTTTGGCCCACCCGGTACATATTATTAAATTCTAGCATATTTAAACCAAATATACCCTAAATAAAACGTAAATCACGAAGTGGTGTCAGGAAACATTTATGTGATTAGGTTAAATACATCAAACGTTTTATTCAAGTATTTATATATTTAGCACAAATTATCGATATATTTGATTCAAACCGTCAAATATTTAAACGAATATTTAAACGAATTATGTCACAAAAATATTAGAAATATTCAAGTTATTTACTGAAACATTTGTATGGTTGATGGTTGGTTTGACAATGTGCGGTGGTTGCCTGAAATGTCTTTTTATTTAGCGGAAGACATCACAAGTTTCAGTTGTTGCTACAGACACTAGAGTGAAGCTTATAAATAACTGAGATAATTATTTTTGTATTTTCTAGTGATTATTTTGTGTTGACTCAATTCTGTAAATGATTGGCTTATATCAAACATATATTTACTTGGTTCATATATATTTTTATTTAATAGAATCATTTCTTTTTGTGTATATATATATATGTGTTTATATATATATATATATATATATATATATATATATATATATATATATATATATATATATATATATATATATATATATATATATATATATATATATATATATATATATATATATATATATTTATATATATTTATATATCTTCTGTCCGTGTGTTATAAGTTAGGGTTGTGACCGGCGCACTCGCCAATTGTTCTGGTGGTATATCTGGTGAGTTCCCCGGTACATCTTCGGAATCCAAGGTCTAATGCCAATAAAAATAAAATAGGACCCGCTTGAAAACCCCCTTTCTAACAAAAAGAAACATCTTTTCTGTCTGGAAATAATGCATGTTTCGTATTTTCAGCATTCAACCGATTTATCTGAACCGGATGCTCAATTAGCATCATTAGCGGAGCTAGCAAGTGGAAGCATTATCTAATAGAAACTTTAGATATTACGAATGCTTATCCTTTGTCGTGTAGACTTGTTTGTGGGAATGAGATAAGGGTAAAAGTTTTGATTAATATTACTTTTTCTTGCCTTCCCTTTACCTTTACCTTCCGTCTGTACGTCATATGGGTATCGGGGAAACCATCCAGAGATTTAATATTCAATAAAACTTTAGAAGGGGAACTTTTTTACACGTCGCCGTCGGATGCTGTGAAACGCAGAACGAAAAGGATTTTAACCAATCTATATTTTATTCAGTCTAAATAGAGGTTGCTGTAATACATTATTTATTTTTATAAATTGAGGAAAAATGTCTTGTCATTTGAAAAACACTTTAAGACGATTATTCCAGCTATTCATAATGCAAAGGGCGTAGTATCTTGATAATTTTGCGATCGAATATTAAATACACAAATAGTTGCAGATAGTTAACTTAGGTTTCTTTTCTGGCGCTTAAAATTTCTAATTTTGTAATATTTTCCCTAGGACTTTACTTAACAATCCAACATTTCGAACAGTTTACCCGCAAACCTAAGTTAATTTTGACAGTTTAATAGAACCTGTTGAAAGGTTAGTCGACAATTTAAAATAATGCTCGAAAATAAATATGAAAATACCGAGAATTTGAGAATTTCTTCGTGACTATTATTAACCGAGGAGAATTTTAAATATTTAAAATGAAGCTACGGGTTATATTGATCGCAGGACCACGTCCTTTTCGATAGCCCAATATAAGCTGTTGGCAGGATAGTCGACAATTTAAAATAATGCTCGGAAATAATATGAAAATAGCCGAGAAATTTGTGAGTTTCTTCATGACTTTCAAATTATGAGATGTGGTGGAATTTTAAATCTATTCTTCGGATTAGAATACCCCCAGAACTAAGTAATTTTTGAAAATTCAATTTATTTTCCACCATTACGAAAATATGTATAAAAATAGCTATATGATTTAAATTGAATGTATAGTATATTTTTTTAAGCGAGTACCATCAGGACTTAGACCATTACCATTGGGTTCCATTAGGTTAGAACAAGTATCAGTTGCCAAGAGGGAAAAAACTCTGATGTCAACATTAGGATAGACCCCAAACGGCAGTTAATCAGAGAACTACATTTACTCCCCACTCGAAAGTAGTCTAGGGTATATACCACTACAAACTTTTATATTTATTATTTTTTCATTGCATTCTGTAAAACATTATTTACATCAATTTATGGTATATTTAAATTTGGGTAAAGATATCAAAGGTAAACAACAAAATAATAATTACTGGCACGTATTATTTAATCTCATATGTATCGATTTTCTAAAATCACATCTGTATTTAGGAATCAACATCCACATCCAACGGTAGTCTTTTACATTTAGTTCCCTCGCAGAGCTGATGGACGCGCATATCGAATGGATCTGTAAATATTTGTATAACAAAGGATTGTGCTGGGATTGCAGTTGCAGTAACAGTTAGCGAATAGTTATTTGATGATTTTATTTTTGAACGTTTTTAATCGTAACCGCAAATATTTGATTTAAATCGTAAATAAAGTCAAAATGAAATGGTAAAATATAATTATATCAAAAACATTACGTCAGGCAGGAAAGATAATCAGAGGTTGATTTATGGTATGGTGGTTTCTGATAATTAACAAATTAATTTCTTAAATAGAATACCTACTTGGGATGTTTGCCTAGAAATGTTATAGCATATTTGCTTATATAACTAGCTGATGTAGACATATGTTTTGAAATATAGGTATATGTTTTTTTAGTATTAAGTTTAGCATGTAAATTTATAATTTCATTGAAAAAGAGCTGAGAAAATAACAGTTGCTCGCATGAACACGTAAAATGGTGCGGTAGATTATACATTGTAGATCATGTTATGGGATTTAAAAAGTCATAAAAATTCAAATTGCAAACAGGAACATTTTATTTAGGAATGTATTGTATTAGAAAAACAATTGTAATGGTATTAAGTTGTATTTACGTAGCAAAATAAATGTTCTGACCTTGGCGTCCCCATCTAAGGTCTGACAAAATATAAGATCTGCATCGTGATATACACCTTAACAAAACTCTGACATATGATATCGATTTTGAATTAAATCGGACCGTAAATGGCAAAATTTGTTCGCCATCTTTAAGGCGTCACCAAAGGTCGTACCAAAAATGACGGAAACGTCAGCCATCTTGTCGTGCAGTACCTAAATATAATATGAAACAAACTACATTCATGGAAAACAGAAACGTTGGCAATGATAAAAATTAGGATCATCTATCTAACTTTCCTCACCTTTTTAATTATGTGCTAGTAACAAATTCAATGTATGTGTATTTATATTTGATTCATGTTGTATGTGCACCGTTTTATTTTTCCATCATTCATTATAAATCTCATATTAATTCTACAGCAAGCAGCCTATTTGTATAATTATTTATTTATTTATTGATTAACTGTTGTATGAGTATTGTAACGACACAGTTTTCATTTATAGGGGAAAATTAGCGCTTGATATGCAATTTCAAACCGTCCCTACTCGGTGGTTTATTTATTCGTTATGTCCGTGAACAAAAAACAGCTGAAATCATAGTTGGTAGCCTTCTATATCGTTCTGTAAGACTAAATTCTAAGTTTAGTTGTTCTAGAAAAGTATGATGCACATAGTCGCCGTTCCAAAATTTCCAAGGGGGGGCAAGATTCTTTTTAAGAGGGTAGGAAGTACCACTTTGTCACAGAATTCTAAAGGACACCACTGAAAATGCTCATAAAATAAACATATAAAATCAAAACAGTTATTAAAAATTAAACAGGTTCAACAAAACGTATTAAAAACTAAATTAAACAAATCATTATGAGGTATGACTTATCTCGTAATTTGCAGGAATTGAAAAAACTACATGTCACAAGCATATGTACAGCTTTTACTTGTAACTCAAAAAAAAAACAAAAGCAAAAACATAAAAGAAAATCACAAAATCATTTGGCTATATGCCAGTAAAATACGTTTTATATCTACTACAAAGTATTACATCAGTCATGGTCACTGAACATATATTTTAAATTTATTTTATCAAATCCAAATAAATCAATGACGCTTTTAATTATTTTCATTTTACTATGATCGTCATATTTTCTGTGAATACCTATAAGGGATCGTGTAGAAAGGTTATGAGTGGCATAATTAAAAAATATTGTAAAGTAGTTTTGATGCTGGAGAAAAAGTTCAAGACATTTATCAGTTTTGATATATCCTCAGAAAATTATCTATGCTGACGAACAGTCTATTGTTATTTGATATTACTGATAAAAACGAAATATGAAATTAAACTACGAAACAAAGGTAAAACTAAATAATGTACAAGGAGTCCAAAATCCAGGAGGTGGCGGACGTTCCCTTTGCCCGGAGATGCAACAGTACGGGAGTCAACGACTTGTTCTTTTCATTTTTCCCATATTTTTCTTAGTAACTTTCAACACTCGAATTACTCCTATAAATACTTTTATAATTACTGATTCACTATTAAAATACGTGTAACGCGGCGATAAATGCGTCGATATAAGTATCGTCTACATCGTTCTTTTTCACATATAACCAGAGCCATAAGTTCGATATAGGTACCTCGTTTGGATCGACTAGCACCAGCTACATCTCAACTTTTATTCGTCGTAGAATACATATTACACATATTTTGATGTTACTGTGAGTATTTTTTGCAAATAAAACGTTTCTTAGCACATTTTTTGTAAATCAAATATTTTATTTATATTTTGCAGTGCAGTCAGTAAATGTTCAAAAGGGGTGTAGAGGGAAATGGAGGGAAGGAACAGAATTTTTAACTTTGGAACTTGTTTTGCCCTAGTTAGGAGGTAAACATACTAAAAGTTCCCTTCTTGAACGAATTGTTTTTCAGTTATTAATGTGTTTTTGAGGAATAATTTCAATTCTAAGACGTTAATGTGAACAGTTGACATGAGTTGGCGGTCATATAGCCACCTTGATTTTTGTTCTCAATAGAAATATTAGGGAACATCCCTAATATTTGTACATGTCAACATATATGTAATTTTAATGTAAAGTGTGGCATAATAATTATCAGCTGTTATTACTCAATATTATTGTATAATGGATCCATTATAACACACTTTGTAAATTTAATATTGGATAATTATCAAATTTTCGCGGAAAAAATGTTTTATTTAAAAAATTATCTACAAATATATTTAAATGAGATGGTAAATTAATTTTTGTGCCTTTTATTTTAACAAACATTTTCAACAAATATACTAATTTAGCAAAAAAATTATTTAGCAAACATTTTAATAATTGTTAGATATTTTAGATTGAACATTTAAATTCAACAAACATTATTAGGTAGTGATTGTTGCAAATGATAAATTAAAATAAAAACTCTGAAACACCCACATTATTTAATGCAAAACACCTCTGAAAGGCTTTGATAGACTTCAAAGTGTTTTTCATCCTATCCGTGTAAGGATGAATTAAAAGTTCAACAAGATAAACAAGTCAGAGCGAGTACAAGCACGTAGAACGAGATTCCCAGAAGGAGATTGGCGAAAAAAGGTAAAATTTTGGACCTCAAGCAGTTTGAATCACGATAGACGCCAATGCAGATATTCGACGCCATTGCCGATCAACAGTTGCAGAATTTAACCGACAGGGGAGCAGCATCGTGCAATAGTGCAGTGCAGTGCGTGTGTGTTTTTTTTCTGGTTTGTTTACAAAGGATTAATATAAAAATCAAAGGTAACAAACAAACTTAAAATTTGTAACCATTGCAGAACTTTGAAAAATTGTTTCTTTGTGTAATACACATATTTTATTTGATGCTTTATTAAGGATTTGATTTAAATCCTTAACAAAGAGTTAAGGATTTAAATATCCCATGTAAATTTTTAGTAATCTAATATATGATAGGTGTCGTAGGTTAACATAGTTTCTTAATTTTTAAATATTTCTCAATCATTTTAAAAATATATTCTTATAAAAATAAACATACTTATGTGCTAATTAATTGCGAACCATCTTATTATTCCATGATACAATTTAAAGAAAAGCAAGTTCAGAGTCAACGGTCTTTGTGATAAAGTTTTTTCAACATAAATAAATTTTAGTCTATTTTGAACCCTCTTTTGAGATCAAGAGACTTAATACTCTAATAAGTAAAATTAATGATAATTAATAATTTAAATTTCAATACATAAAAATATAAAAAATGATAGCAAATAATTTGTGATAAATAGTGAATTCAGAAGTGTTCAGTGACATTGTGGACTGGCGTCCATATTTATAAGATCTGGTGAATATATATAAGCAAGTGAAGTTAGTACATTTCCATTCTATTCTGTCCCTAAACATATTAAGCATAGCAACCCATAACATTTTCACTATTAACAAAACATTTTTAAAATTAAATAATAAATAATAAATGGATATATTCAATAATAAATATTAGTCTTTATAATCAAAATAAAAATTAAATTAAATTTATATAATCATCTCAATTGTTTCTTAACATGGATCTATTCAATATTAATTATTAAAATTATAAAAAATAAATCAAAACAATTGGCGCCCATTTAATTTTAATTTATTTCTTCTGCACCAAAGGACCCCGTAGAATCCTTCTGGGACATGGGTGTCGGTCAAATTTCGCCAAACTTCGCGAACTAATAGTACTCGGTAAATGAAGGATTCTGCGGGGTCCTTTCAATATTTATAAACTGACTTTGAATACGTTTACAATCTCCTACTGTGTTAATGGTGTGATTTAAGCCATCTGCGAATAGTAGGCTCTTACAGTCGACAACATAAATTTTGTCATTGATAAATATCAATGATAATAATGGTCCCAGGTTGGATCCTTGAGGAAAACCAGATAGAGGAGAAATTGAAATTGAAGTGAAACCATTATAAGATACTAACTAAGGTCTGCTACTAAGATATGACATAAATAATGTTAACAGACTTTCACTAAATCCAAAGTTTCGTTTATTCAAAATTAATAGATGATCTATTATGTATTTGAGATGTGGTTACATAATTACACGTCATTATGGTTTGATCGGAAGCCGTTTTACTTCAGAACATAATCGTAGCTGGTGTGAAACAAGCACCTACTTTGCTCTAAATCTCATGATGGAATAACATCCTCTTGTCAGAAACAACAAACAATTTGCGAGCGCTCGATTTGCGATTTAATTTATTAAATTGATTTTTAATGGTATATGAAACAACATTGCGTTCAGTATGCAATCTTGAGAGCAATTATTTCCCTCTTTTGTAGTTAATAAGTTACCTACGCAGAGAGGCCCGATTTTAATTTTGCGTTTTAATTAAATGCGTCAATTTGGGGGATAAAAGGTTCGGAGAATGACGAGCAAATGTTATACATAAAGGAAAATATTACTCTGATTTTCCTTCGAAAGGGTTGACACGTAATTAATTTTAAATTGCTAATTTTATGCAGAGATGTGCATATTATATAATGTATAAATAACAATGACATACTTATTTAGACGAACAGGAATACATTATTTTTTAGACGTATAATGTTAGATAATGGATGGAAAAGTCCGTGGAGACATAAAATAATCATAAAGCTACTATGAACTCTAATTCTTTTTGCTTCTCTTGTAGTAAGCTGAGAGCCAACGAGAAAATTTACGATTTTTCGTGATGTTCTACGTTTTAACTTGTGAATATAGCACTATAATAAATTCCGACTAATAAATTTCACGGAACGGCTTCGCAAAATATAAATGACCGCATTTTTAAAATCAACACCCTATAAATCGCAGGGTATGTAGAAATTGAGCACAGTATAGAATTTCGGTTTTAATTATTAACTGTTCGGACCGGGCTCTCTGCAAACAGTAATCACAGACCAGTTAATTACCGTAGAAAATGGTTACTTTGACAGTTTGTGAAATATTTTTCGTCGCTTATATAGTAAGTGACACCATTGTTAAACCGATTACAAAAAAGAAGATGTTCTCAATTCGACTGAATGTTTTGTATGTTTGTTACGCGATTACTCCGCCAATTATAATTTGATTTTGATGATTCTATTTTTGCTGGAAAGGGGGTATTTTCATGTGGGTCCAGTTTTAGTTTTATTGGCATTGTACCTGGGATTCCGAAGATATATCGGAAAAATTACTAGATATACTAGAATAAATGGAGAATGCGCCGGTCACAACCCTAATTTATAGATATTTAAATTAATGAAAAAAAATTTCTTTCGGATCAAATTATGAAGCTGAAAACCATTTTCGAATCAACTTAATCATCATAAAAGTCAGCCATTTAGGTGGAGTTCAATGACAACACACTGACGGAATATATATATATATATATATATATATATATATATATATATATATATATATATATATATATATATATATATATATATATATATATATATATATATATATATATATATATATATATATATATATATATATATATATATATATATATATATATATATATATATATATATATATATATATATATATATATATATATATATATATATATATATATATATATACACACACATATATAAACAGTCATAACTGCAGATACGCCTATTCGTGTCAATTTTTTAAATTTTCATTGCTGCCTACGCCCAACCTATTAAATTACAGTTTTACAGTCATACGGAGTTTTAAAAGTTTTATTGAAGAAACAATTAATGGAAAATAATATTTCAAATATTGTTATAAAAATAAAGATATATTTTAAAAATAAAGACTAAAGAATAAAAAATTAATAATATATGTTTGTATCAGAATAAAAAATTATCGGAAGTTACTGGACTACTCTGTTGCATGGGGTAGATTAATTAAGTAATGCTGGTATTCGGGAAGGTGGATAAATAGGGTCATTAAATCGTTGTATTTATTTTTTTAAATTTTAGATGCCTCTTTGTTTAAATTAGAAATATTAAGTCCTATGTGACATAGACATATTAAGTGTTTTGTCATAAGTGGATTGTCTTAAAAAAATCTTAGACTGAGCTTCTTTGGAAACCATAACCTCCATCATATCTGGCCACTTAAAATGGTTGCCCGTATCAGACTCTCTCACGGATAATATGCGAATATTGTTTGACAGTTACTGCATCTTCAGCACAATTTTCCGCTTGACTAATGACTGGTGCAGCATAGTTCTTCTTTTTATGTTCAGTACAAGTTGAAGTATGCATAGTAAAATGAGCAAAATAGAAGAATTTCGCAACGATGGCACGCGGCGAATATTTCCTTTTTACAGCTCTCGATTTCACATACTGCTAACGTAAGGTCAGCATCTGAATCATCCATAGCCTATTCTACCGATGAAATGCTATGGTAATATTCTTTAGAAATATCTTTTTGCTGCATCTGACATCTGGTCCGTATATAATTTAGGATTATTCTCACCGGCAGAATTTTCTTGATCATTATAAGGCATTGTACGAAGTACTGACAATGGCATTGCATCTTGAAGTAGAGATGTGCTATTAGATACCTATTGAAGTACGTAAAACGTGCACGAAACAGTGGCCACTGTTTGAGGTTAGGTACTGTTTATGTGTCAGATCACTGTCACATACGCAGATATGTAGGCACCGTGTTTAGTAGGCCTATCCATATTGGTATTTGCCTACCCATAAACAAGTTACATATATAACGCAATATTCACTGAAAATTAGGAAATAAAATATTTGTAACAAAAAACAAAACCGACTTCAAAAAATATATTCTAAAGAAATGCACTAAAAAGTAAAAAATAATTACGTTATTCATTCTTACTTAGAATACAATCAATTTATTAGGCCAATAATATACAATTATTGTTATTTTTTGAGTCGGTAGCAGCCAAAGTTTACTAACAGGTTCACTTACAACTGATTACGACTGCCTAAAGCTACACCACAATTACAAAGAAAACTAAATTCAAACTTTAAGTCGAAGATAATTAGAGACGTATACCTACACTACTTCGTTATACGTTTGTAAATCTTTATTATTTTAACATAAAAAATAATGCAAATATAAAATATTTACTGGAATGGTATTTAGAACATAATTCACATTAACATCACCTTACTACAAGCCATGCTCATTGAGTACGAGCATGCTTTGAAGAAGAAATATTAACATACCAGGCAAACATTTTTAATATCTATTTAAAATTTAAATATAAAGGCGGCACTAAAGGACTTCGAAATTGGCAGTACCGATACTAAAGTGCGTGCTGTTACATGTTTTACTGTGTTAAAGTTTAATTTCCTGGATTATGGTCAAAAATAAACAAAATGTTCGTTACTAATAGCAATTTCAACAGACCTACGAGTATATACATTTTTCATTCAAGTACTGTTATAATGCACAGGACGTTCCAAAAAAATGATAAAAAGTACCTATGTGACCGAAATACGCCATTATTTCCACCCCAGATGGAAAAAAATGACTTCCCTTTTAGTATGATAGGGAATGAGTTAAACTACATACACAGAACACAACATTTTTAAATCGCCGGTATAAAAGTTAGACTTTGCACTATACCAAA
This sequence comes from Tetropium fuscum, assembly GCA_964058915.1. Classification (NCBI taxonomy): domain Eukaryota; kingdom Metazoa; phylum Arthropoda; class Insecta; order Coleoptera; family Cerambycidae; genus Tetropium; species Tetropium fuscum. Next base: position 1,078,721 of record CAXKVY010000556.1, on the reverse strand, counting down.
AAATTGGGTGCATCACTTTTTCTAGAACTGAGTTTACATCGGTGTTTTTGGTCATACTGAAATATAAATTGACAAGGATGCGAACTTTCTCTGGTGCAAGTTTTGTCGTCGATGTTCTGTTTTTGCTCAACAAACAAACGAGGATTAAGCGAATATAAACCTCGCTGATTCGGCAGCCCGGCGTAAATAAATTCATTTATTTACGGTTCATATCAAATGTTAAATTTTTATGAAGCTGCGTGCCTGGAATTTTATGGGTTAAACCGAGGAATCTCTATGCAAGTCGAGATTGAGGGATATAACAGAGATCTGACACGAATGGCGTGGTGAAAATTGATACTCACAGTTTGTAACACATTCTGATGAAAATGTGAAAAGGCGCTGTTGATTTCTTTAGGGAACGTCCAGAAAAAATTGAGAGACGAAAGTCAATGTTCTTAGAATTGGTATCTTAATTATATTATTATACTCTTCGCTGATTAACTTTTATGATTCTTGCTATTCATATTTATTATGTGAGAAGAAATCTTTTAAAAGGTTTTTAGTAAGTCATTACAGGGAAAAATAATCAAATTCATAGATAAATAGCCCAAGGAAAACACTTACCAGTTATATATCTGGACATATATATTTTCACCTTTATTGAGGATCTTCAGATGATGTACGATTTGTTTAATTGGTCATTTATACTTGAATTTAGCATTAATAATCACCATTCTTATAGTGACACTTTTATGTGACATAAATTATATAAATTTCACATAAAAATGTTTATTTCCTTTACATCTAAAATAATACAATAGTGTGAGAACTAAGTAATATCAAGATACAAAAAGTATTTACTAACATGAGATTAGGTAAAATGTCACATCTAGTTGAATTAATGAAGCACATTTCTACTATATTGTAGTTCATTACGTACAAAGTCACAAATGAAAACCACTAAACTAATTTAATTGTTTTTAAATGATTGAAATGCTATTAAATATTATTGAAGAACTACTTAAAAATTCGAATATCTCACTAGATATAAGGTGTTTAGGAAGTTTTAGGTCAACCTAACTAATACCAATGTGTTTATGGAGGCAAACTTAAATTATGAAGCCAGTGAAAATTATCTTCTTCCAAATTAAACAGATATGTGTAGATGCTACTAAGTTCATTAATATTAGTTTTCTTATTTAAATAATTTTGTTCGCTGTTTACAAATATCATCTCTAAATACAACCGTTTGTAATAATTATTTTTTGTAGCTAAAACTGTGGCGTTTTTTCTATCTGGTTTATGAAAGGTTTGAATGGCATGTTCAAATAAAGCGCAATTAACCTATCGTCTGCAGTCACTTTTGTGTAATATCAGTCTAGCTATTAGCGTCATTGAAGTTTGCCCAACGTACGTTTTCGCATCGCAATTATTGCAATTAATTTTATAAATGACATTTGATTTTTCTGTTGTTTTAAGTGGCATTTTCGTTTCAGAGAACAGGTAGATACAGTTTTTTTTAATGTTTGACAAGCTAATTTAACGTTAGTATTTATAAAAAGAGAAGATAATCTTAAGGGGGTTAAGTCATTGACATATGGTAACGTTTTGTAAATAAGTGTTCTCCACTACTCTGTTGAATTATGTTCAAGTTTAAATTGTTCATTAAAGTTTGCTGAGTATTAAGTAAAATTTTGTTAATTAACGACCTCGGATAAGAATTTTCGAACAAAATAATGTTAAATAAGTTCATGTAGCATTTGGTTTCTAAAACGCGGTTGGGTGACCTTTATCACTCTGTCCTTTAGTGCTTTAATGGGGTTTATTTTCATGCGTTTTTGATGGTTAGAGTGGTAGTTTACGTACCTACTACTCCACATAGGTTTACGATACCATTTTGTGAACAGTATGTTGTTTTCATCCCTGTGAACTCTCATATTTAGAAAGAGGTTATTATAACCCTTGAACGAAGATGTATTTACAAATATAGAAAAATTTCCTCTCTGTTCATAAAAGAAAAAACGAATATAAGCAATTAAGTATATTATAATTCCCATGGGCCTAAGCTGAGATAAGGTTGTTTGTTTTGTGTTTTGTGTTTAAAAAAAAGAATTTGTTTTCTAGTGAATTACGAGTTACTTACTTAATTACCTCCAGTTTAATTGAGTGGATCTAAAGCACGATTTTTAGGTTTAGGTAAAGCAGAAATACTGGTCATTTAATTGTTTTTAAATAAGGTATTAATAAAGGTATTTTCCGAAATTTTGATAATGGAAACACTGAAACCAAAATAAATATAAAACAATTATTAAACTATTTTTATTTTTACTATATATTTTTAAAGTATTGGCGGTAACTATTTTTACATACAATTATTATATCATAAAAGGAAATTTTTTAAAATTTATAATGGTGACTTCCAATCGTTGTGTTATGACTATATAAACAAAAGAAATATTCGAATGTCATATTTTAATTTGATTTATAATTACAACGTTATTTTGTATTTCAAATACATACCCCGTATTTAATGTTCATATGGAAACCCTTCAATTTTTGCCAATGCAAAACATATGTGCTTCAAGGACTGCACAATGGATCACACACAATTTCGTCGAGAAGCGGAAGGCGGATACATAAAATAACTATATACTGTTTTTATGTCATGTTTACTCAATCTTGGAGATGTAGTATATTGAATGAATATAAAAAACAATATTTTATAAGTAAGAATTCAGAGCATAAGGACAATCCCTTGCAATATCGTTTTGGCTGCGGATGAGAAAAATTGAAGCTGGGAAAGTCATAATAATTAAACATTAGAACAAAACAAAACATTAGAAAAGGTGGACATTCTATGGGATACTTTTCACAGATTCGGTTAGTTAACCCCTTCAGGTGGTACATATGGGTGAATAGAATACAGGGTGTTTGGTAAGGCGATGCCCACCCGGATGAGTTGGTAGAGGAGTCATTTGACATCCGTATAAACTACCATATGAAACCAGACCTATATGAAAACTGTTACGGTTTTTATATATATTGGTAATTTTATGCATATTAAAAAATCTCCATTTTTTATCATTTATTATTATCTTGTATTACGCACTAAATTTAACTTTTCATACCTACTTAAAAAAATTTCTTTATCCGAAAAGCCTACATAAACTTGCTACCAAAAAATATATTATTCTGTAAAATATAAAAAAATTAAATTGATATTGATAAGAGCATAATTATAATGGCAAAGTGTCGATTTTCAGTCTTATAAGATTTAAAAAAATGTAATCAACGCCATGTCCTGCAATTACACCCATCCAAACATGGGCGATTAACTTATTCTGAGACGAAGTTTGTTTTTTCACTTGGCGGTTATCGCCCTTGTCTGCCCAATAATAGCTATTATGACAATTGGTTTTGCCTTAACGAGAGATTTTTTAATAACACATAATTAGAAATATACGCATCGCCATTCATTTTCTTGACTTGGCCTGACAAATTTCTACTACAGCAACGTTAAAATAATCTCCCCAATCCAATAAATCACAAACAGCACACGGCATCAGCATAAAATTTCCGACATATCGATTTTCAAGTCGAATCGAACCGTAAATGTCCAGAACGTCCGCCGTCTTCAAGCCGCCATCTTGAATATTTATTTTGACACAAAATTCGTAGTATAAAACACGTTTTGCGTAGTTTGGCAATATGATGCAATTAAATGTCAATATTCAGCTGCCATTTTGAAAAATCATCAGCACTTTATTTGCAGCAACTTTACAGGCGAAACCCATATCGGAATATGGAACATAATAATAATAATAAAATATATTATAACAAATAAGAAATTAAGTTGATATACAAAAAATATAACAATAAACGCAAAATAAAACAAAAAGTGTGGTGGCATGGTTTAAACCAGAACAGCTTGGCTGTGAATATAATTCAATTCAACACGATTTATTTGATTATTGATATTTACCCAGATATTTTCCCGGACTGCCTGCACCGAACTCTCAGACATCCACGTGCTCTAGGCTACATCTAGCCGTGTGGATTTAATATATTTCATACAAATATAGCATTTTCTTGTTAAGCATCCTTGTTAACATACTAGGTCTGCGTAACACAACACAAATAACATAAGTAAAGGGTGACTTGGAGATAAATATTTAAACAACAAATATTTACAAACAATCTGCTTCATCTGGTGAACGTGGAGCTGTTGCAAGCCACAGAGAAAACCCCTGCAGATTGTGCCTAATACTAAGTAAAGTATTGGCGGTAACCTTTCTAACACAAAAAAAAATTTAAAAATAAAGTCTAGGGCTTTCAATTTTTTTTGTGATAGAAAGGTTTTTGAGGTAATTTTGTGGGTTTACTGTCTATTGCTCGCATAGACCACCGGCTGTCAAACATCAAAGAAACAACAGACAAGGAAAAGGGACAGGAATGAAATGTTGTGGCAGAAAAGAGACTTGAAAGAGAGTGGAATAAGTTTCAGTTCGGTTGCCTGTAAATAGGCAGCTTTTGGTATGGTTATTTTTCTCTTATTCGATATGGTTCATTGTCCTTTTTATATTAGTATTTATGTTGGCTGTTAGTGAATTATCTGAAAGGTTCTTTTGCTAGAGTTCAGAATGGGACCTTTCCCATTTTGAATATAATCCGCCAGTGTTTTACTGTCTGAGCAAAGTCGGTGTAATTCTCTGATGGAGATGCTTGGCACTTGTTTTCGAGTACATTCAGTTTCCTCAAGATTATTGGTGACACTCCGCACTAAACGGTTAACCATATTTCATATTGTTAGTATATAAATGTAAATCATATCGGCTGGCGTTAATGTTTATAAACATTTAGGGACTGTGTCATCGAGCCGCCGCCTGTCAGCATTCATTGCATCAAAATTGATCAAGTATAAGTAAAAATTACATAAACAATCATGCCCTCGTAATGTGGTGATAAATGTGTTAATAAAAATAATATTAAATGATAATTAGGTGTCATTGTTTGAGTTCAAAACAGAAACTGAATTATTGACGTTTTGATTTAGCAAAAAACTAACAATATAATTTTTTTCCAACACCCCTTCCCCTATGGGGTGTACCTTACACCCCTCTAAAGATGGGGAAATATAGTTTTTATTTTTTTTCTCTACTTTTTAAATTTGGCGGACGGACAACTCGCACTAATAAAATAACAAATTGTGACAATTTTTGTAACTCTGAGATATTGTTACAAAGGGATACAAAAACTATCCCTTATAATATTTTGTGCATTATTGTTACAAACACAACAATAACAAACTAATAACAATGGTACAAAATATCAATCAAATCGTAATAAATGATGAAAATCCCCCGACGCAAAAACGCACGACTCTACTCTTGGTCTCATTGAATTCCGTATTCTTTGAAATAATCTGGGTCTATTTCCAATAGCTTCGCATGATGCTAGAATGCGATCGCCTAAACTCTCTATATTTTCAACGGGAGTTGAATGAATCAACCTTTTAAGAAAACCCCAAATGCAAATCTCCAACGGATTTAATTCTGGAGATCGGGCGGGCCAATTATGGGTCTGCTAAGCCTATCTAACGATTTGGATAAACTGCGTCTAACTGGCGACGGGCGTCAATACTAAAATGGTCTGGGCGCGATTATATTATAACCATAGTTTTTGCCTAATTTGAACAGGGGCATTCAAGAAGTAGGGGCAACAAGTGAATATGGGCCAATTAAATAATCATCAATGACGTAGCGTCAAAAATTTCATGTGGATTCTCTTCAGCCTCTAAGTGATTATTATGGAAATTTCTAATAGATTGCCTTGAAATATTAGCCTCATCAGTAAACAAAATATCAGATAAAAACTGTGGAACTTGGGTGATCATTTGAATTATTATTATCCATTGACAAAAATTAGACGAGGTAGAAAATCTCGAGGTAAGAGCGCTGTTCTTTTAAAATTCTAGATACCGTGGAATAGCTTACATTTAAGATATCGGCAATTTTTCTTGTACTTATTTCAGGAAGTTCTTCTATGAAATTAAGAACAACTTCCCCTACCGATACGATTCTTACTTCTCAAACACATCCACAATCGACAGTTGTTCTAAAAAAATTACCATTTTCTCGTAGACATTGATGAATTCGTATGAATATGCCATAATGAGGTAATGTCCGTTCTTGATATAACTGAGCCCAAATCCGTTGAGCTTCTAATGCATTTCCATCATCTCGACCATATAGAAAATTCATATCTGCCATCGGGGCATTTGTATAGCTTACCATTTTAGCAAGCTGTACCTATTTAGTTTAACTGTAAAATTGCGTTAATTAACAAACTTATACTTAAATGTCATAATGACTTAAATATTTGTCATAATGACTTTTTTTGACAACAGCCTACCTGACTGTTTCACCGAATAACAACCCCTCAGTGAATTTGATTGAAAGACAATGTGAGCATAATTTTATTTTTTGTGGGCAAACAATCAATTTCTCGAAGAAATCTCAAGAGACAAAAAAGATTGCAGATAGAATAGAATAGAATAGAATAGAATAGAATAGAATAGAATAGAATAGAATAGAATAGAATAGAATAGAATAGAATAGAATAGAATAGAATATAATAGAATAGAATAGAATATAATAGAATAGAATAGAATAGAATAGAATAGAATAGAATAGAATAGAATAGAATAGAATAGAATAGAATAGAATAGAATAGAATAGAATAGAATAGAATAGAATAGAATAGAATAGAATAGAATAGAATAGAATAGAATAGAATAGAATAGAATAGAATAGAATAGAATAGAAAAAGTTAATTTACAGTAATATAAAAAACACAAGTATAACAAAAGAATATATATATAAAAGTATTCCGCTGTAAAATAAACTTAGGTACTTCATATTAGCGCAAAAGCACTGTCCATGAAATTTGAACAAACAAATATAAACATTATAAAGCATATAAAAATACAATAGACATATAAATGAACACTGATTTAAATAATATATTGTAAAATACATACAAAAGTACATTTGGAATAAAAGGTCCTATCAAAATATAATACACAATGAGTGTTAAAAATATAAATTATATAGGTATAGTACACATTGAGCTCCTTAAAAAAAATAATAATATTGTGAAAATCAGTAAGTAAGGGACGTTCAGGTAAGTAGGTAGGTAAGAGTAATATTTTACATCAAATTTATATTGTTATAATATACATGAGGGCAAATAAGGTCCTAAGTTAACTCAAATTGACATTTAAAACATGGTATTGAATAATGGTTTTGGGTTGACAGCGTTGTGTACCGGGTAAGTCTCTTAAGATTGACACCCCTCTTATCTCATTTATCCTTTGCCGATTTAACTCATTCAAAAAAGAGGTAAACACGGTTTTTGATGAATTTTTATAATCTGCGCACGGATATTAAAAATCTCGTAAGATATACAGGGTGGAAAATAAAACATGATTTTTTTAACTGGAACACCCCGTATATTTTTGTACAAAATAATGTCTTTAATTTTTTGAATCAAAAATGTTATTGTTATATAATCACTCCACCTGTTCGTGAGATATTACTAAAAACTTATCACATTACGGGTGTCAATTATAAAATAAGAACATCAAGATACCTCTGGAAACAATGCATATTTGCATTGTTTATTTGTTGACAGATGTCGTCCAGTTTTTTGTGAGATAGTAGTTCACTCTCTTAGATATTAGCGTAAAAAATACGTAGTGTTCGTAAAAAAGCATTTTGAAAATGGTATATTCATTGGAAGAGCGAAAAGAGTTACTTGAAATTTATATTCAGTGCAACAAGAATAAGTCTCTTGCTCGGAGGGAGTATGTTAAGTTATTTCGAGAAAGTCTACCTCCTTCCAAAAATTGTTTTAAAAACATTTATTCAAAGTTTAGGAAAACCGAATCTCTGAGAGACAAGAAAAGGGAAAGGCGAAGAACAAAAACAGGAGAAGACGCAGAACTCAACGCGTTATTATATTTTGCTGAAAATCCATCCAAATCATCCTATGCCGCAGCAATAGAATTGGATATATCACAAAGAAGTGTAATAAAAATATTACATCGCCATAATTTTAAACCATATAGTATTTTGCCCGTTCAATATTTAGACGACAACAACCTTCAAGACAGGTTAACCTTCCGCAGAGACATACTTGATAGAATAGAGGAAGATGATGAGTTTCTAAGTCATGTCTTTTGGACTGACGAAAGCAGTTTTTCTACTGCGGGAATTTTTAACAGAAAAAATGCACATTACTGGGCAGCGGAAAATCCACATATTGTAAAAAAAATAAAAAAACAAGGATAACAAACTGTAAACGTGTGATGTGGCATTCACAAGGATGCTATTGCAGGTCCTGTATTTATAAATGGGCCCTTAAATGCACAACGTTATGTGGATATTCTTCAACATCCAGTTGGAAATTATTTAGATAATATTAATTTAGTGGACAACAGATCTGTTATTTGACAGCAGGATGGAGCACCACCACACTTTGCAAGGAACGTCACCGAATACCTAAACAGAAAATATCCTATTTGGATAGAAAGGCACGGTGTTATACATTGGCTCGCTAAAAGTCCATACTTAACACCTATGGATTTTTTCTCTGGGGTACGATAAAACAAGATATATACGAAACTGGGGTTTTTAATAATATGAATGAGTTAAAAGAATGCATACGTGTAAAAATTGAGGTATTAAACCAAAATGGTGATATATTTCACAGGGTGAGAAGCAATTTTATAAAGCGATGCCAAATGTGTATTCAGAATGGTGGTGGTTACGTGGAAAATATTTAATTACGTTACGTGTAAATAAATAAAATTGTGTTACTCTATTGTGTTACTGTATTAATATTGACTTTTATTTGTTTTTATTACTCGTTACTGTTATTGTCACTTGTATATTATTTATTTATTATCTCAATAAATGGCATTGTTTCCAGAGGTATCTTGATATGTTTTTTGTTTTATAATTGACACCCGTAATGTGATAAGTTTTTAGTAATATCTCACGAACAGGTGGAGTGATTATATAACAATTAGATATTTTTTTATTCAGAAAATTAAGGACATTATTTTGGTATAAAAATATACGGGGTGTTCCATTTAAAAAAATCATGTTTTATTTTCCACCCTGTATATCTTACGAGATTTTTAATATCCGTGCTCAGATTATAAAAATTCATCAAAAACCGCGTCCACTCCTTTTTTGAATGAGTTAAATCGGCAAAGGATAAGTGAGATAAGGGGGGTGTCAATCTTAAGAGACTTACCCTGTATATAATGTCTGGGCTTGTTTAATATATATTGTTTACTTTTTGTTTTAAATCTGTTAATAGTATGTATGTCTGTTAGTGTTTTAGGGAGAACACATTGTAGGCCCGTATGCTTAAATATGTGAAGCACCGTTGACCAAATGTAGTTCTTGATTTTTTGTTTCTTAATTTATTGTTAGTTCTATTTCTAGTGATCACTGTGGAACTGTTAGCTGAATTTGTTGGCCACTGATACAGTATGCAATCAAAGCAATATAAGGACCGAATATCCATTACACTTGCATCTCTAAACAACCTATCTGATGGATATGTTCTATCTTTATCAAGTGCTATTTTGTGTAGTCTTTTTTGGAGTACATTTAGTGGGTTAAGATACGAGTCTAGTACACCACCCAATCCTAAGATACCGTACCTTAGATGCGATTCAACAAGTGAGTGATATAATATTTTAAGCTGTTTCCATTGTAAAATGTTTTTTAAATATTTAAATCGGTATATTAATTTCCTTATCTTTTTTTGGACATAATTTATATGGGAATCCCATTTCAGCCTTGAGTAATTTGTTTTTTTTTATGTTTAGCATTAGATATTTTTTAAGTAACTCTTTATGTTTTTCAAATCCCTTTCTACTATATTTCTTAAACTTTCCCAGTTAGCGGACTTACACAAGAGAACAGTATCGTCCGCGTAACTAATAATAGTACTTGAGGTTTGTAAGTTTAATACTGAATTGATGTATATAATAAATAGTACCGGACATAATACTTTTCCCTGAGGTACGCCGCACTCAACTATTTCTGATCTACTTCTTATACTATTTATTTCTGTGTATTGACGTATATTACTTAGGTAAGATTTCAAAAGATTTATAGCGTTATTTCTGAACCCATAATTCTCTAAAGTTGTTAATAGTTCCGAGTGGCATCCTGAATCAAACGCCTTATTTAGGTCTAAGAATACACCTACACATTTTTGTTGGTTATCAAGGGCATCATATATAAACTTTACCATATAGGATATTGCATCTTGAGTACTTTTATTTTTTCGAAAAGCAAACTGAAAATTTGATAGTAGTTTTTGCTTTTCTACGTAACTAATTATTCGTGCTTTAAGTACTTTTTCAAAAATCTTGGCAAAATTTCTAATCAAAGAGATGGGTCTGTAACTTGTTAGACTTTCTTTATTACCACTTTTGTATATGGGTTTTACAACAGCTACTTTAAATTCAGGTGGGCATATTCCTTCAGAAATGCATCTATTTATTATTTGTGCTAATGGTTCCACAATGCACGTAGAAATTTGCTTTATTGTAGCTGTTGTAACGTCATCTATACCCGGCGATTTGCCATTTTTCCATTCAACAATAATTTTTCCAAAATTTATTGACTATTAGTTGGATACAAAAAAATTGATCTAATATGTTTGTTTTCAGGTACTTCAAATGAAACGGTTTCGACTTGTTCTGCAAGTGTTTTATCAATGGTACTAAAGAAAGTGTTAAACATATTCGCTTTTTCGTGATCATCTGTCACAAGTATGTCATTTTCATCTCTTAGCTGTTGAATATTATTAGTTTTATTTTTAGAAAATCCACAGTATTCGTTGGTGACTTGCCATAAATTTTTTGAACAATTTCCATTACTTTCAATTTTATCTTTGTAGTATTTATTTTTTTTGTTTTTTATTGATTTTTTAACGTCATTGCATAAACTTTTATATTGATTTCTTAGTTGGTCATTTGCAGGGTCTTTTTTTGTTTGATTATGCATAGCATCTCTTTTATTCATTAGTTTTATAATAGCACTAGTTATCCACATATTTCGTTTCTTATTTTTATGTTTTAATTTAACTAAGTTTGTGCATATCTCTATTTTGTTTTTTATTATATTAATAAATAGTTTTACCGAGTCCCCTATATTATGTTGTTTTATTTCATCCCAATTTATATTCTGAGGTCCCCTTTTTAGTTTATTGTAATTGGTATATTTAATATATTTACTCTCAAGTGATTTTTCAATATCATGATTGTTTAGTATTATTTGAGAAGCTATTGTAAAGTGATCAGTAATGCGAGTCTATATTATACATGGTATTGTCATTTCTTCGATTTTATTTTTTGTTGATTTTATAAATATATGGTCTAAGCTTTTACTGTTATTTACATTACGAGTTATTTCGTTGATATACGATTTATAACCATGACTATACATGACATTCAAATACTCATTGGAAATAGCCTCAAAAGGATTATATATGTCAATATTTATATTACCAATAATTAAATTATAATCTGAGTTACTTTAATTTCTTTCTAGGTAATTACCTAAGCGTTCTACAAATTCCTTAGAATTAGTTGCTGGAGATCTATAAGTAATTAACAAAGAAATAGTATTTTTGTAAAAGTTTGATATATCCAGTTTAATCACACTTATATTGTTAAATTGTACGATATTATATATATAATTTATGTAGATGCAGATTGAATAATTTATGCAGATTGAAGCTATATTTGCATAACAAATTTTTACATGAAGAAATATCGACGCGTTACAAAGTTCTGAAGAAGAATATTATAGGGGTTGTTTTTTTATCCCTTTGTAACAATATCTCAATTGGTATCTGTTTTGCAAGTATGAATGGCAAAGTTGTATCAGTGTATTTCATAGGCCAAAAATATTGAACTTATCCAAAATGGTAACATGGTCAAGTAGTCAAGAAAGCGTTAGTAAAGTCAATGTAGATCACATGAACCTGACTCAACTGGTCTAATTTTTCACTAATAAATTCAATACTTTAAAAAATGAGCTTGTCATGTGAATAAAATAAGCATGTCATAATATATGTATTAACTCTAATGGTGTTCACTAATATAGCAGGAATTGTTTAAGCTTATTATAAATATTAATCAAATATATTTTAATTTAAGTTCCCTAAAAAGTCGCCGCCGGGTACTTGTGTAAGTAAAATAAAAACGCAAGGTATGTGAAATTAAAAAACGTTTTAGCAACCAGATAATAAGATACCACCAGCGCTCAAATAAAAGCCTTGGATATTATTACTTCGTTAACAATTTTCTGAGTATTTAATTCGGTGAATTAAAGCGCCGCCGGAGTGTATTTTAATTTACACGAATGTTCCAAAGCCATTGCTTATTGAAACACCACCAGTGTTCATGTTGGGTTAGCCTCGCGACTCCCGTAACCTGTAATTAAATAATTTAAAAGTACATTTGTGCGGTAAAATAGTACGGAATGATCTCGAATGGAGGAGGGAGCAAATTATAGTATAACCTCAAGCATTAAATAATATATAACACACTTCAAACAGAGATGTATTGAATTTGTTTTATAAATCTTTAGGGTGCTTTAAAAACATATAATTCTGAGTGAGAATATTTCTAATATTGTAACAAAATGGTAAAGTGCAGGTCATAATTCTGTTCGGAAAGGGAATAGCAACCCAAGAAGTCCTTTGTTTATTATTTAGAGAATTCTAAGAAGGTCCACATTAAATGAGTAATTCATCTTGTATAGTGTGCTTTCTTTAAGTACGGTCTTAGCAAAATTTCATAGCTTCGTAAATGCATAACTTCGTAATCGTAAACAGATGTGTAACTACCAAAAAGTAAAATATCTCAAATCAATTGTAAAATTAACAGGGTCTATCCATAAAAGCGTCACGAAAAGATTCGACCATAAATAATAGTTGTCCGTTAGAAGCGTCACTTAATTTATGGTTTCCGGGTATGGGAAAAATGACCAACCAGCTAACTAATTGATGCAGAAAGAGTAATCTCAGAAATGTCATGTAAAATGTTAAGTTTCTATTTTGCAACCAGATGTCGTTAGAGTACGGGAATAGTTTCCTGAGATCATGTAAGGGGTAAAGTAGGTCCCGTAGGATTGGTGGAGATTTCACCCCCAGTAAGTGGTATTACTTAAAGGGGATGAAAGATCGACTTTGGTCCCGCCCAGCGAGGACTGGAGCAACAATCTTAGCCAAAATTATGCAGTTTTCCGGCAGGTTTTCAGATAGTAAATTCGGGTTTAAAGTCAAATAGTTTAATAAGCGGAAAGGCACTCAAAATTGTTCTATTAGAATCAGATCTACTTAACCCTAGTGATTAGCTTTGTTTTCATATGAATAGATTCATTATTTGCGCGACGCATCTGGTTGTGTCCAAATTTATAGTTTGTTTAGTGCAAATGTTTTATTGTCAGCGTAATTTATTCTGTTAAATATTAAATATATATCTTGGTTTGAAGTTATTTGAATTAATCTCTTGACCAACGAAATTCAATATTATCCGACAAAGTTAGTTCGTGAATCTTAGTGATGGTGTGAGGTTTTAGCCATACAGGATTAACACCGACATCATGAGAGCATATGAGGTAAGCTAAATCTCCATGTATCAATATTAAGATTTCCCCTTCTAACTTTAAAGCATACGCGACGAACCCAGGACAATGAGATCATGTGTGTATATATTTATGTATGTATACATATTTTTGCAAACCCCGACCCTCCCTTTCATTTTAACATCGGTCAATCTGGTAAAAACCCCAGTGGTTACAATATTATCAAATGCTGTAGGTACGTATTCTCCGAGACGACTAAGAACATAACCCCTTCGGTTAACAAATACGTATTGACTAATGATCTACCAAAATTATACAATGGCCGAGGCAATTAATATTTCGCTGCATCGCCGCATTCAGCTGCTTACTGGTAAAGTCTATATATGATGCCATTGATAACCAACAAAAATGTGTAGGTGTAGTCTTAGACCTAAAGAAAGCGTTTGATACAGTATGCCATTCGGAACTATTGAAAACTTTAGAGAATTATGGGTTCAGAAATAACGCTATAAATCTTTTGAAATATTACCTAAGTAATAGACATCAATATACAGAAATAAATAGTATAAGAAGTAGATCAGAAATACTTGAGTACGGCGTACCTCAGGGAACAGTATTAGGTCCGGTACTATTTATTATATACATCAATTCAGTATTTAACTTGCAAACCTCAAGTACGCCGACATTAGTTACGCGGATGATACTGTTCTCTTGTGTAAGTCCGCTAACTGGGAAAGTTTAAGAAATATAGCAGAAAGGGATTTGAAAAACATAAAGAGTTACTTAAACAAAAAACATCTAACGCTAAACATAAATCAAACTAATTACTTAGCATTTTATTTAAGAGGAAACAAAACACCAACATTTAATACGCTCAATGTAGACACCAAGTTCACGCTGCGCTGGCTCCAACTATGGAAGTAAAATACCTCGGCATCATGATTGACCCAAGGCTGAAATGGGATTCCCATATAAATTATGTCCAAACAAAGATAAGGAAATTAATATACCGATTTAAATATTTAAAAAACATTTTACAATGGAAACAGCTTAAAATACTATATCACTCAATTGTTGAATCGCATCTAAGGTACGGTATCTTAGGATGGTGTGGTGTACTAGACTCGTACCTTAACCCACTAAATGTACTCCAAGAAAGACTACTCAAAATAGCACTTGATAAAGAGAGAATATATCCATCAGATAGATTGTTTAGAGATGCGAGTGTAATGGATATTCGGTCCTTATATTGCTTTGATTGCATACTGTATCAGTGGCAAACAAATTCAGCTAACAGTTCCACAGTGATCACTAGAAATAGAGCTAACAATAAATTAAGAAACAAAAAAACAAGAACTACATTTGGTCAACGGTTCTTCAAATATTTACGTATACCGGCCTATAACACTAACAGACATACATACTATTCACAGGTTTCAAATAAAAAGTAAACAATATATATTAAACAATCCCAGACATTATATACACAACGATGTCAACTCAAAACCATTATTCAATACCATGTTTTAGATGTTAATTTGAGTTAGGACCTTATTTGCCCTCATGTATATTATAACAATACAAATTTGATGTAAAATATTACTCTTACCTACCTACTTACCTCAACGTTCCTTACTTACTGATTTTCACAATATTATTTTTTTTAACGAGCTCAATGCCTACTATACCTATATATTTTATATTTTTAACACTCTGTCATTGTGTATTATATTTTGATAAGACGTTTTATTCAAAATGTACTTTTGTATGTATTTTACAATATATTATTTAAATCAGTGTTCATTTATATGTCTATTGTATTTTTATATGTTTTATGTTTATATTTGTTTGTTGAAATTTCGTTGAAAGTTTATTTTACAGCGGAATACTATTATATATACATTCTTTTGTTATACTTGTGTTTTTTACATTACTGTAAATAAACTTTTTCTATTCTATTCTATATTCTATTCTATTATGAAAACTAAAAGCACATTTAGTTATACTTGCTATTTAGTTTTTATTTTAAGTTTTGTGTTGGCATATTTTAAGTTTTTTATATGTTAGCATATTTACATGCATATCTCGAATTCTCAATTTGTACAGGACAAGATTTAGACGTCTCACGATCTTCCCTCAATCTTGTTTATGCACCAACCAGAACAACGTGTACAATTTTTTTATATGATTTTTACTACAACAAAATAAGAAAACAAATTTTGCGTCATTTAGTGTTAATTGATATCTGTATTCACCCCCAAAATTCGTCTAGCGATATCGGGGTCCAAACCAGCCCCAGGGGATGAAAACTGAAAAATTCGCTAAAAAAGATCTTTTCGCCTCATATCTACTGATTTTTGAAAATTCAAAATCCGATTGAAAATAAAAAAAATTACAAGTGTTAATCGAATGGAAATTTACATTGATTAAACCTGATATAAATTTACAAATGTACTTGTATCTCGTAAACGCGTGATATTTTAATTTGTAATAAAATGGAAATTGTTTTACACTGCGATTGTACCTACTTAAACGATTTAAACTATCGAAAAAACACCAAGAATAAAAGTTTTAGCCAGGAATATCTAGATAACGTAGGTTGTTCATTTTTCAAAAATACTTAATAAATAAAGATGTTATTAATTAATTAGTGCGGCCGCGTCTTCTATCGATGCTCAGGGCATTTCTCTTTCGCTCGTTTCCACCCCTGGGGGTGGTTTGGACCCCGATATCGCCAAAGTATGAACAACCATGTTTTTGTCGTTCAGTTTTGATTGTCAGTTTGTTCATTTTTTCATTGTCTTTTTGATATTTTTGCTCAATTCAAACGAGATAAGCGAAAACAAACTGTTTACAAAATCTGTGTTCAATTAGTTTACACGTTACATACACTTTTGATATCGCTAAAAGTGAAAAAAAAATTGTGGCTGGCGAAGCACTGTGCATGTCGGAAAAGTGCCTGATTTGCAGCAGCGATGTGGAAGGGGACGTAGGGGGCAGTGTTGGATTGAAAGGGATTAGAGGGCCGGCGAAAGCGAGTGAGCTACGAAATGACGGGAAAAGTGAATTTTTTCGACAACTGGAAGAAGGTTTTGTTAATGTAAATTGCAGAAAATTGTATAACAGGCCTCAAACGATAAGGTATATTGTGGAAAATGTGGCAGTACCATATACATCATATGTTGCTCCAATGTTACGATCATTCCAACCAACGTTCAACGACAGAACTAACTGTTTATTTTGTGGGGAACACATTCCAGACGATTTTCAGTCGATTAATTTGCGCCGTAGCGTATACAATCATAGTTCGATCATTGGAAGGGGGGGTCACATAATTCATGGTCGCATTGCTGCTGTCAGTGACATACACACGGCAGATGCAATTTACCAAATATTGTAATAATAGTTTTTCCTTAAATCAGAACCACCACAAAGAAAAGAGTACACCCTGAGGTTGAAGACATTGCAACAGCAATGGAAGAGATTTATCGTTACATTGAAGTAAGTGATTGCCAGTTCTCATTTACCGAGCTGCTACGTCAGAACTCAGGGCCACAACCTCACATCAAGACTATTAAGAAGGAGATGAAGGCAAAGTACGGCGACCGAGTTGTCCTCACTTCTATAACTAACAACCAGAATATTGTTACTTTTCGTGGCAGTGGGAAACAAAGAATCTTAGTCGAAGGGGGTTGAATTTTGAAACTGCGGGTACACAACTGGTTGTGGGTGCCTCAGAGAAGGCATATACCATGCTCGCTTGTGTGCATCACTTGGCGCGCTTCGTGTACCAACGGCCCTCCAATTGTCAGCATCTACGTCGACGATTATCTTGACGATGAACTCGACCAACTACTTGATAAATATTTGTAAATACTTGTAATATAAAATTTTCTACTTGTTAAACATTACCTCCAACAATAAACATTTTTTTCTAGCGATTTGCATTTTTAAACTCACTACACCCTTACTACTGCTCCTAACGAAAAAATGAATAGAACCTTTTTAATAGACAATTTAATTTGATTTAATTTTGTGTATAATGACCTTTTCGTTAAGACGCTTAGTTTTTGAAATAATAACAAAAAACCTACAAACCGGCCCCATCCATCCTACTCCCACCTGACGCACGAGGTCCACGGCTGGGGATTTTTGCTATGTTACTTCTAAGGGTGAACCCTACAACTTAAAACAATAATCCGCTTAGCACTATTTATTTCCGACTTCATGTCTTTGTTTCCTGGCCTAGAATGGCGATTTTAATTTCAGCCCTTGGTTCAAGAGACCCATGTATCATCATTACCAGTTGACTGATACCTGATGACCTCCATTGACGCGAAGGTTTCCTTTTTTTATAATTAGTATGGATGTCTATTAGGTTTTAATTGTAAGTAGTAGTTGATGGAATGTTTAAGATTTCATCAACTACCTATATTCCTCATGCAGGGGGCATTTTGTGGATTCGTGTTGGTATAGATTCCGTTCTAAATTCTTGTGTAAAAAAATCAAACTACATCTTCTAACAATTCCTAATATGACACTTTCGTAGCAAATTGTTCTGAGCTATCGTGCCTATATACTATATAGGTATATTTCCTATTACATATAAAACTATTTACTGCAAGGAGCTATTAGGCTACAGAATAATAACAGATAATATTACTAACCATTTCACTGTAACAAACACAGAATTTGTATTATACTACTAAACACAAAAAAAATATATCAAAATATATATTTGCCAAATTACCTAGTTCTATATTTTTTTCACACTTTTGTGAAACATTAAAATGAAAATGCTTGGAGATATAAGGTAGTGTAGGGTGATAAGGCCGGCTTAGTACAAAAACAATATTTTTATTTAAGAGAATAATATGTTTTCGCATGAATTAAATGGTTAATAAAAATCTATTCTTACAAATAAGAGGGATGTAGAAACGTAAAAAATAATACATGTATAATAAGACAAAACACATAAAAAGCTTGCAATTCGGCCTAATTACCACACCAGACACGTAATGAGGGCGGGAATGGCCGTCTCATAAGTTGTGGCGCTTTTGCTATATCTACTTTATTCTGTCCACTTTGCTCTTATGCTACGATTTTTCTTACCCATAACTGCAAAATAAAAGCAACTGTCCAGAAGATTTATTTTATGGCCGGCGCTTTATTACCTGATAGTAATTTATATGCTACTCTACTACTGAGGCAGGTTATAAGGCCGTGGCTTAATTGCATGTCTAGTATATTTTAACTTGTCAAGGTTATTTGAATCTGACACCTACCTGCAATCTCAAAATATTTCGTTTAAGTTATAGCTCACAGAACGCTTAATACATATAATCAGGTGCCAACAAAAAACTGACTATCTAAACATAGGTAAATATAACTAATTTTATGGCGACGTTTCTTATGTCACTGATAGGCACGCTTCACTGAACTGAGAAAACGCGGTTCGCAGTGGAACAACAACGCTATATGTTTAAGTGCTCTGACTAGCCTTATTACTCTACACCACCTTTTAAATGAAATAAACATTTTTAATAGAAATTCTAGTGACAAAGGTATCTTACTACATTTTTTTAGGTTATTTTAATGTTTCAAAAATTCAAATAATAGCGGGACCACTGAATGACACAGCTTCCATTGCACATATATGCCCTTATGGGTGTAAAAAATGGTAAGAGCAGTTCACATGGATAGATACGAATGGGAAACAGCCCCACTTGATAGTTTTTTGATAATAGAACTTCACTAATTTCCTTGCCATTGCCACCTCCGTAAGCTTAGAATACTTGGATCTATTCAATGCAGAAAGGTTCACCCTACACCACCCACCCAAATCATCCCGATCTGTGAAACCTTAGCTTTTTATAGCGCACTTAGACCTCGACATAATTTTATTCATAGCATTGAGAATATTCAAAACGTAGAGCTTCACTATTTCTCCCTCTTGCCGCCCCACGGAGCTTAGAATGCTTGGATTACTTCTGTTCGATACACAAAGGTCCAGCCTATATAATGAGAGCAAAATTATCCCTATCGGATCACTGCATCCAGGGGTCGCGACCGAATATTTGTTTCACTTTCGCTGTTTGTACCCGCCTATATCTAACGTTACACTATCGATCCCTTAAACATTTCCAATGTAAAATCCAAAATTTTTGTCAGGAAAAAACCTATATTTTTGTATTACATCATTATTTACGCCTAACTTGGATTACATGAGTGATACCAAAATAAAGTAATTTGTAACGGGATGATTGACAATTGAGATTGGGATTGACAATTGCTGACAATTGACATCTGAAAATGGATGGCATGCATGAAAATATGGCACTAGAATGACTGCGGCAATATTGTGTGAAGGTTATGCATTACACATACCACCTTTAGGAGCGAACTTAAATCAGAAGATCCCTTCTGGTCGTTAGCGAGAACATAAGTTACTAATATAAATATAATCATCATTAAGAAGCGACTAGAAATTTTAAGGGGAAAGCTAATAAATAGTTTGAAGGATTATAAGAGAAGCTTCCAGAAAACCACCTAGTGAATTATGGACAACGTACATGGCGCGCATATAATAATTTTTCTTTCTCTCTTTGCGTTTCCACTTCTATAGTGGTTCTGCAAGAAGAAATAATACCGTAAGGAATCCGTTCCGTGCCAGTAATTGGCCAACAAAGCGGGTAAAATAGATCGCTATAAATATGCCGTAAACTGTCTACCACGGTCTGGGAAATCATATATAGTAACTGAAATTGTTAGTTTCTAGAATGTTATTAGTTCTAATTTATTCTTTGATACGTTATTACGTTGTGGCGCGTTATTTCCATACAAATTTTAATTTCTCTATTAACGCGCCAGTTATGACAGTACCCACTTCATCCCTGAAGTTCCCTATAACGATGGGGGAGTTAAGTTATGATAGTGCACACAGGAATATATTGAAAACAGTGACGTGATAACGCAACTTTATAAAATAGAATCTCCAGCAGCAGAAGCCACTTCATTATTATCGTTTCGAATAAACACTTTACCATTCAAAATTGTATTTCGTCACTTGAATAAATGTATTTAAATTTAATTTGTTTTTAAAAACACTGTTACGGCCGAAGATGGCATCGCCTAACACATATTTTTAATTATGACTTGTAGTCCAAGTAATGGGGAGCGCAAAAGGTCAAAAAGTCCCCTAATAGTACACCTGAGTTTGTGACCTCGGGGGGTTGCCGCTCGAGGGTTGCAATTTTCAACAAAATCAGTATTTCATCACGGATGAAGACGAAGATAGCTATTAAACATTAAAATTATATAATATTTTTTTTGGAACAGTAAGAGTAATAAGTAAGAGTAATTTCTGAGTCTGCAGATGCCCGAGTGGATACATTTGGCCGTGTATAATAAAATATATGATTTTTGAGGTTCAATGTTACATACTCCGTTAAGGTCATTTTTTAATTATCATAATATACGGTTATAATTTCCTTATTATTGTTCACCTAGGCGCCGGATTTATTTTTGTGCACATATAATACACATCTCATTTCCACACCACCCTTGAGGTAGAATTGATAGGTGCGTTTTCGGTCGATCACGATCGACATCGGGGATTATTTCACTTTGAGTTGCTTGCAACGCGACGTTCTAAAACTGTCTCGCATTCGTTGTCATCTACATTGTCGTCGTCTAACACAATCTGGTCGGGAATATTCTCGCAGAACTCCCCAGTACAGTGTAAATACAGAACCGAACATTCTAATCCTGCTTTACGGCAACCACGAGCAGGTCCACAGCCTTTCTGGCATCTGCACGAGATGCTCTTAAGTAAAACCTCTGCAGCTGGTTCCTTTGCGATCCGTATTCCGTCCAGTCCTGCTGGTTGTTCTTCACCATCCCTGATCTTCTGGAGATTTTTAACTCCCCGCCAGCTCTGTACTTGACAAGAAGTATGCAATGGACGAGGATGGCAAGCATCGGATGTTGGTGGCACGATGTTTCCAGCTTCCTGCACCATACGGCCTCATCATAAATAGTTCGCCAGTACGACTTCTGTTAATTCTGAATTAGGGTCATCAAATACCTAAATTGCATCTGTTAATGTTGGGTTTTTACTAAAGTTTTGAGAAATCGAATCTGGCTTTGATTAAACAACGCCGATGTAGTGTCACATTTAATGAAGGCATGCACAGATAAGATACTTTTCACAACATCATCTCTATATTGCACTCTATATTGCAACTCTGAGGCGAATACAATCTTCTATACTGTATCCAACGAGAGAATGGACTTGCACTCGAGCGAAAATTCGTCTGTTTTGGTCAGATATCCGCCCCTTAGAACATTAGTTCAACGCCCTCAACGTCTTAATTGGCTCAGCAGGTAGCCAGAGCCGGTACCTACCTGGTACCTAATTATATAAAGTACCTACTACTGCCTACCTATTCACAGTTTATATTTGTAGTCTCGCAAGTACGGTTATTTTAGTTGTGTTCTTTACGGTTGTGAAATAAGTTTTAAATCTATTATAAGAATGGCAGCAGCCAGAGACGAGATAAATCCACCATTATCGCCAATTAAGAAGAATAAAAGAGGCCAGGTAAAGAAATATAATAATAAATATGTTTTATTTAATACGCATACTATTCACCACCAGTAACCGTGGTCAATGATTTATTTTTGTTTTTAATTTTAGGTCGTGCATCAAAGTCAAAAAATAATTATAATAAATTTATATAAGAAATTAAAGGAAGACAATCCGCAAATGTCGTACGAAGAGACAGTTTTAACACTAACCAAACAAACGGGCATGGGAAAAACTACAATGAAAAAAATTTTAGCAGAATATAATAGAACCGTTCAGGTAACGGAACCAAATTTAAAAAAAAAGCCGTCAGTCTTTTAAAGAAAAGATCGACGATTTCACTTTAAAATCAAATTTCACTTTCAAAATAAAATTTATTTCACCTACTTACGAATTCATCGAGTGACGGTCCTGCGTAGCTCGTTACAGAGCCCCTCCTCTTTAGTCGCCGATGCGCAAAGCAAGTCCATTCTCTCGTTGGATAGAGTATAGTTCCCTCTGGCCGGCTTGCGCAAATATATATGCTTGCATCATAATAGTAAGTTGAGGCCCAAGAAGCCCTCGAGCGGCAACCCCCCGAGGTCGAAAACTCAGGTGTACTATCAGAGGACATATGTCTACCATTCCACCAAATTTTATTTCATTCCGACCTTTTGGGAATAGAACTCCTTTTTTTTTGTTTTCCATTGCTTGGGCTATTGGTAAAAACTGAATAAGATTAATTAACAAAATGGGAATAAATATAGTAATTGCTACAAAATTAACGAAAAGTACTGCATTTTGTACAGTTATGGTTACATTCGTTAGGAATCGATCTCGATCTTCCTTAAAATGTGTCGCGCCTTCCCGTCTAAATGCGGGAAAAATAAAGAGCCACTTTATAAAACATTCCTAAGATATCCCGTAATATATAAATTTTTCCACTTTGTAAAATCTTCCGAAAATTCAAAATTAATGAGCAGATATAAATTAGCGGAAATATGGATAAAAAGTCATTTGACACTCATTTAAGCCCCACTTTATAAAACATTCCTAAGATATCCCGTAATATATAAATTTTTCCTCTTTGTAAAATCTTCCGAAAATTCAAAATTAATGAGCAGATATAAATTAGCGGAAATATGGATAAAAAGTCATTTGACACTCATTTAAGCCCCACGTAACACACCGACTAGGCCCTGGAAAACATGAAGCGTGATAATAATGAATAGCAATAAAAAATGACAGTGAATTATGGCCTTTCAAAGTTATTCGCTGAAAAATACGGACTGGCTTTTTATAATGCGGGATATCTAAACAGTTATAAGATACAGCAGTCGAGAGAAAATAAATAAATACAAAGTGTGTAGGCTGAAATTGGATGAAAGCTTTTACATAATATGATTAAAAATATACATCAGTTGGATGGCAAATGTTGGAATTTTAGTTACATATTATGGCCTGCCAATAAACATGCAAAGATATAGGTGGTGGTAGTACAGTCCAATCAACTAAGGATTTATCCATCAGTCCATTAAGTAAATTAATGGATTGTCCTGATTTTTCTACAGTAACCATTTGATAGTGAGTCAAATTATAAACAAAATTTGTCATTGAAGACATATTGGAACATAGGCCAGTCATATCGTACTTTAAAATCGCAAACTAACGGCTAGTTCTGATTTTTTAATATGTTGTTGGGACCACAACGCAGTAGTATATATCCAAGTTTTCAGCTTCGAAAGACCTATGCTAACATCGTAGCACTCGGAAAACCGTGAAATGTTCGCACTTTTTTCGTTTTTTCTCTATATCTTCCAAACTATGCATTTGTTCATGAAGCATATTTGGAAGTAGATTAAATTTGCTACACTTTGAGTCTGGAACCAGCTCTATATAATACTTACCAAGATACAACCGTCCAAAAATTGGAAATGTGTTCAAAAAAGTGGGGAAGAAGTGGTCATAGGGTAAGATATAGCTAATGCAATTAGCTTTAATTTAAAGACAGAACGATGTCCGTAGACCTGAAATGAAACCCATATATATCCAAAATAAATATGTTGCGATGCGTTGAACTCTCTAGAGTTACTTGAGGAACACAGCCAAGCTATCATTTCGAAGCCGTTTTCCAGCTATTTCGTAAGTTTTACCAGATATAAATTCACTTAACCTAACTTTTTTTACTTGTAAAGAGACAAGCTTACCGGTCTGTATTATAGAGATGTCTTTCGGCGAGTGTAAGTCACACCGCGTTTTTGCACCACTTCTTTTGGAACCACATTTGTTTTGAACCACCTTTGAAACCACCTTCAGGACTATTATTTTTTTTTTTTTTTTTTTCTGGTCGGTCCCCCCTGGCCTCCGACTAGTCCAGAGAGTTCCTCCAGCCTCGTTACTCAACGACCACTCCCCACGTCCGCGGGGTAAGTGGTCATTGAGGTCGCAACTCATGTGTCCTGAGTAGACGCAACGAGCCAAGTATGACGGCCTTCTGCATCTTCCCAGCGATGACTTCTGCCGATTGACGGCATGCCGGGATGGTTCTTAATTCTGAGAGCAATGATTGTCGCATACCTCCGAGAGAGCCAATAACAAGAACCACCATTTTAACAGAATAACCCGCGTACAGCCTGCGGAGTTCGGAGAGTAAATCTCGATATTTTGTCCGTTTCTCCTCCTCTTTCAAGACGATGTTCTTTTCAGCCGGAGCCGAAAACTCTATAACAAACATCGTCTTGAGTTGGTGATCGAGGAGGACTATGTCAGGCTTATTGGCTTGTATCCGCCTGATGGTGGGGAATGAATAGTTCCAGTATATCCGGGACCTCTCATTCCCCACAACGGACTCAATATCCCCCGGAGCATAGGGCAACACCGGTGTCTGATCTATACCGTACGAGTGCCGTAGGTGATAATACAGCACTCGTAATGCCGCGTTATGTCGATGGATATAGGCAGAGACCGCATATGCTGGATAAGCTGACAGCAAATGCATAATGGTCTCTGGAGCCTGACGACAAGCTCTGCAGCTAACGTCAGGCACTTCTATACCCATCACGCGGCTTCGGTAGACCAGGGTGTTCAGTACACCATCTTGGCAAGCTAATATAAAACCTTCAGTCTCTGACTTCAGCCCAGCTGACCTCAAAAAGCTAAAGGTCAGCTTTCGAGATAAGCCTAAGTCTTCTATATTTCTATAGTAGACTCCGTGCAATGGCTTATCCCTGTGCTGCTGAAAACGAAGTGTATTTCCAGCAGCCCGAAGGTGGGCTTTCAACCGAGCAGGGTCCAACTCGGTGACAGAGTTTGGATTATTCCGCTCGGTGTCGAAGTCGAGACCTAGGCTATTAGCTGCTCTTTGTGCTGCCCTATATATAAAAGCTCCTACGCCAGCTCCTTCATGGTCTTTGACCATGAGGAGTAGGGGATCCGAACTCCTGATAATCTTACAGGCCGTGTTCAGAGTTACTCTGTTGTGAAGACACTCCAATCCCAAGAGTCCACGGCCTCCCTGTTGTCGTGGGAGATATAACCGCGGAACGGACGATCTCGGATGCAAACTCCGACAGAGATGCATCATTTTGCGGGTACCTACGTCGAGTTGCTGCAGCTCCTCCTGTGTCCATTTTATTACTCCAAAGGAGTAGAGTAGAATCGGAACGGCAAGCATATTTGTCGCCGACACCTTGTTGGACCCCGACAGCTCTGAGGACCAGATCTGTCGGAGCAAGTGTCGGTACTTGCCGCGGAGAGCGTATTTTGTAATATTTACCTCCTGGATGTGACTTTGTGGCACACCCAGGTAGGTATACGTCTCTCCGGCATCAAGGTGGTGTAAGATGCCTCCGTCTACTAGCTGCGCATCATCTCCGTAGTCCCCACATCGTCCTCTCTTGAGATGAATCAGTGCACATTTATCCAACCCAAACTCCATACCAATATCCGCTGTGTACTCTTGCGTCACTCGGAGGGACTGTTGTAAATCCCTTTCCCCGGAGGAATATATCTTAAGGTCATCCATATAAAATAAATGAGTGACCTTATGCCTCCTGTTTCCGGGTGGGCCGCAGTTGTAGCCACGGGTTCTTCTAAGTGCAACAGATAACGGCAGGAGTGAGATGCAGAAAAGGAGGGGACTCAGGGAATCCCCCTGGAATACACCCCGCCTAAAGACAACCGGCTCCGTTTGAACCCTGCTATCACCAGATGTAATGGTGAAGCGGGTTCTCCAGAGCGGCATCAGTGGTTCTATACATCTCACTATTGGATCTGGCACCGCAAGGCATTGGAGCAAGTGAATTATTAGCTGATGTGATGTTGTATCAAATGCCTTGCGATAGTCGATCCAGGCCATAGAAAAGTTTCGCTTGTACTGCCTGGAGTCCTGCGTGATACATCTGTCGATCAGCAGGTTCTCCTTGCAGCCAGCTACGCCTCTCTTAGAACCTCTCTGCTCGTATATCTGTTGGTAGACCCCGTCAACTGCCATGAGTACACGCATGTTCAAGATGCTTGTAAACATCTTGTAACATGCGTTCAGACAGGTTATTGGTCTGTAGTTTTTTGGGTCAGACAAATCTCCGTTCTTTGGGATGAGCACTGTTCGCCCCTCGACGAACCAGGCCGGAATCTGCTGCTCTCCATTCAGCCAGTCGTTAAAAATCCTGGCTAAATGGTGGTGGATCTGAATAAATTTCTTCCACCAATAAGTGGGGATCCTATCAGGACCCGGAGCAGCAAAGTTCTTTGAGCCCTCAAGAGCCCTCCGAACTTCTTCCGGGGTTATCGGTTGGTGCAGTTCTTGGAGCTCTGGCTGTTGATGTCTTCCACAGAAGACCTCAAACTGCGCCAGGGCTGGAGTATCTCTAATTAGTGGATGAGAAACCTCATATATTCCCTTCCAGAAGTTTTCAACCCGTTCTACCGTCGGCGGATTTTCGACTACACGCGGAGGCGGTTTGAATAAGCTAGAAGGTTTCTCGCGGAATTGTTGGTTTTCCGCGAGACTTCTAGCTCGCCTCACTAGTGACTTTTTCGTAGCCACTAGCGCCCGTATTTTGTCAAGCCAGTGCTGTTTGGTAGTTAACAGCACCGCTCTATTTAGTGTGTGGTGGAGTCGTCTTAAATATGCGGCCCAACGCCGTACTTTAGTAGTATAAGGCCTATTGGCCAATATGTAATCCATCACACACTGGATACGGGACGCGTGTTGTCTTGCCGAATGGATCTTCGCTTCAATCTGGCGCACCCGCCCAAGGATTCTGTCATTCGGAGACACGCGTATGTTACGTCTCTCCGACTGACATAGCCCCAAGGCAGCATTGTAAACTGCACAATTGATGCACCAGATATCCGCGTCTTCTGGAAGAGTTTCCCGAAGCTCTGCATCCACTCTCACCAGTTCTTGTGGTGGCAGGGGCTTGTATAGGCGTAGCGCCCTGCGGGTTCTTAAGCTCTCTTTATTATTATTATTTTTTATTATTTTTTTTTTTTTTTTTTTTTTTGCCGGTCGGTCCCCCCTGGTCTCCGACTAGTCCAGAGAGTCCCTCCAGCCTCGTTACTCAACGACCACTCCCCACGTCCGCGGGGTAAGTGGTCATTGAGGTCGCAACTCATGTGTCCTGAGTAGACGCAACGAGCCAAGTATGACGGCCTTCTGCATCTTCCCAGCGATGACTTCTGCCGATTGACGGCATGCCGGGATGGTTCTTAATTCTGAGAGCAATGATTGTCGCATACCTCCGAGAGAGCCAATAATAAGAACCACCATTTTAACAGAATAACCCGGGTACAGCCTGCGGAGTTCGGAGAGTAAATCTCGATATTTTGTCCGTTTCTCCTCCTCTTTCAAGACGATGTTCTTTTCAGCCGGAGCCGAAAACTCTATAACAAACATCGTCTTGAGTTGGTGATCGAGGAGGACTATGTCAGGCTTATTGGCTTGTATCCGCCTGACGGTGGGGAATGAATAGTTCCAGTATATCCGGGACCTCTCATTCCCCACAACGGACTCAATATCCCCCGGAGCATAGGGCAACACCGGTGTCTGATCTATACCGTACGAGTGCCGTAGGTGATAATACAGCACTCGTAATGCCGCGTTATGTCGATGGATATAGGCAGAGACCGCATATGCTGGACAAGCTGACAGCAAATGCTTATTATTATTATTATTATTATTATTATTATTATTATTATTATTATTATTATTATTATTATTGTGAGGAAACTATCAGACCTACGACGGACGTCGTTCTGTACTTAAATTAAAGCTAATTATATTCGCTACAACATATTCCCCTATGACTTTACCCGTAAAATTTGCCCCGATTTCGGGCACGAAAATTTACCAAATCTCAAACTTTAACTTTTTTGGAAAAATTGGCAATTTTTGGAGGGCTGTATCACGATAACTATTATAATTACATCGCCGGCCGGTTCTAGTCTTAAATTTAATCTATATTAAAAACGCAGTAACATGTTTTATCAACAAACGCATAGTTTAGAATAAAGTGCGCAAATTTCGCGGTTTTTCCAGTGCTACGAAGTTATCACAGGTCTTTCGAAGCTGCAAACTTGGATTTACAGTACTGGTAATGGTTCTAACAACATATTTAAAAAATCAGAACTAGCCGTTAGTTTACAATTTTAGCGATTTCTACCGTACTTTGGGACGGTTTTGTGTATTATTTTATGATTTGAATAAGGCATACAAATCGTATATGTTTCAGTAATATAAAAAAAAATATGGCACACAGAAACCAATAGAATTCTTGAGAAAAAAAATAAAAATTTAATATGCAGTCTATTGCATATTAAAGGACGATAAGTCCACGGAAAATTTTATCTCGGCACTTTTCCTGGCTGTGCCTCCCACTAATACAGATTTTCCAAGTTTCATTACCATATCTTCTTGGGGTAATTCGTATACTGTGTCGCTATGAAAATGAAACAGGTACCGCCCAAGCTTTTTTTTAAATACTTAACAGTAAAACTGTCAAAATTAATTTCAACTATTTGAGCGACAGTATTTTTTATATGTTTTTGTTGCAATTTGCGCTAATATAAAATCTCCAACAAGTGGATCATTCTCAAGTTCATCTTCAGCTTCTGTAGCGCCAAATTCTACGCCTGCTAAAGAATCATCAGATGCAATCTCACCACCGTCCACAATTTCTTCGTCAGAATTACTGTCACAGATTTTTTTGTAACTTTTTGTCTTTAACTGCAAACTTACTCTTTGTGATTTTTGCCATCATTTCAATTTCTGCTTTTTCTGGAGTGTCTGAAACAAACCTGCATCTCCCTGGCTTTTTTCCTCCTTTCTTTGTAGACTTTCTTGCTTCTGCCTTAGGTTTGCTTCTGTCTTCTCCTTGTACTTTGAGACGTTCCAAAGTACAATCACTTGTCAGGTTCCAAAGTACAAGCGCATGGTTTATATTGAGTTTTCTTAATAAAATTAAGAGTATACGGTTAAAGTAATATGGTCACGTATTATATGTAATATTAAATGATATAAATTAATTATAAAACATTCTGTTATTTACGTGGATGATTAAAGATATAAAAATGCTTTTGATAGTATGATCCGTACAATCGATTCTGCTAAACAAACTGATTGACTTATAAAGTTTACATTTCACATACAGCCGTCTATGATTAGGTAGTATATCTAGTTCTAACATTGGTGACATGGTTGCATATTTTAAAGGAAAGGGACATGTAGCTGATGTCCCAAGTACAGGCAGTCTCAAAGTACAAGCTTCTCCCCTACTGTTTGACTGGCCTAATACTACAATAATGTTTTCTGTTTGACATTTTAACATAACCCTATTTTTATGAGAAGCAAATCTTAACAATTAATAATAGAAGTTTTATGTAAGAATCAGAATCCAATCCAAACAGATCGTAGGAAAAAGCTGGAAGAAACATAATTAATTAGCGTTAAATACTAGTGTGTAGTCAAATGAGTGTGTGAACATCTCAAATGGACATTCTGTGGTATGTACTTCAGTAGACCGTTTCGCTTTGCTTATTTATGTTTTCCGCTTGATCTGCTGCCCACAGGAAAATTCGCAAACTGTAGTTGAAGTCTGTGTTGAATTACGAAACCCTTGTTCCGTCTCCAAAGAAATTTAATAATAATGCCTAGTGCTATCGAAGCATAAATTCTAACAGGCATTCTCAACTACGAAAAGTAACTACCAAGGCAACAAAAAAAGCCAGAATACCACACGAAACATATAATATATGTATATTACCATTCTTTTGCAAGTTTTTTAGCTTTCCCACTTACCGACATACACATATACACAGAATTCTATGCTCGGACAGTAAACGTTACAAAATATAAAATTTTCTGTGTGCCATGCATAAAACTTATGGAACTTATGGAATTGTTGATATAATTAATTGGGTCCAGATATAACTAAATAGTACTCTAAACTATAAATCAAATTTATATTGTAATTAGATAAATTTAGCACATAATTCTCGCTCAAACATCATGCAGTACAATTTATTATTAAACAGTACATTTTCAAGAATTATCATAAACCCAGTATCATGGATGTCAAAAGATAGCTCAAGGTTCAACCTTGAATTTGATATTAAACATCATATATGAGACGTGCAAAATGGAGAGAAATATTACCATGTGAAGATTTTGTCATATGTAAAGGTGGTTTCGACAGTGACATTCATCATATCTGAAAAAGACATTAAAATAGACCTTAACATTAAAAGGAACAAATCTAGAGACTCGAAACAAGTGAAAGAAAGCAAGTTAGTTAGTTTCGATATTTTGGTTGAAACGCGGCATCCTTTGCGAAGAAACTTTTAAATTCCGTTTAAATTGGCAAAACCTAAAAAAGTAATCAAAATCTTACCTCAGTGAACGGCTAAAATCACCAGCTACGTAAGGAAATAAAATCCAGTACTTCTCATAAGTCCAGCATCTGAAAGGAGTCTTGTGAGTTATTCCAGGTTTGAGAAGTAGGAATTTTCAGAAGAAGGAAAGGCGAGGTAAAAATACGGTACCACTTTTCATGGAACCACCCTCACATCTCATTAACCTGATATCCAAATATTTTGAAATTTTGGTGGTGAATATAATATACTTATAAAGTCTTTAGACGTACCCTCATTCGACTAGTCAGAAGCTACTAGTCGAAGTCAGAGGCGTTCGATTTTATGATAGATGAATTTAAATAATTAACTTGAGTTTTACTAAACAAATTCCTATTTTCTCAGACAGATTTTTAGGTAGCGACCGGTTTTTGTGCCTTTTACGAACTCATCTGCATTATTATCTGTAGTTGAGGAAGTGCTTTCACAGAAACAAAAAACACTTTCTTAGTTACTAGTATTCCTTTATACATTGCAGTGAACTGTCAACCAATTACCTAATAGTGTTAGTATTAATATTATTAATATTGTTTTATCGATTATTTTATTCAAGTATAAATGATCAATGAAACAAATCGTACATCACCTTATTTAAGGTGAAAGAACTTGTTGAACTCGTGTTTTTTGGGAAGTCCCGCAGGTCTTTTTTTATGTAACATGTCTAGATCGACTTTTGTTTTTAAGAATATGATGTCACTGACGTTTTTTTTTGAATGTTAACCTTTTTTAATTCGCGTTTCTTTTGCTCGAAGTTATACTTTACTGGATACGCAAAGAGATACCAGAAAAAAAATCCAACCTTGAAATTCGAATTGTTGAGTTCGAGTACCTTTAAGTAGTTTTAAACGAATATCGAAAAGTATAATTTATAGGTTTTATGGGCAAAAAGCATCGCCAATTTCCGATAAATTTCCAGAATTTAGAGCTCTGAATGATGGAAAGTAATTAGGATTTGTCCTGTCCTAAACAAATAAAAAATTAGTGCTAATCCGAACCTTAACTTTCATCCGTTCTGGAGAGTACATGGATTTATTAGTTTTCAATAACGAAATATCTCCTCGAGCCGGTGCCTAATTAGAGTTATCAGAGGACGATAACCGAGGCCATTATTTGATAAAAACTTTGAAGATTACGTAACTCCCTTTTTGATGCAAGCTTGTTTGTGAGAACGAGATAAGAGAGGTTAATATAAGATTTTCTTGCTATCTCTTTACCTCCACTCTTCGTCTGTAAGTCATAGGGATTAGGAAAATCAACCACATATTTATTATTCGATAAAACTTTTGCGGTGGACGCTGTGCAGAGCTCAAAGGGAGCTCCAGTCATGCTAATGACGTGTAACTTTATTAATTATTGAGATATTATTTATCAATTATTGGGAGTAATTACTTTATTAATTATTGGGAGGTGATCAATTTAATGTAGAAATATGTACCTAGTATTATAATGTATAATAGTATTATACATTATTATTACGTCTTCCACCACGCTATATCTTTTATATCTGATTTACTTCCAGTAATTTTCGAAGTTCCTCAAGGATACATTCTGGGTCCTATTTTATCTTGCTCCACATAAATGACTTATAGTTGAAACGATTTAAGAATGCCAATTCTGCAAAAAATTATCACCAAGGCACGATATACCTCATTTCATTTCAAATAATTTATATTTGTAAGCGTCAATTAATTGACAGCCGTTTAGTTTAGCAAGTTAAAGATCTTAGTATTCATGAATAAATAACCATAAATTGCCAGACAGCAAGGCCGAGATGAAATTTCAAAAACTGTAAGTAATGTAGTGTTTTAATCGACTAATTTATTGAAAAATTCTTTTGTGTCTCTACGATAAGGCACAAAACAGTCTGTATGAAAAGAAAACTTATGGCAGGAACTATGTAACCAATATATTTTAGATGAAGCTCCTGAGATAATTTTAGGAAATATTGGATTTGTCTATAAAATGGATAATAGCAGGAGGGTTTTAATGGAACGGCCAGAATGTTATTTCAATTGCGATTGTATTACGCCAATATTCTTGGCTATATATGTGACCTCGATAAGAAGGGGCCGAGCAGTACCATCGCTCTCTACCCCTAATATCTATATATGCTGAGACTGTTTCGCAAGGTTTAGGCCGTGCATTTCCCGTGATTTTTTTTAACACGTGACAATTTTAAGATAAAAAGAACTATTAGGCTAAATTCTTTTCTGTTAGTTTTTACAGATGCTAATGAAATGAAACATAATAACATCAGAAATAAAAAATGAAAAAATATCAGTGGACAATATTAAGGCTGTGGACAATATTAAGGCTGGAACTTTGAAGTTAAGAAGCCAATACATCTCGACATTAGTATTATCATCATTATTCATCATCGTATTCATCTACAACCAACCGATGTATGGTAATTGGTCACTGACTAACAGCTTTTAATCAATCTGTTATACGAGTGATTCTAATCTACAACAAAGGAGATAAAGAGGATGGCAGTAACTATCGACTCATATCTGGTATAGCAAAAGCAGTTTTTGAAAAAATATTTAATAAAGACACTAATTGCTTATGTTACAAGACCTAATTTTCGAAAAACAATTTAAGCGTCACCCGACATCACTGATTCAGCCAGGGTTATCTAATAGATATTGATATAATATACAGAAACCGTAGACTATGGAATATTTATAGTATGATTATATATTTAGTCTTTTTCAAGCAATCATTGAATGCACATCATTGTAATTATTGTTCAAGTATTTTGGTATTAATATACAATAATTGTGAATCGTATACAGTGTG
Source organism: Tetropium fuscum (assembly GCA_964058915.1). NCBI lineage: Eukaryota > Metazoa > Arthropoda > Insecta > Coleoptera > Cerambycidae > Tetropium > Tetropium fuscum. The sequence goes on along the minus strand of CAXKVY010000556.1, from coordinate 1,044,782 downwards.
TTTGTGTACTCCGCCGCAACTGACTATATTAGAAGTGCTTGAACCATGTAAAGTGGCGTGCTGTGAAAATATGACTAAACATAAGAAAAAAAACAACGATACGTTCCCGAGCGTCATCTTCTTCGTCGAGTTACAGCAGCAGCAGCAGTGATAGTACCAGTAGCTGACATCATCGACGTGAAGAGTCAATAAAATATTAAAACAGGAAACTGTGAGTAAAAACCGTTCATCCCATTTTTTGTAATTATATGACGAGCAACCAACGTCAAATATATCCACTCTTATCCCTGAATTTGACGCAGTTTCCATAGACATTAATGAATGGCTTGAAATTATCGTTCAAATTTATAATTGGCCCCGTAATTTTACGATATTCCAAAAACTAAATAAGCTTAAAGATGGGTTTACCAAATTCGTCCACATAGAAGCAGTATCTGATACGTCAGCCAAACATGTAATCAAAAAACTTTTCGAGATTACTACTACCTTTGGGAACCCAAAAAGATTGATCACATACGCGGGTTTGGCACTCACACCAAAAATATTTAAAGATTTCGTTGAAGGCAATGAAATCAAATAGTTTACAACAGCTCTAGGCTTACCGAGAGGAAACGGGTAATGTGAGTACCTAACCAGAATACAACAAGGACCTATCAGTACAAAACACCGAGTAACACAAAATACGCCAGCAGAACTCTTGCTCGGTTTACACATACAAACTAATAGTGGCGAGCACACAATAAGAGAAGCAGATAACATCATAGATGTTACAAAAATTAGGAAAGATGCGGCCAGAAAACTGGGAGAAAATCGGATTACACAAAATGTGGAGTATTATCAAAAGTTATGAGTTCTCCAGCTAATAACGAAAGCAAAAAACTCTTACCGAATTCTCGGGGACCATTCAAGGTAGGTGAAGTATTGCCGAACGATCGATGCCGAGTTAAGGAAGACCGATTCACCGGAAGATCTAGACGAACATAGGAAGGAGTGGTCGGTCTACACATGAAAGTATTCGACTTTCAACCTCGATAAAGTACGCATTAACCAACTCAAAAGTTCGCCATCACAAGGCAAAAGTTCGCCATCAAAGGCAAAAGATCGCCATCAAAGGCATTCAAAGAATTGCTCTCAATGGCAAAATTTTACCTTAATAGATACACTCTCTCAACAGTGATAATAGTAAGAACTCGACAGTATTGTCCATTTTTATTTCAAGGTCATCGATAGCTCGCCGCAACAAGCCTTATGAAAGTTACGGTTGATGATCGCTATAACAGGATGGCCGTGCTCACAGCAGCGTCACCCGACATCACTGACTTAGCCGGGGTTATCTAATAGAGATTAATGTAATATACAAAAACCGTAGTAAGTAGGATTATATATTTAGTCTTTGTCAAGCAATCATTGAATGCGTATCATTGTAATTATTTTTCAAGTATTTTGCTAATAATATACAATTGTAAATCGTATACAGTGTGTTTGTGTATCCGGCCCCAACGTACTCTAATAATACCTAAAAGAGAAATTAAATATTTAGGAGAACAGGCACTTACGATGCATGGGACAAATATATAAAATGTACTATAAAGAAACTACAGACAATATATTTAAGTACTTACGAAATATCTTTAACTTGCATCAATTAAGAGTACGTTATTTCGCCTTAGGAGAAACAGGCTACAGTATATTAGCGTGGGGTGGTGCGCTTAAAATTCATTTACGTTATCTGGAAATTCTTCAGAAAAGATTCTTTAGGATAATACTATATGAAGGCTTAGCACACCCTAGTAATCTGTTATATAAAGAGGAGCATATTTTTAATATTAAACACGTGCATTATTATTATCTGAACATAAAGTATCACTGGGTAAAAAATAACATATTTGCCGGGTCAGCATTATATAAAATTTGTTCTGAAGGATAGCGATATATTGTTGTGCAATCGGAAAATATGGACGTATTCACGTATTCTCGAGGATGCAAGCTTCATATTTTCAACTAAAAATAAAACTGCTGATTATCATAACAATATTAATCCTGAACCCCTTGCGAATTGGATGTGAAAAAGCTTTTCTGCTGAAGTTTGAAAGACAATAACTTTTATTAATATGAATAATGTGAGATATAGCAAATTGATTGAGGAACATCCTAATTCGGCATAGATTAAAGCAGAAATTATTAAGTAGCTACTATCAAAATATATTGATATTCCTGATCACGTGTTCAAATGCGATTTACTAAATATGGTTGGGAAATATAGACCCCAAGATATTCCTCACGCAGTCGATATATTAAGTTAAAAAATGCGCCACTTCCACCATATCACTGTCAATGCAATGGAACTAATATGGGGGAAAGATTATGAAAAACAAAATGAAAAGCTGTATTGGATACGTGGGAGCAAGCAATAGATAATGTTACTTCGCGAAATTGAACTGCAACCTATTCTATATAACAATATGAAATGTTGTTTAGTAAGTTTATATGTTTATATGTATTGTTTAGTAACTTTATACATAATAGTGGTTGTTATAATTAAAAGCTAAAAAATAGTATATTGTAGTTAAGTCAAGCGTGGTTGTCCCGAACACCCGCGACGAACACATAGTGATTTTATTATTACCCAAGTTGCGTCCTTTGAGGTTGATTTTAATTTATTTTTGGTAAACGCGAGCATCCAATAACACGAATGTCTTAGAGCAGCCTCGGCATCTAGGAACGCATGTAGTTTCTTTCGCCTAGTTTATTAAAATACCTCGGGCAATGCCAGTCTCTCATACATAATAAGTTTAATATCGTACCTCGTTCACTGAAAAGTAGTCTGTCAGACGAGGATGGAGACGGCAAACTTACCATAATTGCGAATTCCTAGAACAAGGGATTTTCAATATTTAAGCGCGGGTCTCATAGCTGCATCTGAATTATTCATCAAGAGAAGATACGAATCTGTTGTATTTGAATACCTCCATTTGGTTTATAAATTCAATTATATGTGCACGAAAAAAATAAATCGTCTCTTCGGTTTTTGCAGCTCCTGAGATATAAACCGATATATAAGGTTGATAACCTGGTTCTCTCATTGCTATCTAGTATTTCATTAACAAAGCTTCCGCAGTGTCTTCTGTATTGCAAAAAATATATATAAAAAAGTAGTATAAAGATGAAAGTATTATTTTACCTTCTAAAATGCCTTTTTTTCTGGATTTATTTAGCATTAGTCGTTATATACGACTAACTTTTATATATATTTGAATTAAATTCAGTAGCCTGTTACTAACGGACAGACGATAGCGGAACGCCAACCAGCACCTGATTGGTCAAAATGCCATTATAACTAAATAATTAATCGCCACAAAAACCTATTTCAATCATAATTACAATAGATAAGTCACAAATATTTATATTGTCTTGATTATATGAGTATTGATCACTAATAAACTATGTCTAGATTAAAAGATTACTGCGAAAGCATCAGTGTAAAAATGGGGTTTGAGAGTTATATCTACGAACCAGAATCAAAATGTCGAGGCGACGCCTCACACATAAATTGAAATTAACAGAAAGCGAATTTAATTTTTTAAATCGATATTATATAAAGTGAAAATCAATATGTAAGAGTTTTAAGTGAAATTAAGTAATTTATTTATTATGAATCAATCTTATTGGCCAGATCATAAGACAATAACAAGAAACAAGTAGGGTAACCAGGAAGTGCAAATGTTTTTAACACGGTATATCCATAGTAACAAACAACTAGAAAAGGAGTCTAGCTAAGACGTTTGATGGAGCAACAGCCACGCTCCTAAGTTTCATAAAATTTATTATAAATTAATAGTAAATCTAAAGTAATAATATTAAATTGGTGTTAAATAAGCAAGAAGAAGCATTAGCAGAAACAACTGCAAAAATAAGTGTTTTCGTCGTGTTTTATAAGTAAGAAGTGGAAGGCTTACGCCAATGATATTAATATTTTTATTTTTTTTATTTGCATTTCTGACATTACTGATGTCAGAAACAGATGTCTGACATTACTTAATTACTGATGTCAGAAACGTTGCAAAAATAAAAGTCTTGTACACGGAGAGAAATAGATTGTAACAATTGTTACGTGGAGTATTGTTAGTAATAATAAAAATATAGTAACAAATACAAGACTTCTTGCAATAGAAATAAAAACAATTGTATTAATTACAATAAAAAAATTGTTAACCTTCTATTTATTAGTAATTGCAATATATATTATAATTACTACAATGCAAATATTACGTTAATATATGATTTATTAACCATAATAATTTAAGATTGTATCATTTACAACCTAATATAGTGAGGGACCGTTTAACAATAAATTTATTCAGGCTCACAATACGGTATTGTAACCGATACAATACTACTTGTCAGCACTATAATGTGGGCTGTAAAAACTTCTGATTTGCTACTGGTCGCAACTTGTGTGGCTGCCGAAATTTGCGGTAACTAAAGTAAAGTGAAGTACTGTGAAATGATAATCTATAAGGAGATAGCTGATAGTTTTGTGGAAAGTTTATTAAGGAAATGGGGACTGGAGGAGGAAACAGTTGCATCCTTCAAAGGTAACAGTTATTATAATAATGTGTTATGGGATGGGTTTATTCAAGCCTATACTAGTAACTTAGGAATCTAATTTAATTCAATTTAAGAAGTTCGACATCTTTTAATTCATACGATAAATTAAATAAATTCTTAGTGAAAATACGAACTGCTCTGCTCGAATATGTCAAATGTCGCTAATATTTTTAAAGAATGGTGCTTAAACAATTCGCACTAAAGTTAAAAACGTTAAGGTTGAACATCTAACCTAAAATCGACGGCGCTAAAGCGAGTTACTGGTTTTTTAGTCAATTTTGTTGTAACGTTCTGTTACATTATTGAGTTAAGTTTAGATAATTTGTAGAAAGAATATGCGTTTCTTAACATTTCTGAGAAAAGATTTTTACTTTTAATAAAAAATTAGGCATTTAATAAAAAAATAGCATTTTGTGAAAAACACATCTCAAAATCTGTACGTTCAAACTGAATAATATTTTAAGGATACATTAGTTTTAGCAAATTCTTTATAGCAACTTCTTAGAATTATTGTTATAAAGGCAAGGGTTGATGGAAAAAACAACCATTAAAAATTTATGATTTTTAGATTTTTTCTCTGAAAATGGAACTTTGCATCAGGTATACTTATGGAACGGAAATGGAACGTTGCATCAATTATACTTATTTTTTTAATTTTAAGTTCTTGGCGTTGTTTTTTAAAATTAAGCAATACATTACATACTTAGAATAAGTGTGTTGGTTTTCAAAGATTATTTATTAATGGTGCTTTCGAAAAATAAATTCACCTGTACAAAAATAAATCACATATTTTTGTTTCAACTTTCCGCCAAAAATTCCCTAAAATCTCATACTGATATTGAAAGATTAGATATCACATATAAATTCTCACGTTGAAACAAACAAAGCCGTAGAAAATCACAATCCATATGAATTACTTCTATGAGCTCTATATTCTACTACTGGATAGGGCTGGAACCTTTGACGTAACTGTAACACTCGGAGTAGTTTCCACAAACACCAAAACACTTTCACTTCGCTCGACGCGCGTTTCGCCAACCAAGTTGGCATCATCCGGAGACGATTAAAACTAATCTTAAATTACAAAATCTACCATATTTATACTATTTTTCCGGTGACGTCACTAATGATATCACCATGAAATTTACGCGTGACTAATCACGCTTCAATGATCGGTTGCTAAGCAACGCGTAAAGCGGGCTACGGTATGATATCACCGTGAAATTTACGCGTGACTAATCACGCTTCAATCATCGGTTGCTAAGCAACGCGTAAAACGGGCTATACGGGATAGGTCCCTTGTCGCTATTCATACTACTATTACATTTTACAATTTCTATGCTCTCAAATGCATCAAACTGTTTATTATTGGTCACATTTCTAACTAATCTTAAATTACTAATATCTATTCTATGATTGTTGTCAAAAGCATGTTGTGCAACACTAGACTTATCTGTTCTTCCATATTTTAGATGAGCCATATGTTCTTTAAATCTGGTGTTAATTGACCGTCTCGTTTGTCCAATATATTTTCGATCACAATCATTACAACTAATTTCGTAAATCCCAGACCTTTCATTTGGAACAATTTTATCCTTTGGATTGTCTAAAAGTTGTTGTAATTTGTTGCTCGACGAATGAATCGCTATTATACCCACGTTTTTGAAAACCTTACTCAAACCACGACTAAACCGGGGTTCGTACGGGATGGATACATATTTTGAAGCCTCTATATCCTTTTGAAAGGTCGTAGAATTACGAAGTGTGTCCTTAAATTTACGCTTCCTAATTAATTTTTCAACTATATCTCTAGGATAACCATTACTCACAGCTATATCTTTAATTAATACTTTTTCTTTTTCAAATCTCTCATTACTGAGAGGGAAACTTAGTAAACGATGGACAAGAAAATTGAAACTTTCCATTTTATGTTGATAGCAGTGGTGAGAGTCATTAGGGATATATCTGATCGTACTGGTATCTTTTCTATATATATCAAATTCTAACCTATTATCACTATTTTTAATTACTAATACATCTAAAAATGAAAGTTTTCCATTATTTCCTAGTTCATATGTAAACTTTACAGAAGTGAAACGACTATTTAATTTGGAAATGAAGTTTTCTACATCCGCAATCTTAGTGTCAAACACGGCAAAAATGTCATCCACATACCTAAGCCAAATCCTAGGAAAATACTCGAATTCTTCTTTTGCTTCAGTTTCAAAACGACTCATGAAGACATTAGCAATTTAAGGCGATAAACAGTTACCCATTGCGGTTCCTTCATGTTGTTCATAAAACTTGTCATTGAAACGGACGCAATTTTGTTTCATACAAAGTTTTGTAAGGTTTATATATTCTTCTATTACTTCTCTTCTATAGTTGTTTAATTCGAGTAAATCCTCAAGGTAGTCCAAGGTCTGTGGAATTGGTACACTAGGAAATAATGAACAAACATCAAAGGAAATCAAAATTTCACCCTCTTGCAATTGAATATTCTTGACCTTATCAATGAAATCATTCGAATTTTTAACTGAAAAACTAGGCTGTGCAATGGGCAAACTTTCAAATTCCTTAGTCAACCATTTTGATAAGTGGTAAGTCGGAGATCCAATAGACGATACTATTGGACGCACCGACTTTCCTGGCTTCTGAATTTTTGGTAGACAATACAATCTAGGTAGAGTAGGGTTAGACACACGTAACCCATTCTTAACAGGTGGAGTAATAAGGTTGTTACATGATTTGAGGACATTTTTTATTTCAGTGGTCATTCTACTGGTCACTACTATATATGTAGTATAATATATATATAGTATAATATATAATATAATATATAATATAATATATAATATATAATATATAATATATAATATATAATATATAATATATAATATATAATATATAATATATAATATATAATATATAATATATAATATATAATATATAATATATAATATATAATATATAATATATAATATATAATATATAATATATAATATATAATATATAATATATAATATATAATATATAATATATAATATATAATATATAATATATAATATATAATATATAATATATAATATATAATATATAATATATAATATATAATATATAATATATAATATATAATATATAATTTATAATATATAATATATAATATATAATATATAATATATAATATATAATATATAATATATAATATATAATATATAATATATAATATATAATATATAATATATAATATATAATATATAATATATAATATATAATATATAATATATAATATATAATATATAATATATAATATATAATATATAATATATAATATATAATATATAATATATAATATATAATATATAATATATAATATATAATATATAATATATAATATATAATATATAATATATAATATATAATATATAATATATAATATATAATATATAATATATAATATATAATATATAATATATAATATATAATATATAATATATAATATATAATATATAATATATAATATATAATATATTATAATATATAATATATAATATATAATATATAATATATAATATATAATATATAATATATAATATATAATATATAATATATAATATATAATATATAATATATAATATATAATATATAATATATAATATATAATATATAATATATAATATATAATATATAATATATAATATATAATATATAATATATAATATATAATATATAATATATAATATATAATATATAATATATAATATATAATATATAATATATAATATATAATATATAATATATAATATATAATATATAATATATAATATATAATATATAATATATAATATATAACATATAACATATAATATATAATATATAATATATAATATATAATATATAATATATAATATATAATATATAATATATAATATATAATATATAATATATAATATATAATATATAATATATAATATATAATATATAATATATAATATATAATATATAATATATAATATATAATATATAATATATAATATATAATATATAATATATAATATATAATATATAATATATAATATATAATATATAATATATAATATATAATATATAATATATAATATATAATATATAATATATAATATATAATATATAATATATAATATATAATATATAATATATAATATATAATATATAATATATAATATATAATATATAATATATAATATATAATATATAATATATAATATATAATATATAATATATAATATATAATATATAATATATAATATATAATATATAATATATAATATATAATATATAATATATAATATATAATATATAATATATAATATATAATATATAATATATAATATATAATATATAATATATAATATATAATATATAATATATAATATATAATATATAATATATAATATATAATATATAATATATAATATATAATATATAATATATAATATATAATATATAATATATAATATATAATATATATAGTACCTATAATATATATGTAGTATAATAGTAGTATGAATAGCGACAAGGGACCTATCCCGTATAGCCCGCTTTACGCGTTGCTTAGCAACCGATGATTGAAGCGTGATTAGTCACGCGTAAATTTCACGGTGATATCATACCGTAGCCCGCTTTACGCGTTGCTTAGCAACCGATCATTGAAGCGTGATTAGTCACGCGTAAATTTCACGGTGATATAATTAGTGACGTCACCGGAAAAATAGTATAAATATGGTAGATTTTGTAATTTAAGATTAGTTTTAATCGTCTCCGGATGATGCCAACTTGGTTGGCGAAACGCGCGTCGAGCGAAGTGAAAGTGTTTTGGTGTTTGTGGAAACTACTCCGAGTGTTTTTATATTCTACGTATATTTCTATGTTAACGTTTTTACTCCAACAATTATGTCATATAATAACACCGTTATCAAAGGTTAACAGTCATTGGTGGATACTTATATCCCCGACTCTTTTACCGCTAATAATAATATTTATAATATTAGTAAGAATAATAATCATAATTTTGCCAATTTATGAAAATAAGATATCTGATGCAGTTATCAGGAGCAAATATGACGATTGGCAGGACTGTATCTCAAAATGTAGTAATCCGTTGATGATAATATTTAATTTAACTTTAATAACAGCCTGATTTTCTTGAAATATACAAGCTGTCTCGAGCCCGCCTCTATTATTTTCAGAAGCGTAAATAACCCATGCCCACAGCCGCAGTTATTTACCCTTAGTTTTGTGGTTATATTTTATGCGTTCTCTACGAATAGTGTTTTGCTTTGTTTCTGTACATTATTGTAAGAAAATGGAGCTAGGATTTTTCTAAAGTAAGTGCAGAAAATCTTCCTAAAGTTGATTTTAGCATGATGGACGAGTTTTACATCTCAAATTTAGATTATTTGTCAGTAGAAGTCAGTGTCAACAAAGTCTATTTCAAAGTCCACTGTCAAAACTATTTACTACTATTTAACTACTCTCTTCTATGCAATGTTTTGTAGTCAGTGCAACACAATATTGTTATTCTATTACTATCTAAGGCTGTTATTGACAGTGTAATAGTTATAAATAAAATCCATAATTGTACTTGATATGGTGCATTGTTTGTACTCAGTACAACGCAATACTGTAAATCTATTACAATCCAAGATTGTTGTCGACACTGTACAATACGAAATAGTTAGAATTAAAACACATTTTTTACAATAAACGAATTATGACAATAACAATTAATGAGTAGCTGTAACTTTTTATTGTTATGTTTACTATATTTTCTCATAATGGTTATAATAAATTTCTCTCCGTGTACTTTTCCGAAAGCGTATTTTTTACAGGCGATTTTTAAAACGAATATGTATATGAAAAAAATTAAATAAAAATTGATATTGTAATTTATCATGTTTAAATAATGACATTGCAAGGTTTTGCCTGTCAAAAATTCATAATATAGTTTGTACATAAGGTACATGTTATTTTTCGCAATATTAATATTCGAATTAGGTATGCCATGAAATAAGATTTAACTATAAAGAGATACGTTTTACAAAAAAAATTCAAAGAGGATTTTGGAACAAAAGGCAATAAAATTACTTAATATACTAAACAATAAAATTGGTTTGACCTTCTACGATGGATGACAAGTTAAGCCGCTGAGGACGAGCTGCTTAAAACCCATAATAATAACATTGCATGTATGTCTTCTACGAAAATTTAACGCGATGTATGCGCCCTATTTATTGTAGTGCTAAATAATATGTGCTGATATGAGAGCTTTGAAAGCCCATTTTAATAATAATATTTTCAAAAAACTTTATGTTCACTAGGTATACGATCCAGGCACCTCCTCCATGTTACCGTTTTCTTGCAACAAAATATTAAATCTCGCATCATAGCACATTCTCGGTATTCCAAAATGATATATCGCCAATTTACATATATTCCGTGAATATATATTTTTGCAAATAGAACCGGCGGCGGCGAGTGTTATAGCCGCCAATTTTATCACGTGTAAATTTAAATGTTATTAGAGCTGTTTGATTAATTCAACCCGATTTCTGGGAAGCTCGTAAAGCCGGCAGCGCACTGAATTTTTATTGCAGTCTTATCTCCCTCGCTGAAGATGTTATGTTTCTATTAAGTAGAATATGTATTAGACCGTCAAAGGTTCTTCTGGTTGGTGGGAGGTTTCCGGGACATGTCAGTCGTCTTTGCCAACCGCCGCGCCGCAGCCTCGAAGATTGGGAAAACGAAAATAAGACGCTTTAGAATCCGAGTGATCATTTCACCGCACAAATTTATATATAAGAAACTGTGCCCGAAATTAAAGCATAAATGTAACATAAAATCTAATCGAGATAAGCAAGACATTATACCAATGTCAAATAGTTACTTAAAACTCATTATTATATTGTGAACATAAAGCAGAAAGTAGCAATGTATGCCCATGCATGAACAAATAATGTTGCAATCAAGAAAGTGCGATGTTCTTTACCTTTTTTGTCTGGGTCTCCCCCAAGTTTGTTTTAAGTTGCTGAAAAAATTACATTCTCAACTCAAAGATTTACTCCTAGCTGACTTTAGTACTCAGATTAAACTCGGCTGTTCAGTTTCTTCTTTCTCGGGATGCCACGTAAAAACAATGAAACTTTACTTACATCTTTACTGGACTCTTGGATAACAAGTTTTCAACTCTAGTAAATCACTAAATGCGATTATAAGACCGCGGAGGGCAATTAAGATTTACAAGATACATAGAATCTGAAACGACAAATAAATCCACTCTGTTCACATATTAACTTATTGTCAGATTCATATAATATTTAACGCATAAGGATAATTTTATGAGTTTGCTTTGTATTATTTAACGTCGAGTTTAACAAGTTGAGGAAGGAGGAAAATTTAGCAATCAACGTCAATCCCGGGCGCAGATGCGGTCCGCAAAATAATTTTATGTTACTATATCTCCCGCACAAGTCTCTGACTTCTAGGCTCTTCACTGTGATTAGAATGTCGTGTAGTGATATTATATATAGCGAGGAAGATCTTAAGAAAACGCTTGCTACTGGCCAAACAAGAAAACAAGCAAAATTGTTATATAAAAAAATACATTGCACGTTGATGGAACTGTTTACGAAATCCGAGACCTAATAGATGCCGATACAGAATCGGAAGAAGCCACAAAGAGTGCGCGCGCCACACCTTTAAGGCAATAAGGAAATATACAGGACCATCTGCTGGAGGAAATAAATACACCAAAAATACTTGTGATTTCAAAAAAAAATCAACAATTACTCACCCCGAGAAGAAACTTAGAAATCGCTCTATTTATTAAGTCAATCGGCACCAGATACCTTGCTATAACTGTAGCTATAACCGGCATTTATCCTTGATGTAACCAGTACCTTAGATGTATTTTTTTTTAAATTTTATACTAAAAATATGTACAATATTATATATTGCTATTGTAAAATAATATATCCATATCCATATTGCTATTATAAAGTATGGATCCATATATTAGAGGATATATAAATAATCTATCATCTGCTAAAGTATTGAAAAATATTCAGAACTTTTCTATAATTTTAAGATCTATCATATGAATATTCGGAGTATTTCAAAGAATATAGATGAATTATTTATATTTTTACACGAGTCGGCAACTGATTTTGATATAATTATATTAACCGAGACAAGGCAACTAGATGACGACCATATTTGTAATATAAATGGTTATATCACCTATTATAATTATGGTTTCAACCAAAATGGCATTATTGCATTAGTCAAGGATTCTTTGCATGTTGAAATGCCAACTATAAAATTAAACGACGTCACTGCTACTCAATTTTTAGTATCGGGAACACTAAATGTATCCATAATGGCAATATATAGATTGTGTAAAACAATTTAATCTAGAATTATTAAGTTATCTACAAAATTTTTAAAAATGTGACAGATATAATTACTGGTGATCTAATATAGACTTGTTGGATAAATATTGTAGTGATGTAGAAGAATATAGAATAGCAAAATATTATGTCTTGTTTTGACTACGTGTCTTACATAAATGATTATACTATGCTCCGCTGTCCGTCCGTCTGTCCGTCTGTCACCAGGCTGTATCTCATGAACCGTAGTGAGACAGTTGAAATTTTCGCAGATGATTTCTGACACAGGTATTTCTGTTGCCGCTATATCAACAAACACTAAAAAACAGAATGAAATATATATAAGGGGGCTCCCATATAACAAATGGACATGGATCTGAATCTGTATGCTAATAAATGCCGGAGTCGCCGGTCGGACGAAATTAATTATTATCTTAAGTAGGTAGGCATTAGATATCATAAGTAGGTAGGTGTACGCAAGTACTTAATCTAAGTCAGTACCCATAAGTGGGGATCCCATCATACAACAGACATGATTTTTTTGCCGTTTTTATAGATAATGGTACGGAACCCTTCGTGCGCGAGTCCGACTCGCACTTGGCCGGTTTTTCATAAGACATTCGACAAAACAAGGTAAATATCTGTGATAATTTGAGGTCATTTATTTTTAGATATTATATAACAGATCAATCTCCAATAGTTTTATCCCTAAAAGTTGAAAATCTTTAACCAAATGTACCCACAAATAAAAATTGGAAAATTTTTTATTGAGGTATAATTTATTGATGGAAAATTGGGAGAGTGTTTATTAAGAACAAAACATACGCAATACATAGTAACATACATAATATGGTATATACATTTATTGACACAAAACAGTCTCATATAAAAAATAGTACAAAAGCTGTATATACGAAAAGGAAAAAAGTGTATATAAGAAGAAATGCGTTACAAGTGAAATTTCATCCTTAGTTAATGAAATAAGTAATCTTTATAAAATGTGTCTCAGGTATCTATATAATTTAAACATAAAACAACAGTCAAACAATATTCGTAAATCTTTAGAAGATAAACAGTGTTCAATAATAATATTATTAATTTAAAGTAGTAGTTACTTCCTTCGTTGTATATGATACTTTTTGCATTTGACACATTTAAAATTTAGCAATTATGGAAACACAGTATCACATAAATGGAAGTTAGATGTACACAACTAGATTTTAGTAAAAATTCGTTATAAGGCTTTTTCTATTTTTGTTGCTCACGCCTGTACAACATTTTGACATAAATTCAATATTGATATATAAAATCATCAGGCATACATTTATCTAGAAGCTATAAAAGTTTAAACTTTTAAATCTTATAAGACTTAAGTCTATAAGACTTAAATCTATAAGTCTTATATTTCAGATAGAACTTTTAGAATTAAGCAGGAAGACGCTTATTCTGAACTTAAAGAAATCAAGGCGGGAGTACCACAAGGGAGTGTATTAGGGCCAGTCCTTTATCTACTATACACCAGTGATATTCCTGAATTAGAATATGACATGATAGCCACCTTTGCTGATGACACTGCTATAATGGTTGTGGGAAAGGATCACCAAGAAGCGGCAATAAATCTGCAAAAATCAGTTGACAAAATCAACACCTGGACTAAGCAATGGAGAATTAAACTAAATGAGAGTAAATCTGCCCATGTTAATTTCACTAACAAGAGAGACCGACATATCCCTGTTAGCATAAACAATATCCAAGTACCATATGCCGATACAGCAAAATATTTGGGTATAACACTGGACGCTAAGCTACGCTGGAGAGCACATGTCAAAAAGAAAAAGGAAGAATTAGATATAAGATTTAAAATAATGTATTGGCTACTTGGACGAAATTCCACACTGTCAATATATAACAAAGTACTTTTGTACAAACAAATTCTCAAGCCCGTATGGACATATGGCATCCAGCTGTGGGGTTGTGCCAGTAAGAGCAATCTAGATATAATCCAGCGATTCCAAAACAAAGTGTTAAGGAGCATCGTTAATGCCCCCTGGTATTGCAGAAATAGTGACCTCCATATGGACATGGGAATGGACACCGTTATCCAGACCATCAGCGAATTCGCCAAAAGTCACGAACAGCGACTTCATCGTCACGTCAATGTCGAAGTCATCCAGCTCCTCGACAATACAAACCAGATTCGAAGGCTCAGGAGGATCAAACCCTTCGAGCTAGTATAATTTTGTGTTAGTGCAAAAGCAGAGAACAGTGCCTGTGTACACATTAATATTAGTGTAATTAAGTATTAGAAAAATATAAGGAACACTAGTGAGTAAGTCCTTAGATGTAAGTTTTGTAGCAGTAGTAAATTAGGTTAGAAAAATATTACTCATTGATCTAAGTTCAGATCAGATTGTAATTATAGTAAATGCCATTGGTGTTTGTATACAAAAAAAAAAAAAAAATCTTATAGAATATATTTAAAACAATCATAGAAATCTTTATCATAGAAAATATTGAACTATATATCAGAATTCATAAGCATTTAGAGAGAAAGTGACACTAAAATTGTTTGTTTGGTTAAAACAAAATAAATCAGTTTTGTTTTAACCAAACAAACAATTTTAGTGTCACTTTCTCTCTAAATGCTTATGAATTCTGATATATAGTTCAATATTTTCTATGATAAAGATTTGATGGCATGTATTAATTATTTTTCGAAATTTCGAAGAAAATTCTTATAGTCACCGTGGAATATATATTACGGAGTAGAGACGTTACTTTATTATCACGTTCAGTATTCGCAGCAAAGCCAAGTTTAGTGCCCACTACTACAGCAGATTAGCCCTCTCAGGCGACCCCATAATCAAAATAAATCAGTTTTGTTTTAACCAAACAAACAATTTTAGTGTCACTTTCTCTCTAAATGCTTATGAATTCTGATATATAGTTCAATATTTTCTATGATAAAGATTTGATGGCATGTATTAATTATTTTTCGAAATTTCGAAGAAAATTCTTATAGTCACCGTGGAATATATATTACGGAGTAGAGACGTTACTTTATTATCACGTTCAGTATTCGCAGCAAAGCCAAGTTTAGTGCCCACTACTACAGCAGATTAGCCCTCTCAGGCGACCCCATCAAACAGAGTCCGTTACAATCGCCATTAAGAGATCTCCGAGCAATAAACTTTTACCCTTCCAAGTTGATAATTCAATTACATCTCTGGAATGTCCCAAAACGGCACGCAACTGATGCCGTTTGATGACCAAACTCGATCCTTTCCTAATAACTTGATGAGTTTTATTTTATGAAATGAATCAACTTCTTTTATTGATTTCCTCGAAAACTCGTTTTTTCAGAGAAAAATAATACTGTTAAAAATATGGTCACTTTCTTCTTACAGAGATTTCGTTAATTTATTTAAACCTCCTGAATGAGTATAGGAAAATAATAAGTGGCTTTAATTTAAGCGTTGATTGTAACGGCATACGAATATTTTGAGGCCATCTTAGAAGTCTTGTAAGATACATAATAGATAGGTTATATATAATAGTGCAGTCTGCCTATTTTTGGCCCTATGTTAATTTTTCACTTCGGAATTTTTCAACCAAAATATGTAAAACATCGGAATTTTTTCGGAAAATTCATTAAACCAAAATACAAACAACTTGCACCTCCAGGGATCATAGTAAATTGGGCCCAAAAAAAACCTACAAAAAGTCGATTTTCTTGTTAAAAAAAAACGATTCTGCAACCGATTTTTGGCATATTAACGATCAAATTAAAAGCGCGCAATAAATAAAAATGTTAGTACAGCATTTCAAGAAAATTTTAAACTCAAAATTGACTCTAAATATGAAAGCGTGATGAACTATTGAAAATTTAAAAAAACGTGATTTTTTTTCGAAAAAATTAATTTTTGCAAAAAGTTTATAATATTTTTGAATTTTTTTATAATGATCTTTTTCAGTTACTAGACAGCTACACTTTCACCAAGATTGGTGAAAAAAAATATTTGTTATCACGAAGATATGAGCGTTTCAAGAAAACGCGATTTTTAACGTTTTTGCAAATAAATAATTTATTTTTGAATTTTTTGAGATCGAATTTCCACAGATCGATCCGTATTTAATAGTTCTGCAACTTTCGTATAAAACTTTTTTTCATTGTATGTCACCATGACAGAGTAAAATGGAAAAAACCGTTTTTGGCCAACTTTGGGCCCAATTTACTATGGGCCCTGGAGGTGCCAGTTGTTTGTATTTTGGTTTTTTGAATTCTGCGGAAAATATCAGATTTTTTGCATATTTTTGTTTACTCTATCTGCACTTAAGGGTCCAAATCCGTAGGCAGACCCCGCTAATAATAGAATTGACCATATTAGTTAGATTTTCAAAATCCGGGCGCGAAATTTGAAATGGGTTCCTAAACACACTTCAGCAAATTTGAGTGCCATGTATTTTTTATGGGAGATTCAAAAGTGTGATTTTCAGACGGGAATTTCTGGGGTTTTGGGCATTTCTTAGTATTTAAACCCATTATTCGTCAAACTTTTAACATATTTCTCTACAATTCAAGTCCAAATTATTTTTTTAGTCCTATGAGTTAATTAAATAAATGCTTTTAAGTTAAATTGTCTCTTTTCCATGGACGTACGTCGCGTATGAGTTTTAACATTTCTTACGCAAGAGCGCCAGGCCAGCTGTAAAAGTAAGGTTAAGGGTTATGTTATGATATTGTCGTTGTGTTGTTTATTACTATTTTGGTCAATGTTTATCGATTTTTTACATTAATGATGTAATAATATACCTACTATGTACACTTTTATAAAAGGATAATGGAAAAAAAGGGCTCAAATGTGGATTTCTCCATATAAGTACCTACCTAGCGGACCTAGATACCGGATTATTATTTATATGGACATTTTTGTTATGTAAGGTTTTTCATTAACTAACTAAACATATACCGCACAGCAAACTTGATGACACTAATGGAAAAGCCTTGGAAAAACAATGGTATTGTGCTTTATACCTTTCGATCGAATAGATGTTCTGCACTTATTCCTATCATATGCATACTCTGTTCAGGTCGGGGCAACTAAGAACAAGATACATCAGTTGATGCTGATACTGAATGATGTACTTTTAATAAATTTAATTAGTCATCAAATTGAAAAGATTTTAAGTTAACTTAGACTACATATTCTGGCCTCTAGGAAAAAATCACTTATGGTTCCGAGTTTGATTAGGTAGGTACTCTATCTTCACACATTTTCTAACCAATACTCAAAATCAATTATTTGCAATCAGAAAAAAACAGATAAGTCTGTGATGAAAACTGCAAAACGTGAATTAGGTAAATCAAAATAAAATGAGATTAGATGTTACTTAGGACACAAATATAATACAAATTCAGCGATGTTGCCACAAATAAATATTGCCGGTTTTTAAATTAACACAATGAAATTATAATTTATTATGTAAGAAACTCTTATTAAATAAGTTTATCTAAAACTCAAAACCTTACAGTACCTACGCAGATACTGTCAGTACCTACACAGATACTGTCGTACCTACCACTCAAGGCCTCAAGGACCATATATTATGTCAAACCCCTTCCTCTCTGAACCATTGGATCAAGCAACAACATACGTTTTTCATACAAACATTGCCTTCTAAAATTGGTAATATGTTTATTTTGATAATGTTTAATCAATATTTTAACACTCTCTCAGTCAAATAAAATATCAATGTATTTATTCAACTTTTTTCACTAAGAAACTTTCTATATCACGTCTACAACACCCTGAACTTGAGCCCCCATAAGACATCAATACATTAATTTTTAAACTAGGAAACGGCGCCAATTTGAGATCATAACCTAACTAATATGGTCAATTAGGCAATCAAACAACCTGTCAAATATTATACACAATATGGCGCGTAGGGCAGACGGTTATGTTTACATTGAGAATGCATCGAAATCAACTCACCCTCGACGCCATATTGAATTCCGATTTGGTCACGTGGTTTCATTTGTCTAATAATAATAATAACAGAACAAAAATATAAATAGGTTATGTCAACGTCTAGCATCGAATGCTTACTTTATTTCTCATCAGGTGGCTTATCTCTTACCTGGATTGGCGAATTCAAGAAGCTTATTTCAGGAGTGGTCAATGTAGCCCTCAGGAAACATAGTAAAGTGCAACTGAAGTTTAAATTCAACTCCGTCGTGCTGTTTATTATTTCTGTAGTCTAGCAGTATAGGCACGGAATGGCCCCCAGTAAAGCTCTCGGGCACTAAATTCATCAAAGCCCGGTGTATAAATAATGTATCTGGAATCCGTTGCGAAATGGAGCGGAATAAAGAGCTGACGTAAAGTGTCACATTTATTGTATCCTTCAATAAAATATGAAGGAGTAAAGTGATCTCATGTATTACACAACGCCACGGTGGTCTGATTTGTATAATACTACTATTTGAATTGAAATTTTACGTGTGGTGTGTTATCAATGCGCGAAACGGATTTAAATTTCAATTTGATGTGTAAACTCTGAGTTGACGTTTCTCTTTCAGCAGGTGATGTTATTTGTGTACAGCAACACATGCTCTTTCACTGATAGCATAGATTTACCTATATCCTTTACTATTACATATATTTCACTTACATGTAAGTGTAATGTCTTCCTGTGACCAGTCTTTGTATCTTTAATATTTATCATATATTATGTTGTATATTTTATTGTTGTATATAGATTTTATATATTATGTCATAATGTTGTATAAATAAAACAAGTATATATAGTAGACTTGGTAGGTAACTATATGTCTAGAAATGTGTTTGCCTGTCAATACTAATATCACATAAAAATATCGCTAGAAAATAATAGGATATACAGAAATGTAAATTACCAATTAAATAAATCGTATATAATTCTGAAGATCCGCATTAAAAGAGATAGAACTTGTGAAACTTCTCGATCATTCGTTACCGTTTTAATTTTCTATATAACTATCGTTTTATAATTGACATAGATAAATATTGATAAATATTAAATTAAAATTGTTCACTGTCATATTGTTAAATGGGCGCCAGTTTATTGTAAACTGGCGCCCATTTAATAAAGAGTCTACGAAATTAATGAGAAATTTAAAGTAAGTACCTTCCAATTAATCTTCTATTATCAACTAATTTTCTAATATCAATCTATTTTCAATCAACTATTTATTATCAACCTATTTTCAATCAACTATCTATTATCAACTAATCTTCTAATATCAACCTATTTTCCTCCCTCATCATAAATAATTTCAAATGAAACTAGCCATATTTAATATTATGTGTTACCATACACTGATTTAGTCATAAACAAAATTTTCTATTATATCTATCAAATTAAGCTATTAATATCAATTTTCTATATTATAGAAAATTAAAACTTGTAGTATTCTTCATCTAGTTTTGATTAGAGCATGAAGATACTTAACCTCAAGTTGGGTTCAAAATAGACATGTAAAGTGCTTCTGTATGCTTTTTAACTGATGAATTTTACTTTATGCTGAAGAAAATTTAATTTATCATTAAAGCTATTTCTTTTCAAAGATTGTTGACTATGTACTTGTTTTATTTCTTTAAATTTATTCTGGTAGTAAAGATATATTGGTTTGCATTTTAAATAGTACATGTATATATTTTTTTAAATGTTTATACTTTGAAGATGATAATTAGTTACTCGTATATTTATTAACATTGTAGCTAACTGCCAACCAATCACGTATTAAATAATTTATGCTATTTACGTTCACACTAGAATCTATTTTAAAACTACAGAAATTGCTTGCTTAGTCAAAACTAACTTAACTTAGTTTTGACTAAGCAAGCAATTTCTGTATCACTCCCTCATTGAATGCTCAGAACTCTACTGTATATGTAATTCAATATTCTCTAGCACGTAGTTGGAGGAAGTAGTTGTTTTTCAATAGGTTCAACAAGATTTTATGCATTTTAAAGTTTAACATCTTCTGGATAACTGTATGCCTAATGTTTTTATACATAATATGTTCAAATAGAACAAATATAAATAGTAGACTAGGTTTGTGTATTCTAAGAATTTGAGTTCCATCAAAAGCTAATGTCATAAAACGTCACTGCAAGTGTTGGAGTATTAATATTTTAAATTCAAGTATAAATGATCAATGAAACAAATCGTACACTGCCCTGAAGATCCTCAATAAAGGTGAAAGAACTTGTAAAACTTCTAAGTGGTTCGTTTCCGTGTGTATGTGCAGACATAGCACTGGTAAGTGTATCTTCCTTCTTATTCGTCTATTTGCTTATTTCTCCTTCTTCTCTTCTGAAGATTACTTTTCACAAAACAAATATGTATATGTATATATATATATATATATATATATATATATATATATATATATATATATATATATATATATATATATATATATATATATATATATATATATATCCATGTAATTAGATATGTATTAGATTGAAGATATTCAATAACACTTAAAAACTTAAATATATATAAATTTAATCATTAAATAAAACAATTTGATATTCATAGGTAAGATATCGATAAAGATATCATGTAACCCAAGATTCAATCAAACATTGAGCATCTATGACTACATACAGTATATTCAAACTTGACATAGTAATTACAAATTACAAAGCGAGTGGAAATAAAGTTAGAATATTTATTTAAAGTAAAAATATTGTCCAAATGGTAATTTCAAATGACAGCTTATGTCACATATAAGGCCAACTTCACAATACAATACCTTAAACAAATAGAGAAATATATAAATTCAAATAGCATTGTAATGTAACGATAATATTAAGTATTTGTAATAATTAAAATGCATATAAATGCAATTAAAATATCCATATAAAGATTACTTACCAATATTGAGATATCCAAAATACAGATAAAATCTTTGAAAACTTCTAAATAAGCACACATATAATTTATTGTGTGTATCATTTAATTTTAGGTTAGAATATCTGAATATTTTAATAATATTGATTTAACAAGTAATTTAGTTTTAAAGCATTTTCCTGCAATTATTTCTTTCTTTTAACATATAGGAATCTACGATACACAGTACACACAAACTTAAAATGTTTGAGGCTTAGATACGATCCAGAATCGTTAATAAGACAATAGGTAGATGGAGTTATGTGTACTGTAGAATATTATATATAAAGTAAGTAGGTAATATCTTTAAATATAAGTAATATACAACCAAAAATTTCAATTGCGACACAAATGTGTATAATTGGTTGCATATGCATTATATAGTATATAATTCTCTAATTGAGGTAATTGATATATAAAAGTAAAATTGTAAATAAAATTTGTTAAATTTTGGTAATTGCTATATATATTGTCTTTGTTGTGAATGCATATTTTCTGCTGTTTTGCCCTAAAGAACATACTTCTGTGACAAAGAGCATGCTATAGTGAACGTGAAGGCAGCTAACGCTATAACCAGATAATGAACAAACAAAGTAGGTATAATATCGTAAATATATAACTTCAAATAAATATAAAATTAAAATAACACTAAAATTTAAAAAATAAAACCCTATACTAAATTAAATTATATATAGTATACAAACTAATCCAATACTATTACAATATATATATATATATATATATATATATATATATATATATATATATATATATATATATATATATATATATATATATATATATATATATATATATATATATATATATATATATATATATCCAGATATCGATATATCCAACTAATGAGTCTTTGATTTCTCATTGTAATTGATTGCCACGATTGAACTTATGATTACTTCTTACTATATTATTTTCATGTTACAAAATGACTATAGATATCTTTATCTGGGTAAATGGTATATCTTTGTCCTATTCTATTTTTTATATCCCGCTATATCGATATTTCTATATATTGCCTAAATAGCGCTTCGCTAGTACCGAGCCCGAAGTAAGGACTGTCGACAGGTACCAAATAATTTTAAGCTGCTTTCCTTTCGTTGTAACAAGCCCGCTGAATATTAAGATTCCGTACCGTACCGAACCCATCGCTTAATTAACACCTGATCCGTCCCTTGAAGAATAATAGCATTAATGAGATAGATCGACGTCAGAATGTCGAGTAGTCTATTGCAAAGTTGGAATTATTCTCAATTAGGCTTTCACAATCATTCCACAACGTGTTCGGAAAATGTTATAGCCCTTGAAGTATCTGCTGCGTCTAATGAAGATGGATAACAAACAACTGGCAAGGGGTGATTTAAAATTCCTGTCCAGATACCTCCAGATAGTTCTTGCTCTCAAGAATGCGAAGTTCAATAGGTGTGGAAGGTGTGCAAGTAATGTATTATCACGAAAGTTCCCACGAAATTGCTCTGGTAAATTGGGCATCGCTATACGTTTATTGTGATATGTTGTAATGTTGTTCCAGAAGTAATGTTTATCTAAGCTATTTTTAGGACGTAACGTGATATAAATATTGTAAAATATAATAAATCAATATTACTAGAATAGAATAGAAAATATGTATTCCAGTAAAAGAGTTCTTGATAATTCTTGATTCAATTCAATTCAATTCAATTCTTGATATATGACATGTCAATTAACAGTATTAATGTAATAGCACTGAAGTTAAGAGTCCTATAAAAACAACATGTACAGAACACATTCCTACAGAAAATACACAGAAACAACATACCTATAGACAATTACACTATCTACTAAAATATTCATGGAACTGAAAGCATAGGTAAAAGACATTTTTTTAAATTACCTAAACTTTTTCAAGGATATGTTAGTTTTCAAAGAATCAGGTAAACCATTATAAATACGTATGCACATGGAATGTGGCCTGTTAAGACGTGATTCAGTTCCACAGTAACCTCAGGTGAGCGTTATGCCCAGAATTATAGCCATGAATGTTTTCTTGTTTCTCGTACGTAATTTTTTTTCACATATACTGCGGAAGAATATATATATATATATATATATATATATATATATATATATATATATATATATATATATATATATATATATATATATATATATATATATATATATATATATATATATATATATATATATATATATATATATATATATATATATATATATAAATAAATTATTATATATATATATATATATATATATATATATATATATATATATATATATATATATATATATATATATATATATATATATATATATATATAAATTATTATATATATATATATATATATATATATATATATATATATATATATATATATATATATATACAGCTGTTCAAAATTATCGTACTACGTTAAAATTTGTTAAAATTTGAGGTCTCATAACTATTTTACTTTTAGTCCAATTTTGATAATTTTTTTAGAATACTGTAGATAAAACGACTAATTTCAACTTGCATATCCAGTCTTTTGTTAACTGAGGACGGTTTAGGTATTGTACAGGGCTAACTAAAAAGTTGTTATATAACCTTAATTTTAAAACACTCGGTGGAATAATTTCGTAACCAAATTCTTTAAAAATACCAATTTTTGTTAAGAACCATTCCTTTCCTACATTTTGTTTTTTGGTCCATGTCTTTAGATACATTGGTTCATTTTTAAGAGCAAAATGAATTTGTCACCAACAGTTTACTGTTAATTTACTCTGCTGTTACAAGTGATATGTAAAACGTAGGCGGCGTATGTCAACCAAAAAACAATGATTGGGTGTATGCAATCTCATTTTGACACATTTTTAAAAACGGTGTTGAGGAATATTCAGCAATTTAAAATAATGAATTGTGTGAGACATTTGACAGCATTGGAATGTGTAAGAGGGCAAACTTTGGTTGAAGAGGGTAGAAGTATGCGATGTGTCTCTCGAATTCTGGGTGTTAACCATTCGACAATAAGTCGAATGTTAGAATGTCACAGGGCAACTGGTTCTCACTCCAGGAGACATGGGCAGGGTAGAAAAAGGGCGACGAATGTTAAGGATGACCATTTTCTCCACCAAAATGCTTTAAGAAATCGGATAGTAACAAGTTCGCAATTGAAGAGTGAACTTGAACAGTGAACTTGAACTTGAAGAGTGAACGTGAACTTGATCAGTAGAAGGCCCATAAAGGCACCAGAACTTACCAGGGCTCAGAAGATAGCTCGATTACGATTTGCACGAGCACATGAAAATTGGACTATCGATGACTGGAGGAAAGTCCTATTCTCCGATGAAACAAGAATAAGCCTAAAATCTTGTGATGGGCGGCAACGTGTGTATAGAAGACAAGGGGAAAGGGAAGCTGCTTTCAATTTCATTCTAAACGAACCCTTTGGTCGTGGCTCCAAAATGTTTTGGGCGGGTATTTCTTTCGATGGCCGTTAGTCCCTATTCATGCAAGGGCAATGATGCGGAATACTACGTAGAGAACATTCTCCAGGAGCATGTAATGCCCTATGCTCCGTTTATTGGTCCTGATTTCATATTCATGCAAGATAATGCAAGACCACATGTAGCAAGAATTTGTGTTCAGTACTTGAATGAAGTCCATATTGATGTTATGAACTGGCCAGCACGAAGTCCGAATTTAAATCCCATCGAACACCTATTTGACATCATTAAGAGAGCAGTGAGACGACGTATACCAGCCCCACAGAACCTTCAACACTTGGAACAGGTTACTCTTCATGAGTGGGATAATATTCCTCAACCCGTCATTCAAAACCTCATTAGAAGTATGCCACGGCGGATTCAGGCTGTAATCCGAGCTAGAGGTGGCAACATAACCTACTAGGGATCAGCTCACATAATTGTATTTCTTTGTTTTCCTTTGTTTCCTTGTTAATTAAAAAATGTTTCTTCTCACCCAGAAAGTTTTTTCAATTGATTTGTGTATGGTGCGATAATTTTGAACCAATGCATCTAAAGACATGGACCAAAAAACAAAATGTAGGAAAGGAATGGTTCTTAACAAAAAATGGCATTTTTAAAGAATTTGGTTACGAAATTCTTCCATAGAGTGTTTTAAAATTAGGGTTATATAACAACCTTTTAGTTAGCCCTGTATAATACCTAAACCGTCCTCAGTTAACAAAAGACTGGATATGCAAGTTGAAATTAGTCGTTTTATCTACAGTATTCTAAAAAAATTATCACAATTGGACTAAAAGTAAAAAAGTTATGAGACCTCAAATTTTAGCAAATATTAACGTGGTGCGATAATTTTGAACCTCAGTTTATATATATATATATATATATATATATATATATATATATATATATATATATATATATATATATATATATATATATATATATATATTTGGAAAGGTAGTAAATTGTAGCTTACACGATGCTCGCCTTGGGACTCAATTTGCCGAACAACACTTTTTGCCCAACAAAAACAGAGGCAGCAGAGGCGGCATTTCCCCGACAAACCATATATATATATATATATATATATATATATATATATATATATATATATATATATATATATATATATATATATATATATATATATATATATATATATATATATATATATATATATATATATATATATATATATATATATATATATATATATATATATATATATATATATTTGGAAAGGTAGTAAATTGTAGCTTACACGATGCTCGCCTTGGGACTCTAGTAATTTGCCGAACAACACTTTTTGCCCAACAAAAACAGAGGCAGCAGAGGCGGCATTTCCCCGACAAACCATATCATAGAATAATTTTGAATATACGTGTCCATAATACATAGAGAGCAATATGGAATCGCTAACCACCGGTCTAAGATGTCTAAATGTATAAGCAAAGGAATTGACTTTTTTAGTAACACTTGTTACGTTGAGTAGGTATCCAGGAGAGTTTTGAAATGAGTTATTTGCCATCACTAAATCTAATAAGAGGAGTACTACTTTGTGTCTTGTTTCTTTATATCAAGTGCATTAATTGGAACTTTTTACAATGTAAGTTTAGTTTATTTATATTGGTCCAGTCAGACATGTTTAGAACAAGACTTTGTATATGGGGATTGATGTTTTTGTCCTTGCATCTAAATAGTTAGTTAGATTCATCTGCATATAATAAATACATGTAAATATTATTATCAATAATTTTTGGTCAGTCAATCAATAGCCATTATTACGAATAGCATAGGTCCTAGCAAGCTGTCTTGCTGGTTTTTTACTAGAAAATGTGATATAATACTAAGATCAGCACATTGTATCAGATCGCACAGATATGTTGCTATACAGCGTAATGGATTATGTATTTTTGTTCTTTACATAACCATACTGAACCTGATTAAAAATTTATAATTTTATAAGTATACATTAAGTTTATCGTAAAAGGCTCTCCCGAAAATTTTATCAAACTGATTTTGAACAGCAATTGGCCTATAGTTAGATATTGACGTTAGATATCGACTTTTTGTTTATATATAAGAGTAACTTTTGATTTTTTTTAAGGAATCCGGCAATATCCCTAGCCTCAGCGAATGATTTACCAAGTGAAGTAACGGTTTTGCAATATATTCGGAACATTGCTTAATAATAAATCCAGGGACTGTGATTTATCGGTTTTCAGTGATAAAACGATACTAGATAACTCAGATAGTGTAATTTCTCGAACAAAAATACTGTTTGTGATAAACATGCTATTACAATAACTATGACCATTGTTTTCAGGAACCAAAAAAATTCTTGAACACATTTGCTACATCAATAGAGTTGGGAATCAGTTCATCAATGTCATTATCTTCGGAGTACAATTATAATTTTGGTTAATATCGTTGTTTTTTTATATATTAATTAATGAATTAATTACTATCACATGTATTACGGTTTGTCTGAAATACTTTCTACTGGTATAATATTATACCCTATATTTATTAGGTATTATAGAAATTGACAAAGGTAATTAGCGATTTAAAACATTCATGTTTCCTTGAGCTATTTTTCCGTTACAACCATTTTGTTCCTATGCCACCCTATTCAATTTATCTGAAATATTAACAGCGTAGTATTTCATGCACCTTGTAGAATGGTAACATAATGGAGAGAGGAGGATGGGCTTTATCGAGAACTGAGTGCTGGGATACATCCATGACCGAGGCAAGATTTATGTGGGATTATTGTGTATTTTATCTGCTACTTCATCAACTTAAATCATCCGTCTTGTTCCATCAATGGAATGGAAACCGTAGATACTGCTTGTGTGTATACGTTGGTGGCTGGTTAATTGCTTTGTGTTTTATTGGAAATACTGTTACGGTTTATTCCGCTTTATCTTAAGTTGACATGTTTTCATTTTCATGTAGCGAACGGTTAGCAAACTCTTTCTATGACAAACAGACCGAATATCAACTTATAAACAAAACTGATTTCGTATCACGTTAACAAGCTTAAAGACTGGATAAAAGTTATCAAAAACATCGCATTCGAGAGATTTCCACAACGACTAGAACGAAAAATGAAAAAAAAATATTTTCAATATTTTTCGTAAAAATTGTCCCATATAATTGTTGTCAAAATGGTGGAATTAAACGCAGATTTGCTAATAATGAAACATTTTCAATGATGTAAGTCTTGAAAGAAAAGGCGTAGTGGAAATTATTATTAAAAAAATATTTTAAAAAACATGTTTTGTATGTTGGAAGTGTGAATTTTAATAATCAGATAGAAGGTGGATAGATGAGACTAAATCAATGTTGTAACGAGATTGAAGGAGCATTGAAAGCCTACCAGAAAACTCAAGAAATACATCTACAACAGAACATGAGAATGATGATGGGTCATGAAAGAATAGTTGAGTAACAGAAGTTAACTTCAAATCATAGTGAGGTGAGTTCAGATGCAAGACGGAAGCAAGGAAGACAAAAGAAATATGACAATATTGGAGGCATAGAAACAAAGGACTAGAAAAGGTGAGAAAAGTCACTAATATAGAGACCCGAAATATACAGCCAAAGAAGACATAATTTAAGAAATATGAAGCAGAGGCAGTGCAGAGAGCGGATATTGAGATATGATATTACTATAGAAGTAATGGAATTTGATGGGATATGACATTCAATTAAAACCATAACTCTTTAGAGTTATGGATCTGGCATAATTTAGTATTAAATTTTCCTGAAAAACAATGACCGCAAATTATTAACAATGTCATACCTGTTTACACCGGGTAGATGTTGCCACTGACAGAGAGTTAGCTACCATTTTTTACATTCTTTATATAATTTTCTATAAAATTGCGTTAAATTCACTTATAAAACTTTATTTGGATTTCGTAAAAATAAATTCATTGCAATATATTTACTTAAAGGTACTTTCGGCTAATTTTTGATAGGCATCCTGCAAAATACAGCGTTGTATCAGTTTGATAGGCGACCTGAAGAAGTCCTGTAGAAATCAGAGACCGTATCTTAGACTACTAGAAATTATTAATAAATGTGACAAAATATTAAGAGAAAAAATAACAATAACAAAATAAAATGAAGACAAAAAATTACATCAAGATTCATAGTTTAAAATAAACTTTTGTCCACTGTGATATGAACCTTTACGAAATTTATATATAAAATCTGAGGTTTAACTAATTAAATTACTTTTATTTTGTAACAAGTCATTCAACTCAACCATTAATCTCATTAATTCACCAGAAGGCTGTCGGTTGTCCCTTGTTTTCATTTTCCAGCTCTGATGTGTTCTCTCATCAAGCACTAACTGCATTATCCATCACATATAACATATAGCATGTCACGTGATCTTATATTGTATGATATTCTTTTCATAGATCGCGTCACTTGCTTTTAAGACCAAGTACAAAATAAAATTCTTACATCAAACACGAGTCCTAAGCGCGACGCAATGTAAATTTAGAAGCTTTCAATGTAATTTATTCTTTTATTCCGGCGCGACTATAAGCGAGCGTCGGGCTTAGTGTGTGCATTAAAAAGGCATTAAGAGCGAGGACTGATATTCTCACACAGTTCGGAGAAAAATGTATTAATTTTCATTCCATTATGTTCGCTGTTTGGAGTAGGTACTGTTTATTTGAAGGCGGCGGCATGTGGCGTAATAGGTACTTTTCTCAAGTTGGAACTATCAAAATGGAGCTACCGTTTATCAACCAGGCCAGGGTCTCAAATTTCTATTAAATAACTATTTTATCTTCAATTTATTATACTCTTCGCCGCGAAGCCAAAAAGTATTCGCTATGTGCAGCTCTTGGGTGGGGATGCGGCGAATGATCGTGCGCGCCCAGTGGCCAAGGTTAGAACTTCAAAGATCACGTCAATACACAATGTAACATCATTGTTGAAACATAGGATCTTGCAAATGCTGTATTATTAGTTTGAAATAATACAAAAATAGCAAATTATCAGCATTCTGAGCAGCAAGCTGATTTAAAGATAAAACTGCATTTCCATCGTGAGAAATATAACTCAACACAGCTTACGTATATTAGCCGGTGCTATACATAATATTCGTTGATCGCCTTGTGTAATACTGTATTGGCCTTAAACCGCTGGTCCCGTGTACCGAGGATCATGCGTTAGATTTATACTCACTCCAACATTATTTTCTGTAATAACAGACTTACTACGTAATACTGATTTTTGCAATTTGATACATAAACATAATAATTGTATTTAAACACACCTGATAAAAATAATGCGTATTGTTGCTAATTAAATGTGTTTGCCGAGGATTTTTACATTGTTGTCGTACTTTGTAATATATAAAAAACACTGGGTTCGCCGATTATAAGCGTGCATGAAATATTCGATCCGTAAAATTCCTAACATGCATTTCCTGCTTTCAGATCAGGAATATTGGTACGAGCAAGCACGTATAGCGTTGCGGAAGCGCCTGCAGTACGCGAACGATCGCCGGCCGCATGCCAAGAATGTGGTTCTCTTCGTCGGAGACGGCATGGGAGTTGCCACCGCTACAGCCGCACGTATTCTTAGGGGACAGCGGCTAGGGAAGCGGGGAGAAGATCACGAGCTGGCCTGGGACACCTTCCCTGCTGTCGCCTTCGCTAAGGTTGGTATTTAGACATACTTACATGGCATTGGTAATTATTGGTATTTATGGTATTTATTTATGTCTCGCGTACTTCATATGACGATGTATCAAAGACTGTGTCATGCCTACCATCCATTATTTCAATGCTTTACCTACCTTGAATATTAGCCAATTTACCGAAGATGATAATGAAGATGTTAATAAACTAAAAATGGCATCGAAGCATTGGTTAAAGATTGTAGATTTGTTTTTGTTAGACCCTTATTATCAATTATTAACTACAGACTACCCTAATAAATATGTAAATATGTTCAATTAAGGCAAATTAGGGTAGACGTAAGATGGAAAGAGAAGTAGCATAATCAAGTTGACGCATACAAATGTGGAAAGTAGAACAGAGGCAGAGCTAATGGAACTGCATGTTAATAAACATTGAAAAATGAACGTATTTTGGTTATTTGGTGTTTTGGTTTGGTTTGGTATTTAGGTGGATAGTAATTCAGTAATAACAAGCGAAATGTTGAACTAAAAGTTCACCAATATGAATCAAATAATAAAATTTATAGCAGAATATATCATTAAAATTTATAAACTTAATGTAATTTGAATTAAGAAATAAAGAGTCCATGGTTTGGAGACTAAAGCTTGTGTCAAATATGAACGTGCTTGAAAATATAAAATAAAGTAACTAAATAATTCTATTGAATTTTAAAATATAGTCATTATATGGAATAAACCTAAATGTTGGTGCATAGAATAATACTAATGGTGATCAAGTGTATCGTGGCATATTCACCATTGCAAAGTAAGCAGCGAACGTAGAGAATTCCATTGCAGCTTACGAGAGACACCGGCAGAAAAGATAGGAGAACGCGGTGATATCCAAATAATCCTAAGTACTACTGCAGTAGTCCTGCAATAAACTGTATATAAGCAGAGTACTACAAACCAAAGAAGTAGCGACAGCTGTGGTTCCAATTCTTAGAGCGCATGCGCGAAATACGATTGCCAGCTGTCTAAGGAATACATAAGAACCAGCCAGATTTTAGTTAGGGGTCAGGTAGACAATACTTTCCTTCAGTGTAGATGCTTTATTTGAAGCAACTTCATAGTTTTTCAGTGTATAACGATATCTAGCCGTCAACGACATTGGATCACCCCACATCAAAGATGACGACAGTTTATATCACTACTTGTCGGTTTGTCGTACTCTGATATAAGTGTAAAGTTTTGAGCAAACTATAAAATTTGCATCATTAAGATAATTAAAAATTTAGATAAGATATAATGAATATAAGTTATAGTAAGATATAGTAGTGTCTTAATTTAAGTATTTTAAAATAGTAGCAACAAACTTATGTCATTCATGGCATCATATCTATCTAACATAATTGACTTGTGTTCTATAATGGATATACATCAAAAGTATTTATTGACATTTATTAACTGACACGAGTGCCAAAAGAATCCAACCTTGGACCCTTATTATTTTTACTATTCATTAATAACATAATTGATTTTGCAGATTGTGAGTTTACTTTATTCACCCATGACTTCAAAATATACTATTATGTGGCCTATTGCTTATTCATCCAACCAGAATAGCAAATACTTAAAATAGGTGCTCTAACAATCATATTCAATTATTAAACATTGAACCATGAGAACCACAACTTTAAACCATGAGATCTTCGTGTTACATTCACTTTAGGGCCTGATCTTTCCACAGATACTATCCATTGGATATATAAATATTATGTAACTTGGTTTATTTGCTTAAACCATTATATTATTTTCTTCAAAATACTGATTATGGATAAACATCGGAAAAAATTGATGAGAGAAACAAATCATGCGGATAGATGTATTTTATACTTGTTTTTGATAGATGTATGTGCCTATATAAATATCTAATTGTCATATTTGCGTGCACTGGAATGAAATACAATATCAGTTTCATCAAGCTTACCGAACAAATTGAATCAATGACTCGAAACAGCAACCAGGGCATAATTTGTTTACCTCAAAAGTGCGGGATAGTCCTATTCTGATGCTGTGATTAATTTCCATACACGTAAGCTTCTACAGCAATTATTTAATGACGTGCTATTTATTGTACTATATCAATGGATTATTTGTTGTTTGCAGATGACCTAAACTAAGCAATTTCAATTCAATTGAAAATGTTATTTTTTTAAATTAATGATACAAAGGAAGCACGTCCAGGATAATGCAATATCCGGGTCCAGCCAGACAACCACGCGCACGCGCAGTAAGCATCGTGACAATTAAAAGGCAATTAAAAATCTTGACAGCTCCTTACGTCGAGGGGCGTATCATCTGTCATTGGTAGATGCCATTGTCCAATAGGAATCAAAGTAATTTAAAGTGCAGTTGAATAATTATAGGGACTTCTTTATCGTCTCTCTTTGAGGTGCTTTAGATTTTCTAAAGGTCAAAATGCTAAAGAAAAACCGCCTTTAATCTGAACAATGCTAGCACGTGCAAACGACTTCGACATTTTGACAATTAACTTATACTTTTGACAATTAACTTATAATTTATAGCTTGTGAATAATATACTGTGACACTGAAATATTTGCCAATAGTATAATTGGGTATTTTACCTGTCGAAAATAAATGGATTTATTATAATTATAAAAGGGATATATTTTAGAATAAGTCTCTATTCTATTTGTTATGATTAGATATACTTTATGCTAATACTTCCAGAGGGAAAGGATTTTGAATGGACTGAATTTTAAATTCACATAATAAATTACTTAGCGTAATACTGTATTTATTCGTACCGTCCAACATGGGAATTAGTACTGCTAGGCTAGTGCAAGAGCTAGAACGACGGAAGAGCGCGGCGACGTCGCCGTCGCGCATTAAAATTGAGTTCGTATGCACTGGTTTAAGTATCTCGCCCCTAGAAACTGTTTGCTGCTGCGCGGGGTGATAGATGAAAAATCACTCTGAAAAGTCACGGGGTATGAATAATAGTATGTATATATAATAGCTATGCGTATGTATAATATCTAATGCATATGTATAACAGCTAATAGCGGGGTATATATAATAGTTAGCACTCTTAAGTAAATTAGTTCATTTGCAAAAATTAGTAGATCAGTTCTTCGCCACCTATGTATTTCACCTACGAGGCAAGAAAAAATAGCGACAGTTCGATGATATATTGCAGGATGAAAATGAAAAGTTGCATTATTACGAAAAAGAGTGTGTTAAAGTATAAGTATTACCGACCATTTTGCGACCAAAAACATTAAAAAAGGTTCAGTAGAAGCCGAGATATGAATTTTTGAGTTTGTCAACTCCTGGCCATATTCGGACTTAAAATCGCCCATAAAACAGTGCATTTTTCGAAAACATTACAAGAGACAAAAGGGTTTATTTTTACCCGAACTTAGAAAATGTTTTCAGATAGATTTTATCATATATTTTTTCCTTTGTTGCAATTTCATTATTAATAACAAATGACCTGCCACACCACGAACCGAAAAATGTTATTTTGGTTTTTTATTTCCTAAAACCTAACTGATTTCAATTGGTTTCAATCCCGCAACATTATTTGGGAGGTTTTGCGACTTTTTTTCACATATTTTAGGGGTTCAGCGCTCGCGTATAGGTAGAGCGACCACCACTGGTTCTGTTGAGTGTAAGTGACAGATTACACACAAGTTGGAACACTTTCGTTCGTCCATATTATTGGTGTAATTTTGCATCATTTCAATTTGCTCCTGATATATTTTTCTGGCGCGGTCGGTCTGACTGTCTGCCTGTTGTATTACGGTATCCAGCTTTATATTTCCACACCAGTTTTACTAGTACAAAGTCCGTAATGTGTAAAAAATCCATACATTTAAAAATCGCCAAGAGCGCAAAAATAATTTTTGCATGTCAAAGTGAATGGTTGAGTGCTCATAAACGACATTTCATAATATCATAGACTCGCTTTTGTAATCAGCATGTGCTCTGTTTTCTTCTGCTATTATACCGGAACGTTATTACGCTTTTCCGTCTATCTATCAAAGTGTGCTTCCAGTATTACAGGATGATTTTAATTACACATATTTATTTACTGTAAATAAATTAGTATGAGATGAACAACGCCATGGTTTTTGTTTGCCTTGGCGTGGGCTCGCTTGTTTGATTTAATAAATGATTCGCAGATACACAGGAGCTTTGATATACCCTTTTTATTGCCTCGGATATGCGCGTAACAATAGGGAACATTCCCATTTTTTATTGCATAAAATATTCTACCATACTGAAAAATAAGATCTGCAAAATATGACGCCGTAATTCCCAATAATAAATTTGTTATACATTATTAGCCTCGCGCGCGAGCGAACCGTTTTAGACACGTTCAAAGTCGTGACGTGACGCCACATCGCAGTTAGTGACAGCTAGTTTTCATAGTTCATTCGGCCGCTTTCCGGCGCAACGCCTACCGAATACTGTAGGCTGTGACGTCACAGCTCGTTTCGGGCCGCCTCAATTTTATCGCTGTTTATATTCTTCATACTGGTCGCGCGGAATTGGAAATCTTGTTTTTTGTGAAGTACACGTTTTATTAAAACGCTACGCTGTTTTTTTGTATTATTTTTATATTTCAAATGTTAGTCATGTTCTCTATTACCAGCTCTTTACACAATTTCCGCTGATTTGAAGAGGAAACGGCTTAATGGACGGGTCATTTTAGCCCAAAAAGTTCAAAATCAAAATGGAATCAATCAATCGACTATTTTTTTTTTGAAAATCGTTCCTGGACATAAATAGAACAAAGTGGAGCAGTAGTTCTTCTGACGGGCTTGGCCATTTTACCATAGGTAACCCAGAAACTAGCCAATTTTGATGGACCGACTATTGAAAAATTGGAAATTTTGTTAAATATTGCTAAAAATGGCTGGGAAACTTCACTCCGGGGTTTTCGAGGTCTATTAAGTTGTAATTTTCATTTCTACAGTTACTGGCTGGCAATTGGCTCATTATGTGCCCAAAAACTGAAATAATCGGCTAGTTTTAGATATTTTTGGCAAAAATGGCTGGAAAACTCAACTCGGCGGGTTTTTGAAGTCGCCGATCACGATTCTGAACTCAGAATTTTTATTTATGCCCAAAAACTGGAATAATCAGCTAGTTTCGGAACTTTTTGGCAAAAAAAAGCTGGTCATGATCACGAAAAGCTGATCACGATTATGAGCTTAGTTTCTGCATTTCCACAGTTACTGGCTGGCCCAAAAACTGGAATAATTGGCTAGTTTTGGAACTTTCGTGGGAATACACCGTCCTTTGTATAAGTTATTACAACAGTAGTAAAAATGGTGTTAGCGGCGGTTAGTGGAATACGGGATTGGCGCTTTTCGCGACCTCAACTGCGCCGTTCTTACGATTTTTTATCACAAAACTCAAATATTTTTAATTTAATTAAAAGATTATGCATCAAATCAAAGGAAAATTTTGTTATTTCGTTAAAGTTTTCTCAATACTAATTTAACTAAAATTAATAAATAATGATTACCAACATTACATAATTCAGTGTAATATGATTATCAACAATAATATGAATACAGTTAATATAATATGTCAATATAACTACTAGTGATGACAAAATATATTATAAAATTTTCTACGTTAAAGGATTATGAGAAGAAAAACTAAAATCAAGTTATCCAATAACACGACAAAAATTGTGTTATACCCTTTGAAGACTGTTGGTAACTTGTTGGTAGAATTCTATGAAAGACAATTTAGCCTTAGAATATTCAAATGAAGTGTAACGACTGTAATGAAACGCACGTAAGGCAAACAAAACAAAATCTAAAGGCACGTCTAAATGAACATAAATATTCATGTAATGAAAAACATAAAAACAAAAAAGAACAGCGCTGGCTGCATATCATTTCACAGAATACCATAATTTCAACACTGATGATGTAAGTATATTAGATAATGAAATTAATACAATAAAAGTGAAATGGTGTGTTTAGTCACATAACCCTTTAACAGTTAATAAAAGGTCCGATAATTTAAGTATTATTTATAATCATTTAAAAAAACACATAACAATGAAAAAATCTTATATAGCAGTTCTTCTTATTAAATACTCTCATTGCATACTTTGTAGTTGTCTAGCAGAGAGCACAATAACCTGATTTAAAACATTGTTTAGATTATTATGTGTTATAGTACAGTATTGTAACCACTGGGGTCTTTCTCAGATTGGACGATGTTAAAATGAAAGGGAGCGTCTTGAGTTGGCAAATATATGTATACATACATATATACACACATGATCTCATAGTCCTGGATTCGTCGCGTATGCCTTAAAGTTAGACGGGGAAATCTTGCTACCGATACATTTGGAGTTAACTTACCTCATTTGCTCTCATGTTGTCGATGTTATTCCGGTAATGGCTAAAATTTCACATAACCACCAAGATTCACAAACTAACTTTCTCGGATAATACTGAATTTCGTTGGTCAAGAGATTAATTGAAATAACTTCAAACCAAAATATATATTTATCGTTTTAACAGAATAAATTAAGATCACAATAAAACATTTACACCAAACCAGTTATATATTTGGATACTAAACCAGATGCGTCGCGCAAACAATAATCTCTAGCTAATCACTAGGGTTAAGTAGACCTGACTCTAATAGAACAATTTTGACTAACTTTCCACTTACTAAACTATTTGATTTTAAACCCGAATTTACTGTATGAAAACCTGCCGCAAAACTGAATAATTTTGGCTAAGATTGTCGCTCTAGCATTCGTTGGACGGGACCAAGGATGACCTTTCATCCCCTTTAAGTAATACCACTTACCGGGGGTAAAATCTCATCCAATCCCACGGGACCTACTTTACCCTTAATATAATCTCAGGAAACTATTCCCGTACGCTAACGACATCTGGTTGCAAAATAGTAACTAAACATTTTACGTGACATGGATAATTAATAATAAAATACTTGTGGTATTTGTGGGGGGCCGTTATACATCTATCAAGAGAAAAGCCCCACAGGAAAACTCTTCTTTCTTAGGCTTAGATCCTTCGTTCAAAACAATACAATTATGACATATCCGAGATATTCTTTCTGCATTAATTAGTTAGCTGCTACATTTTATAAAAACATTATTCTAATTTTATCCTCGGGGTAATGCTTAGTCATTTTGCCCATATCGGAAACCATAAATTAAATGACATTTCTAACTGCAACTGACCCAAGGGATAACACAATTTATTATTTTATGAGACGTACCGCCGGAGACCGAATAATACAATAATATTTTAGATATTTTACTTTTTCGCCAATTCGGCATCACACATCTGTTTACTATTTAAGTTATGAAATTTAGCTGTGATCGTACTTAAAGAGAAAACACGGTATAAGATAAATTACCCATTCAATGTGAACCTTCTTAGAATTGTTGACAATAAACAAAGAACAAACGAATTTCGGGTCGACATCACACTTTCTGGAATATCTACAGATGTGGACTTCACTATTTTGTTATATCATGTTTCATTTCTTAACAATAAGCGATTTACTAAGTGAATGTCTCAATAGGTAAGTGGCTCATGTGTTAATTAATGATTTTAATATATAATTCAATTTAAAAAATACTGAGATAATAGCTTAATGTATTTAAAGTTTTTAATATACTTAATGTTTTTCTTTTAAAAATGTTTTAAAAATTGTTAATACACATTATATGTTATTTTTATAGACGAACTAAAAATGTTTTTTAAATCGTTTATTTATATATACTTAGATTATAATAATATATTAGCTTTTGTAGTCCTGAAGAAGCTTTTAAAATAAAACGAAATGTCGACATAGTGGGAAATCCCTCATTTTATTTTTATCCTATATCGACGAGGAAAAACTTGATTGAATACAATTTATATACTATTTATATAAAATTTTTATCTATGGCATTTGAATAGTATTTTGGATGAGTTTGGAGATCCATGATTACAATACGGGGAGACATATATGAGGATTGAACGGATATCTGATTTGAATAGGTGGATGGATGTGTGGGAGGGTTTATTAATTTTCGCCGTTTAGGCATCTGCTTTGATGTCATTTGTACGGACGTAACTTACGATCCGACCGCGCGACGTCATCTTTGTATAAATATTACTAATATAATTTATTACATCATTGTCCTATCAAAAGTCTCAAAATATAATCATATAATCATATAATCATATATAGTATTTACACATAAAAATTACCAAATAACTCGGAAAACGCTGAGAAACTTGGAAATAAACTGTCAGACATCTGCCAAAATACAAGGATGACATCACATTTCCCCCTGCCGGATCCCCCGCAAACGTTACGGGGCAACCTATCTAATTTAATCGATCCTGATCCGATAGATCAGTTTTCTCCTTATTATATATTGTCATAGGGACTGTCATTACTGATCCTTCGAAATGGAGGTATCTAATATTCTGCGGCACCCTCATTACTTATTTAACCTCCTTTTTAACGGTCACCTTGTAGTAAATGTGGTGGAAGCCGCCACCTCGCCTGGGGCCCGTCCCTCAGCAATTCACTCATCCATTTGAGAGGCGGTAACGGTTTGTAACGTACATTAATACAAATAAAGCGGCACCTGGCAGATATCCACCGACGACTTCCATACTCGTTATGGGCCTTATCTCGGCTCCTTGCTACCTCGTAAAAATGATTAATACAGTGAGACGAGCACAGTAAGTCTATTTATTGTAGTCTTTATAGCGCCTCGTTACATGGCGTTTGCGGGACGCGGTGTTTTTACATAATTATTGTGGTAATTACACGGTGTTGCAGCACGCTTCGGTGGTTTCGCACCTTACGGAATTAATCTTTCGGCAAATTTAAATGAGGGCGTTTAAACACTTCGATTAATATCTCAGGTAGAAATGAGGTACAATTATTATATCATACGGGGTTTTAACTGTTTTTGAGTAATGTTCAATTGGATCCATTCAGCGGTACTTATAATTATTATTAAGGGGTCGTAATTAACCCCGGTAATTTAATACAGTTTTCAGATTAAAAAAATACTAAATGTTATATATTTAAATGTTATATTTAAATGTTATATATTTTTTTAAATCACAATATAAAATTAATATACACAAGTTCTGATCGGTATTTTTAACCGACTTCAAAAACAGGAGGAGGTTCTCAGTTCGGTTGTATTTTTTTTCATGGGTTACCTCAGGACTACATCATTTGAATAGTTACGAAGAGGAAGTAGTTATGAAATTTCATTGGCCGCACTAAGAGCACGGTTAAAAAACAGTGTAGAAATTGAAGATAAAAACATTCCAGATATGACTTCAATTTTTATAACCCACTGGAAACCCACTGATGTGGAAAATGTCACTATTGTCACTCCTCAATATTTTTTAGAAGTGGATAATGAGGTCGCAACCAGTGACCATCCAACAAATCAAGACATTTTGGACAGTGTTTCAACTGCCATAACGAGGAAAAAAATAACAATGAAAGTGATGAAGATGGTTTACAAGCAATACCGGCACCTACAGTAGTTTTAAAATCCTTTACAAATTTTAGAGGTTGGTTTATGATGCAAGATGACATGTCCGATGATATTTATAACCTACTAACTTCGTCAAAATTTAATTACAGACTACTTTTCAAAACAATAATTTCTATATGTATCTAGAAACTACACACGTAATTGTAATAGGTAATTGTTAAAGGTAATTACAATTGAATTCAACAATAAATTTTTTTGAAGCCAGTTTTGTTTTTTGGCAAAAATATTTTATTTAATATCGTATTACCAAAATGAAACTAAATACTACTACTACTAAATACTACTACTAAATACTACTATTGTTTTTTCATAGAAAATGTGCTAAGTGGGCTAAATTTAATAGCACTGTGAATTTATCATTTTAAAGGTACAATTGAACATATGAAACGAGAAAATACCTTGATTACCGAATTAGTTCCTTTTAGATTACCGAATTAGTTCCTGTTTTCTTCGACATAATCTTCGGCTATATAATTTTTAGCGTATTCATATAAAATTCTTTAAAGACAAATATGAGAGAAAAACGCAGTAAAGGCGAAGATGTTTATTGTCACATTACCGACAAAACTAATATAACCCTAAAATATAAAAAAATATAACCCTAAATGACTTTCTTTCAAGCAATAAGACCGAGTAAGAATTGACAGCATATTTGGATAGTAAAATTCTCCAACATACCATCGTTTTCGAACTCACTACCAAAATCGAAACTATTGTTGCTTCACATAGTAATAAGAATGATATCTTATTAGATAATAACCATAGACATATTAATACAGGGAGACCCAACGGTTCATTCATAAAACGCTGGAAGAGCCGATCTATTATTGTTCTAAAAACTGCAATGAGTGCGAGAGAGAAAATGGAGGCAGTTATCCTTTCGGCAACGCCGCTTCGTGTGACCAGAACCCATCCAGTGGCGTATCTACCCATCTTTAATGAATGAGTTAGGGTAAACTGCATAGTTACATAAGAAAAATACTGAATACCCTGTATCCGAACGTTGCAATAAATGAAATGAAAATAGAAAACATTCAGAGCATAGTTTAATTCGTGTACATTAAGATAATAGTTAGTAACTGCAATAAAACTTCGTCTTGTGTTTTGTAGAAATTTATTTATAATTTTAATGCAAAAACTACAGTTATTGGACGTATTTGTTAGTTAGTGGACGGTTTAATATTAGTTATTGGACACATTGTAAATAATTTAAATTCTATAAAAAAGACACTGTAATAGGTGTTTGACCACGTAGTAAAAATTTTCCTTGCGTGTTTGTTGAAACAACTCATAGTCTGTCTGTTTTTTCTTTCTCTTCCTCCTCGTTTTAAATTTTTTCATCGTCAAATTCACATTTCATTC
The DNA here is from genome assembly GCA_964058915.1 of Tetropium fuscum. Lineage (NCBI taxonomy): Eukaryota > Metazoa > Arthropoda > Insecta > Coleoptera > Cerambycidae > Tetropium > Tetropium fuscum. Next base: position 1,002,691 of record CAXKVY010000556.1, on the reverse strand, counting down.
ATTTTCAATGTCGCTGTCTTCATTCTCTGAAATCTCATCATTTTCTGTATTGTAGCATATGTGACATAGACATGTCATCACCTTCTTCTGGAATGTGAACATGGTGTTTAGGGGGAACACAACATTTGTGTCAATATTGCATACATCTGTCATATAATAAAATTACATCGTATATTTAAGAATTTGAATCATACATTCAAATTAACTTATTATAAAGTAAAGCTACTACTCGACCTATTATAATGAGTGCAACAATCCTAATAATGAGTGCTGTATTTAAACTAAGAAATAGAAAAACATCTACATTTTTCATTAGAAGAATATAAGAAAATACTATAACTAAAGCTCAAGCCAGAGGTTTCTCCTTTCTGGGTCTTTGGGAAACCTTATTAATCAGATTTTTTTAATTATAATATGAATTTAATTGGAGATAAAAATGGTATTTGCATCACCAGAATAAAAATAATTTTAAATAAATATCGCACACTGATTATGTACTATATAAATTACATAATAAAAATTAATGAAAAAGTATTGATTAATTATTACAGCAATGCAAAAAGTTCATTTTTGGTTTCAACGCCGCCCCTGGCCAAGTCAAGCCATTACAGCTTGTAGTTAACCTTAAAAATACTTATATTACTTACCGATGAAAAGTAACATTTTCCGGACTTAAATGATCCACTATTTTACAAACTATACAAGAATTCACCATAGTTACACACTTATTGTTCACCTGAATTGCAATAAATTCAAAGATTCGTAGAACACACTAAAGAAAACACAAGTACAAGCTGTAGCGTTGCGGCAACCTCGCAAATTTGTTTCCATTGCTAAATAAACATTGTAGTAAAACTGGAGTAAAATTCATGAAACGACGTTGCCGTTGTTGAGATTTATATCTCAAGGCACAGTACATTTTCGGTTGTCTATGGTTTACACCATATATTATTAACGCAATAAGGCAATACAATAGATTACTTTTGCCAAGAAGCTGTTTTAAATAACATTTTACTATTAAAATGAATCAGATTCGTTGAAATTGTCAAATTATTTGAATATCTTTTACGGTATTCAAAGACCTCAAGTGAATTTCACAGTAAGCCTGGCAAACGTGCCGTTCGGGAGAAAAAGACGGACGACTAGGAATGATCTTAGATCGGCCAAAAACGTAAACAATTCTGTCTCTTGTATTAATACGTCTATGATAATAACCATGAAGAAGCTTATACGCTTCCTGTTCGCCATTCATTACTGATAAACAAACTATACGGAAGTTATATAGATCATACAGTTGACAGACCTGACCCAGATGTACCTATTTATTTTGTTATTATTCTACCATTCTGATTTGCCAATCAATACAATTTTTGTTACTGGAAGAAGTACCAAAAGACCAGAGATGAAGATTAGGGACGTCATTGAGTCATTGAGTCAAAAGCAGTTTTTGGCAGAGCAATGCTAGGACTACATGCATTCACTGGAACGAGAAAATAACAAGAAAGTAAAGCCTTTTGCTCAAAGTATTTTGAGAGTGCAAAGAAAATGATGATACCATTCAAGCTTTCCAAAAACTGGGATAACACAATCTCCGTCAAAGAAACTCGTAGCCAGTCTTGCAAAATTTGTATGCCGAATTTACAAATGCAAATCGTTTTTATCAGCTACTTACGTTATCTGGTACGTAATATTCAGCAAAATAATGGGAAATCTGGGACACAACTAACCAACTAATCTATTTTAATAATTTTTTTCCCATTATTTTACTGAATATAAGTACCTGGTAACGTCCGCAACTGATAAAAATGATTTGCATTTGTAAATTGGGCATACAAATTTTGCAAGACTGGCCACAAGTTTCTTTGATGGATATTGTATTATCCCAGTTTTTGGACACTCCGCAGTAACAAATTATTCGGTATGCAACTTTTAAATAAATTTAAAGAATACATAAATAAATAAATTACGAATTATTGTAGGGTGAATTACATGGCATTTTTGTGGAAAAATTTCCACTTATGCAAACAAGTTGGCTGGGAAAATTGGAACAAACCTCGCCTTAACAAAACCTCCTGCTCGTGAATATTTGAACTAGTACATTGTTCCTGCAAGAAAAATCTGTTTATTGTGCAGAATCATGTTCTTGCACAGAATCTGATTGTCAAAATGTAGAAGATTTGGTTTCAACTGAAATACAAGATGAATTATTAAACTAAAATTACGATTCAGATTGTGATTATATGAAAATAACTCATATAAGTAAAACAAAGGTCTTACAAATTTTATTAGTGTAGGGGGGCTTCTTTTAAAGGCGATCTAATAGTACTGGAGTGAATGCAAGACCCACAATTTTGATAATATGAGAAACAGTGATCTGCAATACTGAGGAAATATAACATAAATAAATTCCACATTCATTTCGTGTGCTATATAAATAAATAGTTCTCCTTCAAGATTTATATTTCTTGACGTTAAAGCAGCTTCGCGTCTATTATTTCCCTGATGATGTTTTATTATATTAAGAAGTAAAGTTCTGTTATACTTTGCGTTTTATTGCATCGGGATAAATTGCTTTCTTGTGTACTTTTAATGTAAGGCTGTCGTCAATTACTTTGCCATTTCTGACATAATCCAGGCTCAATGAAAATGTAATAGCCTTTTACTGTGATAGAGCATAGAGCTAACGCCACGGAAATATAATAAAATGTCTTTTATGGAATACGGAGTAAAAATAAAATAAAATTGTAAAATGTATACTTATCTTGTTTCGGTATTATTAATTCTCTTACCATATTTTTATTTTTATTTATTACTTATGTTAGATTACGTTGTTCAACAGTATTAAAAATAATAACAGGATGAGATAAACAGAAATATAGATAAGAATATAATCTTCATGCAATTTTGAGAGGATTGTCCTGTCATTGTATAATCAACCAGTTGTCAGTTTCTTCTCTGAAAGAATTAATGCAGAAAATCCTTCCCCTCTTCTCTTTGCCAGTCCATGTGAAATAATTGAAAAAAAATTGGAAATAATAAAAAATCTTCATCACAAATTTAAATAGTTTTCAAATAAGTAGCAGTTTTTCGTATAAATTTTTCTCTCGTAAATATTAGGTTTCTTGGATATTCATCGCCTTAAAGACCTTAGGATGCCCCTATCACTATCCTAATTTTCTACCCAGTTTAAACTGGACAACAAAATTTAGGACCATTGCTACTGGACGTATCGTCGCATATCGATATGAATACTTAACAGTATAAACACAATATTTCTGCTGCTGCATTATCAATATCATGTCCAGCAAAACATTTTTGTTGTCAGTGGTGACTTGATTGTTACCATACTTAGTTCACCAGTTCATTAGTTACTACTGCAAGTTTTTTAAAATGTTGTTCGTTTTAATTATACAGGGTTTTGTACACAGCTTATTTAGATTTACAGACTTCTTGTGACACATTCTTATTAAATGATTTCCCAGACACACTGTATAAGACATGACAATTCTAGCTACTGAGACAGTTAGACGTATGCTAGCGGACTTGACAATAAGAACAAAATCCCTTAAGTACTTACTTTTTTTTACGTTTAAAAACAGTACTTACGTTTTTAAAAAGTAAGAGATGCATTTTCAAAAAAATGGCCTAATTTCAATAAAACCCCTGTATTATCAAAAATAAGCGAGATATCCAAAAACGGCCAAATATATTTTTTTAATTGGTCTTGATTTTGGTTTTCCTAAAGTCTCGGTGATAATGAAATTTTGATTTTTTGTAGGGGTTAATTTTCACCAATATATGGGGTGAAAACCTTTTTTGAGCACGATAGGAACATGGTATTCAGGTCATTTATTACCAATGAAATTTCCAAAAATATCCTGAAAACCGTATTTTGATATTCCAATTATTCAGAAGATATATGCATCCAAAATTACATTATAATTTTGAATTATTCCAACTTATTTGCCAGTAGTGTATATATAATATACACTAGTTAACTTAGGATGGAGACCGGCCATGAGAGTGATAGGACAATTTCCGTAATGCTATATAGGCATAATAATGCGTAGTACTGGCCTGGCTATCCAAGTTCATTCAGCTGCCACATTCGCTTCATTTAACTACTTACTATTGTGGTGTTCACTGTTCAGGTTTCTAACAATTTTATAAATTCATTTACTTGAAATATCCGACAGCCATGATTGCAAACCTAAGAAAAACAATTAGGTAAGTGTACTCCACCACAGACGACTAGATTTTTGTGAAAAAATCTGTTCCCTTAGAATAATTTCTCTAATGTTGCCAGTTGTAAACACGAACTTCGTAAACTATAAAGCTGTAGTAGGAACTTTATAATTTACGTTGTTCAGGAAATTTTAATATAGTGTTATTTAGCTCGTACAGAAAATAAATTTCGTTAATTTACTGGGGATCTGCTAACTCATAGAACTCACATTAAACAGCTGGTGTTTGTATCTTGAGTCATAAATGTGCAAACTTTGTTGGTACAATATAGGGTATGCTTTAACACATTTTTGAACGTATATTCAGATTCAGGTGAAAATCAGTGATGACGATAAGAGTTAGTTCCTCGAACATAGATGCACATTGTTTGAGGCCTAATTGCTCAGCACATTTATGTTCAATCTATATAACTATCAAGGCAGTTAGTCTATCCGTATACTTAGTAGAGTGCAAATACGTTTTAATTAGTTTTAGAAATGATCTCTCAGTAGAAGCGATGTAGCAGGTAAAGTAGTAAATAATTGGAACAACGAATGACAATCCAGAACATTGCTTTTAATGCATGGATTTTTGCCCATGAAATATATCCTTAAATAAGTCGTGAATGCTCTTCTTATTTGGTATGTCGTTGCTCTGGACTTTTAAAATTAATTAATTGTGTTAATAAACTTTCAGAAAAGTCTTATATGAAAATGTTGCAAATTCTTACTAGACAATTCATCAAATCGGGACGGAGTTACAACAAATATACTCCATGGTGGTATTCCATGTTGACAAATGATTAATTCTCATGTCCAAGGATTTATTAAAAACCTGCATAAGAAAGTATCAGTTCAACAAAAAGTCTATTCGCTTTTTTGTCCATTCCTACTAAGGTTTCCTACTAAAAACTATCTATATACAACCAAGGTGTTCGTGACGTCGTGACGTCATTCTATTTTCGGTAACTACGAGGTTCAACGCAGAACCTCGTAGAACCATCCTTCTTCATTACTAATACCATACGTGATGACCATGGACTGGTGGACTTATCTATAACGGTATCTTGTAATATATTCTATATCATAGTAGTAAGCTCATGTTCGTTCACAAAATGGAGCCTTCGGAGCTGTCACCAGTATTAATTCGATGATGTACGGTGCCAGTACGACCTCTAATTTTTCCTTTAGCAAAAATGGACGCTTTCGTTTGACGAAATTTATGGCCTTGATGTTCTCGTCTTGCTAAGGTGACCCCAGCTTCTCTCAAAATTTTCCAGTAGCTCCAACGTTGCTTCTTCTTTGCCAGTCCTGGGTCACTTGGACAACCGGTTAAGGTTACCTCTTCTTTCTTTAGCGTAACCCTATTTTTTTTGAAATTCGCCAACTAAACTATCTCATTTCAATTTGAATAGATAAAAAATATATTTCCACGAGTGGTATAACATGTTGTCTCACTGTAGAAGATAGTCTCCTCTTTTCTCCGTGAATCACGTGACACCTGGACCTTCCTATCTCCACACGAAGCTACTTGACGCCCCTAAAGTGCCACCTGTAGGCAAATGTTGTTCGAGTGGTTTCGATTTGATAGAAACTCATCCCTATGACCTTCGAATTTTTTACATTTAAACAATCGAGGAGCTGGGGTAAAAGGGACATATCAGAATGTGCCCATCGAAACAATAATCGCCTTCTCGTGTTATAGGCATCGACATGCTACTTGCTCGAATGGAATTTTGTACAAATAGAGTGAGAAGGAATAGCCAGATGCAGTGCAACTTCCGTATATGAAATGATTCAAGAATTGCAGCCAATAGAAGCGTTCCTTTCTAAATGAATTATTTTTAAAATATTTTAGTATTGTTCTGTAGAATGGCATAGATGGTTTATATCGATCTATATAGCGCTTGTGTCATTTATGCAAAGGCACATTGAACAGACATTTGCACATTATTATTTGTCAAACAATAATATATTATCAGCGGTTAATGTCCATAACTACATATCAAAATTAATTAATAGATAACTGGAATTCGATGGAGCTGCGCTTAAATTAATTTCATGAAAATAACTGTGCACATAGTCCAGTCGAATTAGACAATACAAAAAATTGTGTCTAGTGCAGTTTTTTTTGTGGAAGTTGTTTAAGAGAGGATAGGCGAGCACATAAAACTACACCATGTACGTCTCCTATTTTTAGGGATTGAAAATTTGGAATTCTACTTAGGTGCCAATATTTTTTCCCTGATTTCTTACCTGAAGGCATATTTACCAAGTTACATATTTACCACTTTTTGAAGATTTAACCCACCTCTACATAATATTAATACAATAATAATATATCACACATTTGCCGTAGAGCAAATTCTGTGCAGGACAAATGGCTACTACTTCCAATCTAAAATATTACGGATACTAATGCCCTTTTAGAAGGATGAGGATTTGTGAAAAAATTATTCCATTATATAGGGTGTTGAAATTTTGAAAACCCCCTTTCTAAAAAAAATAACCTACTTTTTTTCGCTAATTTTTTGTATTCACAACACTAATATAAGGAAATCTACGTTGGATTAATTTTCATACATTCATTGGTTTAGGAGCTGGATAGTAAAATATACCAAAAATGGCTATTTTGATAATGTTACATTAAAACAACAAGATCAGTATAATTTTGGTATATTTTTAATACTGGTTAAAAATGTTTTTGCTTATTCAAAAAGACCAATTCATTGCGCATAGAAAACCTGTTTTTGCATCACACTTAATGTGTAATAATGATTTCTGTCATGTGTTCATGACACACTTTTCATCGACTGACTAATAAATACTCACTGCTGACTATGAAAAAATACACTACGAGTCAGTTCCTACCTTTTATGTTTATGACTGTTATGGACTTTACTATTTCTACATTAGTACTATTCGATACAGAAACATCTTTATTCAATTTTTACAAATCCATTCATTTCCGCACCACCTTTTCTCATGAGGTAGAATGATTGGCGCGTTTAAATTTACATGGTTTCCCCATAAACCACTAAATGGCGAAGCCCCTATTCCATCAGAGACCCTTCATGTTTTCATCAGCAAACTCCCTCCTAAACAGAAAAGATAAGAAGCGACACGTAATGTATTTTTTCATAATCAGTAGTGAGTATTTATTAGTCAGTCGATGAAAAGTGTGATTTGTGAAAGTTTTTCACAAATCATCATCCCTCCTATTACGTTCACTTTTGTCAATTGTTCATTTAGATAACAGAAGGTTGTTGTAGGTACATAATTCTGATTAAATATATTAGGGAAATCGATTCTTCCTTTAACATTTATTATTAGATCTCAAGGCATGTATGTCACAAGTTTAGTAGCGACACATTGTGTTGTATTCAGCGCATTTCTATGGAGTATGGTTAGCGCGCTTGACAGTTTTATGGTACGTGACCTGTTGCGAGCGTCTTCCTCAGTTTTCGACGAAAAAAGAAACTTTCCTTTTTCCCTTTGCCTCATGAACGAGTGGTAACGCGACATATTTCAAGTTTGAAAAGTGTTTTCTTATAAGAATAAATACGTTGTTATCTTCATGATAGGGTGGGATTTGATAAGAAAATCACTGTGGTATGTTTTTGTGGTTTGTTAGCCGGCACACATTCGATGGTATATCGAATTCAACTTCTTGAAATAGAGCCTGCGTTTCGTTAAATTCCTAGTGTTGAGGAACACATAGCATTAGGCAGACCTTTCGAGCAGCTTCTTGAAATCTATCAACTACATACGTAAACCTGCTGGAGAGACCCACCTTACTGGACGACTGGCCAGCACTCAGATAAGATTAGTTTAAGCGTACTATTTTAATGATCCTTGATACTACTATAGTATCTTGATACTACAATAGTATCTTGATACTACTATAGTTTACAGTTGAACCACTGAATGCGTGAGCAAATAATATATTTTTTACAGTTATAGCGGATTTGTAAATCGAGAGAACAACATGCCCTTTTCTTGATGTTTCCTTGAATACCTGTTAAAAATCAAATGTCTTTATCAAGAGGACAAAGAGCAGTTATGAGAATGAGAAGGTCAACATCCTGTCCCACGACAAATACTGTGGGATTAATATACGTTTCCATAACAGCAGTTTGGACAATTAGAACATTAGCATCATCTGTTGCAGAAAGGGCTTATTCGACATTTCCCATCAGTTGGTTAATCAAATGTTCTTTATTCACCAAATTGCTCAGCAAATCTGTGACTCAATTTTCTGTGACACAGGCGTCTTTTGGTTGAAAATTATTTCAGCAGATATTCGTTTTAAATGTCTTTGTTGTCATTCAAAGCCTTTTGTACTCCCCTCATTTTCAAAAAAACCGTCAAATGACACTCTCTGGCCCTACCGATTTTTAATGAAATTAATGTAAGCGGTTCATATGTCTGCAAATGTACCTTGTTGCGGCCAAATTACTTGATTAATTAAAAAACTACTTTAAAAAACGCACCGGGAGCTCTATCTCAGCGGTGGTGTGGAAATTGACTCGAATATAAGTGATAGTAGTAATAATAAAATTTTCTGTAAGTAGTCCTATTTTTTTGTCCCTTTAGCCAGGTTTATATAGGAAAATCTGCTTTGCATGTAACATTTTTCTATGACCAATGTATTTCCAGATATTTGTCACTTCACTCGTTTTTGCCTAACTAGCAACATACCCTAATTTGTCAAACCATATTTGTGAGAGTTTAGTTAAAATAGAAAAAAGTTTATGGACCACAAATGATGTAGAATTTGATACAGAATATTTTAGGCTCTATCCATTTTCCTCGTCAGAGCAACAGTTTTTGAGAAAAATTTAAAAAACTAGCGCGAAGTCACATTAGTGGGTGGTTTATGAAGCAAAAGGGGATGAAGCACCCTCCTGAGAGGTGGGAACTTTTTTGAAAGGATCAGAACACAGTATAAAAAAAAATTCGTTAACTCTCAACTGCTTAACACTGTACAAATTTGTTATTGAAATATTAACCACATTATTTACAACATGATGAGTATATACAATATATGGATTGATACATATAGTTTTATTTATAAATTTTTTATATATATTATATTATCTTATAAGTTTATATCTGTAAACTTATAAGATAATATCTATAACTTTAACTTATATTTAAGTAATAGAATGCAGTACGTTTATTTCCATGGCTACAAGTCTGACGAATTTATTGTGGAATCTGGCGTCCTTCAAGGTCCACAGCGGTCCTTGGTCCACAGCTGGTCAATGACTATTTTCTACACCCTCCCATCTTCATGTGCGTTTTGTAAAATATGTCCTAAATTTGCAGGTATTTGAAAGATGCCGTATCATAATCATAAATCTTCAATGGGGAAGGGGCCCTGTTATCATCCATTTCGTCTATATTAATTATTACGGTTATTACCGTTAAATACCATATGACTTTAACCGCTTATTATCTGAGACAACCCATTATAACAATATATTTATAACTAAGACTAAATTTCCTGTTCCAGACGTACAATATGGACGCTCAGATAGGAGAGTCGTCGGCATGTGCCACAGCGCTGATGTGTGGGGTGAAAACAAACTTCGAAACGGTTGGATTGGATGCCCGAGGCCGTTTTGAAAACTGCTTCTCCAGCTTCTCGTCCAGGGTATCGTCACTTATAGATTGGGCACAGGAGTCAGGTAAGACCACAATATATTGTTTTGTTAAACAACAGAGGTCAGGCTTTTTGCTGTTTCTTTCTCTCTTCCCTCGGCCTAGTTTCCTTCTCTATTTCTGGCGTGTTGAGTATATTATAGTTATGTTCAAAAACAATATAAAAAATGCATTTTATAAATTAAAGAAAGTTATGTTAAACGACAGTTTTGTTAATAATTCTAATATTACAAGCTAAAGGAACATTGGAATTCTGTAAATTTCGAGCGCCACCACCTTAAATTTCAACAGCTGAGAAGTTTAATATTTTTTTTAGTTCTGTTGCAAATATAATGACTAGCTTATTGTGTTGACACTGATTTCCTTCGAAAATGTATTAAACAAATTCTCCAGTTTCTGCTTAGTATTCTATTACCAGCCTTTGAGTGCTATGTCTTGGATGCAATAGGGGAACTAAAAAGCTCCAGTTACATGAGTATGTATAACGGAACAAACATCTTAAAGAACAACTGAAAATCTTTAAAAGTTCTGTTCAATTAGTATATTATGTGCTGACTTGACTTCTGTCCTGGTATATTGAAAATTACCATTACTTGTTACAAAAAGGTAGATTTAAATTCACCTAGACACTATTGTCAGATATCTGTGGTAATTTCTTTGCAAAAATCATTCAAATATCTACCAAGGAGAGTTTGCCAAATTGGTTTGTATTTAACTAGTTACAATGTACTCTGCGACTGGCTACGTCGCAGAGCTGATGACCCCTGTTTCATTAAGTGTTTGATTCAGGTAGAAATTTATATAATAGTATCTATAGGTAAGATGTGTAGGAAATAGAGTGTTTACCTGACCTTCGTGGGTCATATAAAAAAGTGGGTCTACTGCGCATATAAAAAAGGTGTAAAAAAAGGATGTGCCAAAAAAGTATTTGATTAAGAGGCCAACAAGTGCTATTCGAAAGTTAAGTTGGGTTTGAGTAAAAAAATAAATTAGGCAGGCACCATTGAACCACAGTACCCCAATTTTAAATACTATGTGTGTTATACTTTAGTACTATTTTCTAAAATTAAAAAATAAGTGATTGATTCACGCTGAAAATTTAATAGCATCCTAATTAGATATACCTAATTAAAAATATTTGCAAAAATCACACTTTTTCCGAGGTTTAATAACTGGCAAAAATTAAAATAAATCTTGCACGGGATAGAGATATACGCTGCGGGTAGTACTGAATAGGAGTGAGAGCAACGATCAACGGTGCGTGGTCGCTCCCTGCGTTCTCATTGGTTATCGATGGCGTGATCTTGCACAGCTGTACCGGCTGTACAAGACTATATATAATTCATTCATTTCAATGGTATAGTACTTTTTGAAATAAACAATCATGCGATCAAAATGGATAGTGTTTCGTGTGTAAAAAGAAAAAACTGGAAAAATGTTGAAGGTTTCCAACGTGAATGTTACTCAAATTTTAGAAGTTTGGGGCAACAATATAAGAAGAATTTATCACCATATACTAAAGAATCTCCTTCTTCATCAGGTATTGTACAAAATTCGATTCACTATAAATATAGTATATTTTTTACCACTTTTTTTAATATAAAATTATAAGAAAATTACCTCAAAACTTTTGTATCTTTTAATTGTTAATAACATGCACTTCAATTTTATCCGAATGGACACAAACTATAAACTTACCATTATTTTTTTTATTTCAAGCTTTTATTTAACTTGCAATGTTTATAAGTATGTTTGTTAGGGTCAAATATTGCAACTGGATTTTAAAGCAGTTATCCTCAACTGATTGAGCTGAAATTTTGCATACACGTTCAATTTGAATGACAATGTATGGTTATCTATGTAACGGAATTCTAAATCCAATATGGCGGACCGACCAAGTTGGCGGACCAGTTATTTTTTATGCACTTCCATGATATGAGTATCAAATGACAAGGTTTGCAGAGAAAAATACGAAAATAAAATGGCGTCACTCTAAATTCAATATTAGATTTAGATTTAGATTGGCGTGGCCTTTGCCCTTATGACGTATAGGCCTCAATATGGGTCCGTCACGTCCCGCATTTCGAGAGCTATATTAGTCCAGTTGTCTTAATAAAGCCAACTAGACGGCTAGGACATAGCTCTCTAAAGTCCCTGGGTATCAGCATCGGTTGTCGTAAGTGTCGCATGCGTGTATGTAGGAACGCGGGGCAATTCATCAGAACATGCCCCGCTGTTTCCTCATCAATCCAATATAGTGGCTTCCCAAAGATAGTTCCCATAAATGTCCGATAAACTATAAATTATATTGTTATTTGTTAGTTTTACTTTACAATAATTGTAATGAATTATACTTACAGATTTGAAGTTTGCCATCATTTACGAAAACAAATAATTACATTTATTTCGACCAATTATGACTAAAAAAAATAAAGCTAAAAAAAATAAATAAATAAAAATTCAGCCGGTACAGCTGTGCGTGATCACGTAATCGATAACCAAGGATAACGTAGAGAGCGACCACGCTTCACCGTTGATCGTGGCTCACACTCGCATTTTCAGTACTATCCGCAGCGTATCTCTCTATCCCGTGCAATATTTATTTTTTAATATTTTCCAGTTACTAAACCCCGGAAAAAGTGTCTGAGTTTTTGCAAATATTTTTAGATATATCGAATTAAGATGTTATTAAATTTCAGCGTCAATCAATCACTTATTTTCTTATTTTAGAAAATACAACTTTGGTGTATTGTGGTTTAATGTTAACCAGTCCAAAAGTTTATTTTCTTACTCAAAACCAAATTACTTTCTTATAGTACTTGTTGGCTTCTGAATCAAACACTTATTTTGGCACATATTTTTTTACACCTTTCTTATAATATTCGCAGTACCTTGCGTATCCACGTAGGTCAGGCAAACTTATAGATACTATTGTGTAAAATTTATAACTGAATCAAACACTTTATGAAACAGGGGTCATCAGCTCTTGGACTATTAGGGAAGGTATCACAGCTATGTATGGATTTTTTAGAGTTGTGAGTTACATAGTAGATAGATCACAGCATATGGATCTTGATAAAAGGGTACTCTTTGAACTTTCTCCATGAAATCATAGCAAAGCGCTTGATTGCATTTCCCATGATCTGTTTATTGAGAAACTGTACCAATATAGTATATAACTTGAGCTTATGAAGCCTTATCTTTTCTCTTTAGCAACTTTAGCTTGCTAAACACATCTATATTTTCCATAGAATCACCCATTGTGGATTCAATGATTTTACTCTTAGCAGTAAATGTTTCATTTCCCATAAAACTACATCATCATTAAGTTATATCATCCAATGCCAATCACATATCATGTAATAATTTCTGAAGACCTTGTGCATCGTAACAAATCGTAATGGCAACACAAAGTCAATGTCAACTTATTCTCAAACAAGGAAGGCTCTTTTTTGATACCAAAGATTCATGTAGTAGCATGAGTGGTAAATGTAACTATTCCATGTAAGGTTAGAGAGGAACCACTTGCGTATAAAAATACCTAGAAGCAATTTTTATGCTGTGATGCTAGTTAAATATGTCAAGATAAAATAAAATAATTCCAAAATTATTTCCACGGTTTTTGACGCCTGCTTTCACCGCTCATAAATTCTTCTGCAAATTACTTGCAAATCCTCCGCGGTCTCTCCTTTATGCCAGTAATTTTGCGAAATTGCGTGGTCCCACTGTTTATCGTTCGCCTTTGTCTCCGCGAGAAACCGCTAATATGGGTCGATCCAGATGTGTACGGTAACTAGAAACCACATAAAAAGGACAGTACATTTGCCGTATTATAAAAAAAGACCCACGCGCCTTGTCCATGACAGCTACGTAACGTGCTCATGATAAAACCCGCCATTAACATTAAAAATTGTTTTCTGTCTGCTTTCCTACAAAGGAAATGCTACTGCCACGACAGGAGGATATTTTTTATTAATTCATTTCTCGAAATAATAGGTCACGATATGTTATAGTGGCTATGTAATATTTAGCTGAGTTCCTGCTTATTACCCAGTTATTTACGAAATAGGGAGAACGCCAATTTAGAAACAATGTATAGCACTTTTATGTGCCTTCGCGACAATGCAATTTCTCCACTCTGACATCAGACGGTCCACTTTTAATCATATATGTCCATCTTTCACTAAAAGTGAAACGAATAAATTAGTTAGTGAACCAGCGATGTTAGATTTTGGCATCCGAGTGAACGAAAAATGAATTGTATGAACATAAAGAGATCGCCCGAGTTACGAGGTTCGGCATTTGGTTCTCATCTTCTGTAGCGAATGGTTGACACGCGTAGCGAAATTATTTAGCAGTATAATCCATCTGTGATTACAACAAAAATGGTATTTAAGTGGAACGATCAAAACACGCTGCTGTTTTTCAAATATTAGTGTTAAAAAAATTATTCGTCTCTTTGGAACCAACCACAAGTTAGACTAGTACAAAGACAGAACAATTAAGGCAAATGCTGTGCAAAAAAATCTGTAGTTTTAAAGATATTTTTCCATGGTTGCAGCCACCAATGTTGACGTTATCATTGCTTCTCTCGTTTCAACTCTTTAATGAAATTATCACAAGTTAAAAGAATTCCAAGGCACACAATTTCGTTCGATGACACACTCGAGAAAATGAGCGGATAACGTTAATTTGTATGTCATTTTGTCTATGTCGTGTGAACATGAATGAAAAAAAAATTACTTGAGTAACCATTCATCAGAGTCAACCCTCTGCTATCACCAACACAGCAACTTCCAGTTCCTCAGTTGTCTCGTATATCCCCTCTTGTAAATCTTCTCATTTAGGCGATCCCACAAAAATAAATCGAGGTGCGTAAGACTAAGTTCAGCCAGCGACCTTGCTGGCCCGATACCTCACCGTTTGCATCCAAATTATTAGTAGATAGAATATTAGAAATGCGAGTTCGGCGTAATTCAAGAGGAACACGAGCGACTATGTGATCTCGCTGGTTATGTTCCTCCTAACGAAAAATGTGCGGGATTCAAATGACCCCATATAACTGTATTGCTTTATTGCGGATAGTTCAAAGTATTTCTTGCAAGTATTTTCTTCTTTTGACCATAACCGTGATCAAAGAACACGAAGTTCAATTTATTTTTGCTTTTGACTGATTTAAAGAAATTAATTCTTTTGGGATATTCAAAATACGATTTCCTGTGTTAGTTTTAATTATACGCCTTGATGGTTATAGGGTGGAAGCCACCATTGTTGCATGTGCCGTCTAAAATAATGTAGCTCGTGAAATGGGTCAACCAGAACTTGATATTGATGGAGAAGTAAGCTGCTATTCAATTTGCAAATGATGCAGCCGATAACACGTGCCATATAAGTATTTTTGACATCATGATAGTTATAGCCACAGCAACAGTTTTGCTAATTTTATCCAAGCTTCGGCCTTTGATTTATTGATAATCGAATCTTTTTTTAATCTCGGTTTGAGAAGCATATTCGAGAAATCATTGTTATTGAGTGCGTCTTTGTTAGTTTGGTCTAGAATAAAAGCACGAACCTTATGATTATGAAGATAATAATTATAATAACATAACAGAGAAATCATATAGCAGAAAGGAAAATTATTTTCTTATTTACTTAGGTATTAAAGAAGACCACATTATTTTACTTTGCCCATTCATATGAAAATACAGAATTAGCCGGAAATATTGAAATATTTATATATATTTAAAGAAAACAAACTGTTAATGACAAATATAAAACACTGAGAAATTCGACAAAATGGAATGTTCATTGCAGACAACTCCCTTAATCAGAGGTTCATATTACCTGAGATTGAACTAAAGTCAGAGTACTACAAACTAATGAGTAGCGACATAAACCGTCGGCACCTTTGATGTGGACTGCTTCAATTTCGTTGAAAGGCATTGACGGCTTGACCTCCTAATATACTACCGAAACTGTGAAGTGGCTCCAAATAAAGCATCTACACTGACAGAAAGTATTGTCTACCTAACGACTAACTAAAATCTAGCTGGTTGTTATGTATTCCTTTGACAGCCGGCAATCGTATTTCGCCAATGCCCTAAAAATTGGAACCTCAGTTATCGCTACTCGTCGGTTTGTAGTATTCTGCTAAAGTGATATAACAGAAAAGGCACTTAACTACTCGGTTCATGGTTGACCGGCAGTTTCAGTGAATAAATTGTTAACCATCTGAGATACAACTCGCCCTTAGAGATATGAGCTTTGAAATTCGGAGCTCTATAGTTATTACGTTAGGAGTATACGCATATCTCTTTACATTATTCGCTCAAAACGCGTTATTTGAGTTTATAACACTATATATGTATTAAATATTAGTACTAGTAAGTACTTAAATATTAAGAAAGGTAAGGGTAATTTACCGTTCGATGACAATGTTTCGAAGACAAATTCACTTAACTCAGCCTCCAATTTTGATACAGAACGGTATAACCCTTAACGTTCGTGATGCTTATATTATTTTTTGCACGACCGCAATAATTGAAAATGAAGTTATACATACGTATTTAATTTTTTATGTAATGTCAAAAATGACGTTGAATAGAAATATAACTGAAACCCAAATCCAAAAAACCGGCCAAGTGCGAGTCGGACTCGCGCACGAAGGGTTTCGTACTATTATCTATAAAATCACACAAGCTTTTAATTAATTTCGTCCGACCGGCGACTCCGGCATTTATTAGCATACTTTAGCATAGCGTCCATTTGTTATATGCGAGCCCCCTTAAATATTTATTTTATTCAGTTTTTAGTATTTCGTCATAGCGGCAACAGAAATACATTATATGTGAAAATTTCAACTGTCTAACTATCACGGTTCATGAGATACAGCCTGGTGATAGACGGGCGGACGGATAGACGGACAGACGGACACCGGAGTCTTAGTAATAGGGTCCCGTTTCACACTTTGGTACGGAACCCTAAAAAACGACGTCTACTGGTCCAATTTCTGTAAGTAATTGTACAAACTGCACATTTAATTTTAACATCAATAAATATATTTAAAAATACATCTTCCTTTAAATTGTTATGAACTTAATCGCCGTGCAAAAACATTTGTGGTCAAATTTTACTTGGCATTCTGAAAGGCCTGAGTAACTTAAGTGACTCATAACTTCTGATTTTAGGCCGTTCATCGATAAGTTGAAGTTTCATTTAGTTAGCGAAATTTCAGCAGTGTTATTGCTATCTGTTGGCTTCCATCGTAAAATTTTAATATTCATAATTGAGAGACAGGCAGCGAATATTGTTCGAAAAGGTAAAAGAACAATTAAAATACTTGAGAGGAACTCACTACGGCATGATGAAAAAAAGTGGTGAAACGATCCGCAATTTTATGGAAAAATAAATCATTCAGTCGGTAAAATATTCAAAAATTAAAACAAAGTGTTTGGCGTTATTGTGGGTAAAGTTTCTTTCATGGAAATTTTAACCAACTGGAAGCATTAGTCTAATGAGTTCCTTCAACAGAGCAAAGCGGCTGCATTTGTATGAAGAAAGGCGCGGAAAAATTAAATACCCTGCCGGTATTTTGCGTTGTCAAGGCAGGGTTTATTTTCCCCATCCGGAGTTTTATCTTTGGCCCGTCGATAGCGATCTCCAAATCCGCCATTAGTTTATCCCCCTGGGCCGGCTTCAATGGCAATTTATGTTTTCTTCTTTACATATAAACGATATATTTCGGACATTTCCTGTTTAGAAAAAAGATTTACAGTCGTACACGCCACAAAATATGTAAATGCGACGCAATTTGCACTATTATCATTCAAATTATCTCCACCGGTAGTTTTATTGCACCAAATGCAAATCTATCTGGAAAGCGGCATGCAAATTTTAAATAATTATTTGCATGGTGTGTCGTTACGCTGAATTTACTAAAAAATAATGAACAGTTACTGCGTTTATGAATTTGTTTTCATATGCAAGAGAATTGAGGCTATATGCGAATGGATATTTTTGAGTGCCTATATTTCAAGTCAAGTGAATTGGTTTTAAAGGGAAAATAATTATAATATTTCGTCGGTTTCATAAATAAATAGTAACTGCTCCATTTATATGTAAATTGTAAACATATTTTAAAAGATACAATAACCGGCTGTCATCACTTTACAGTTGAAAGTATAAAATTAAGGACTACATTTGTTGTTGAAGGCTGTCGCGGCGGAAATCAATTACGCGATGGTTTATCGGATTGTCCTTTATTAACTCGCTAAATAAAGAATGTACAAGTATAACTACAATTGAGTAAAATAATGAAAATTTTCAATGGCAAAGTTTTATGTCCATTTTCAACAATAATTTTATACTTGCTTTTCTATGAGAAATGATAATTTTCAGGAAAATCATTACGAGTGCAGGCGTTGCAAACGTTCTTTATACAGAACCCGTTGACCGGTATTTATCGAGATATACAGTCGCCGCCTCCCAAAAGTGCACGGCATATTTTTCTACTTTGATTGTGACTTTGAATCATAGTCGTCTCATAATTAGTCAATTTATACGTCAAAATAATTTAATTATGTCATGTTAACAAATTAACTTGTCAGAATATTAATAAAAAATGACAAGACATTTAAATGATGTGCAAAGGGCGAGGGCTATAGCCAAAATTGAAGAAAATTGCTACCTGGCTGAAGTAGCCGCTGATTTGAATGTTAGCAAAAGCTGCATATTTAAAATTAAAAAGACATGGGACCAGGAACATAGAATACAAAGGGCAGCAAGAATAGGAATTGGTAAAGTTTCCAATGAAATTCAAGATAACGCTCTGATTGAATATATTCAACAACATTCTTTCGAAACAGCAAATAATGCACGAGAAGAAACATTCTTGCAAAAAGGTTAAAAATGGTTAAAACAGTCTCATAAAGAACTGTGCTGCTGCCCCTAAAATTTTTCTTTCAAGTGAGCACAAGCAAGGAAGGATGGAGTTTGCAAATAACTTGATAAAGAACGCTTAGTTTTCGAGATAATAACGAAAACCCTACAAATCGACCCTTTCCACCCCCTCTCCCTAACGCACGAGGTCCACGACTGGGGACTTTTGGTATCTTACTCCTAAGGGTCAGTCCTACACCTTAAAACAATAATCTGTTTAACATATGATCCAACTTTTTAAAAATCAAAACTGAATTAGAACTGTTCATTACCGATGGATATAAAGACCCCACGAAATGCTCGAGCTCCACGGTAATAGTTTTTCTTAAGTGCTAGACTTGAAGTCTAATCACCTAGAAGCAGATTGTGGAATATTCAGACATATTTTCTCGCTCTTCTCGGAGGGATTGAACAAGTAATTATAAATAGTACGGATACTGATGTTTTCATGGACTCTTTTAAGCTGTCATTTAGCCACATTTTCATAGACAACGACAACGTTTTTTTTGACAGCTACAACGATGGAATACGCGCACTGCATGCCAGATCACATTTCAGGCGTTGCATACGATGCATCCTAACGGACAAAGAGACAGACAGACGGATAGATATTTTAAAAGTTATTTAAAATTTTATGACGAATATGGTCACATTTTTATACCAGATCAAAATGACCAACTCCATAACGTGACTTATACAGAAATGAACAACCTTTTCTATAAAATGTTTCCAAATAATTTGTCATTTGTTGTCAGATGTTTTCAATCGTTTTTTTAATTATTATTCGCGGTATGATGAGATGTGATCAGCGCAGCGGCTATAGAGCACTCTTAACATTGATCCAACTCTCACAGATGCTTCAATAGCATCTGTCTCTGTTGATATCCTACATCAATACTCCTTAAAAATAATTTAGGAAAAGCCATTGCTAATCTAAGTTCTCACGTAATTCTTCTCGTGATATTGTGGCATTGTCGTATTGTTACACAGCATTAAAACCTTGATTAATTACTTCTAAGAGACGCGGACCAAAATACTTGCCTAGAAGTTGAAATTAATGGCCATTTGTTCTTTAAACTTGGCCGGAGCTCGAGAAAACTTTCCGGTCCTCTAAATCGAAGAAATAGTTAAGGCCATTGTCGCGCTGTGTGCAACAATGTCCCTTGAGGGGAGCTTGTATTCCATTAGGGAAAGTTGGACCATTCCGGGACAAATCGCCCCGAAAGTGTAGGTAACATTGCAAATTATTCGCGAGAAACTTTACCACTGCAATTGGGTCTGGTAATTGAATTTGGTCCCTCGCTACGCTCTATTCGGGCGGAATGTATTTAGGTAGTTATTAATTCGGGATCGTGTATGCTCAGGGGATGACTAGTAAATCGGGTATGAAATTATCCAACAATTTCTTCATTGACCGGATATCTTTTTCCCCCGCTACCAGTCGCCGAATACATTGAAACTAAAACTAAATATTTAATCGAAGTAATCAATTTGTATTTGAAACAGGATTCTGATAAACGGACGTGCTCTGTAAGTCCACAACTGAAGAACTAAAAATCATGTACCTAGCTAATTCTGGACCGCACCAATTCTCGACCGCACCAGAATGGCGAACTTAACGTAAAAAATTCGCAAACTTGCAAAAAACGGATTTTTGTAAATAGCTAAAAAACTATAGCTCCTATCGAGAAAAGCTCCTTCTGTAATGATTTTCGGTATTTTTCGTACTTTTCGAGTTATATCGAAAATATTGCTAACAATCATGTTCTCTAGAACTCCCTAACTATAACGTTCCCATATTTCTTACTTGGGGTAAATATAGTTCTTAACAACCTAAGAAAAATTTTTTTGAAAAATTTGAAAATATTGATTATTTTATAGAGATATATCGATTTTTCGAGAAACATGTGCTGCATTAAGTTCGCTGTATCTTCTCGGGAACCCGTGCTGGAGCATCGAGTAAGAGCTCATTTTGTTCGTGAAGAGTTGCGCTGTCATCCTATAGAACAGTTGTATCGATTTTTTTTATTTCAAGTGTCAAAAAATGAATTTGAAGACATTTTTCAACAATTTTGTGCAGCGTATGGCATTATTGTAATTTTAATGAGGTGGCAAAATGGGGGTTAAATGAATGAAAATCGGATGGTATTGATACACACTATTATTTGTATTTAGGACAGTATAAATTTCGAACGCCGTCCGATTTTAGCAATTTTTAGTGTTTTTTTTTTAAATTATTGTTGAAACAATCTAAAAAAGGGGTTTTTCGGCGACTTTGAGGGGTTGTTTCTCCCAAACTGCCCATCAGGATCAGATGGAAATTTTTTCCCAATGTGTCAATAAGTTTTTCCCAATGCTCACTAATTTTGAAGCGGTTGCCTCATATTTTTTTATCTTGTTTTTTTTTATTCGCTAGTGCAAAAACGGCCCGTGTGTTTCGGCTGGCAAAAAAAAATTATTATATAATTAGGGTATAACCTTCAACAAATACTACCGCATTTTTATCCTATTGCTTTGTAAAAAATTTTTCGATTTTGCCCCACCCCCATATCGCCACCCCTGTCCATTTGGTGTCACTTTGGCCGCTACGTGGGGCCACTCGCCATCCGGTTGCCTGTCCAATATCGGCTTGACGTGCCATTTCCTTAACTATTACTAGTTTCTACAACTTTCTCATTTAACTTTTTTCGATGGGGTTATTTACCTACAAAAGCAAGTTTGCGAAATTTTTTAGGTTAAGTTCGCAATTCAGGCGGAGTTGAAGGAAATAGAAACCCATAATTTTTTCCCATACGCGCATATTTTTTTTTTCAAGTAGGAATTTCTTCAAATTTCACATTGGGACGAATGCTTGGACTAATATCTGTATAAATTTTCTATGAATTCACTATATCCTCCCATTAGTCGTGGTTGTTAGTTAGATAGACACCGTCCTTATTGCGTTTATAAATCTGCATATATTGATGCAGCATTTACCATGGTGCTTTGTTCATCAAACGACGTGTTTTAGATTGCAACCGTTGTATAATTTTTAGTCTCGTACGCATTTAATTGCTCATTCACAGAGTAGTAGCCCCATGTGTTCAGATAGGTTTTATAAGTTTTATCATTGTTTTATAGAGAAGGATTATGTTCTGTGTAAGTATTTAGTTCAGCAGTTTTCATTTCCTGTGTTTAGTCGAGTTGATGCTCTAGTCGAAACTCAAAACTTTACTGACGAAAAGTCACTAAACAAACTAGATGTCAGTAGCTATTTTAAATAATTAACCTCTGTAATTTATCACATTACGATATATTCATAGTTCCTTAATCATTGTATAAGCATTTCGTTATTTATTATTAACGCCTATTTGTAAATGAACTAATTCATTAAACAATACTAAATAAAATTATTAAATTTGTAAAAGCACACGGGACGACTATGATCTCTTTCATATCAGTTACTCCTTTCAGTTATCTCTTTCAAATCAAGTCACTAACGGTTTTATGGGCATGAAATTGGTATCACTGTCATTTCTTCGGCGTTCAACGCTCTTTTCGAATTCTGCCGGCCTTGCCTTGCTTCTGCCGTCCTTCGCTGTAATATTTTATGATTCGAGATCATCCGTGTACCGGGTATTATATTACCTATAGCCGATTCTGTTTCTCCTACACATTGCGTTTGGTATTCTTATGTTTTGATATGGTGTTGGTGGAGAAACTTGTTGGATTTTTGACACAGATTGAGGTTAGGTAAGAAACACGTCACGTTTTTAGTATTCTAAAATTTTTGTTCTTAATGATTTCCTACTATAGTACTGAAAGTTTTAGTCTGCTACTGTAACGCACATTTGTGTCCTATATTCTACAGGACATATTAGAGAAAAACCTTTAGTAACAACGTAAATATCATTTGATTTAATTTACTTATTAGTGCACGAACTAAGTTTGTTACTTAGCGTTATTCATAGCGCCTTGAAAATGTGCTTCCCTTTGCATATTCACTGTATATATTATTAAAACCGTATTTCTACACAGGGTTTTTTTACTGGGAACAAATAAATCTCTAGACGAATACTCTTTGAAGCCTGAAGTCGCAGACCAACTTCGCTTTTCGCACAGTCACCATTGATACGAGGGATCGCGAGACTTCTTTCATTTACCTGGGGTTTGCCTACGGTTACGTCGTTATTACCTCTATGGACTACGGTGGTACTTAATCAGATAAGATTTAGATATTAGTGTATTTTCTTTCTTTATCAATATATAGGTACATATATTGCTGACTTTTTGTGTACATAATTTTATGAACTAAGATATTTCCTACGTATTACCGTTGATGTAGCTATGTCAGGGGTATTATTTACATCTAACAGTCATCGTTGACCACATGTAAATTTACCCCCACTGTAAGGTAAATTATTTTTAAATTTATAGGTAGGTATTATATACATGTATGGTCTTTTCTTTATTCATAAACATCACAATAAATCTCCCACTTCTTGTTGTAATATAAATTTTATTAAATAGTGCTGGTGTCAGCAGCAATGTATCACTGTTTTCTTGAAGTAGGAATACACTTATTTTTTTATTCGTCTAGGTCTCAAGCTATGACAATCTTAATTCTAGTGGCATTAACATATGCACTGAGATATTTTTTTGCTTCCTCGTTAATGCACTACTGTTCACTTTCTACTCATCCTTTTCAGAAGAAAATTGGTAGCATTGTGCGTATGTTCTTATACTACGTTAGTCGTTATTCGGGGTGTAGACCTAGTTATCTGTCGTCTGATTTTACAGGAATAGGAATTCCGTTGATGGTCAGAGAATAGCAGGTATTGGTCTGATCTGCAAAAGTCATATATACCGATTTAATCACATTTACTGCTATTCTCCATCTGTTGTACCGTGTGTTAAAATATTTAGGTTTTGTATATTTTTTGATGATACCATGGGATACCATCATGTGTCGGTATCATGGCAACATCATCGCAAATGCTACAATCATCGTATTGCCTGTGTTTGTACTCATATATGAACTTGATAGTGTGTCATTGTGTTAGATAGGATTTTGATCTAAGATAATAATTGTTATTTTCTATATTTTCCAATTTAAAGAGAAGGCCTGTATGCCAATAATTTGTTGAATGCTTCTGAGACGCCTAGGAATACTCCACAGCATAATTTCTTTTGCTCTCTTTGCTATTTAATTAACGCATGTTTGGTGTATCGTTGATATGTTTTCTCGGAAGCTAAATTGCTAGACACCTAGTTAGTTAGTTCATGGTATTCCCGTTGCTTTTTAAGTACTAGTTGCTCTAAAATTTTGCTCAGGTTTCGGGGCGCGCAGATTTTATTAGAGCATGTATAACAGTCCGGCATGACAGACTTTGTCGAAAGCTTTCTCGAGGTCTAGGAAGACAAACCCTGTAGAGTGGTGTGGATTTAGATTTGTGGTGGTTATCTCTCTGAGGAGTGTTGTGGCTTATATTGTTAGTCACAGCGAACGTCAAGTTGTTTTACAGCATCCGCGGTACCATGTGTGCCTGGTATAAACATTGTTGCAAGAAAGAGTAGTTTTTTAAGGGAAACATTGTTAAAATGTACGTGTAGGTCGGGTGATCTCTTTGGGTTTAGGACTTCTTTGGTAGTGAATAATATTGGATTTTTTGTGGGATTCAATTGGATTTGGTTTAGCTGTTTAATGTAGTCAGGTTATATTAGGTTAAAATCCAATGCGGTTTTGGATTTCAGTTGGATTTGGTATAAATTGCTGCAGAAAATGTATGGGAAAAGCACCCGTCCTTCTCAGTATCGGCTTGTATTCGCCTCATGGGTTATTTGGATGTGTATTGTGGATTGTATCTCGTTAACGGTTTTGGGACATAATAGGGATCGCCGGAATATGATATTATATAAATTTTTTATCTCGGTTTAATCCGTAGTTCTTGGCTGTGATTTTTGATACTTTATTGATCTGTGTTTTGTAGTTTGGATTTCATGTTTTGTGGAATATTTCCTTATTTGCATCCCCCCTAAATATTTCAATGTGGCAATGTTGGAGAAGTATTCGTGTAATGGATTTTTGCTGCGAAAGCATACATCAACGAATCTCTCATCTCTTTATTACGTCAGCTTTTCTAGATTATAAATTTAATCAGTGGCACGCCACAGGGTTTCCTCCCTTATCGTCAACCGCCATGTAAAAGCTCCGGGATGTATTCCGCAACCGTTTTACCGATTTAAACGTTCCGTGCAGTAGCGATGATCACTTAGCCGTTGACCGTAGTCGACCGTAGTCATTTGGCCCTTTTAATCCTGCTACGCTACCCTATAAAAACGGGTTGGTTTATTATTATTGCCACAATGCGAAAATGGAAAGGGTACGCCACTCCCTCAGAACTAATAGAATTCTATTAAACGGCAAAAACTTGAGTATATAATCGCCGCTACGACCGGTTTATTAATTTGGTTTGCTTCAAGATCAGGAATGCGTTAATAAGGGGCCGTAATTCGCTGCGAGGAAATGAGTTTATACGTTTGGTGTCAGTGAGTTACGTTTTCATTTTGTTTTATTCGGACGTTATATTTTGTTTTGTTTCGCAGCAATATATCACAACAGCTTGTAACTTAAAAATAATGTCATAGCTATGGTTTCTCCAATTCAGCGTACGTGAGTGTATGAGAAACACGAAGTGGTGCTCAACACATTGACGTGTGGACTTTGGACATTTATGTTGTCTTTTATTTGCTTGATATGTTTCTCTACATTTTGGTAATCATGTGAATATATCTGAAAATATCCGGTTAAGAGATACATAATTTTTAGAACCAAAGAACATATTTATGCGATTTCGAGCAACAATATTATCATGATCAGGTATTATAACGAAACTTTTGCTCAAACAGCTGACTGTTCTAACAAAAGATAGGGATACCTAACTCGGAGTCCATTTCTCTTTTTATCTACGTCATTGTCTCTCTAATAATGTCCTAATGAGCTTACATTTGACAAGATGTGGTAATATTATTTTGGGCCCAAAAAGTCCAGAGATAGGTGTTATTTTGTCTTTGAATAATTTACGAGTAGCGAAAGATCTGGTATTAGAACTATATACCCCTCATCTATTATTTTACTATGACGAAGAATATATATTAGATAATATATACATTGATAAATCGCCCATGATTGCGAACAAAATTTACTACTTTATTCAAAATGGGGAGAACTATAGGAGGATGGGGCATGTTGTTACAGGGGCAGGTTGTTACATTGCGAAAAACTTTTGTGTTTCTTCTTGAAACGCCCTCTATTGGGTACAGGTGGAACCAGTTGTCGAATATTAGCGATCTGCAAAGTTTGAAATCCGTAGCTAAGATACAAACAGAGATTAGTGCATATGATTGTTTTAACGCGTGTCAAGTAAATTAGGTGTCTGTGCAATAATCACGATTTATCTGCGAAACGGTGAGTAATCGATGCTTATACTGTTAATACTTGATGAATATCAATGTTTGTCTTATTATTTCACTATCTATTTTTGGACTTAATTCGGACATTCACACAAAAAATAACCTAACCTTACTAACTACCGATTGGGGCTAGTTGTTACAATCATTACGGGGCAGGTTGTTACTGTAACAACCTGCTCATATGAACGCATACCTACTTACTGAACCAACAGGTTCAATATTTTGTATGGTTTTAGATAAGATGGTGCGGACTTATAAAAAGAAAACCAATAGGGGAAACACCCCCCTAGCAGTTTTTGAAAGTGCCGAAAAAGAAATCTCAGAGAAAAACATATCTATACGAGCAGCTGCCAATAGATTTCAAATCAATTTTATGACGTTGCATCGGTATATTTAAGAGAAACGTGCACATCCTGATGGAAAGGGAGTATTTATGGGCTACGCTACACCGTCAAAAATATTTTCGGATGAACAGGAGATCGAATTATCGAACTACGCTCAACAAGCTGCAAAATTATATTATGGACTCACAACAAAAGACTTACGAGCATTAGCATACGATTTAGCCATTGCCAATAACATCAAAGTTAAATATGTATGGAATAATAGTGCAATGGCATCGAATGACTGGTTGCAGGGATTCCTTAAAAGGCATCCAAATTTATCAATTCGCACATCAGAAGCTACAAGCCTTTCCAGAGCAACTGCATACCAACATTGTGTCTGTTAAATACACAATGTTGGTATGTTTTTTGATAATCTTAGTTCTGTTTATGATAGATATCAGTTTAAAATCAGTGATGTATATAACGTGGATGAAACGAGACTCACCACAGTTCAGAAACCGTCAAAATTTATTGCCAAAAAAGGAACCAAGCAAGTAGGGACAATAACTTCGGGAGAACGAGGACAACTAGTAACAATGGTTTTGGCAGTAAATGCAGCTGGTAATTCTGTGCCACCTATGCTAATATTTCCTAGAAAGAAGTTCAAACAATATTTGATAGCGAACGCACCTCCCGGTTGTATAGGAGTGGCTTCTCCATCTGGCTGGATAACAGCCGAATTGTTTCTACAATTCATCAAACATTTTGCTGCATTTACTAGGTGTACCGCAGACAAGCCCGTTTTACTTCTACTCGACAACCAGGAGTCGCACCTATCCATCGCAGTTCTGAATTACTGTAAGGCCAATGGCATAGTGCTTCTGAGTTTCCCACCACATACCTCTCAGAGAATGTTCAGAATGGATTTGTGGTTACAGGAGTATGGCCATATAATAGGGAGATATTTCAGGATGATGAGTTTCTACCTTCGGAAGTTACTAATCGACCTGATAATTTGGAAAAAGAGTCATCTGAAAATATTGCGATTGAAAATAATGAAAATATTACCCACTCAGTGGACCAATCGACAAAGGACCAAACAAGTGAAAATGTAAAAGAACCTCGTAATTGCACACTATCACCTCAGCCTTGTAGTTCTTTTCCGTAGATTCGGTACATCAAACCACTTTCAATGTGACACCACAACAGTTAAAACCCTTTCCAAAAGCTGGCCCTAGGAAACAAACAATAAATCGCCGAAAACGAAAATCTGCAGTCTTAACGGACACTCCAATAAAGAATTAAATTGAAGCACAAGCTAGAGAAAGACAAGAAAGAAAACAAGGTACAAAAGGCCATTAGAAATTTAAACGAGAATAACAAAGATGAACTTACAAAAAAAGGTAAACAAAGGAAAGTTAAAAAGCGTCATATAGGGTCAGATTCTGAGGAGTCTGAAGAAGGTGATGAGTTGTGCTTGGTCTGCTTAATGTCCTTTTCTGATTCAAAAAATGAAGATTGGATCCAATGTACCGTTTGGAAAAGGTGGGCTCACGTGCGTTGTGGTAATGATGAAGACTACTATATTTGTATAAACTGTACATCTGATAGTGACTAATTCCTTTCTTTATTTTTATATTTTATTTACATTTTAATATAATATGTTCATTTTGTATTTTGAGGCATTAACTTTGTCTTTTAAAAACGTTTTTCAAATAAAATAGCTGAATTTGCTACCCAAAAATACTTTGTAACAACTTACCCCATGTACTGTAACAATTTGCCCCATCTAG
Source organism: Tetropium fuscum (assembly GCA_964058915.1). Taxonomy (NCBI): domain Eukaryota; kingdom Metazoa; phylum Arthropoda; class Insecta; order Coleoptera; family Cerambycidae; genus Tetropium; species Tetropium fuscum. The sequence goes on along the minus strand of CAXKVY010000556.1, from coordinate 974,293 downwards.
GGGCACATTGATACATTGTGTATTGCTCCCTTAAAATTATAATAACTTTTTTGCGAACTAACCTGAAGGTCAAATAAAATATTTAATTTCAAGTTAAAAGTGTTTCGTTCTCTTATGTGACTGTGTTATTTTATTTTGATCCTTACGTTAGATAAAAAAAATTAAACGTCACAATTGTAACAACCTGCCCCACCCTCCCCTATTATGGAATCTTAGGTGACCATTTCAAGTTAGGCACTTCTTCAGCTCTCAACTATAAAGATAAGGTTCATTTACATTCATATCTTTTTTTCTGTACGTAATGACTGGGCTATTAATATTTTTGTCTCAATATGCAATAGTTGCAACATGACCTCTTAAATTCAAAAACGTAAAAATATATAGGGTGTTCCATTTAATACTTTAAGTTGGCATCATTTCCGGTGAAACATTTGAAGTTGTTGAATTGCATGCCGATGGTGTTGATGGCGTGCCGAAGGTGGTGAAATAATATAATTTCTAATTAACTTTTTTGGATATATCTCCCCGAGTTGTGATTCATAGAAAAAGATCCTTAGCTGAGAGAATATAACAAGGAATTGGAAAAATATGGGTTGCCTACGTTCCCCTCTGGACAACTAACAAGTTGCGAGGTATGAACAGGAGAGAAAGTGTTAATAATATACCCTCATCAGTTATTTGATCGATTTTTATGAAATGAAAGGTTATTTTTTTCCCTACCCAACAGCACAACAGGTTACATTAGGTTGCCTTAGCAACAGTTTTGTCACATCCACGGTTGCCGAGATTTTAGATGTTAAGTTTTAAGCGGTAGTGTGCCATGCGACAGACATGGATGTAGAGAGTTCTTATGCAGAGAGTTCCTCGAATAAAGTTCAAGCATTTTGGAGAGGAAAGTCTGAAAATCATCATCATCATAATACCGAAAATGTCTAGAATTCTTACCGAAGAGGGTTTTAAGGAATTTTTAGCATTGGTAAATAGGAAAATTGATATGATTTATTAGATACTACGGCGAAACCATGTTAAACAAGACCACAAACAGCAATACAATATTTCCAAGATCATTTACAGTCCCTAGAAGTCTATAAGAGATCTTAAAAAAGTACAGTAACAAGTAGTAGGAATAAATAAAATTGGCAGTATGGTCAAAAAAATAGCAAACTATTTAAAACTAGCCAATCCTAGCGAATATACACTATACAGGTCGCTTTTCATCGATCATTTGCTACCATTCCTGTAAATACAGGTGTAGATTTCTGTGACTAAAACGACACGGAGTGTGGATATCCAGTACGGTAGCGGAGGAATATATCGATGATTCACTTCAAAATAAGATGCAAATTTCTAATAAAATTCAAGGATAAGTAAACTTCTTCCTCTCAAGTGGCGGCTCGTGGATATTTTAGTCGGGTAGGCACAGAAATACGATAGGGGTAAAGAATCAATAAAATGCCCCGCAGGCGTTTTTTTAAGCTCATGATCAAATGCAATGGAAAGTTATATTTCCAAGGGCTAGTCCATGATTTAAGAAAAATTTGTATTTTGTTACCGTTTGTCTTTTCAACTTGGATATTTTAGGGACATTTTTTAATTAACACGCTTTTACTGGCTTCACCTGTATTTTTGTATGTATGGTGTAACAGAACCTTTGAACGAGATTTTCACCCACTCCAAACTTCAGATTAAACTGAAACTTTGCACACTTATCAAGGACCGATGACAATGTAATAATTTGACAATTTTGTCTTAATGTCCTCACCAGGCTCATCAAAAGCCGGGATATAAAAAAATTGTCTAACATTGGCTCCTTCGCCACAATATAGCATTTACTAATCGTAGCTATTTGTTTAATACCGCTCTTGAAACATGGGAGTTTCATATTTATATACGGAACTCAAAAGTTTTAAAAAATTGTTTAGTTTAAAAAACTACGCTTTTATAGCAAACCGAACTAAAAAAAATACTTGGTTTAAAGAAAACAAAAAAAAACACACTTGGAGTAAGACGAACGTTGGAGTAAGACAAGAAGACGCTCTCTCGGCAGTGCTTTTCAACTTGTTGCTGGAGACAGCTATCAAAAAAATCAATAGAACTGGAAGCATCGTAAATAAAACCACACAAATACTTGGATATGCGGACGATATTACAATAATTGCACGTGACCTTGCCTCCTTGAATGAAACCGCCGTAGATCATGAGCCACAGGTAAATAAAGGAGCCCTTCAAGTGAACAAAGACAAAACGAAATATATGTATTGCTGCAAGAATCCCCCAATACATCTACTAAATATTAATATAAACGGCGGTCGATTGAAAGCGTCAATACATTCAATTTCCTTGGCACCAAAATTAACAATAATGGTAACGTCCAAGATGAAATAAGCTCAAGAATCCTAAAAGGAAATAAATTCTATTATGCCTATTTAAAATTAGTAAGGAGCTGCATACTAAATAGAAAATCTAAGATCACAATCTATCAAACACTTATAAGACCAGTAGTAACCTAAGGATGTGAAACATGGACACTAACAAACAACGATGAAAATCAATTGAGAATATTTGAGAGAAAGATCCTTAGAAGACGGCCCAGTGCATGAAAACGGTATGTGGAGAATAAGAATTAATCACGAAATTGATGCACTTATAGAAGGAGAGGATATAGTAAAATGCATAAAACGTCAAAGGATAAGGTGGTTAGGACATATATACAGGAACGAGGAAGAGCGAATTGTGAAAATAATCCTTGAATGCAAACCTCAAAACACAAGAATGAAAGGGTGACTGAAGAAAATGTGGATAGAGGATGGAAGGAGGAGGACCTAAACACTCAAAAAATTGAGAAAATTTCCTATTGGAAACGGGATATTCCTCAATTTCAACGAATTTTTCACAGGGATTTCACCACCCTTGGAAAGAAGATTTTGAGGATTCAAGTATACCGAGCCATAGAGAAAACATTAGGTTTTCATATGCTGAAAACCTATTGAGAATCCGTCTACTATTTTTAACGTTACAATAGTATAAAAATAGACAATAATTTTTCATTAACCGACCCTATTGACGAGCAGTTTATATACCATTGTCACATGTACGTGTTATTCCCGAAATGTATTTGGAATTCGATTCGTAGTTCAACTATAAAGTTTCATGTTTTTTTACCACTGGGAGTTTCTCCCGCTGATTTATCTGCGGGGTTGATGTAAACTTTCACCCTAAGTAAGACGCTTTTGTATTCTGCAAAATTGATGCTTGTTTAATAATTCAGGGTGAGTTACGGCATTCATAAAATTTAAAATACGTAAGAGATAAGCAATATCATAAATTAGGGAGGTTCTAACAACCGCAATATGACGAAATAATATCTGCAAACCAGAGTTACGGGGTCGTTTTAAAAGAAATCAAGTTTTTAAAGTATGTATCTTGCAAACGCACAGTTGGCAGTTTGCGGATTTTTTTCCCATGGCGGGATAAGTGAGGCGTATAGAGCGATAAATAAAATATGTATAATAAAATGCATGTTATAAATTTTCCAGCTTCATTAAAAAAGTTTTGGCTTTGGGAAAGTCACTTTTCCATCTTTGTGATTACATAACCTTGATTCGGTTATGCTTATATTCCGACACATAACAGAAATATGTAAAACACGTGTGTTCCCTGTCGCAGGCAATAAATATTTGATTTGAGGGATGAGACACATGCAGATTTTATTCAATATCGCACGCTTTGTCGGGGATTTTCCGTAAACTCCAGTCAATGCGTAGTTTTTCCACTTAATGAATCCCCTGTCAAAGAATATTCTTCTTTTCTCCGCAGGAAAATCGACAGGCATCGTGACGAACACGAGGATAACGCATGCCACGCCCGCAGCGCTGTACGGGCACTCTTCTTCTAGATACTGGGAGGACGACTCCAAAGTTCCGCCGGCCGCCCGAAAATCCTGCAAGGATCTGGCGCGGCAGCTCATCGAGAACGATCCCGGACGGAACATAAACGTAAGTATAAATGTTTCCTTTCCCTACGTTGGTGTCGGGGTGATATATTTTTTGCTGTTATGCGGGATTTAGCCTCAGCCGTTAGTACGGCAGCAAAAAATCCACTTCTTGGAGAAAACTCGGACAAAACTCAATTTTTCACAGCAAATCAAATAGAGATTCAAGAATAATTTAAAATCAATGAATCCGAGTGAACAACACAGTTATCATAGATAAATAGAGACGAAAAGATAGAAAACTGGCCATTATACCACTTGATGCCATATAGGGCGCCCCCTGACGAAAAGTCTGCCCTAGTTCGAGACACAGGGGAGATTGGAGTCACAATAAGTTATTGGGGGAGATATGTGTATATACAGGGTGAGTCAGTTTTTTGTAGACAAACTTTAACAGGGGATAGAACGCACGCTTTTAAAAAGAAAAGTGCCTATAAATATATGGCCGATCTAGCTTCCTAAGGAAGATACAAGGTGTTAAAGTTTCATTTTTTTTTTACATTAATGTGTAATATTTTCTGAACGGAATGATATATTCACTAAATATTTTACACATATCTTAACCTGCATAGGATCAACATGTTGTATTGTTCCTGTCGAAAATACTATAGTGGATGTTACTTTTCTCGGGTACTTCGGATATTCTGCATAATGGAACTTTTTTTTCGTACGCCCCTGACATTATCTGATACATATTTCTAAAATAACGGCCCCTTAGTAACAATTTTGATCTCTTGTAATTTTGCTCTAACTATGACAGTTTTAGAGATATTGGCCGTTGTTTCTCTGACAGTGTAATGTCGTTATTATATTTTTTTTCTCGAATTTTCTTTATGACTTATAAACGAACGCTTAGATTTTTTCATGTTTGGGGGATAATGCCTATTAATTAAGGCGCATAAAACAAGCGGTAAGAATGTTCAAAAACTTGCACAGTGGCGGGGTGGAAGGGGTGCTCCACCCCTTTCGTAAACATAACATCTACGCCAAAGACTATTTAAAAAAAAAACTGTTATTTTCATTATCTACATACAGTTTAACAAAAATAATGTCCCTTCTTCTGTTTCGAAATTCCTGTGCGGTTCCTAGTTCTTTTGATTTTTAGTGTTTGATGTGGTACTAAATTAAGTAATTTATTTATTAGCAATAATAATTATCGGCTAAATATTTAATTCTTTCAACGAAACCTACCTAAATATGGTGTGTTAAGGATTCTAAAAAGCCGAAATCTCTTATTCTTTATCTTTTTCCAATGTAGTCAAAATAAATATTTGTTATATCAAGCCTTACTCAAATACAATACTTTTATATGTTGAAATCTGTTAAATTACAAATGTACTTACAATACAATAGATTATTGTGCAGTTGCCAAAAGTCTTAAAAATTTCCTTTAAGTTTTATTAAACTTGTGCATGTACCAATTTCTGTTTCAATTTTTGTTGTTGTTTGCTAAATAATTTCCATTTAAAACTAGCGTATTTGTAACTGTACGTAATAATTGCAACAAAATATTATACTCCTTGGAAAACAAGTAAGCATTATGTCATATTTTGAAACGACAGTTTGACGTATTACAAGTTTATCTACAAACAATTTTGCTTCATCTTGATAATTTTCACTGTTATTAATTATTATTTTTAAGATTAAAAAGTTATTTTATGTGATTTGCCAGATTTTAATTAGTGTAACATGCCGTTTACATTTACAAATAGCGAACAAGCCGACATTCATTTTATTTATGGGTTCGCAAATGGGAATTCAAGATACGCAGCTAGGGAGTATCGAAGAAGATTTCAAAATAGACGACAACCTCATCATTCCGTTTTTGTGAGTATCCACCGTCGATTTGTTAACCAGGGTTTGAAAAATGTACCCGGGGGCCGACAGAACAACCGTGGACGAGATAGAGACCGTATATTGCGGGAATTTAATAGGAACCCAACGATAAGTACTCGACGTGCTGCTATTGCTCTTGGTATTTCCCAAAGTAAAATTTCCCGGGTTTTAAAACGGGATCACAGACGCCCATATCATTTTCAACCTGTTCAAGGTTTATGTCCAGGTGACGCTGAACGAAGACTTACTTATTGTAGGTGGGTTCTTAACTCCATTCAAAATAATAGGGATTTCTTATCCAATATACTGTGGACTGATGAATCTTGTTTTACTCGTCGTGGTATAGTAAATTTTCACAATCTGCATGTGTGGGCACATGAAAACCCACATGCCATTCGACCACGAAGTTTTCAACATGAATTTAGTACAAATGTCTGGATTGGAATTTACGGCAACCACGTGTTTGGACCTTATTTCTTGCCACAACGTGTAAATTCAGAAAATTTCCCACAATTTTTAGGAGAACACCATGGTAATATATGGGAAGTCATTCCTTTGAATTTAAGAAGACAGTCTTGGATTCAACTTGATGGGTGCCCGGCCCATTATGGCAGAAATGTAAGAAATTGGGTAAACAATAACTATCCAGGGAGGTGGATTGGTCGTGGAGGTCCAGTGGCGTGGCCTCCCAGATCCCCCGATTTAACACCACTTGACTTTTTTGTGTGGGGATTCATTAAGGAAATAGTGTATACCACTCCGGTTAATACACTTGAGGAACTTCAAAATCGCATTAGAGATGCTTGCAATGAAATAAGGGTGCATCATTTAGTTAACTTAAGACGTTCTATGATACGTCGCAGTGAAATGTGTATTGAGAAGAACGGTTTACATTTTGAACAAAGTATCTAATTTTATGTATGTAGGTACTAGTGTTATTGTTATTAATTCTTGTAATTGTTATTTATAAATCATTATTGCTAACAATTGTTATTTATTCCACAATTAATATTGTTAATTAAATATTGCTATAAATTCAAAAATGTTTATATCTCCATAAACATTAACATCAATGTTCATCTAATGTTTTTTTTTGTAATTGTAATTACTTGGTAAGAGATAAAGAGATTTCGGCTTTTTAGAATCCTTAACAATCCATATTTAGGTAGGTTTCGTTGAAAGAATTAAATATTTAGCCGATAATTATTATTGCTAATAAATAAATTACTTAATTTAGTACCACATCAAACACTAAAAATCAAAATAACTAGGAAACGCACAGGAATTTCGAAACAGAAGAAGGGACATTTTTGTTAAACTGTATGTAGATAATGAAAATAACAGTTTTTTTTAAATAGTCTTTGGCGTAGAAGTTCTGTTTACGAAAGGGGTGGAGCACCCCTTCCACCCCGCCACTGTGCAAGTTTTTAAACATTCTTACCGCTTGTTTTATGCGCCTTAATTAATAGGCATTATCCCCCAAACATGAAAAAATCTAAGCGTTCGTTTATAAGTCATAAAGAAAATTCGAGAAAAAAAAAATTATAATAACGACATTACACTGTCAGAGAAACAACGGCCATTATCTCGAAAACTGTCATAGTTAGAGCAAAATTACAAGAGATCAAAATTGTTACTAAGGGGCAGTTATTTTAGAAATATGTATCAGATAATGTCAGTGGCGCACGAAAAAAAAGTTCTATTATGCAGAATAGTCGAAGTACCCGAAAAAAGTAACATCCACTATAGTATTTTCGACAGGAACAATACAACATGTTGATCCTATGCAGGTTAAGATATGTGTAAAATATTTAGTGAATATATCATTCCGTTCAGAAAATATTACACATTAATGTAAAAAAAAATTAAATTTTAACACCCTGTATCTTCCTTAGGAAGCTAGATCGGCCATATCTTTATAGGCACTTTTCTTTTTAAAAACGTGCGTTCTATCCCCTGTTAAAGTTTGTCTACAAAAAACTGACTCACCCTGTATAACTAATTTATATGTTTAGTAATTTTTCATTTTTTATTTAATTTTTACTGTCAACATTTCAGTATTTGTGACCTTCCTCGGGGCTACAATACATTGTACAAATATTTATATACACATATTTCCACTTCCTATGTATTTTAGCCCTCATATAGATTTAAAACACCGAAACATTGGTAAGAAAAATTGAAATAACAAGTCATTTTATTCTGGTCCAAACATCTATAAACTTGTTTTCCTAACTGCTAGTGAACAATAAATAATTATTTTATTTTGAAGTTTAAAGACCGAAACAATATATATTAACCTGTTATCAGTAAATAAACAGAATACTTACCTACAAAATCAAGTCATTCATTTATATTTTCGGTTATAATTATAAGGAATTTTCCTTGTGGTGTTTTTCACACATAAAAAAATTATTAAAAGTCCAAATAATAATTTTATATGAGTTTATTTAGGTGATCATATATGTAGAATTACGAATTTACATGTAGAAAAAAGTATGAAACAAAGGAGATCAGTTATCTCTATAAAATGTTAAATTTATGATATCAGTAACATATGAATCCTGAGTTATCATAATAAGCCTTGTTCGGAGAGCGATTCCGTACTACAGGATATTTTCTACCTCTCCGACTGGTGTGATTAGACTTCGGATTCTATAATTCAATAATTGAATTCACACCAATCCGAGAGACAGAAAAGTCCGAGACTAGTATGGGACTACTCCACCAATAAGGCTAACTACCACGCACTTGGTACGCAGGATCTTTTCCATTTGCCATCAAGCATATGCGTATGAATATTAAAAAACAAGTTCAGTTCAGGTCACTGTAACTAGATAAACATGAATTTTATTATTGGATAATATCCAAGCTCTGATAATAAGTGATTGCGACAAAAATTTTTAGACACTGTTAAAATATTGCAAAAATTAAGGTAATGTTAAAACACGGTGATGACGTAATGGAAAAGATCAAAGGCATACATTTATAGATATTATTCATAACAGTGACGGCTTGTCAGGTACGGCCGGGTCGGCTGGGCCGTACCAAACAAATTGGACAAAACAGTGTCCAATAAATAAATATACATTTCATATTCATTCGTTATATATTCATAGGTCTGTTTTTTATTCACTTAAAATAGTTCTCCAGTCGGCAATCTTCATTCCATTATTTTTAATGCCTTAAAACCGCTGCTCCCAGCCAGGCAGCCGACAGCGTGTATTTGCTTAAATACTAAGGAATACTTAGATGAATTAATCTACTCTTTACGAACCAAGCTACATAGGCCTAGTTCGAGGCCTGAAGTGACTGCGTAATGCGCAGCTTGTTTCAGACCATATCGGCCAAGATGGTTCGGCCGCATGCCGTGTGAGGCAGCAAGTTATTTTACTTTTATTATTTAAAAGACCGTGTTGTGCTACCAGCACCACAATTCAAAAATCGGTAACGAGTTTTGTTAATTTTTACTATCTGATGTCTACGAGCCAAGTAATTTTTAAATATATCTATTGCGACAACCCTAATTCCGACAAATTCCAAACGTTCAAATAAAATTTCGCGATTAACAGTGTCAAACGCTTTGGCGAGTTCGAGAAAAACAGTTAAATATTTTTTTTGTTTATCTAATTTACTTCTAACGTTACAAACAAGTTGATGCACAGCGTCTTCGGTAGACATTTGCTCCCTAAAACCAAACTGACCGCTCGATATAATTTTATTTTCCTCTAGAAAATATTGCAATCATCTTTTTCAAATCGCACTTTTTCAGAAGTTTCGTGCTGATATCCCTGCTCGTAGCTGTTACGATTTTGTGGATCTTGAAGGTTTATTGGCGGTGATTTGTGAACCACTGATTTGAGATATCCCCATAGGAAAAAGTCATTTGGACTGAGATAAGGACACCTAGCAGGCCATTCTATCCCCCTCTTTTTCCTATTCATCTGTCAGGGAATGTGATAATATTAATAATTCTGTGTAATTTGAATAATTTTGTAAAATCTCAACCAATTTCACCAAAACCAAAAAAGATGCACCGCTGTATTCACCATAGAAGGGGCTTTCAAATAATGTATAACATGTGGGGTAGCTCCATTAAAGATTTTAAAATTAGGGTTGCTAGGGTTAGGGGTATACACATATCACGACCCCTTGATTGTCAAAAATGTCCCCCCCTAACATAAAAACAAATTTTCGGCGAATTCTCAAATATTTTACGGTTTTTTAATTACAGGGTCGTAAGTTTTAAAATGAATACGGTGTATGTGAACATGATTGTGATACAATTAATTAATGCAAATTGGTGAGGTGGTCATATATCTACATAAAATAAAGCCACCAATTTTCTGTTTCCTAATTTTCTGTTGATAATTTCCTAATAATTTATGTAACTGCAGAACATTTGTTTACGTGTACATATCTGTTAATTTATTTTATCATATGGATATATCTGACCTTATTGCAAGATTCAGGATATTAGATAAAATCTTACATGAACTACACGACGAAATATAAGAAAGAAGGTACCTACTACAATGAATGCGATTGATAAGCCATTTTAATATTCATCATAAATTTATATTCCGAAAGGTATATTGGTACAGATTCGGAGAAATTTGAATAACCCATTACGATGTAAATGAAATACGAGTTATTGGAAACACATTTATTTGATGGAATGTTCGCAAATCGGGGTATTATGTTTTGGGAAGTACAAAGAACTTTTCTAATACACTAAATTGTTTTGCAAAGTATACAGTATAAAGAGAAATTATTGCTTTCGCGTCAAACTAACGCAGCCGAGAAAAAAATATGATATAATATATTGCGATCAATATTCATAATATTTTCTCGGTTCGGTTAACAGAAAATACGTAACAATATAATTTAAACTCAAAATCAATTACAATATCAAAGAGATAAAACAACAATAAAGAAATACGCAATAAACAGCTACAACCTTTTATTCTCTCTCGTCTTCTCAAGAACGTTGATAGGAGACTAATTGGATGGAAATTAGAAACGTCGTGGGTGTGAATTTTCCTATAGCCATCCAACAATTCGAAATAATTTATCGCCGCGGAACACTGAAAAATATATATTTATATATATATATATATATATATATATATATATATATATATATATATATATATATATATATATATATATATATATATATATATATATATATATATATATATATATATATATATATATATATACAGGGTGAGTCAGTTTTTTGTAGACAAACTTTAACAGAGGATAGAACACACGTTTTTAAAAAGAAAAGTGCCTATAAATATATGGCCGATCTAGCTTCCTAAGGAAGATACAAGGTGTTAAAGTTTCATTTTTTTTTACATTAATGTGTAATATTTTCTGAACGGAATGATATATTCACTAAATATTTTACACATATCTTAACCTGCATAGGATCAACATGTTGTATTGTTCCTGTCGAAAATACTATAGTGGATGATACTTTTTTCGGGTACTTCGACTATTCTGCATAATGGAACTTTTTTTTCGTACGCCACTGACATTATCTGATACATATTTCTAAAATAACGGCCCCTTAGTAACAATTTTGATCTCTTGTAATTTTGCTCTAACTACGACAGTTTTAGAGATATTGGCCGTTGTTTCTCTGACAGTGTAATGTCGTTATTATATTGTCGTTATTATATAGATATATATATGACTAAATTAGTGTATGGTAATACTTAATATTAAATTTGAATAGTTTAATTTCAAATTATTTAGAGTGAGAGAGAAAAATAAGTTGATATTAGAAGATTAATTGGGTGGAAGATACTTACTTTAAATTTCTTATTTATTTTGTAGACCCTTTATTAAATGGGCGCCAGTTCACAATGCCAGTGAACAATTTAGAATTTACTCTTCAATATTTTTCATCCAATTTTATAGCCATATATAGAAAATTAAAACTTCTTAATTTCTTTCTCTTCTTAATTTAGTTTTTCTTAGAGCATGAAAACACTTAACTTCAAGTTGGTTTCAAAATAGACTTGTAACGTGGTTCTGTATGCTTTTTACTTGTAGCTCTTTCTTATCAAATACTCTTGACTATGTATTTTCTGACTATGTATTGCTTTAAATTTATTCTGAAAGAAAATATAGATTGGTTTGCAATTCAACTAGCATTTATTTTAAAATGTTTATACTTTGAAGATGATTCAGTATTGATAAATAAAAATAAAAGCTTAAGCAAACATGAGACACTTATTATACCTTATATTACTAAAAAAATATGGGATAGTAAAATCCTTATCAAACAATATGGAACATATACTAAGGAAGAAGCAGTACTTTTATATAATTATAACAATGATTATAAAAGGAAGTTGAGGTTTTGTTTGTTACCTTGTCTCAAAGTTAATCCTTTCTAAACAAAACAAAAACACAATCAGACGCGCACTACGTACACACTGTTGCGGTGGCCTCTATTGGTGGTATTCTGCAACTGCAAATGGCTGACTCTTTCGAAAATCTGCAACGGCGTTCTCATTGATTGAACTGCCTCGGCACCAAATATTAGGACGAAATCTGAAACACGGCTCGTGGAAATGTTCTGGCTTCTTGTAAATACACTGACCTGTTTATATTATTTACAGCCTGATAATCTTTATCTGTATACGATAAAATCACTATAGAACTATCTAGGAGACCCTATTTATGTAATTACTGCCAGGATATTATTATTACCACTCGAAATCATTAATTAATAAGATGTAATACGTTGGAAACACGTGTTATTACAATCGTGTTCAAACAATTAACATGGATTTTACAATTTAAATACCTAATTTTCTCTGAGAGGCTATTTTAACACGGCTACCGATTGTAGTGCCTAATACGAACTATCTTGCATTATTTTCTTTCGCTAAGGAATTCTCCTCGCAGAAACAAAACACACTTCCTTAGTTACTCGTATATTTATTAACATAGTAGCTAACTGCCAACTAATCACGTATTGCCACAATTTCTGCTTTTTACCATTACACTTTATAATCTGTTTTATAACACCACACATATTTATTTAGCAATCTTTGAAAATTTATTTTCATTTCATTTTTATTATGCACGTGTATTACCATTTTGATTTTGGTTAGTTAACGTTACACTCATATCTTGGTGCGAGGCAAAATAATCTCGCCTCCCACTTTTGAAGATACTATTACATATATAATTATAGACATAGTTTGATAAATTTTTATATTTGATAAATCGTAAAATGGCATGTCGAGACTATTATTATTGTCTTTTTAATTTTCTGGCAATTTTTAATCTAGTTATTAATATCATTTGGATTTACCAAATATAGAGTATAAAGTAAACATATATAACAAGAATAAAAAAATATACACCGAACAAAGTAGATAAAACAAACAACTATACAAAAGTGTTTTTAATTTGTTGAATGGTGCTACAAAAGATATCAAGTCGGTGTCCTATATTACAATACTGCCAAATCATTTGATGCAAAGGAAGTGCTAATAGGACATTGGTACGTGCAGTAGGAAGACTTAGAATGTTGTTACTCCTTGCTGAGATTGTGGGAACCTCTATCTGTATATTATGCTTAATTCCCGGGCAATACGTCACAGTCACTAGATGTATTTACTTCATGCAATATTTTCAGATCATCTGCATAAATTAGAAAATGTACCTGCAAGTCAGAGACATGCCATTTAAAAACACTACGAGGATAAAAGGCCGAAGCGTTGAACCTTGTGGCACACCAGATTTGTTGAAATGTTTAATATAATTGTGTATATTCCAATATTTTCTGCAATGAATATAACCGAAATATAATCGAAATACTGTACCTAATAAAGGAATAAAGTACCCTAATAATGGAATAATTTTAAATTAGAAATTGGTGGTTCTCTAAAAACAATATTGTTTAGTAAATAATATGGTGAATTTTAAATTCATGGGAATTAAACCTTTAATACCTGAATAGGAAACAAATGGGTTATTTAAATGAAAAAAGAAAATGAGATTCTATGATTCCGTAGCTCAAAATGCACTGGAAAGATATCATGGCGATTAAGTTACGGTTTGATAAAAAGAAATCCATTGTCAGTTAAGTACCGATCGATACACTAATGAAATACATGCAATCACGTGCAACTATATAAATAAATATTATAAACAGTCCATGTTTCAATAAAATTAATATTAATTTTTCAATACGCTGCAACAATGAAATGCAGACTGCTAGGTGGAATTCAAATGCACGTGCTAAAACAGGATCAACAACTCAACTTCCGGCGGCCCAGCTGCCTGGTTCGCTTTTATCGACACACAATAAAATGCAGAGTGCCCATTTTATCAATTTTCCAATATTATTTCCCGTCTTATTTTTGACATATTTTTTTAAGGACTATTTCTGTTTCAAAGTTATGAAGCATGAGAGATTTAAATATTCGCATGTATTTAAATTTCGCCCTCTATAGTGACCATCCATCATGGTATTTTTATTCAATGTGTGCATAAATAACACTGTCGTAGATGATATTTCAATTATGTTGAAGTTATTGAGGAGCATTTTCATGAATATTTCCCATATATGCTTGAAAAATACATTGTTTTAAATTTATAAGCGGGTACGTGGCATAATAGAACGCCCAAACATTGTATTTAGCGCACTCCCCAGCAGGTAAATCAACAAAACTGCACCCCAGCCTGCTTGCTTTTACCAGCACGGATTTTAATTAAGTTTTTACATTAAAAGCATGATATACTAGCGAAATAACTAACACAACTCCCAGTAAAGTCATGAAATTACTGTTATGCTTATAATATAAAGGCGTATTTACCTGGTTCTTATCTAAATTAAAGCCATGGCGCTAGCAATTTTGGATTTATAGCCAACTGAGATAGAGCAATTTTTTCAGATCTAAAAAAATGGTGTGCTTTTTAATTAAATTTATATATGGCAACGGAAACTTTACACTTTTCGTTTGTTTTTATCAAACTTGCAAGCGATTCTTCGTCAGTTTTTACATGTCACACCAAATTTGATTCGAAATTCGTCGAAGTTTCAAATTTATTTAGATTCTTTATATGTTTCTTACCTGGACATTTCAGACGTATAGTTTTGACCACCATTTGTGATCAATATACTTATAGTCACAGTAAATTAGGAGAAGTTTTAGGAGAAATAATTTACAGTTTTAAAAATTTTAGGGAAGGCTCTTAATAGACATCGAAATATAGATCAAAAGAGTTCCCACTTATCAGGTGGGTGCTTCATCCCCTTTTGCTTCAGAAACCACCCTCTAATGTAACCTCGCGCTAGTTTTTTAATTTTTTCTCAAAAACTGTTACTCTGATGACGAAAATGGATAGGACCTAAAATATTCGGTATACAATTCTACATCATATATGCTTTAAAAACTTTTTCTATCTTTAACTCAACTTTCAGAAATATGGTTTGAAAGAGCGACATATTTGGCAACATTTCCTAATGTTGCGAAAGGTAGGCAAAAACGAAAAAAAACAAAAAAAAAGGGGCAAATATCTGGAAATATATTGGCCATAGAAAAATGTTACATGCAAAGCAGATTTTTCTACATAAACCTGACTAAAAGGACATAGAAATATGACTACAGAAAATGTTGTTAATCCTACTGTGTCTCTTATATTCGAGCCCCCACACCACTTCTGAGGTAGAGCTCCCGGTTCGTTTTTTTAAAGTGGTTTCCCCTTGAGGCCTAATCCACTAAAAACTAACTACTGTTTATTCAATAATTGGATTACCTTCAGGTAATTCATCCTCTACTACTGAATTAGAACATCCTTCACCATGACAATTGGAGCACATTGTTGAACACTTCAATCTAACCTTAGCACAACCACATTGTTTTCCGCAACCCCTTTTACAACCGCAAGATATTAATTGAAGAATAAAAGTAGATCTCAGTTGTAGGAATTGGCACCAAAATTTGTCCAGATGAGTGCCACATTTGGCATGAGAACCAAATGTAGTGCCACATTTGGTTCTCGCTCCGGTAAATCCACAACAAATGGTGGAAAGAATATTAATGGCTTTTGAAAATAAATGTTTTGCTGCATCACTGGTTTTCAGCCACTTGTCGAAGGCTTTCGACTGTATGCAGCATGACATCCTAGTCGATAAACTTACAATATTTGGATTAAACACTACAAAGGTAAATCTCCAAAAATCATATCTTAGAGACATATATCAAATGGACGCCGTTATGCAAAAAGGAATTAACGCCAAAAACTAAGTTTTGAGACACGAAGGTTAAAAGTTGACAAACCATAATTAAATCGGCATGAAATTATAGATGCAAATTTGTGCTTTATGCGTTAAAACTCTGTCAGATTTGCTGCTGAAAAAATAAAATAAAAATCTAGTTTATTTTTTTTGTGATTACAAAATTAAGAGAAACAATAAAAATTGGAAATCAAATATTTATTATCTTCAACTTCAAGTAATAAACAAAATAAGAAAATAATAATTATTATTTAAATATTAACGTATAGAATTGTATAGTATGTTTATTATATTTGTTCAGGTTCAAAGTCAGGGACATCTCCGAACCCATCTATATCATCTTCAATATGGTCATCTACAAAAAGTGATGAATAGAATGTCCTACAGTCTTTGAAAATGAGGTGCTATATTGATTTTATATCCGTGAGTTTTTCGTTCGAAATACATTTTCCTTCAGGCTAGAGTATGTTAAGGTCTGTTTTATATAAACCACTTTTAGGAATACCACGGATTTTCTTTTCATTCAAATCTTGCTTCATAAAAAGGGAAAACGGCTTTTTTCTTAGTATAGTTATCTCTCTTGTATTTAACCAATTTATCTCTTCTCCATTTATTCCCTTCTTTAAGTTTTAAATTTTAAATTAAAATTATCGTAAAATATTTTTTTGTTTGTTCAGAAACTAACCACATTTACCTTATTTCGTCCGTCTACGTACATTTTCATGAGAGTCATATCTACTGGTAAAAATGAAGGTTCTGTTTCAGCACGTCTATAGTGTGACTTGTACCTGGGAAATTTATTTATATGATTTATCACCTCTTTCCTCAAGGGTTCTCCTAACTTATTCCAACCGCCCTGAGGGGCGGTTCTTTTTCTGCCCTTTTGTGGTCTTCCTGTATTTTTTTTTGTTTAACATTACTTGAATCCGTATCCGTAGAAGTTTCCAAGGGTACTGGTATTAGTGCTGCATATGTTTTTTGTTCAGCATCATCGTACAAAATTTCGTCATTTGAATCATCCTAGGAAAAATATGGAAAAAAATTAGAGAAAAACAGGTGCGAGCAAATATATCAAGACATAGCTTTCGCCTTATAGGAGAACAAACACCGCTAGCTGTAATAAAATCCGGATCTTTGACCGAATCATCCGATAGATTCTCTAGCAACTTCGCAATCTCAGGATTCAAGGATGGTGGATCTGAAGAGATATTTGAAATATCTCCATCGTAATAATCTGTTACTACGGTGTTTTGCTTCACTTCCAAATTTGAATTACCCGCCAACTGATTATCAGGCGATTGTTGACAAGCTGTTTCTCTCAGATTTTCTAAAAAATACACAGTATTAAATTATTTATGTTTAATAGTCAAATTTAGTTTCATACCTCTGTTTTCTGTAATAACTGTAGTATTACACATATTCACTAATTGTTTACTACGCCATGAAATCATTTTACACCACTTTTATAAACGAAAACAAGCGCTTGGTTCCCTTTTGAAATAGTTTAAGATATTCACATGTATCTTTTCTGCAAAATATAGTTTACCTACTTCTGCAACTTTCAAAGCCTTAATATTAATTTCGTAATTTTCGTAAACAGTGTATGATGGAGTATTGTCATCACCAAAAAAAGTTAAATTCGGAGTACCTCAAGGTCCTGCCCTGGGACCCTATTATTTATTATATACATCAATGATCTCCCAAACTATGTAAATAGCACTTCACTAGTATTATTCGGTGATAACACTATTGATTAACATAGATAACAACGTAAAAAGTTTACTACAGGATATGAATCTTTCTCAGTCGAAAGCTTCTGACTGGTTCAGAGCGAATAAGTTACGTCTTAATGAGTAGAAAACACAAACCACATTTTTCAACCCAGGACTTGGATCATTTAGTCAATCCTGAAAGTGTAAAATCTTTGGGGGTGATTATGAATCTATGATGGAATAAATATGGGTTATCTATTTAGCAAACTATATAAGTTGTGCATCTGATATCTTCTCTAGAGATATCTGATCTGAATAAACTTGAATTATCTCAAAATATCACAAAAACAGCTTATTTCGCTCACTTTCAAAGTTTATTATCTTATGCTATACTAACCTGGGGACACGCCTCTCATTTATATAGAATATTTTCACTGCAGAAACGTGCTATGAGAGTAATGACATGATTGACATACAATATCAGCCACATAGATCAAATTTGTATAGATTATATTAGATTAGTTAACTGCCAGAATACAATAAATTATTAGGGTCCAAAAATTTTTAATTATTTACCAGACATCAGGCATTTACCAGAAAGAAAATTTAATTTTAGAATGAAACAAATTTTGCTGAATGGAGCCTGAATGGATCTGAATGGAATACCTACTATTCATATTATAATTTTTTGTCTGATATTTTATCTTAAAATATTAATTTTTTCTCTCGTTAGTATGTCTTGGTAGCTTGTCTTGTGTAGATTGACCACCTGGTTATTGCCATCAATAAATACTTTACTTTACTTGCAGAAGTACAATATATAAAAGTATCATCGAGGCAAATCAAGAGTTTTTTTTGTTATTAACAACCTTGTAACAGCTGGTGGGAAGCGTATGGTATTAGTCGGACGTGTTTTAACATATTTTCTGTAACATAATTATTTTAAGAATGGCGGTAACGCCGGGTTAATTCCAATATGGGGTAACAGCTTATTGGATTATGCTGGAATGAAATCCCGCAATACGCCGAACACTGCGAAAAGGGAAATAAAATTGACTTTCCGAAGATTTTTTTCTGAAACCCCCATAGGGTAAATGATATTTCCTTGTTTCCATATTAAACGACCGCACACTAATCATCTTTTTATAATCAAGCGATCAAAAAATGTGCCCCCATTACCTTTTACCACCCTTTCACCGCTGACACTGCCCTAAGATAACCGTGCACTAAAAAGAGATTAAAATTTACTCGCTATCATGAATCTTATCCAACCCGCCATTCGGTAATCATTCTTCCATTGACAACTGATCTGTCCCGAATACTCCAGCATGTTGACTAATCCCCCCGCTGCATTGTGTAGCATTTTAAGCCTTTACTGTCACGGTATACACCCCTGCCCGTAAATTTCAATAAACCCAGCATCTTTACGACTACTTAATCCTGTTTCATACTTTGTCTTAACGTGTGCCGACCTGAACATCGGGACTGCGTCACCCGACGTAAAACGGATCACCGTCAAAAGGTTTTATTCATCTCGTTATTCCCCTTTGCTCTTTCGTGTTTTGATACGGAGAATTAATGGAACAGAATAAGCGGATGATAATGCGCCATTATCAGGAGTTTTCATGTTTTTTCAATGAGGACGATTCTTTTTGTAGTGGGGTTTAATTGGTAGTACTGGTAATGAAGTATTAGGGAGATGCCCAGGTCGTTAGTGGAATACAAGGTGACCTAATTAAAGGGCCCCCATAAATATACTGCGGCATATATAAGCCTTTCCAGCATTGGAACTTAATTTTCTTTAAACATACATCGATAATTACTGCATGTGTCAATGCATTTGTGAACTAATATTTTCGCAGGCGTTTCTTATTCTTATTTTCAAGGTGCTGTCCACATTTTTCGGAACTGTGGTAAAAAATATGTCTTTTACATAGGCCCACAAATAAATTCAAAAGCGTGAGATCAGGTGACCATGCAGCCAATCGAATTGGCCAATTAGTACACATCCCATTCCTACATCCTCGTTAAGTATTCAGCATTAATAGTAGTATTTTACTGGTAGTAATTGTGGAAAATCACTCGTCACACTCTTTTGATAAAGAAGAACTTCATAACAACCCTTCTAAACAAGGGTTTAAACTTTGCTGTAGCCCCTTCTGATGAGATTTTGGATGACGTCGTGGCAGGGATTGAAAGTTCAATTCAATATCTGCCTGATTCATCTAAGGGTCTCGTCAGAGTGGCTTGCAGGAACCAAATTTCGAAAAATATAATGAATAACGAGGACAATAGAAAGTCATGCCCAAAGAATCCTAGAAAGACTATCAAAAGATTGCGCGAGAAAGACTGTTTTTATTTAAAAGCAGATAAAGGTAATAAGGTTGATATTTTAGATAAAGAGGACTATTATGAACGGGTAAACAACCTAATTAGTAATGGTCCTTATAAAGAACTTACTAGAAACCCTTTACCAAGAATGACCACTGAAATAAAAAATGTCCTCAAATCATGTAACAACCTTATTACACCACCTGTTAAGAATAGGTTACGTGTATCTAACCCTACTGTACCTAGATTGTATTGTCTACCAAAAATTCATAAGCCAGGGAAGTCGGTGCGTCCAATAGTATCGTTTTTTGGATCTCCGACTTACCACTTATCAAAATGGTTGACTAAGGAATTTGAAAGTTTGCCCATTGCACAGACTAGTTTTTCAGTTAAAAATTCGAATGATTTCATTGATAAGGTCAAGAATATACAATTGCAAGAGGGTGAAATTTTGATTTCCTTTGATGTTTGTTCATTATTTCCGAGTGTACCAATTCCACAGACTATCTTGAGGATTTACTCAAATTAAACAACTATAGAAAATAAGTAATAGAAGAATATATAAACCTTACAAAACTTTGTATGAAACAAAATTGCTTCCGTTTCAATGACAAGTTCTATGAACAACATGAAGGAACCGCAATGGGTAACTGTTTATCGCCTTTCATTGCTGATGTCTTCATGAGTCGATTTGAAACTGAAGCAAAAGAAAAATTCGAGTATTTTCCTAGGATTTGGCTGAGGTATGTGGATGACATTTTTGCCGTGTTTGACACTAATATTGCGGATGTAGAAAACTTCATTTCCAAATTAAATAGTCGTTTCACTTCTGTAACGTTCACATATGAACTAGAAAATAATGGAAAACTTCCATTTTTAGATGTATTAGTAATTAAAAATAGTGACAATAGGTTATAATTTGATATATATAGAAAATATACTAGTATGTACGATCAGATATATCCCTAATGACTCTCATCACTGCTATCAACATAAAATGGCAAGTTTTAATTTTCTTGTCCATCGTTTACTAAGTTTCTCTCTCAGTAATGAGAGGTTTGAAAAAGAAAAAATATTAATTAAATATATAGCTGTGAGTAATGGTTATCCTAGAGATATAACTGAAGAACTAATTAAGAAGCGTAAATTTAAGGACACACTTCGTAATCCTACGACTTTTCAAAAGGATATAGAGACTCCAAAATATGTATCCATCCCGTACGAACCCCGGTTTACTCGTGGTTTGAGTAAGGTCTTCAAAAACGTGGGTATAACAGCAATTCATTTGTCGAGTAATAAATTACAATAACTTTTAGACAATCCAATGGATAAAATTGTTCCAAATGAAAGGTCTGGGATTTACGAAATTAGTTGTAATGATTGTGATCGAAAATATGTTGGACAAACGAGACGATCAATTAACACCAGATTTAAAGAGTATATGGCTCATCTAAAATATGGAAGAACAGATAAGTCTAGTGTTGCACAACATGCTTTTGACAACAATCATAGAATAGATATTAGTAATTTAAGATTGGTTAGAAATGTGACCAATAATAGACAGTTGGATGCATTTGAGAGCATAGAAATTGTAAAATGTAAAAGTAGTATGAATAGCGACAAGGGACCTATACCGTATAGCCCGCTTTACGCGTTGCTTAGCAACCGATCATTGAAGCGTGATTAGTCACGCGTAAATTTCACTATGATATCATTAGTGACATCACCATGAAAATAGTATAAATATGGTAGATTTTGTAGTTTAGGATTAGTTTTAGGATTTAAGATCATCTCCGGATGATGCCAACTTGGTTGGCGAAACGCGCGTCGAGCGAAGAGTGAAATGAAAGTGTTTTGGTGTTTGTACATCTGTTTCAATTACGTTTCTGGGATTTTTAGAGGTACAATGAAAGTGATGATCTCGGTTGAACATTCTGTTAATCGAAAAGTACATTCAACGGTCCATAAGGTACAAAGGCACATTCATCGGTCCATAAAATATTAATACTTCATCACTTTAAGTGACATTTTGTGACATTATATACTGGATAACTGTATGCCTAATGCTTTTATATATAATATGTTCAAATAGAACAAACATAAATAGTAGAATAGGTTTGTGTTTTCTGTGAATTTCAATTCCGTCAAAACTAATGTCACAAAATGTCACTGAAAGTAATGAAGTATTAATATTTTAAATCCAAATATAAATGATCAATAAAACAAATCGTACATCACTCTGAAGATCCTCAATGAAGGTGAAAGAACTTGTGCAACTTCTGAGTGTTTCGTTTCCGTATATAATGTCCAGATATACAACTGGTAAGTGTATCTTCCTTATTATTCATCTATTTGCTTATTTCTCTATGTAATGAGTTGCTACAAACCCAAGATTTCTTATATATATATATATATATATATATATATATATATATATATATATATATATATATATATATATATATATATATATATATATATATATATATATATATATATATATATATATATATATATATATATATATATATATATATATATATATATTATTCTGCTGCTTCATATCTTTGCATAAATGTTATAATAAAGTTTCGACTGCAAATTTGATTATAGTCACCTAGCTTTGCTGCACCTACAAGAATATCTCTCACATATTTCGTCTGCAAACTGTAACTTCTTACGCTTCGTTTTCCTTATACCGTACTTTCAATTAACTGCACTTCTCTTAAATTGACAAAATAGAGCAAACTAAGTTTGTCAGTTTCAAACCCGTGGTGTTTCAAAGCGTTGTGTTTAAGTTTATGCAAAATGTTTGATTCTGTCGCAAAATCAGAAATGCGGCACAAGTATCAACAGATATACCTCAAAAGTCCAAAGCGAGCCTTTGAACAATTGATGAAGTTAAGAGAGAAAAAAATCCCTGCGTTTTCCGAAAGTGTGGTCTGGGTGTACTTTGAGGAATTATCTGAAAAATGGATATCTTCTACGCTATGAATATCAAGAATAATATAAACTGGGGAAAATATAATAAAGTTCAAGCATTTTTGAGACGAAAATCTAAAAATCATGTACCGAAAAAGTCTAGTATTATGACCGAAGAGGATTTTAAAGATTATTTAGCAAGAGCCAGCCCCTGGAGAAAAATACTTACTTGTTAAAGTAAGCAGAAATACTTTCCTGAGCTTATTTTTGAAAATTGTTGAAAAGAGTAATATACGCAGGAAGAGCGCATAAAATCAGAAAATAAGGTTGATCTGTTTACATAGTATTGTTTTAGGCATTAGTGTCGGTTGAATTGCCTGTAGCTTGCCGTCGAGAGGAAAATTGGAAACTTACGACTGATTACATGAGAGACTTCGGCGAAACAGAAGTCTCTTACAGTCTCTGGAAGTCTTTATGAAATCCTAAAAAGTGCAGTAACCTTCGTCCTTCCACCGTGGCCGAAAAAATATTCTTTTTGAACTACCAACAAAGTAAATGTACCAAGCAAGTAGTAGGTATCAATAAAATTGACAGTAGGGGCAAAGAAATAGTAAACTATTTAAACTAGCCAATATGTCTAGCAACGCGTTTGACAACATATTTTTACACTCATTAGACTTGTAGGCCTCGTCTTCGGTTCCTCCCACCAAACTGTTTCACACATGTGCAATGATTTGTTTTCAAAATTTCTTATTAAAAATGCTATTACAGACTGTTACTACATTGGTATAATTACTCTGTTGCGACCGGTAATCCCAATACAAGTGTCGAACTGTAGACATTCATATGTGATGATCAATTATCTATTAGTAAGCAATATTAGGTATCAGAGCATAGATAAACCAGCTGATGAGAAGGGCTCTTGTATTCAATTGCAGCCATAATCACCTATGAATGGAAATGGTATACATGTCGATTCAGGCGAATACGTGGAATTGCGAACATAACCATTGATTCGGCCTACATTATCCGGGAGCAATCCATTAGATCTTGCAGTTTGCGTTATTTTCATTACGAAAATTATCGCCCGGAATGATTTTCCTCTCTCAACGATGCCGTACCTACTCCAATTGTCCAACTTTAAATTATTCCCGACAAATGGTTTGTTATTTTTGGATCGTTTGCCATCATTTGTTTTACGTTATAATTATAGAGCAGGAGCGTTTAATCCATTAGTCGAGAGGGCACTAATGGTGGCGATGGGATGATATTAAATTTGGTATGGGAAATGCCACCAGGATTACGTGTTCCACTGAACTATTGATAAACGCTGTTTGGATTAATTTATTTATTTCACAAAAAATAGTTTCTGGAAATAGAAAATGTTATTTTATGATTTTACAAATTCTGTGTATTTCTGAATCGAGGGGTAATAATTTTAATATTGACAGTAGAGTCATACCAGGCAATATTTCCAGTTTCTCACGTAAATTCTACTTACCTCACTGATTCCTTGTCAATAGATCAAGCAAATGTTTGTCAAATAACAGTAATAATTGTATTAGAAGAAAAAATGCCGCTACTTTTAGTGAGCCATAATTATAGTACACGAAACCTTTAAATCCTAACTTTAAATCCTATCTTTAATATATAGAACAACTATTTTCGCGTGTTTTTTGCAATCTTTAAGTTTTATGGATTTGTAATCTTTTTGTTTATCAATGTAACATGGAAGCTTAAGTTTTTCAAGTAATTAAAGTGTAAATTTTAGTAAATAGCTCAAAATTGTACATAATGATTAAAAAAGAATTTTTCGGATTCGAGTTTTTTTCGTTTCTTTGCATTTTCTGAGAACATTTATCATAGTATTGTATATTTTTTACACCATCAGAAAGTAGAGATTGCAACTAACAAAAAGCCCACCGACATTTTAAAAAAGCATATATTTTAATGCGAGAATTTTCGATTGAAAATTAGGGTATTTTTTCGATATTATGTCAAAATAAGGTGAAAAAATAAATATTTTAAATTAACCAAAAACTTGGTTATTTGAATTTTTCACATCAATTTTGAGGTTATGTGAAAAAAGTGTAAATACAAAAGTTGTAGACCTTTTTATTACCTAGAACTTTCCCATTTAACTTCTTTCCATAGGACTTGTAGTTTTGCCGAAAATCGAGTTGAACCGTTTTCTACCCTTAAAAACCCACCCCCCTCCACTTCCCGACCTCAGATCACCCGTAAATTATTTTCCATTCATTTTTGTTATATTCTCTTCCCATTTCAATGGGTTTCGACCTACTATCATTTTTTTTTTGTTGCAAAAGTTATCGACCCTGGTCTAATACTACCTAGGCTGTATGATTGTTCCCGATTTTAAATTTAAAATAAAAAGATGGCATTATGAAACCCGAACAAGAAAATTTCATAATAAGTGAATATATTGGTACCAACAATATGAGTATCGTACTGATAAGAGAAATATAACAGATAATTATTATGTTGATACATTTTCTATATATTATTATGTAGAATTTTAGTAATGTATGGATGGATATTATTTTGTTCTAAAGTTGTGGGAATTTATATAAATTTATATCAGTTACACACAAATATTATTTCAAATACCGTTTTATTTACTTACTGTTTGAATGGAATTGGGTATTTATAACTTAATTGGTATTTTATTGAATATTATTGTTTAATTGTCAAATAATCCGTGTTTTATGGCAAATAAACTTGTATTATTATAACAAACAATTTCATAACATAACGTTATGTTGTGATGTCGATATTAATTATTATTTAATAGCGTCTACAAAAGTCGATTTTATGTTATTAGGAACGAAGGAAAAATAGCAAAAATAATTCATGTAGAAGGCAATTTCTGTACAGCTATAGGGGAAGGCCCTTAACAACATACTAAAAGAACTTATGGGTGAGAGTGGAGCTAAGGGAAGGGGGGCTTTTTTGATAATAACTCGAAAACTACTGCCTCTAGCGAAACAACGTTCATATACTAGTTTAATCTACATAAATTTCTCTAAAAAAAAGGTCTTTTTCACTCGGATCAACACTTAAGGAGACATGGAGGGAGGGGGGGGATGGAAAAGTTTTTAGAAAATTGCTGTTTATTGTTAAAAGTGAAATAAATCACTAATTATAAATAAAAATAACAATAATAACACTGGTCAACAAATTTTAACTTATATGTTGTATCTTTTATGGAACGTTAGGTATCTAATAAATTTTGGTATGCTGATTACGAAAATTGTTATTGTTTTCAAGGACGTATTTATGTTACACCTTATTTCACCTTCAATGTTATTGCAGAAAACAAAGTTATCTTCGATGTAAAAAAATTGCATTGTGTTTTTGGCGTTTACGAAAAATACAACATCATCTTCTAAAAGGTTTCACTGCTGCAATCTTGATTCCAGCAATTCTGCTTTTTGGAAGTTCAAGAACTCTTACAAGATCATTTAATTCTGCTTGCGTTATTTTATGTGGTTGCGATCGGATGTACTCGGTGTGAAATCAGAATCTTTTGATGGTGATGGAATAAAATATTCGTATTGACAAATCACAGTATCTTCATCATCTGATTCGTAATTGTATGTTTCCAGGGGTTCTGGAACTTCATCTTCCTTCATGGCGTACAGGTCGCATGGCAGATAGTATATTTGGATAGTTAACAATAGACTTTTTCTTTTTAGATATACCTGTCCCTTGTCTCATAGGTGATTATACCCTGCATACCCTGCAAAAATAGCAATCATTTACATGATTTGTCGGTTCTCTCCAGACCATTGGGACATAGAAGGGCATGGACGTTTTTTACGACTTCATCAGTTTCGCATACCTGAAGCACATGCATTACATCAGATGTGTGGGGCCCAGTTCTTGTCTTGATCGCCTATTTTACAGCCGAAATACAGATCATACTCCTTTTTTATCATTAAAGTAATAGAGCGCTTCTGAGCCGCAAAAGTTACCTCACCACAAACGTAACAGAAACTATCTGGATTATTCGCACATACATATCTTGTATTGATCCTAGCGAAAAAGTTGAAATGACCTTTTTTGTAGAGAAATTTATACAGATTAGTTTAGTATATGAACGTTGTTTCTCTGGAGGCAGTAGTTTTCGAGTTATTAAAAAAAACAGCCCAGCCATCAGTACTTTTAGTATGTTGTTAAGGACACCTTCCCCTATAGCTGTGTTAAAAGTGGCTTCTTTCCTCTATTTCGGCTTTTTTAGTCTTCGTTTCCAGGGCTATATTCTTTACTGAAATATGGCCGTAATGTCAAAACATGGATCCTACCATATATCGTAACAAAAATGGATCTATGTCTATGTGCAAAATGTATTGATTTCTAACAAATGTTTCTCAAGAAATGTATCACGAACAATATTTAATATATCATTTTGCTTTGTTGTTTCACTGAAAATAAACTACAAGAAACACTGTGACAAACCGACTTTATTATTATTATTCTCTGCATCTATATTCTGTAGATTATCTACATTCTATATGAACAAAAATCAACTTTAGACAGATATATTATTTATTAGCGTTAACATAAATATACAATATACATTTGTAAGTTAATATTATTAAAATTATAATTTCATTTATGAAATGAATAGAATGCATTATTCACAAAATATATTTTAATGGGGGCTTTTAATACTAATTTAATTTTAATCTCTCGAAATGAACCGGTAAGGTCAAAAACGGTCGATTTTAATTATGCAAGTAAATAATTATTCGATAAAATATGCAAAAGAGAATAGTTTGAAAGTGAGCCGAGTTTTTAATTGTCATTTTTAAATTGCAAATGTAAAACCCTCGAAACAATACTCTAATAACGGTGTCAAATAATTTACCTAAAAATGGTTGTTGGCCCAATTATTGTAGCTTTGCGAGATATATATTATTTCTGTTGCATTGCTTTTTATAGTCTTTTTACTTGTTCTTCAATGTTTTTTAAGTTTAAACTAACTCTTAAAAGGGATGAATTTAAGATTTTTGTCTTGTTCGGTTTATTTCGTTCCATATGTTGCGAAGTCAAGGCATTAGACATTACTTTGATATCTTCAATGTTGTCTCCATTTTCTACATAAATAATATTTGCCTATGTCCTGGGTATGGTTGTTTTTGCAGATTGTGCATTTCACACTGCTACAACTACTACACTGCTGTACAATAAAATTGATTACGAGTCTTACCAGAGATTTTTGTATTATTTTAGTTACTTATTTTGGGTCTGGGTATTCTCAGCAACCACATGTAATCCGGTTAATCTAGACATAAAAATAGTGGTCAAATATCAAAAACTCCCGGAAAGCTGAAATTTCTCGGAGAAAGAGAGTTCACCATGAGAAAGAAAGTTTTAAAAGCCCCCATTAACGCCATGTGCGCTACAAAAGTTATTCGGTGTCGGTGTCAAAAGGTCAAAATTTGAGGTTTTTTGGATTTTTTTCGAGAAAGGTTTATCGAAAAAGTACTTCAGACTAAAGTTGTAGATCTTAAAATTATTTGTCTAAAAAATGGTCCTCATGATTTTTTTCTAAGACTCGCCATTTATGAGATATCGCGATTGTATGTCACGTAATATGCACATATTGCACATATATGCCACGTATGTATTATCCAATATCAATATCAATATTCAATATATATTTAAAAAGTATTGTCCCTGAAAATTACATTATAATAGGTCGTGAAATAGGCCTGGGGAAACTGGGGAAACCACGTTAAAAAAAACGCGTCGAGTACACTACCTCACAGGTGACGTGGAAATGTGTGCATATCATATATAACGTAACTCTTACAATCGCGATATCTCATAAATGGTGACTCTTAGAAAAAATCATAAGTACTATTTTTGTAGATAATTTTAAGATCTACAACTTTGGTCTGAGGTACTTTTTCGATAAAACTATTCGTTTTCGAAAAAATCCAAAAAACCTCAAATTTTGACCTTTGACCCCGAATAACTTTTGTAGCGCATATGGGATTAATGGGGGACTTTTAAAACTTCCTTTCCCATGGTAAACCCAAGTTCTCCACGAAATTTCCGCTTTCCGGTAGTTTTTGTTATCTCAAATGTCTAAATTGAACGGACTAATGCAAAAATTCCACTTACCTATTTTAAAAATGCTACCTACTTTATTATCAGAATTCTTGCGAGTGCTGAGCATTGATAAAAGAAACAAAATTAAAAATTTGCATTGAACATATTATACAACTAAAAATTATTAAACGTAACAAAAATAAGAATTCTTTGTAATATTTTGTTATGCTGCGGTTTCTTGGGATAACCGCGAATGGTGTTACACCGAATGAACTAATTGTCTCACAAAATCTCCTTCTTGTATCATATTTTATCGGCATGTTTCCATGTGTCTTCAAATATGATCTACAATTATTCTGCATTGTGTGCATGAAAGTTTCGCCTATACATAATTTGTGTCATTCGGTCCCATACATTTTACATATATTGGGTTTAAATCGGGGGAATGAGCAGGCCAGGGCAAAACTTCAATATCATTGTTTCGACTACTATATAACAATATTTGCCGTATGGATCGGAGAAGTATCCAGCTGATAAATAAAATTATTGTTTGGGTGTAACTGTTCCACTGACGGCATCATTATGTTATTTAACATCTCTATATAGTGATTAGCATTAAAACGTCCGTCAAGTCTAAAGCTAATCTCCATTTTATAATAGCTTATCCATCCTGAAACATTAATACCAAATCTCCCAGATTGCTGGCTATCATTCAAGTAAGGCAAGGTTGGTTAACTGGGACCTAGTTTTACAACATGGGTCTTTCTTTTCAATGCAACTTCCAACATTTTTATAATATCTATTATATAAATATATACAGCTTTAATTATATTTATCAACTGATGTACTTTTGATTATAAACATGATCTCAATTAAAGTTTGAAATCCTTAACAAGAAAATAAAATTTTTAAAAGTATGCTATTGGCCTCAGTTACCCCATTCAGAAGTAGTAATTGGACCGTATGAACTTATTTTATATAGAAGCTTATTTATATAGACTTATTTTATTTATGTACCTTTATTTTCTACAAAGCCCCTGATCTCTTAACAATGCCACAACCATTATTAGGAGTTAGGACGAAATAAAACCTCTGAATGAAGCAAATATATAAAGTGGCTGTTAAGCTTTTATGGAAAAACATACAAAATTATAAAATTTAACAAGAAAAAAAATTTGGCACCATTTTTTGGCAAAACATTTAAAAGAAATTAGAGTTTTTCGTGCCCTTAACACTATAATATCTCCTGTTATTACCCACATTAGGAGGAGATATGATTTTTAATATGTCATTATGATGGTACCAGAGTATATCTTTTTTTAAGGACTTTACTAAAGTCCTGAAAGTTTATTTTATCTTCACTAAAGAATCATTTTGCTCAATATTTGTCCGGATTATAACCCGGACAAATATATTAATTTATGTTTTCTTGTTTGCTCAATATTTGTCCGGGTTATAACCCGGACAAATATATTAATTTATGTTTTCTTTATATTTTCCCTTTTTAGCTTTGTTTGGCTTCTTTTGTGAATATTTTTAACAATTTTATCTTTCATGTTTTTGCTTCAAATATACAGATGAGTTACCTGGACCACCGTGAGCCCAGTGACTCACTGAACATGGGCCCATTTAACCAAAGTAGACTTTTTTCAGGGGCAACTGACACCTAACCTTTATTTATTTCAGGAATTCATAACAAAACATTTGCAGTATTTATTTATATATGGTATCACGGGTTATTGCAAAAATGAAAAAAACAGTTGGACGTTGATATAGCGCGAAAATTGCCGGTGTCATTAACTGACAGTCAATGCTACCGATATTGGTTTTCTGATTACCTTGTTGTTGCTTATACACAAAGTCCGATTTCATAGTGTCAAATTTAGAATTATTAAGGGAGGTGGTTACATAGGGGCCCAGTTAACCACCTTTGCCTTATATTTCTTCATATCGAGAATTCCGCAACCTATAAACTGGAATATGACCATCATGGGTATAGTACTTTTTGTCGGTAAATATTAGTCGTTCCAAAATTGTAACTATAACATAACTATTATCTTACTATAAATCAAGCAAATAACACAGGAGATATTTTATTTTCTTCTATGAGTACGTGCTTCTTCTTTGCAGCTACTCTACTTTCTAGATCAGAGGATTTTAGTCATCTGCGTGCTGTAGATCGGGGAACAGGAAAATGCGTATCAACCTTTGCTTCCATCGAAGTGTTAATAGGGTTTTGCTTCAATGTATTAGATTAGAGCAGTATCTTCTTCGATATTGGAAACCCTGGGGCGAGCAGAATCTGCTCTCCGAGAATTTGTGCCCTAGTTGCGTCCAACGCTTTTTAACCCTAAACACCGTAGCATTCCCATATCCAACTGATCGGCAATGACCCTCATGGACCCTTATTTTCATTAGATCGTCTATTTAATTAGTTTGCTGTATCTATGGACACTGGACACCGCACATAAGTACAATTTACATAAGAAAATATAACACATATTCAATTGTATTGCACAGAAATGCAAATTATTTTTATTTATCTTGTTATTATAATAATTAATTTTTGGTATTTTCCCCTAGTAGCCTAATTATAGAAATAAAATTTCCTATCGGCTCATACAGTCCGCTTATATAAATATTTCTTTATTAAAAACATCTACAATTATTTAAAGCCAACCCTTAAGAGACCAATCACTATAGCCGTTAACCTACTCGTATATAGCGATATTTATTCGTGATATGATCCACTTAACATACGTAGTGTCACTATATCTCACCGAAGTATAAACATTACATACTGGTGAATACCACTTCCCTGATCCATAAAAGCGGTTGAATATATATCCCTATAAGTCCATATGATATTTCTGTTATTTTTGCTCCAAACTGTAAACAGGCCGGCATTACTTCCGAGGTCGTTCCTTAAGATGTTTTGCTAGCCATCATAAAAGTGACAGCACACTTTGCTCTACCGAATGGATATCCGTTATTTTATGTTTCGTGTTTGTCGGCATATCTATATATATCATGTTGACGCAATAATAACATAGTCCACTTTGTATATACAATAGAATTGCGTCCTAAAACTTTTAGCCCTATCTGCTACGCTGTCGGATCCTTGCTCATATTGTCGCGGAATTATCTCCACCAGGCGACCGGAAAGTTAGCGTCATTTTGTAATATTTCGGGGAATTTTCTTGGATAGAAGCTGAATTGGGCACATGAATACATAAGTAGTAATATGTATTGTAACGCCGGGAATAAATTTTTATTTTTTTACAACCTATCTGAAGATTGTTATCTTATTTTTTTCACATGCCAATTGTATTAATTTTTAAAAGCAACATCAGAATTATTACCTACCAGTTTTATTAAAATCCTACATGATATAAATCACTGAATTTTCCAGTTGTAGGTAATTAATACGTAAATATCATAAATTTATAATTATATAATAAAATCCTTATTATATCATTCTTATCATAATTCTCCAGAAATAATTTTCCATAAAAAGCAGAAGAAAATTTCATTACGAATTCCAGGACACCCCGATATTGATTTGCCATAAAAATCCCATCTAGATAAAGCAGGGTGTATTACTAATCATCCCTAAAGTATCTTTGTGATAAACTGGTAAGTGAAAATGCAATCCCAGAACTATTTAGTTCCCAACGCAATTTGCTCAAATTCAATTTTCTATGAAATCACTCGTCGGTAACTACTGCTGGGCATACACTCGGTACTATCGGGACATTGTAGGGCGTAATATTACTCTATCGATATTTATGGGTTATTATCTTTTATGGGACACCTAGGATTTGATATAAATTTTATAAGAATATTAAGAATAATATAAGGGCTACGGGAATATACTTCTAAACGAGAAATCGATCGAAATATCTCCTAGACTTCCGAACCAAAGCCACATCACGTCTAAAGATCCGGTAGGTGACGCTGGTTTCGAGATATTTCGATACATTTTATTTATGGTTCGATTCACCGCATTATCAGAATACGTTACGTTACGTTACGGTAGCTCTTTTCAAAATCATGCTTCTTCTATAGACAGCTTTATGTAGCATGTTCACGTGTTGGTAAACACAACTACGAGTCTTTCAAGTATGTGTAGTTCAACAACTGGCAACCCTGACCTACACAATGTTTCTCATGGGCATAGGCATGTTTTTTCAGCAAAAAATAAAAACAATAAGACAAAAAAATCACCTAGATATATCCAAAAATAAAGCAAAAAGTTCTCAACAAAAAATAAAAATACCTTAATACCTTAATACTTACCTTAAAAAGTTGTAATTAACACCACTATTTTCTATGTCACTATTTAATAATATTATAATCACTAATATCACTATTTTCAGTCACTTTCCAATTCATCTTCACTGTCGCTATTATCATTTCCAATATTAATCACAATGGTTCTATGGCTTGATCAACCGCCAAATACACATTCCACATTATCTGTTCCTCTTTCATCACGTGATTAATACACTTCTGCCAATTTTCTGCTGTGACATTTTCCATTACTCCTCGAAGATGTTAGATTCACTCTCGCCACTACCACTTTTACGTGTGCCCAGATCAATTCAACGGGATTCATTTCGCAGTGGTAAGGAGGAAATCTCAGCAATGTGACTCCATGCGTCAATGCCAGTTTAGCCATTGCATGTCTTATATTTATGGGCATGTACCTTAGCAACTTGCAATATTTATGTCTTCAAGTAATTTTCTTGGTAAGAAATGGCCTCCCTTTTCTGTTAACCATTCTTGAATTCTTCTCTTTCTCCATGATTGTTGGGGTGTTTGTTCACATTTTTAGTTATGATAAGGCGCATTATCCATAACCACGACACTTCCTGATTCCAAATGCTTACGTACGCCGGCAAACCATTTCTCGTATACTTCGGAATTTGTTTCGTCGTAGTCTCCGGTCTTCTTAGATTGAAATAACAATTCTCCATTACGCAAAAATCCAATATCACTTCCAATATATGTTATGATTAAACGGCGACCTTTTCTAGACGGCATTTTTAAACCAGTTGTCTAGCCTTCAATCGCAGCGTGCCGTGTATTTTTCACGTTTCCATCCTGCCAGACTCTTCACAGTATGTCCTTCGTTGACCCATGTTTCGTCTGTGTAATAAATTTTCCACTCTTCGTTTCGAAACTTTTTTATTTTTCGAAGATCATCCATCCGCCAAGTAACTATTTCATATCTTTCTATGAGAATACTGTTTCTGTTACTTTTCCATACGTAAAATTCATGTCTCTCAATTTTTTTGCCAGACTAACCCTGCACAGCTTGACTTTGATGCTTCTATATAATCCTAAGACATATCCACGAATTCTTCCTTGTCGCGATGAGGAAGGGTATATAACATACATCTAAAAACATACATTTGTATATTTGCAAATCATATCTTCGATACGTATTTCTAATGGGTTGGTTATTCAGATATTTTTTATAAGCTATGAAAGTAAACGCGCATGAAATTTCTTAGAAAATCACATGCTTACATTAAGAAATGAAACATTAACTCCAACTGGAAATTCAGCGTCAATCTGAAACTTTTTCAGGTAACTATACATATAGGGCTCCATTTGCCATAAATTATATAAAAAACAGGCATCAGGCCTAAAAACGCGCCATATACGTCTCGTATCGCCGTAAATTATTTGTTTACCTGCCCGCATGGAGAGAGTTAAGTTAAGGTAGATCTCCTGTTGTAGAAATTTATTGTATTTGTTCTGCGCCGGCTGACAGCAAGATTTATTTATTTTGGTTGGAACGTGGGGGGATCGCAGAGGTAAAGCCCTGGAAGATCAGGTGTTAGCGACTTGCTTTACACCGATTGTCAATCAAGACACGCACATATATGTTAGCCAGAAGCGTGGCCTGCCAGAAAAATAATAAATCATGCGTTAATGACCCGGATAAGCTCGGTGAATGTAAATAAACACTGTAGAACTCTAGATTGGTACTGTGCTCCTGGAAGCTTCCAGAGAGGTCTTCCCGTGCGTATTATCGTGCCAAATTTTCAGAGAAAGGTTGGAAACTGTACCTATTGTTGATAATCATAATAACATGAGATCGGAATCCAAATTTTGTAGAGTACCTAGTTTATAAAGTTGCAATTCAATGCAGTTTCTTAAACCATAATCTGATACCATAAATGTATTTTAATTATTTATAATGATGCGCTAAGGAGAAACCAGGACTTGTTAACGTACTCGTGGTACTAAGTGACGCGGACTTTCTAGTCCGCGTCACTTAGAGTGAGGGTTTTGTTGGAGTTTGCTGCGTAAGAGTGAGGGTTTTGTTGGACGAATGTAAACAATTTACGCGACTTAGATAGGCTGCGAAACCCGAGCGAAACCCGAGTCCAATGCAGCCTATAGAGCGAATGTGAACACATTTTACTCGACTCGTATTTCGAAGTGGCAGATTGAGCGAATGTAAATAATTCACGAGACTAAACCAGAATTCAATGCAGCCTATAATAGAGCGATTGTGAACAGTTTTTGCTCAACTAGTTTCGTAGTAGCAGATTGAGCGAATGTAAACAATTCACACGTCTCTAATAGGCGGCGAAACCAGAGTTCAATGCAGCCTATAGAACGAATGTGAACACTTTTTGCTCAACTCAGTTTCGTAGTAGCAGATTGAGCGAATGTAAACAATTCACACGTCTCTAATAGGCGGCGAAACCAGAGTTCAATGCAGCCTATAGAGCGAATGGGAACACTTTTTACTCGACCCACGTTGGTTACCCTCACTCTTATTAACACAATGACTTCGAAGTCCGGATTTCCCTATTTCGTGATAACAATAATTGTACTTAATATTGTCTATTAATATGTCTATTTAGAATATTACCAGAAGTATTGAAGCGGCGGAAGGTCTGAATTGCGGCTAGCTAACTGCTAACTGACTATTTCAACGTGGTGGAGCTGGTTTTATATGATTAGAGATGCGTTTTTCGTGACGCGTTATTTTCCTTTCTACAAGTGTCTTCGTGAGAGTACGGCGCACGTTGCGCTGTATGATATTTCTAGCTTGGCTTGGGATGACGGCTACGCGGATTCCTGGTATTGGAAAAACTATTTACGGCGACCAGAAAGAGCATGTTTACGACCTGGCTATAAGCATAACAGAATGTTCAATTTACCGAAAATGCAACCTAAAAAGAATCGAGATTTTACGAGATATATTAACGTTATTAGTATTATTTATTGAGTAATTTACGGGCTTCCATTTAGTAAATATTGTGATTCTAGCGTAATGAGAGGGAAACTATTTCTACTTCATTCACACTTCATTCATACTTCAGAAGAGAATATGGAAATCAGTACACCAAACCAAACAATTTACATCAACAGTGTTTTTAAGAACAGTTCATTCTAATAATTGAATAAATAAAGATAATTATTGTTGTTGTTTGTTCGCATATTCTGTCGTTGGTTTATCTTACCAAAACACTCGATCTTTTATTTTATGGATAAATTTCGTTTTACTAAAAATTTTGCCAATCAGTATTTATGCTCGAAAAACTGACCTGTCAGTTTTTCTCATGAATTCACTGAATCGCAAAATTATTTCGTTAACAAGCGAAATTTATCCGAAAAAAAAAGGCTTTCGCGGTTTTGCTGTTGACAAATTTTTTATCATAATTTTTAGTGATGTTCTCTTTCAAGTTTCATGTGTTTCTGCTTTGGTTTGTATATTGCTTACTAGTCCAAGCATATTGAATAAACAAACAGATTAATTAGCCTTAAAAACAAATTACATAGCAATCAATCATCCCAAAAAAACGCGGATAAAATATGTCGATAACGAATCCGTTTTGTACGCCTTAGGCCACCCTACAAATCTTATCAATCTTAATATGACTGCATTTGAAATCCCGGCTTCCAACGTTAATATATTATATTGAAAATTGCTCTTGGCTGACAGAAACGCATTTGGATATTTACTTGCTTGCATTAAATCCACTATAATCATCATTATAAATTGGCCAGGAATTATCTACTGCTTTGCTTTTAGACACCAGCTCACTAAATTGATCTTATGAAAGGGATCCTGTTTATACCAACGCCGATATATTTATTATTGCTGTTCATCCATCCAGAACCGAGCATTGAGAGAATTAATTTTTCAATGTACATAAATCTAATTAATACCTATACAAAGGATGACAAATTAAATTCAGATTTAAGGCTCGTTACGGGTCATTCCACCTTCATCGGTACGGAAATTTATGAATATTCATTGCCGTAAAATATCAAGTCATGGTGAAAAACTCAACCAAAGCAGCAAGAGAAAGAATTACGGGTGTGTTTGTGCGGGTAAAAGTCGGTTATGAATCTCTCTGATAAGAAAACTTGCGAAGCCCTGCTAATGAACCATCAGGCCAAATTAATTTGAATTCTTTACCTTGAAATTTGATTATGCGGATTGCAGTGGGAGTCGGACATGGCGTGGCGTGGGTTTAAATGATTGATTTATACGATATCCTTTGAGTCGCTGCAATAAATACCTTCTTGGGGTCGCTGTACATGTGACCCCTGTAGTGTATACTCAAGAGATTACGCCCCGTCCTTGTCTAAATTAGGAAATTAATCCCTCAACATCACCTTGGTTGATAGAGATAATGTTACGGTAATTCATAATTATGCATAGATAAAATGCCCCACTAGTATAGTGCTATATTGAGAAAACTTACAGTAGATAATAAGAAAATAAACTTATTGAATAATTGAACAAGTTTATTTATTAGAATAATATAATAATTTGCAATCTTTAACACAGTTACTAACATTTGCAAATTTTGTTCTAGTTTGAAATTTAATAATTCTATATTCCTTAGGCCTATTTTAATGATTTTTTGGGCAGAGCGCAGCAACATTGTATTCGTATTTTAACAAATAAAAATAAAAATTGACATAAATGATATTATGCAAAGCGAAGCAAAATTATGTTTTTTGGGCTAAGTTAAATCACCCTGTATAATTAATGTGTCATTCAGTCATTATGCAGCACGGTTTTCCAGCAAGCTAACCTAAAAAGCTACGAAGCCTAAAATAAAATTATTTCCCTTTCTCAAATTCTGTGTTAGAATTACTGAAGTAGAATTACTCAACAGAATTTTAAAACTCCTTTTTTTAAAATTCTCCTTTTATGTGGGAATTTTATTTTGAAATGCCTAGTTAAAATGCAGAATTTTAATATTCTGAAATCTCAAAATTTATATGTTATATCGCTGTAACTTGCAATTTTACAGCGTGTTTTCTCACAGAATTTAAAATTTCTGACATCTCGGAATTTAGAACTTAAATTCTTTTGGTGCAAAATTTCGAATACGATTTTCCTCAAATCACACAAATCATGCCAAAAGCCAAAATGGCGTACTTCGGCGTCGTTCCACTAGGTTAAAATGTCATTTATATTGTCGCGTAGCAACCATGGACCTAACGTCAGCGCTGGGCGATGCTCATTTTTGTAAATAACTTATTTTTCCATGGAATTATAGTATCTTATAGAGATTATAGAAGAAATTCTTAGTGATGTTAAAACTGTTGAATTTGGTGTACCACAAGGGACAGTATTGGGACCAGTTCTATTTAATATATATATTAACAATTTATATTCTGTTCATACTCTATCGTTGGATTCGCTGATGGTCGGCTATATTCTATAGAGTAAATACGTGGGAAGCTTAGATAAAAGTAACCGAAACTGATTTTAGTATTGAACTGATTAAATTATTAACAAGTTAACAAGTTTGACTTTAGATTGCTTAAAATATTTTTTTAATAAAACAGAATTCCTCCCTTTTGCTCATGCTAAAATTAAACTACCAACACAATCCCAGCTTCCATATTCCAAATGCAAATAATATTAAGTATTTTGGAGTAAAATATAAATTTATGGTTTGTTAAGATGAGATGTCAATATTAACAAACTAATAAAATAACACCTCTCCTCTTTAATTACATTACCTTAATTAAAGGGCGTCTCGTCCAGGAGATGTGACGTAATGAATTTTTTTGTTGTTGCCTATCGGCTGCTCAGTTAAATACGGAGGTCGTGGATAAGTGGATTTGCTAGAGGCTTGCACTTAGATACCTTTAGATATATCACCAGAAAAATCACAGCTTGACAATGATCGTTGCCTGAGGGGCGTTAAACGACCCTACTTTATTAAGTAGCCCGAAGGGCTATATCACCTCGTGAATGTGCTGGGTTTCCTAGGATCCTAGGATGAAGCTTCGGCTTGGTGGTCCAGCTGAGCTGAGACGTAGCCTCTAAGGGCGATGTATACCGCAAGGGTGAAATGTGCCGGCTGCAGGAGGAGATACCTTCCAGTCTGACGTTCAAGAATAGGTAATAATGGTCTGCTCTGCTCACCAAAGGAATTGATTCTCGGTCATCAAGGTGTGGAAGAAAAATTTACCAGTATCAGGTTTTACAAATTTGGAAGAAAAAATATGTATAAATTCCCGCTTGAACCGGATATCAAGAGTGAAATTTATACCTACTAAAATGAATTTAAATAAAATAACTAGATTAATAGTTCAAAAATATGAGTTTTAATTATATAAAAAAATATTGTAATGTTAAATATTGCAAGTAAATTTTGATTAAATTCCCAAAAATTGAGATTAGACTTCAAAGTAAAAAAAATAATATTATCAAGACAGGAATGTGGTATGCAAATTTTCACTATACGATTAAATAAAAAAATTGAAGTAAATGCTGCTTTTTGCCGATGCAAAATATAAACAAATACCTATGGCCTAAGCCGTCGAAGTAATTAATATCTGCTAAATAAACTGAAAGTATGCTACCATTCGGTAAAAAAGTAGATTTGATACAAAATTACCAGGTAGGTAGTCTAAAATCGAACGATAACGTACGATTAAAATTTAAATTAAATATATATTTAATTCAATAAAAAAAAGTGGTAATAATATACCAAAATGACGTGGCTTTTGTGCCCACACCTCACTCCAAGTAGTTGCTAGTGTTTGAGCCGTAAAATTTAATATGGTAAAACACCTATTTTAAGGTTTGCACTAAGCAAAAAATGGTCAAATTACGACTTAATTCCCCTTCGGAAATCCTTTAATTACTTGGCCCAGCTGTTGAACACTCACACATATATATTAATAATAATAAAATATTTCAGACTATATCTGGTAATTAAGAATCACTAAACTAAAACACCGAAGATATATCTTTGCGAACGTAATCCACGGTCAACAGGCTCAAGCAAGCAGGTCGGCAGAAAGCCAATGATTTTTGCGAATATCGCGTATAAATGTGCTTGCTGGGAGCACGCGACATTTAGCGGGACGGAAAGGTAGGGATAACGGTAGATGGTGGGTCGCGATCAATTTCTACAAGTTCGCGCGGTTTTATTTCAAATATTTGAAATAGGAATTCAAACATTAGCCATAAAACGGAACGGAATTTATTTACGTTACAAAAGTTAGAAGATTACCAAAATTTCAAAATCTAAAAATAATATTAGATATAAAACACTTGCTTGTAACTTATTATGGACTTGTGGAATCTCAGTTAAGGTTTGGTATTTTGATATAGGTAGGGACATATAATATTCATATAAAGAGACTGAAAGTCTCCGTTAAGGTTTGGCATTTTGATATGGGGAGGAGGGGCATATAATATTCACCTAAAAAGACTGGAAGTAATATAAAAATGGGTTCTCAATATCATATATAATTACTTACAAATTATTTACCCCAGTGCATAGTTATATATGAGCATGAGTTATATAAATTGGCAAAAGTGCTAGATATTAATCAGTTATTTTGTGCATCCTTAATCTTAGAACACAGAAACAAATCCATCAAGAACCAGGTTCACAGTCTTGTAAAAATGAGAGTTAGCGATCCGAAAAAACCATATCACTTTCCCCAACTTCAGATAAGTCATATTACTTTTTCGTAGTTTCTATGGTCCACTTTAGTAAATCTAAAAGTTGATTAGTGATTATATTACAAAAAATTGTTGAGTAGTGACAGTAATAGAACAATCTAATCGATATTTCCTTAGGAAACTAGGAAAATACGTATACATCTTTCTGACTTTAAGCTGGTGTAGATAACATTTTCTTAGCTTTCGTCAATACCGTGAGCGCCAACGGGACGTTTTCTAAATCCATATTGTTAGTTAATCTGACATTGCGGCATTGTCGACTTAAATATCTATCACGATGTTACCCGACTTAAACAAAGCAAAATGAGCCAATCTAGTCTGTAGAAGTTAATTTACCATTATTAATTGGCGAATAATTAATTAGTGCTGAGAGCGAATCCATTAATTATAAAAATTAAGAACGTCTTAATATCAATTTGTCATGCTATAGGTGAGAACAGGGGCTAAACAGTTATTATAAAATCATAAAATTCCTTCTTAAAATCGCTCGTGATTAAATAAAATAAATCCCCGTCAAAAAAATACCTAAAAACCGGCAAGTCGTTGTAGGTATTATAACTACACCGAAAAAGCGTGTTTTTGCACACCAAATTTAATTATCGAGCTTATAATGTTCCCTTATACTTTCGGCAGTGTAATACACCCTTACATTACTGCGAGATTAGAGCTTAAATTAGGGACAGGATTATACGCGTGGCAACAAAACCACTCGATGTTATTCTATGGATTTGGACGAAGCAAACCCAATGTTTGTAAGGAAGGTACTTTTTGCTGTATACAAAATGACATTGTATATGTTGAATTTGTTGAATTCTTTATCGAAACTTGTCTATGACCGCCAAAGGGCGCTTCTGACACTGAATCATATTTTGGCAAAAGTCGTCCAAAGAGAAGTATGCTAGAAAACGAATGCTTTCAGTTTTTGGGGTGTAACGAGCTCATGAAGCTTCTCCCTCGGAATTTTGCATCCCTTGAAGGTGATAATCCTGCGATAAGAGACATAAGGATGTTCATTTATTAATAGTTATTTTATGTATGCAACAAATAAATGTTTATTTCACGCGACGTGAAATTTAACTCGGTCTGACGGCCTCGGCGAACAACATACACTTTTTGTACGAGTGGCATATTTTTTCTACGTTCATGCAAAAACCAAAAAATGTTTAATTTAGGTGGCATTAATGTCATGACATTAGGTGACATGTCATGATCTTTATCTCAAAACACTGTCGTATAATGACAGATGAGTGCAATTAAAATTTTATGGTACTAGTGCAATAAAGAACCAGTTTTTGCGTTAAATATAGTTCAATAATATAGTTCAATGTTTTTTGCATGAACGTAGAAAAACAATTTTAAGCCTCTATATGGTTGTCTTTAACCTAAGCTGGACTATTAAAAAAATTGTATGGTTACCACCCTTACATAATACAATATTATAACATGATATTTATTAGTCTAAACAACAAAGGAGATGTATGATGCATGAAAGAGGGGAAATTTTTCACTTCAGGAATGTGTTCGGGTCGTAAATAATTATGTTATTAAATACATCAATATTTAAAAGATTTAAATTTATGTTTGTTTAAAATTAATGATTTAAATTAATATTTATTTTATATTAATGTAATCCTGACTGGAATTAATAAATATTATTCATTGTATTATTATTACCATTATAGTTAGTACATAACATTCAAAGTCTCCGCCCCTGGTCCCGTCTGCTTCGAGGGTGGATGGCAAAAGAAGTGCCTTTTTTGGTTTCGCGCTTTAACTTGAAAACACCTTTATACAGAAGAAAACCACCGTCAATTATCTTATGTATGTTACCAGGTTGAAAATGTTCCTGCAAACTTTCGAAAGCGTTATGTAACAATAAATGCTCTACAACTTTGAAAAGAATTTATTCGGTATGTATCACGAGAAAGGAGAAAGCAAAATAAGTTTCAATCCCTAAATTTTTTACTTTGTCGTTTGATATCTCGACAACGATCAACCGCAGAAAAATTCATAGGACCTTGATTGCAGAGGGTACATGAAGCAACAAAACAGTATATAATCGCAATTTTCGTATCATGACATAAAGCCGAGTTATCGCAAAAAAATATAAAATTTACAACTTTCTTCAAGCTTGCGGAAAAATCATGTAACCAGTAGAGTTTTGATTGACTTTGATTTTGATTGATTGACGATGTTCGACATAAAAGGGAGCGTTTTGGGTTGGAATATGTATACATACATATTATTATATACAATATACACATACACACACACATGATCTTATAGTCCTGGGTTCGTCGCATATGCTTTTGAAGCTAGAAGGGAGAGTCTTGCTATTGATATCTTTGAATTTATCTTACCTCACGTACATGTTGTTGTGAG
Source organism: Tetropium fuscum (assembly GCA_964058915.1). Taxonomy (NCBI): domain Eukaryota; kingdom Metazoa; phylum Arthropoda; class Insecta; order Coleoptera; family Cerambycidae; genus Tetropium; species Tetropium fuscum. The sequence continues at coordinate 930,785 of CAXKVY010000556.1, read as the reverse complement.
ATGTTAATCCTTTAATAGCTAAAACTTCACCAAACCACTAAAATTCACGTACTAACTTTGCCGTATTAAATTTCGTTGGTAGAGAGATTAATGCAAAATACATCGGAACAAAAAATATATCTATTTAACAGTTAACAAAATAATTTGGGTAAACAATAAATATTTACATCAAACAAATTACACTATTTGGACACTTGACTACTAAACCAGATGCTGCGTGAATGATAAACCTATCTACTCGTATATAAGACAAAAAGTTAATCACTAGGGTATAGACCTGACTCTAATTTTGACTAACTTTCCACTAACTAAAATTTGATTTTAGTCCCAAATTAACTATATGAAAACCTGCCGGAAAAACTGCCCAATTTTGACCAAGATCGCCACTCTAACCATCAGGGGAAACGGATGGCCTTTCATCCCCTTTAAGTAACAACACTTACCGGGGGTAAAATCTCAGCGAATCCTACGGGATCTACTTTACCCCATGCATAATTTTAGGAAACTTCCCATATGCTAACGACTTCTGATTGCAAAATAGGAACTAAATATTTTACACGACATGGATAAATAATAACAATAATTTAGGTGTTCATTGTGGGGTACCTGTTATCTACATATATGAAGAGAAAATCTTATAGAAAACTCTTCTTAGGCTTAGATTCTTAATTCTCAATTCTCCAAAACAATACAATTATGATGTTTCTGAGATACTCTTTCTGCATTAGTTAGTCAGCTGCTTCTACGTTTTATGAAAGTATTATTTAAATATTATCTTCGGGGTTTTGTGTTTGACTATGATACTAATATTAACTAATGAATATTATACTGAATACTAATTTACCCATATCGAAAACCATAAATTAAGTGATATTTCTAACTGCCAAATGACCTAAGGAATAATAATTTATGATTTTCCTGACGAATATTTAGGAGTCCATGATTTTATGTGACGTACCGCCGGGAGACCTATTTAACCCTACAATAAGAACAATAAAACTTTAGATATCTTACTTGTATAAGACCGTACTTTTTGGCGTCATATCACATGTGTTCTCTACTTCAGTTTTGAAATTAAGTTGAAGATTGACAGAGAAAACACAAATAAATATAAATTACCCACTTTAGGTGGACCTTCTAAGAATACTTATACAATAAACTAAACTGACGAACGCATTTTGGGTCTATATTATACTCATCGAAAAAATTACAGGGCTGGACTTTACCATTTGGTTACAATCTTATAGGAAATTTTGGTCGACAATTTTAAATTAAGCTTTTTTAAGCCCCCCCCCTCTCTTGGCCATATATAGTCTCGGTACATTTGCATTTAATTGTACACAATGACCGGACTGATTATTGGCGTGGCCTATTATATCGGACTGCTGGTTTTTGTTTTTTTTCTTTATTATACCCGTCAAAATAATAATTTGAGTATGGCCTAAATCGCATAGAACTGAAAATTGGTATAGATTTTAAATACACTGTTATAAATAATATATTAAAAATCCTCACCAATCCTACATTTGCTAAAAAAATTATTCAAGGGCAGAGGTCATAAATATCGTTTTTTGCATTTTTATGGTAAACGGTAACTGTTAGCGTAAAAATAGAACAGACAAAAGTTGTAGACCATACAACTGTCTACAATTTTGTTCTTATACTTTATTTCTTAAGAGTCACCATTCCTGATATATGGCGATTCCAAAAGTTGAAGAAGTTGTAATCAACATAATATGCACAACTTTCGGCAACACCGGCACCTGTGAGGAAGTATACTGTCTTATCGAAGTGTACTTGTCGCGTCGCGTTCTTGGTAAATTGTCACTCTCTGTTTGTAGAAACCCCGGCTCCATTGTTCCAGCTCTGACACAAAACAACGAGAGTAACAAATGAACGAAAAATGCAACGTCGACTCAAATTAGCCGCTTAACTACAGCTAACAGCAAGAATCATTCGCTTTGTGACGTCACGAGAGCGAAACGCTCCATTTCGATCATGTGGCGACGTGGTCGTGTTAGCGCGATTAAATCAATCATTTATCTTGTATATTCTTGGGCGTTATAAAAAAATATTATTGCTGATGAGTTTCAAATATTGGATAAAATACGTTAAAAGACGTAAAATAAAAACTTTTTTTTGTTTATTTTGACTATTATGTGCCTTTTAATATGACCTTACCGGGGTAAATACTGTCATAAATAACGATAATAAATTGGCTCATTCGCTGTATTACAACCAAAATCTCTACAGTCATGCATACTAACACCTCCGAAGTACATGGGCATTACCGGCAAATTAAAACAAATGAACGGCTCTTCTTCCAGGCCACGTTTCAGCGGCGGCACCGTGCACCAAATTATCCGCCGCTAATGTTCCCCGGATATTCTCTGGCATCGTAACCCTTTTCCAGGCCTCTCACCTACATGTCCCTGTTATTAATACTAATGTTAATGAGGGATAATAATGTTATTCGCATTTACTTGAACACACCAGTTAATTCGGCGCTCGGCGTAATTTGTGATTTGAGTGTTTTTACAGGCATTTAAGCCCAGGTTAATTACGGTGCGGGATAAAACACGCAAAAACAAATGAAAATTCCGAGCATGAATGTTATTATACTATTACGCCTATTAAAATATACCCCAGCGGAATTTTGATGTGGGGGCGTTTCTGCCCTTTGTACGACATGTGAGAGTGGATTTATTTGGTTTTTGATTAATTTTGTAATTATAACTCGTAAAATACCTTCATTATTATTTTCAAAATATCATTAATTTCGTGTAATACACCTGAAAAATCCAAGTGGATATTTTCCCTGATGAACTAAACATTGCAGTAGTCAAACCTTTATTTTAAAAAGGTTAAATCTCCTAATATGTTTCTCAAAAATATTTAAATATGTTGTGTGATCTGTTTTCTGAAAGCCAACATGCCTACCTCTAAAAGGAAAATCTATAGACACCGCCTTATTTGAATTCATTGATAGCATTACAAGAGGTAGACAAGGGAAATATATGTCTTGCGGAATTTTTTTGGACTTTTCTAAAGGGTTTGATTGCAATATAATATAGACACTAGCTATCGTTCTGTATTTTTGTAGGTCCACGAGATAACTCATTTGCAGAGACAATTTTAAGGTTTACGATTTTTTTTTCCTTGAAAATGGCCAGTTCTTTCTTAAGCCCTTTTACATGATAAACATAGGTATAATTCGATTATTTTCCCATTAACTGTAATTCAAACAGATTCTACACAAAACACAAAATAAATAAAAATGAAAATCTAATCATATTTTAAATATGTCATACTAAACTGGCAACACTGTTTGTCCCGCTACGTTCCGTATCATCACGGGTGATGCTGAAGACGAACCTATACTTAAGAACCAATTTAGTTTCGTCTAGCGGTGCGATACGGTTTACAAGATAATTTTTAGAAAAATCATATTTTTAGTTGAATTATTTTACACCGTTTCCTTAAAAAAATCATATCTCCTTTATTTTCAGAGACCAACGCTTCGACCCTTATACTTTATATAGAGGATAGATGGACGATCAAAAAAAGGTTATGCACATCGCGTTAGCTCGATATCTCAGACGGTTTAAAAGATACTGCTCGGTAAAGTAGAAAATTATGAATTTCACTTTTTCAACGGTAACTCGAAAACGATGGTTTGGGCATCGAATCTGAGGTCATCATCGGATACGGCGCTGTCGTTTACATATAGGATAGGCGTTGTTCTTCGCCTGTTTGTCGTCCTAAAACCTTGCGGTAATAAAATCGATCTTTCATGGAAAAGAAACTCAAAAAATAGATTTTCGGTAAATTTGATTATGAAAATTTGAAAAAATTGGGATTCGCTTAAAATGATGCGAGAATTTATACGCCCTATGTTTCCAAACTCCTTGGCGGTTTATTAAAATTTTAAAAATATATTAATAATATTTTATCCATTTTACCTTTAAAAAATTAATTTACTACGCCCATGTCCTTTTAATTATATTTTATATATCGGAAATGAAGCGTGCGGCTCATTTTACTTATATACGACCGTTTTTGGGTATATACGAGTGTTTTTTCATAATATTATATAAATTTTAAGGTGTACTGCTCGGAAATTCGTATGGTTTCGAAAAATCACATCTCCTTTATCTTTGCAGACGGACACTTCGACCCGCATACTTCTATGTAGAGGATGCATGGACGGTTAAAAAAGTTTATATAAGTCGGGTATACGTCTAACGATTTAGAGAATTTTTTTAACTCTTTCAACGATTTTACCATCTGAAATATCGATTTTACTACGCCTCTGTTTTTTTAATGAAAATGTTGATATCGAATATGAAATTGGCGTCTCAGTTCCGTTTCTGGGTTCATAAGAAAATATTTTGAACCACCCTATATAATACAAATTACATAAATATTTTACAGATATACTGTAAATTCAATTGCACAATGACAGCACATACAAACTCACATCTTGAGTAAATAAAGAACATTAAATTTATATGCAAAAATCATATTTTAAGTTTTAATACATGACCACCCTCTATAAAAACCAAACTCGCCATTTTTGGGACTGGTAACCAAATAATCATTTTTCTTATACGCGTTCATATTTAACAAAACAAAAACAGTTTCTTGAGCTCGAACATAAAGAGGAAGTCTACTAAAACAGGGAAGCATCCTTCGGCCTCAAATGATTTTTCTAACATAATAACATAGCAGCAACTAACTATAAATTATGCTGACGACACGAATTCATTATTTCATGGCAAAACTTTATTGAAATTTAAGATACTTGAAATTCATTAGTAAAGGCTACTAAGCAATGGTTTTCAGCAAACAAATTAATTCTGATCGAAGGGGAAACAGGCTTTATTACAGTTAAAATCAATAACTAAGTGTAAACTCCAAAAAATATTACATTAAACAGTCAAAATATTATCTATAAAATTTCAAATCAAATCGACACATTGAAGTGGACAACTTATATTGACTATTTAACAAGTAAATTGTCCTGGATTTGCTACGCAATTAGAGTTCTAGCTAAAGATCAAGCTTACTAGAAAGTAGTTAAAACATTATATTATTCAAATTTTCACTCTTTAATGAAATTTGGGGTTATCATGTGGTGAAGTTCTTCTGAACTTACAAAAAATTTTCTGTGACAAGCAAGTGGTCATACTTATGCTCAATATGGAAACTAGAGATACATGCAGAGGCAAATTTAGGGCTAATAAATTGTTAACGGTTACTGCCTTGTACATTTATGAATGCCCATAGTTTCTCATTAAAAACCATAACAGTTTGACTTGACTATCCCTACAGCACTAGCTTATATATATATATATATATATATATATATATATATATATATATATATATATATATATATATATATATATATATATATATATATATATATATATATATATATATATATATATATATATATATATATATATATATATATATATATATATATATATATATATATACATATATATATATATATATATATATATATATATATATATATATATATATATATATATATATATATATATATATATATATATACATTATATGAAAGAATGACGTACTACTTAAGTTTCTACAAGTTTATATTTATCATTTTCTCAGGCCAAAATATTTACTGTAGAAATAAAATGCGTACTTACTTTTGAAGAATTATTTCCATAAAAGTGGACCCTATAGTTAATCACATTTCGTGAATGTTGAAGCATGCCCAGCCTCGTGATCAGGTTTGCTTAGCTTGTGGGTTTAGGGAAGTTACCCCCAATAATACACTTTGCAGAGTTTAGAATTTTACTTGAATTGAGTAGAAATGTTTATAGAATGGATTTTATCCGCGAGGAATTTACGGCAACTATCTACTGTCCTTTTTGCATAGAGATGGGTCTTTCTCTTTCCAGTTAACAAGATTCTGTACCCTTTCCAGTCAACAAAATGTTATGAAAATATAAGAAATAGCATTACCTTGGCAAATAATACACAATAATCTGAATTAATAATTTACTACAACCAGAGATAATTGTATATATTATCTTTGTTACACCTATACTGCGAGTCCATAATAATAGAGACGTAGGAAATATTTAAATTGCCAAGACGAAGATAACAGCTTTGTTTGAATGAGGAAGATGAAGATATTTGGTGTCTATTATTGTGGACTAGTGATACATGTACTAAACAATACTAATGGTGTTATCTACATGGAAATTTAACATCCTCGTTTCCTACGCCTGACATCTGATTTTTGTTGCTAGTTGTCATTTTTCATAGTCGGTTAGTTTGTATTTTTCTTTTCCACCTCCCTGTGTTTGACCCGTGTATTTTGTTTTACTTCATGACATTGCTTTTGTTCTTCTATCCACAACCTTCCTTCTATATGTTCTTGCCTCATTATACCCCTGTCGCCTTTGTTGGAAATTTGTAATCAACTGATGGGTTAACTTGCACCTAGCGTTTCCCAGATATATCTCAAGTTACTTCTTGTCTACAAATATACTCAGAGGGAACCTAATAGAAGCCCATCCACGATAGCATATACTGTGTATATCGTTCACCATGTAAGTCTCGAACGCGTTATCTTAGAGAGACAAAAATACCTTTGGAAGATAGACTGTTTGAGCATAGGAAGTACATCAGAAAATCATAGGAACATATAGAACATAACATATAGGAATAGGTAGATGTCGAGATCACGAAAGGAACTAATATTAGTATAAGCGCGTTTTAGTTTAAGGAGGCGGTATCCATTGAGGAAAATTACATATTGACCCAACAAGCATGATTAGCGGACGGATTATAATCTGAAGATGATCGTAGATATTTAGTGATCGGAACGTTGTGAATAATCATCAGCAAAACAAATGCCAAAATACTTACTTCACTTCTTACTGTTCTCTATTGAACCATCCCCTTAAGTATCCAAACCGTCTTAGTTGTCCCTCTTTTATTTATTTGGTTTTTGGTGATTATTCGGTGTATGATTTTTGCATTTAGTATTTCTCTATCCTCATCCTCATCAACCTCGTTTCTTGTTTTCTCTTCTATCCTTCTGGAAAATCTCATTGCAGTAGGTACTTTGAATAATCTCTCATTTCTGTGGAGAGCTTCCGAAAAGACCTCGAACCATATATCACGACTGTCGTTGCGACTATTTCAATAATTTATTTTTCTATCTGCTTTTTTACACTGCCTTGGTTCTTTATTGCGTTAAATATTTTTTATACTGATCTCGTACTTTCATTTATTTCTTCACCCAATTTTGTGTAGTCATGGAACCTAGATATTTAAAACTTGACTTTTTCCAATTTAGTGGACTAATATTTATATGGACCCTGCCTCATGGCCGCGGCATGATTACTCTATCATTACGTCATCGATGGTTTATGAGTTTATTAGTTGTTTGCATACAAAATATTTATCTACGATATCTTGCTGGATGGAACATCTTGGATGTTTATTCACAAAACTATTCTCCAAATAAATATCATATCTTACATATCCCCAGTAGAAACCCAGATAGGTTTCTACTGAGGTTTTAACTCAGTAAGACTGAATTCCAATGCTTCACAGAAATAGAGAACGTTTTGTCTTTATTTTCGCCCTCTTAAGGAAAAAACCATAATATCAATATATTACCTGAAGTATGAACCAATGCCCAAGTACAAAAAAACACAGACCATTTATTCGACAGCAAATACTTTCGCTATTAAACAGTGATTTACAAGTCATTATAGACAACATCAAAATTAAATTTGTTATAAAAACTAGGCAATATCATCCAGAGCAATATTATCTGTATCTAAATATTATTATTGGCAAGACTGCTAGTTAACAACATACCAAGAGTCGTTTGGGATTACATAACTGCCATTTGAAATATGTATATAATTATTGAAAATTTCAACAGCTTCGCTATCGCCTTGTGGTAGAAGCGCTCACGAATTATGCTTTAATTACAGCCAAATATCCTACGCTGCCCCCACAGAAAGTAATTTATTTTTAAATATTGAGCGCCAAAATAACATTCCCTTTGTCAAATAACAGGGCAGTAAATATGATCAAAAGCTTCACCGACAGTGGAGAGATAACATCTTTTTCGCAATTAGATTACGTCTCGTTGGCAGTTAATTTACTAGATGGGTCATTAGTGGCGGCCTTTGATAACCGCGGGCTTGTCTAAACCTCCACACAGATCAACTCTATGCGTCAAATCAGAAACTTCTACATGGAAACCGAGGCGCGACCTGATATGATATTATATGAAGTACATTCAATTAAGAGCAGTGAGTTCATTATACCTATTTGAATTCAGTTCATATATAGCATCAGTTCATTATATAGGAATTTTATGTCTAGGTGAGCCTAATATCACAGCCAACTCTCTTAAAAATCAATTACTATTGCTGTCGAGGGGAATAATATTACACGCTTCTACACTTTTTACATTTTCGACCAATCTATGTTTCATTACGTAATACATTGCTGATTCTCTTAATAACAACTTACAAGTTGATGTAGGATAATATATGTGGATTTCACTAAGGCATTCGACAGGCTCCATCATAATCTCCTATTAGACAAACTTGCTCGGTTTGAGCTTCCTGGCAGTCTACTAATATTCTTCTCGGTATACCTCAAAAGTCGATTATCGTAGGTCGTGTGCTGCAGCGTTAAGTCTACACAGTTTATAACTAAATTTGAAGTGCTACAGTCTTGGGTCCATAGTGTATAATTTGAATATTCCATGTCTGTTGTATGCAGATGACCTCTAACTCTAGAATCAGGAGCATACACGATTGCTTGGCTCTTCAATCAGTAATTAAATGTTAGTACGTGCTTTATAATGACATATTCTTTAAAGAAGTCGCCTATAATATTCAGTTATGATTTAGACAACTTTAGACAACTGCCATCTATATGCTATAATTTTCGAGGCCTTTTCAGTACACCTTAAAAATATTTCCAGAGACGCGAATTAAAAATTTAGATTCTATAATATGTGATTCCCATGATTTTAATAACATTGAAACACTTAAATTTCTGTACTATTCATACATTGGATCTAGAGTCGAATATGGATCAGTTGCGTGGAGTCCTTTTTATAATATTCATATTGATTACTTAGAGAAGATCCAGAGATGGTTTCTCAAATTCCTTTTCAAAAAAGTAGATAATGTCTACCTCGCAATAGAGATTCCGCATCAATAACTTCTTAATGAATTTGCAGTTACCTCCAGTGATATGTTGCAAGTATCGGATTCTACAATCGCGCCCTCTTTTTTTTCAGACAAAAAATGGTCTATTGATTTTACGCATAATCTTTCAATTGAAAATAAAAAAAGTTTTGTTAAAAAAACTTTATGGGCGCTAGTTCTATGAACATTAATTATTATTTTAATTGAGGTATGACTTTAGTCATGAGCACTCTATAGTCTTAGAGGGGGTCCAATTAGGTCTATTATATGAATTTCTTTAAAAGATTATTGTAAGGTGAAGTTACTGACTAAAAATAATGAATTTTATAATATGCAAAATTTTATTATATTAATTAAATTTTAGTGAAGCTCGAATTGTATTAGTTTTAAATTATTTCCACAAATTTTCAAAAAAAAAACAAGAAAGAAGAAGTTTTGCATATATTTATTATCAGATATGGTTAATAAAAGAAACAAAATCTTAAAACTTTATTGCTATCCTGCGACAAAACCTGCGTAACTTAAATCTGTTATATGGGACCAAGTCCTCTGACAAAATATTTACTTTGATTACTATGAAAGATTGCTTCCTTTTCTTGTGTGTTATTGATCGCAAGTTTCTTCTACTGGGCTGGGATACAAAAAACGACGAAAACACTTATTCATGCAGTTCTTTCTGCTTCTAGACCATTTCATTGGTATTATTGCTTATTTAGCACAAATTTACGATTATTACTTTAAATTTACAATTATTTTATAATAAATACCAGCTGACCCGGCGAACTTTGTTCCGCCTTAAAGGCAATAAATAAGCAGATTTTGGATTTTAATTAAGTTCAATTTTTTATTTGGAAATACAAATAAAAAAAATCAAATATTTTATTTATGATTCTTTATTGTTTATGTATTTTGTTGCATATGTTGCACTTTTCAGTTAAGCACCTTGTGATACACCATATTTTTTGTTTTATTATCAGGTGCAAGAACAAACAACGCAAATGGCCTCCCGACCCGTGAACATGCCACAAATAATTGACCATGGGAAAAACATGTATTTTCCAGATTCAGACCACAAACTTTCAAGGATTGGCCTTGTGATTTGTTAATGGTCACGAATGCAAGACGGATCGTAAATTGAAATCTTTTAAACTCAAACGGCATATTGGTTGGGATCATCGGGATCCTCGGAATGAGAACTTCCTCACCCTCGAATTTTCCTTTAAGTATCGTCGAGTAAATCATATTGTTCATCAATTTACTTACCACCAAATTCGTACCGTTGCACAGTTTTGGTTGATTTATGTTCTCTGTTGTTCGCTCGACGATTTCGTATTGAAAACCGAGCCGTTCCACGGGCTGCCTTGCTTTGCTTTTGTAATTGAGAAGCATGAAGTCGAGCCATACTAACGCGGCGCCCTTCACGGGCAATTTCTTGTTCTTCTTCAGTCCTTTCATTCGCAATGTTTCGTATCCTTCTTGCATTACGGCTTTGTCGGGAAAGATTCGATCGAGAATACAAATTACTGATGATTATTGATTTCTACCTGACCTAACCATACTTAACCATAGATCAAATTACGTTTAGCTGTCATTTGCGTCTTGTTATTCCGTGTCAGATGCGTATTTGTTATACTACGTTTTATAGTGACTTTTATAGTGTATTCTCTTTGACGTTTTATGTCACGTCACACAGGAACGCGGTCGAATGAGATAAAAAATCCTATGTCCGTCTCCTGGTTCTAAGCTACCTCCCCACCAATTTTCAGCCAAATCGGTTAAGCCGTTCTTGAGTTATAAATTGTGTAACTAACACGACTTTCTTTTATATATATATAGATTCATGAAATTCAGGAGCGTGGCTGTTACTTCTTCGAACGCCGTAACTGGACTCTATAATGTTTGTAGTTTCTACGGATGTACCGTAATAAAAAACAAATGCAACTTCCTGGTTACCTTCTGTCCTTGTCATGTTGTTTTGATCTAGCCAATCAGATTGATTCATAATATTTAATTTATTTAATTTCACTTAAAACTATTACACTTTGATTATGATATTATGTAATTTTGAATTCTAAATACTATCACACAGTTAAATTCAATATATGTCGTGTAACTTCACTTTCTGTGTGACGCGTTGCCTCTACACTTTGATTTTTCTCTCTAGCTAAAGTTCTCGAAACCCTGATTTACACTGATGCTTTTGCATTAATCATTAAATTTAGACACAGTTTATTAGTGATTGATATTTCATAATTATTGTTATGACTTGTCTGTTGTAATTTCACTGGAAACAAATATTTGGGGCGATTAATTATTTAGTTATAACGATATTACGTTTTGACCAATCATGCGCGTACTGGTTGGCGTTCCGCTATACTCTGTTCGTTGGTCATAGGCATGTGTTTGCTTGCGCTTATATTAGTCTGTCCGTTAGTTGCAGGTTACTGAATTTAATTTAAGTTTAATTTGTTCTAGTTATTGGATTTGATTGCCGATTTAAGTTCTTTATGTGTGTGAGGGTGTGTGTATAAAGGCTAATAATTGCGATTTGTAAAAGTTGCATTATTTACTCTAAATGTATCCCCCAAGTCAAGGGATTTTGAGGGTTGATTATGTAATAAAATTTGTTCACCTACGTACCAAATTAAAAATTCATGAAAGTTCACACTGGGCTGCCTTGAGTTCAACATTGCACATCTCATGATTTATGAATGTATGTATATTATTGCTGTCCACCTTTTTAGCGGTGCCCTCACTTAGATAGTGGGCATAAAACTCGCATGAAAAGGTATCTCTGCATGACTAATGATGAGGGATCTGCTCCTTTTTAAAAGTTACTTAAAGCGGTGAATTATTATTAGAAATTATTTTTTAATCTGCGGAATTTGTTCGCTTTAGTAAGTTGATTGATGAGCAGCACGAAAGTTTTTTTAAAACGCTATTAATTTTATTATAACTTAAATTAAGGGGGATCATATATCCTCGTACCCTCCGTCGAGTTGCGCTAGCGCTGCTTTACATTTATTAAATCGTATGAGAGCCCGCACTCAATAAATCACTAGAATGTACTAAAAATATAATTTACCTCGATGTACATAATATATAATTCTACTTCCTTGAATTTCCGTTTATAGAAATACTCTTCGTGATAGAGATATCTCTATTTGTCCATTTAATTTTGGTGAATCGGTGATATTACCTGATAGTCATGTGCTGCCCTTGAAAAAAAAATCATAGCCTTCTCGTCGTGTCATAATTACCTGAGGGCGATTATGTATATTATTTCTATACGATTAGCTGTCGGAACGTCGTGTTACAATTCACGACACTACAAGATATTAAAAGTACCGACCCTACCAGTTATAAATCGAAACAAAGTCTTTGTAGGGATGAAAATAACCCAGACAAACGCGATTGTTTTTATAGTAAGGGCTATTCGTAGAATTGGTTTGGATGTTTTTGAAACCGTTACAATACATGTATTAGTAGAGAGCTCCATTGAGGAAAATATATCAAAGAAAGATATTAAGAAAAACATCAAAAGGAAGGATCGGGTTATATTAATTGTAGTTCAATTGGTTATCTCCGCAAAATATAGATAACTGGTGTGCGCAGAGCGAGAAACGCCAGGGCGACATAAAAAAAATTTTGATTTGCTTTACCTACATTTATAGTGTTTTCGTATGATATACAAACTAGAGCAAACAATTGTGCGTCATTTTACAATGAAACCCCGTACCAATTACTACAGAAGCTGTAAATCACATCACTATGCAATACAAAAGGATATTTAGTGTAAAATTGTATACCGCCACAGTTTATTGTGAATAGAACCAGGGTTTCCAGTCCGCGGCTTACCATATCGGTCGCTATCCCGATTCACCTCATATAAATCCCATTTCCCTTCTCGCTCACTTAGAAGACACCTGCATGAACAATTCGGCGATTTACTGGCTTTACTGCTCAGTGGCGTATCATCATGCGCAACCAAGGTGAAAGATGTCTTATTGTCATATTCATATATGTGCAAAACTCTAAACTTTGCCAGGATAGAACGTGGTTAGGTTAATTATTATTAGTATAAGACTGTTAGTAAAATTTATAACAAATTAACTCACCAATTTGCGGGATATATTATTATTTGCACATATAGTTATAATCACATTGGCATTTTTCACTGTCACTTATTAGTAGCACTTCACAAAAGCTCACATCAGAAATTCTTATTAAATGTGAAAATGGCTCCTTAGTGGAGCGGATCTAATTTGCAAACGGAAGTGACTTTTTGCAATTTTTTTTTCCAACTTGTTAATAATGTTCCGCCCTACCCCTGGTAACCTTTTCCGGTAATTGTTGTCCACCAGGAGGCGCGCGCAGCCATTCAAATATTGTAAAAACAGTTTTTTTTTAGATTACGCGTAATCGAGGGGACTGATCGAAAAATAGGTCTCGATACGCGTAATCAGGTTTTGGACCCGTCAAAATCGGTCCATTAGAACCGGAGATACAGCGGTTTTAAGGTTTTTGTTTTTTAGGGGGACAAGAAAATGGGAGTGAGTAATGGGGGTGTTGCAGGAAAGGGGGTGGGATTGGGAAGCTCATTTTTTTTTCTCTTGTAGGTAATGGTTATCGGAAGCCCAGAACGAAATCGGTAATTTTTTTTTTTTAGTAAAGTTTATACAATTGCCCAACTTTTTCAATATGATAGGCGCCCCTCTCCACTCCTTCCCATAACAAAAAAAAAATAAACAAAAAAATAACGTTTTTATTTTCACCCCCCGCGCCTGTGTTTTTGAGTTTTGTTTATTTCAAGCTGTCCTCGATTCCTTATAAAAAAACAAAAAAAAATCCATTTTTATTTTTTTAAATCGGTTGATCAGGGCCGGAGATACACCCGTTTAACCCTTTCCACCCTCTCTCATCCCTTCCCTATTTGAGATATCTCAAAAAATTTTCGGCCTGGGCTTCCGATAGCCATTACCTATAAGAGAAAAAAAATCAGCCTCCCAATACCACCCCCTTTCCCGCAACAATCCCATTGCTCGCTCCCTTTTTCTTGCCCCCTCTAAAAATCAAAAATCTTAAAACCACTGTATCTCCGGTTCGAATGGACCAATTTTGACGGGTCCAAAACCAGATTACGCGTATCGAGGAGACCTACTTTTTCTTGTTCAAAACATTTTTCTATCTGTCTCCTCGATTACGCGTAATCTAAAAAAACTGTTTTTACAATATTTGAAGGGCTGCGCGCGCCCCCTGGTGGACAACAATTACCGGAAAAAGTTACCAGGGGGTAGAGGGGAACATTATGAACAAGTTAGACCTAGAACAAGTTTTTTTTAAAAGTCACTTCCGTTTGGACCTCTTTTTTTTCGTAGATCCGCTCCAGTATCCGTAGATCCGTAGATCCTTTGCTTTTTTACTCCTTGATGTGCCTAGTTCTGCCATTGCACTACTCTCTATAAAACAACTATAACCTATAAACACTATGCACTATATTCTATAAATACTATAATACTATAATAACACTATAAAATATTAACTATAACCAATTATTTTACAAACACTTGACATAATTATTATAAAAAAACTCGAGCACGCCTTTTACACTTCACGTACACGTTCGATGTCACGTTATAATCACCTACCTAATACGTTCAAGGACACAATAACTCATCGAACACCTACAACTGCCACTGAGACAATAACGAAAAATATGCGTTAACACAACGCGCTAAATTATAACTATATGTCTGCGCCACCACCCTATAGATGTCTTTCAGGCGATACCAACAGATGAAACGTTCGCTCGAAAAAAATTAAAACAAATACATTTTGTTTCCTATATTAGGATAATTGCGCCACAGAGCTCCGCATTCCATTAGCTTGCATATCAAACGAAAGCACTATACGTTTTTCTTAGCTAATTGACGCTTGAAAAATACTTATTATTCCAACAGGAAAAGAAACCCAATTACAGAAATAAAAGCCATATAAGCAATAATAGAAGTAATATGTAAGTAATATAATACAATATAGCAATACAATAATACATTTCTTTCGAGATATCGGTTGTACACGCCAAAATACATCCAAAAATTAAGATTTTTTCAGGGTTCTTCAGGGTTTTCAGGGTCTTTGAACGTCCATATCTCGGATGGACGTTCAAAATATTAAATCGCCGTAAGGGTCAATGCTTTCTCGCTAATTAAATATATGTTCATGGGCAACAGATTTTTTTGGTCATTTTTGTGCCACAATATTTATTTCAACTGTGACAATCCTTTAATGTAATAACTCAAAAATTTTAAATAACACCTTTTTGCACATGACAATTTTTGGCCAACTTCACACCTAAATATATCATTATTTAATTAGCTATTAAATATAGCTATTAAGCAAACGCTAAAATGCTAAATATAGCTGTTAAGACCAGTGGCAGCTTCAACTTTCCAAACCCCCACAAATTTAATTTTACATGGCGAGATCTCTACGCTTTGCAATCAAGAATGCAGATGTTTTAAAAATAATTCTGGGATGACATTGGACGGCTTGTCGTGAACACTACTCTACACTACTCTCCCGTAAGAAAACTATTAGAGTGCAGTGTAAGAGGGGTGGTCATTCGAGCTAGGCTACCCAATATATAAAACTCCTGATGTGAATTTGTCAATTCGTGTAAAATTGCCTCTAAAGAAATAACGTATATAATAAGCCACGAACATGCATGCTCAATCTGCAAATCGAAGAAACCAGAATCAATTGAACATATCTTTGTGAACGCCTACTGTGCCTACCATACTTATTTTGATGTGAAATATCATATGCAAATAGATTGGAAGTAACTCTCAGCACTATGGGCGCCAGTGCTGAGAGTTACTTCCAATCTATTTGCATCTGATATTTCCTGTAAAATATCTTTCTATTTAGTTAACACTCTCAAGTTAGTATTTTTTATCTCGAACGTATATTGGCCTTCATAACCCTTATTCCTCAAAATATTGTTTTCGTGCATAGTTCTTTTTTATGTAACTCTAACACTACTTTAAGTTCAAATATCTTTTAATGAGAAATGTGTTGTCTTGATAATAATGAATGATTGATTGATCGAATATGTTAATTCCTATATTATAACAAATCAGATAAGTTGGAAGAGCATAATTGGCGAGTTGATTTGTCCATATGCACAAAAGCGTTCAAAGAAAAGCTAGGTATATTTCCTCTTATTAAACATATTATAAGTTTCGTGTGGGTTTACCAAGTTTACCACAAGAGGATTTAGAAGAGAATTTAATTTTTTTTTGTCATCTTTGAGACATACAAATATATATATAGCATCTAGCAAATTTTCCTAAACCGCATCCAATGGAATGAAAGAGAAGTTCTACCCAATTAATTTAAATATTACTTACCTGATTGCTTAATGGAAATGCTACCTTTTAATGAAATGTTGGAGGCGAATACATTTTTCCATCAAGTATAACTCGTTCCTATTTGGCTTCGCTTCATATATAATACAAATTAGTTTAGGTATCTGCCCTTACTAAAGGGTTTGTTATACAAAGGTTCATCTACCACAGGCCCTGCATTATAATTTTCTCATATCCTATTCATAACTAGATAGAATTTAAACTTATTGGTGTGTAAACAGCATATTGATTTAGGTTACATTAATTTAGTTGGTATAATGTTAACGCTTTGAATGCAGCGCAGAATAATATGTAGGAACCGTTTTTCTAAAATATATAAAGATAGCCTTGGTCATAGGTCTTCACTACCACTATTATCATTATCTGAAAACTAATTTATATTTAGATCAATAATTATTATAGCTCTCTCAATATCATATTTCAATTCGTAAATTTGGATTACCGCTCATCAGTCCGACAGACCATGTGCGAGAATTTAACATCAGTGTATGTATCACAATCACTACATATATTATCAATAAGAAGAGATAAATTTGTGAAATGCTCAAATAGTCTAGTCAACAAGTGCCACTTTGGTGAATTTATTTTAGCCAGTACCGAAAATTATGATTTAGGGCTCATGAGGGATTAGGGATTAGGAATTAGGAATGGCATCTAGAAAGTTTTTGTAAAAATTTGAAGTGGGGTCGGTAAAAATAACAAAAGTTATACACAATTTAGTAAAAACAGGGGAGGTTTCGCTTTTTGTAAATATCTCAAAAACTTTTACAGATATCGGAAATCGAAAAAAAATCCCTTTAAGAGCAGGAAATCTCCTAAAAAGAGTCTAACCTACCGGAACTTTACCATTAATATTTTTAATTTTAATTTAGAGTTGAAAATAGGGCTAAAAACGGGTGATGTGGCTTCAACGCGCGCCGACCGAATCGAACACTTTAAAAATAAAAATTATTTGAGCTCATTAAATATGAATATTAAGAAATCAAAAAATTCACTTACCTTTTGGATATTTGATTAAATGATAATCCATTGGAAAAAAAAAATTCCTGTAATTTTTTTATTAGATATGCTTTGGCCAATTAAATTATTTTCTCAAATTTTAAAATTAACATAAAAACCCTGATAAATGTCAAATTAAAAACCTTAGATTTTTTTTCGCTTTTTGGGGCTATTCTTTAAAGGATTTAAAAAAGATCTCCGTTGGAAACATTTTTATTTTCCACTTTTGTTATTAACAATCGAAGGCATTAAAAAATAAAACGAAAATAAAGCAATAAAAAATTTTTTTTAAATACTGATTACATCGTTTTCTTATTATTGAAAGCTGCATAAAAATTATTTTTTATAATTTTTTACTCTTCGTTTAAATAATTGTTTAAATAATGCTTTGTTTATAAGATAATCCGATTAATTTTTTTTGGATTCTAACAATTCCATAAATATAATTTACATTTTGTTTTGTTGCTAAATATAAATATTATGTAAGCATTATTTTAAAATCATTTCTATTGTATTATTTTTTGTATTTTTTTCAATGCGAAAAAAAATAATGAAAACAACCTTATATTATCGTGTATCGTATATTATGTGAAAAAATGTTCTGTATTTTTTAACATTTTACTTTAACATTAACATTTTTCTCATTTTTTATATAATTTTAAGTGTTTTTGTATTTCTATGTTTCACTTTCTTTCAATATTTTATCATTGTTAATAGAATAATTTATAAAATATTAGAAGATAAGTAATTCACAGAGGATAAAAAAGATTTGACGCATTTTTTGTCATTTCTTTTTTTGTCCTAAGAGTTTATAAGTTATTCTAATAGCAATGATGACAAATTGAAATAAAGAATATGACAAACAGAAATACAAATATACTTAAAATTATATAAAAAATGAGAAAAATTTTTTCACATAACATACGATACATGTTTTTTTTTAGTACTACTTCAATAGTACTTTCAATAGAACTATTTAGTACTTTTTCAATACTACATAATTGTAGTATTGAAAAAAAATATAGCACGAAAATTAATTTGTTTATAACAAATTGTTTATTAAATAAACAAATAAAATATATCTGAACGAAAAAAATATTTTTTTAGAATATGGAAGAGCAATAGAAAATATGATTTTAACGAAAATGAAAAAAACGAAACCTCCCCCCTTATTTTTACTAAATTGTTTATAACTTTTTATTACTTTGTTTATAAATTTTTACTAGATGTCATTCCGAATCGATGAGCCTTAAATCATAATTTTCGGCACAGGCTAAGAGAAATTCACCAAAATGGCACTCATTGACTAAACTAAATCAGGATATTAGTCATTGGAGCTAATATAATACGTAATTGCCAAAGTGAAGGGACTGAATCGTATAAGAAAAAAAATATCCTGTATCGAATAATTAATGAGTGGGACTCATTTGCGAATGCAGTTTCTAGTCTCCAGAATGTAGTTCTGTATTATTTTCTAAATGTGTTACTGTATTGTTATTGTGACAACCCTCAATTTTCAGATTCTGCTGGGCGGGGGCCGCAGACACTGGCTTCCTAAAGTTGCCCACGACCCGGAACTAACGAAAGAGGAAGGCCGGCGCCTTGACGGCCGTAATCTTATCGATGACTGGGCCAGAGATAAGAAGAAGCGCGGCCTGAAAGCAGAGTACGTCTGGAACAAAGGCCAGCTTGATAAAATTAATCCCAATCAAGTTGACTACTTGCTCGGTAAGTCGATGCCTTACGTATTTATGTGTTTCATTATGACAAGCAGGACACGGACGTCGAGCGGCCGCAACTTCGACGAGGGTCCTTCAGACCGAGATTTGATTTTTATCTGCCGGCGACAACAACCGCAGTCGGTTATTGCAAAAAATCTCGTCGAGGCGGTGTTCACGATTTGATTTATTTTCAACCAAAGTTTACCTATAAGTTTCTTTAGTTAAAAATCCATTACTTCGGTCAGGTGTGGTATGAGGAACTCAATTTGTGTTATAAACTTAAAGAACACACTAATAATATTACTTGAAAACTCCTAGGTATGACTTTTGTAATAAAAAACAAGTATTTCGCTGGCTTTTTAAAAATGGTATTGCTTTAACAGAGAGCAACAACCAATTTATTACATTTATAAGTTTGTAACTACGAAAGACCTGTGCTAACTTCGTAGGACTCGAAAACCCGCGAAATTTTAGCACGGTAATAAGTTATATTAACACAAGAAATCTGACAAGATTACTCCGACCGTGGAGCGGAATTCTGCGAATATATGCAAATGCGCTGCAATTAAGACAATATATTTGTAAAAAATATTGTCTTCTTAGATGAAGCCAGTGTATTTCTGAATGGAAGTGTTAATAGACAAAACTATAGATATTGGGCTACAGAAAATCCACGATGGATGCAGGAAGCTCATACATAATATCCCAGGAACGTTAACGTTTGGGCTGGCATAGTGGGAAACAGAACTGTAGGAACATATTTTTTTAATGAGAACTTAAACGGTGAAAGGTATTTGGAATTCTTGCAACGTGATTTAATTCCAACGCTAATACATTTATATCCAAATGAAAATAACCCAGATATACCATCTAAACAACTTTGCTAGCAACAAGACCAAAGTCTGGTTCGTACTTAAATAAATAATACTTTTCCTCAAAGATGGATAGGTCGACGTGGCTCTATAGAGTGGCCTCCTCGGTCTCCAGAAGCCACTTGATTATTTATGAGGTTGCTTAAAAAGCAAAGTATATACTAACAGATCAGAAAACATATATGATTTAAAAGAACGAATTCGGCAAGAAATACTAAATTTTGGACCAGAAATAATCAATAACGAATTCGTTTTGCGTCTAGATCACTGCCAAATAGTAAATGGACAACAGTTTGAACATCTTCTTAGTTAATATCTCTGTTTTATTTAATTTTATAATTCCAATTATTAAATACGATTTTTTTTTATTTTGAAATTTCGATTGCATTTACCTCGAATTTTTATTTATGCAACCTAATATTTTTCTTATGCTACGATATTCTCTTTCAAACTAGAGACTAAATAATGGGTGTAGCCCATTTAGAAAAAATAATTATTTTGCCAGCTCAGCGTTATGCCACTGAACAAGTTATCTAGCTCTTTCAAAAGATGGCAAACTAAAAATAAAGCTGAGTCTGAGAATTTTAGCAAAAGTACACTATTTCGGGAGATATTTCATGTTTTCCAGACTTTTTGTCCACACTGTATATAATATGTACCGTCAACCGGGGCCATCATATTTTTGGGATTTATTCTACTATGCCCGTCTTATTTGCTATGATAATTGCTTCAATATATTTAAATAAATAATATATGGGATGGGGAATGGGGAGCAAAAATTTTCACATTTTATCCTATTTTTCGAAAAAAAAATTAAAATTGGGGTGACAATGTTACCCCGAAACTGGGGCTACTTTGTTATCTTATGGAAATACCATTTAAATCGCGTTCTGTTGATTTTGGTGAAAAAGTAGCCTCAGTAATAAAATGGGCATGGAAAATACTAGGTAGGTAGGTACATAGTATTTTTTTTCAAGGCAAAAAAAAGAACAAGATTATCAATAAAAAATAAACTTTATTTACTCAAAACAATGATTTCTTAATGGTGACTGTATGGAAACTGAAAAAATGTCTAAAAACTAACTATAAACTAAGAACATAGAAAGTCTTATTAAAAAAATCTATTTATCGATTTATTGGGTTCCTTTGAAGAGTCAAAGGTTGCGTCATTATCGCTATTATCGCCGAAAGGCTCGTCTTCATCTTCGAACTTGTCCTCACACCTCGAACTCACAAAATATGGATCTTTGCTCCCCTCCTTGCATATGCCGCCACATATCCACTTTTTGCATCCTAAGCATTGAATCCATTCTAGACTGCTTTTGTAGCATTTAAATTTAGTTAAGCAAATTCCACACTTTGAAGTATTATCGCGCCTTCCTAAAGCCTTTTTCGTAATATTTATTGACGTCGGCTGTTTAGGAGCGGGCTTTTTCTTTTTTTCGAGGAAACACCCGATGTTGAAGCACCGACATTGATGTTTTCATCCGGAGAGCCCGGTAAAGCCACAAAACAAGATAACGTCATCGTCAGGTGCATTCCCCATGTCTTTAGGTGCATCCTGTGTAACTACCTGTCTAGGTTGTGTGTTCATTTCTTGCCCTTGCTTAAACTTCTTTCCTCTCCCGTTTTTCTGTTCGTCTGATTGGCCCCGTATTTCATTCAACATGGCGACCAGACTGGCGTCAAGGAAAGGAAAGCCCCAGGGATATTTCTGAAAACTTCGTCTGAGTTCATGGGGTATAGTCCTGTTGTCCGAAACTCAGACTTTACATTTTTCTCCACGCTGTAATTGATATGAGCCTAGAGCTTTGCAAGTAACGGGGAGATTTGCTCTTTGGGCAGTGTGTCTGTCTAACGACTTTTCTTTCTCAACCGTTCTAAAATTCCGCGCCACTTTCTTTTTAAAGGGACGAAAACAGCTACGTCCAGTGGCTGCATCAAACGAGTTGCATTGGCCGGGAATGGACACATATAAATATTGTTCTCATTGGCAGCTTGTATAACGGATGGTGCGAAATGGCTTGCTAAATTATAACCAATTACCACTGTTTTTTCTCCTGCTTGTCGTGTTGATTGTAAATGTGGTAGCAACACTTTCAAAAGCCATTTTTCAAACTGGGCCATATCAAACGAGCCTGAAATGGTATTCCGGTATTCGGTTCCAGAGGACCACCAGCACACCAATTTTCATACGTTTCTGCATTGGTGGCAATAATTGACCACCAGCATTTCCGGTCACTATTATGCTAGTGCACGAGCGTGAATAGTTCTGAACCCGGTCAACCTTCTGAAGTTCCTCGTCACTATTACTTTCTTGACGCCAGGATCATCCGCTATATTAGTTTCGTCATAATTGTAGATGTTTTGAGGACTTGCATTCAAAAGAGCGTCTTTTACATTATTAAAAAATTCGCACTGAGAGGTTGTTTTTTTCCACAAAATTGTCAACAAAATCCTCCCCTGGATAATTGTCTTTAAACACACTCACCCTACCTTGTTTGTCCAAGTATTTTTTAACGACGGTGGGAATGTCTACATTAGTCAAAGGGAAGCCCCAATTTACCACATGGCCAAGCGTATCTGCAATCACTTATTGCTCCTTCTGAGATAGAACTGTGGGGCGACCGCAGTTTTTGTTATATCTTCCAAGACATCTATTTAAAAGAGTCGCCCGTGGGATTTTGAGCAATTGGGCTGGTCGTTTGGATATGCCATTTTTGACAGCATCCACGGCTTTTTCAAGATCCTCTCTGGTGTAATTCCGATAAAACCGGGACCCCGGCGTTTTTGCATATTTTTTTACCATTGTTATTCAGTTAGTACCTGTAACAAAATAATTACGCTGCGAAAAAGTTAATTAAAAAAAAATGTATAAAAAAAAACATCAATGCGGCTGTGTCCGAGGTGACAAAGTTACCCCAGGATGACAAAGTAGCCCAGGTGACGGGCTACTCTGTTACTCGGTTACTCTGTTTTCGGAAACCCCAAGATACCTTATTTATCGGTAATATTAATACTGGAAGGTAATTTGTTTGTTGCTCCAGTCGTTATTCCAGAGAGGTCTCCCTCAAATAGGTCGAAAAACCTTTGCGTCGTGTAACCGCGCCCGTTGTACGAAGGTGGCCGTTATTAAGAGGTAATAAATACCGGGAGCTCCATTACTGAGTTGCGGGAACATGTCCGTTAATAGATGTTTTACTATTTTATGTTCGTTAATAGAGGCTTTATTATTTTTTTAAATCTGCTTCGTTGGTTAGCTGGATACCTGGAGTTTTAGAAGTTCTGCTCAAATAGGCTTTATTTTCTGACAAAAAACAATCAGCATTTGAAAAAATCTAACATGTAGTAATAATAAAAATTTAGAAAATGGTAGTTTTCATATATATTTTTTATTAAATGTTTAAAATATGTGCAGTTATATTATTAAGTAAGTTTAATATTCGAGGCCGAAAATTTTCTTTAACCACAAAATACACACAACCAAACTTATATGGAATTCCACGGTATCACCGGCAAACAATTTTTTTCCTGCAAAAAGTGATATGCGTATCAAAAGAGGAATATGTTTACCAACAGTAACAAGTAGGTTCATTCCAAGTTTATGACTTTTGCTATTACAGTGGTGATTTTTCTGTTGACATGTGAAATCGTAGTTCGGTTGTAAATTGTTTATGTGTGAAAATTTTTGAAAAAATGTCTTATGTGGGGTTATCAGACGTGCAAAGGGGAAGAATTATTGCTCTGGTAGAACATGGAATGTCACAAAGAGAAATTGCAAGGACAGTAGGGGCTACACAAGGGGTCGTTTTGAAAACCTATTCAAGGTTTCTAGAATTGGGAAACTTAAAAAATCGATCAAGAAGAAGTCGTGGAAAAGTTACTACTAAAGAGCAGGACCGGTTTCTAGTTCACATAGGAAGAAGAAATCCGACTGTATCTCATCACGAGCTTCAAAGGCAACATTTGCAAGTTACGGGAATTAAGAGGTAAGGGACGGATTAACGTTTCCATCGAAACCATCCGGAAGAGGCTTCGAGCTCGAGGATTATTTTACAGAAGACAGTTAAGGGTTCCCGAACTAACAAGATAACATAAAATTTACCGTTTGCAATGGTGTTTGGAGCATCAAAGCTGGTCTATCGAAGGCGAAATGTCTTATTTTCAGATGAAACCAGAATTGGCCTTCGTACAGACGACCGGCGAATTCGAGTTTTGAGAGGTCGTGGGAGACAGGCTAGACTCGCTGTTGTTAAATCTGTCCCCAAATACAAAGGAAGAACTGTAATGTTTTGGGGTGGAATTATGAAAATTATAAGACAAAACTTAACGGGTCCTAGGTATGTCGATTTAATTCTAGAACCCATAGTATGAAACTGTGGAGAGGCGCTTTTGGCGAAAATTTTGTTTTTATGAACGATAATGCACCACCTCATACAAGCAGAGTCGCCACAATTTTTTTGGAAACAGAAAATGTGTTTTACAGTGGCCTAGTTGTTCACCTGACCTTAATCCCATAGAACACGCATGGGATATGATTAAAACACGGATTAGAGCTCGAGTCAATAACCCTGGCAACACAGACCAACTAATTCAAGCAGCTTTAGAATAATGGGAAAATCTTCCCCAAGAAAATATTAATAACCTAATCGAAAGCATGCCTCGTAGAATTCGCGCATGTATTGAGGCTAGAGATGGCAACATTGATTATTAAATTATCAAAGAATCATTATTTGCTTCTTAAATTCTCTATTACTTTAAAGTTTTTCTTTGAGAAAAAGATACGTTTTACGTTTCGTGTTATTACAGAACTTATTTAGAAAGTTGTTTTTTTTCAATAAAAGTGCTTTGCATACACCTCTATTTATTTTCCCACAATTTCTCGTTTCTTTAAATTTGATCAAAGAGGGGAAAACGGGTGATTCCATATAAGTTTGGTTGTGTGTACTCAAAATAGCAAAAAAATTCGTGTTAAAAATTTGTGATAAATTGCTTCCATCAATTGTGTATATAGATTATTGCAATGTAGGCCAGATATACAAATTTATGAAAGAGTTGCAACTGCTGCTAATAATAAAAACCTGACCTCACGAAGGTACAAACAAAGACGCTATAAACTCAATACGAAAGTTTGTTGGTCCAAACATTGAGCTTTGAAAATAAAATTTATCTGCACGGTCTCAGTATAATCTGCACTGTCTCCGTATAATCTGCACTATGCTAACCGGCTGAGATATAGGTGCCAAAGAAGTCAAATAAACCAATATCCTTCGGCACGAAGTATTTTTGTATTCAGCTGCATAACTTTGTTTGCGACTTTAGTTTTGGCATTAGCCAAGACCGTAAAATTCAAGCAACTCGGGTTGCGCTTTGTAGAATTGTGTAAACAATGGAAGTCTAAGAATGAGCTTGTCAAGATCTTGTCTTTATGCGAGCTCGTAAAAATTTTAATGTAACATTTTCATATGTATATTAATGATGTGCTAAACTTCAATAAAATAATGTGATTAGTTAAATTTAGACGCTAATATTACACAAGGAAACCCTTACAAAAGTTCAAGGGTAATATTTGCGAAATAAAGATGTAACTTAAATAAACTAATCTGCAAAATCGTCACGTCTGATCCCAAGCTGTTCCAGGATAATTTGTCATTCATCTTCTTTGTTTTTCGATCCGTTTATTATCTAAGACCCTTTATTATTGGCTTCAGATAACAACCCAAGATTTTTCGTGCCTCTAAATTTATCACGACTTCTTCCAAATGACCTCAAAAAATCCTATAACAAATATTTTAAGGAATTTTAAGACAAATATATTACATACAGGGTGGGCAATCATTGAAGGGATGTCGAATATCTCTGTTGTTAACAGGAATACGGAAAATGTTATATACAAGTTATTTTCTAATATACATGGTGTTCCAATAAAAATTGGGTGCGCGTATTTTAAATAGCAAGCCCTTTTTACAAGCTTTTATTTAACAATGTTTATTTTACAATGTTTGTAAGTATGTTTGTTCAGGTCAAATCTTGCAACTGAATTTTAAAGCAGTTAACCTTAACCGATTGAGTTGAAATTTTGTGTTCACCTTCAGTTTGGATGGCAATGCATGATTAGCTAAGCGACGTAATTCTAAATCCAATATGGCGGTTATTTTTATATGCACTGTCATGATATGGGTTTCAAATGAAAGGGTTTGCTGAGAACACGAAAATAAAATGCCGTCACTCTAAATCCAATATAGCGGACTCCCAAATATGGCGGAGTATGTTTTTTATGGCCCCCCATGATATGGATATCCAATGAAAGGATTTAAGGGGAAAATTCAAAATGAGGGAAAACAAGATCAAGATGAGAAAACAAATTACAAAGAGTTATAACTCGGCTAAAGTTTAGTTTGGTGGTCCCCGAACAAATATTGTAGTAGGGACCGACAAGGGTCAACTGCTGGCGATACAAAATTTTCATTATGGCGGATCTAAGATGGCAATCAAAAATTTAGTTGCGCTCTAATCCTTAGTTGCGCTGAAATTTTTTCCGGGAGTTTTTGGGGTCCTCTATTACGATTTTGAGGTCGAATTGTTGGGGTTAAATCATGCAACTGAATTTTAAAAGTTGGCAGCTTGGTTGGGTTCATAATATGACTTGTGTAATTTGTCGAGATGGACGTCAATAGCATTTGCAACCTGTCTAGGAGAAAGAAAGCTCCAAAATTGTAACCCCCCTACCCCCCTTGTAACAATATCTCATGGTTACAAACTGTCACAAGCTGTCATTTTATTAAAGCATGTTGCCAAATCTCTTTCTCCTGAATTCTTCTATAGTTAAGAAAATAAATAAAAACAATTTTTCTACCCCAACTTTAGAGCTCTGATATATATTATATGATATATAAAATACTATAAAATATCTACCACCTTATTTTTTTCTGAAAATGTACCTAAAACCATTCGCATCAATTTAAAAACAATCTGTATATTTTTTTTCCACAATTATTCTGTCACCCTTGATATTTAGATAATCCTAATCGCGTTTTATTGTATTTAAACTATAGTTATTTTTTCAACAACTTTCTTTCCAACGTTTAATTTTTCTTGCAAACTATAAATAGTGCTTAAACGACACAACTATTCCTAAATAGAAATACTTACTATGCTATACGGAGAATTTATAAAAAAAAGTTTACTAAGACTCCAGTAAAATTTTCTAAAAAAGTATGTTTCTGCATACCCCGTTTTTTGGAGCCCCTCTACCTCTATCCTATAACTTTGTACCTGACGTTTTTCCGTATCCATGTTAACAACAGATATTATTGGACTTCCTCGCATCCATGGGTCACCTTGTATACTAAAAACGTTTTCAATTATAATGGATTTCAACTGGGAAACACTCATAAGTAAAATCTCGTATAATAAAATGGCCCTCTCTTTACATATGTATGCATCGACGATATAAGAAACCCTCGATAAATTTCGCTTCAGCTATCGAATTCAATTTTTGACCCTAAACTCAAGTTTTATATTTTTGCTTTGGCCATAGATTTCCACAGTCGCATGCTTAACTTGTGAAGTTGTATACTTTTTAGAGCAAAACGCAATTTAGTCGTTTGGAGTTAAGAAAACCCATAGTCCTTCAATAAATGTCATATTTTAATATTATTTTCAGCATTAATTGAATTGCTCTACTTATATTATTAAATCAGAAAATATATATCGGTATGTTAATACTTTTTTCCATTCCTGTTTTTTATAGAAAATACATTGATTTACCACGAAAAGTTATTGTAATAACAAAAAAGATATATGTGATAGAAGGACTACTAAAAGAAGAAAGTGAATGACAAATTACTCTGGGATAACTGCGTGGGTCTTCACATGAATCAAATTGATGTTTGTGGTATATTTACATCTACATGTCAACTGTAAGTAACGAAACTAATTGAATATTCATATAATTAAGGTTTACTTGAATATTTATATAAATGGACTTGTTTTCAAACATTGGTTGGAATGGTTTTCAGACGTTTTATTTATGCAGGGAAAATTGGTACTTTGCCACGATTGTCTTTTATTATGTATACAATGAAGAAGGCTTGCACGGCATCGACTGTAAGGCACGTGACAGAAGAAAACTGTTAAAGCTCCACAACATTAAAGTTAAAAAAAACACTATATACAAAACAAAAACCATTGTCATCGACGTGTTTGCACGTAGCTAACCTGTTCAATATGCGTACAGGTATGGAAATAAAATTTTTAAAACGAAGTCTAATAATTTAGATGATTTAAACTTAAAAAAAAGAAATTACAACACAACTAATAAAAATAACACCAGAATAAATAATAATAATTACTAAACAAAACTAGACTAAATAGTTGACTAAACTAAACTAAATAACTAGACTAAAGAATATTAGAAAATAATTTCGTCATAGGTTGTGAGCATATCATCATGATTTATGTCATAGATTGCTGGACAACATTTTGAGCAATAAATCTTTAAGGCTTGTTCGGCACGTTCGACTGTGAGACACGTGACAGAAGAAAACAGAACTGTTAAATCTCCACAATATTAAAGTTAAAAAAAACACTTGATACAAAACAAAAACCGTGTTTTTGTGTCAATGACATATTGCACGTATCTAACCTTTCATATACATGACAGATATGCAAATAAAGTTTTTAAAACGAATTAATAATTTAGATGATTTACATTAAAAAGAACAAATTACAACAGAACTAATAAAAATAACACCAGATATTCTAAATACAGTTAGACAAGAATTCCGTCATAGGTTGTGAGCGTATCATCATGATTTACGTCATAGATTGATGGATAGCATTTTGAGCAATAAATATTTAACGGTTTTTAGAATTTGTTATCCCTGATTTTACAAAAATTCAGACTGAATCCTACGCAAGTGTCTTAAGCGTATTCAAAATACCAGACACAACTTCTTGTTTGCTGTAGTAGATACCTGATTAGTTATAGTTATACATCGAAATATGAGACATAAAAACCCGAGCAAAAAACCCTCGTTACATCAATCCCTTCACACCTGCTACCGCATTTTTAAGAGCGTCGTCAAGTTTAACCGATTTCCAGGAAAGGAAAAACAAATGAATTTATATACATCGCCCATCTCATTAAGACATTATCATGTAGTATAACAAAATATTGATCACACTATATACCTTTCGTCATATCATAAAACAATTGGATGGTGAATGTGATGAAGAATAAGAATGTTTCCCATTCAAATATTCCTCGGCCTGTGACACGTTCCTCGGCCGTGTCACATCGACATCATTGGCATTAGTGGATGCCTAAATTGCCTAATACCATCGAACGTTTTGTGGTAAAGTGGGGTCAACAATAATTCTTGAAATAGAAGTAATACAGTTATTCTTTAATTTAGTGTATTACTTTGATGGGTTTTGTATTAAAATTGATTAGTTAAAAGTATTCTATAAAAACGTAATAACTTGTTGAATGAAAGCGCCTTTATAGTGACGATTTTAGCTTACTCTTAGAAAAGTTTAGGATGAGCATATGCTGAAAATGAAACATTTATTTTATTATGCCTAATTGAAATAGTCACTACACTAATAAATATAGAAAGTACACTGGCCGCCTAAAGAAGCAATTGCTGTTGCCGGATCTAATTCTCAAATTTCTCAATTTTCAGTTAAAATATAAAATTCCTCAATACTGTATAAAAATTGTATATATTATTATTTATGATTGTCATTGGTATTAATTACACGTTTTTAAGGTAAGTATTAAATACGTTCAAATATACCTTACCTTACCCTATGTTATATTGTCCGTGACTTGCAGCCATTCATAAAATAAAGCGAATCAGTAATTCGTTTATTTGTCAACACAGCAAATTGTGACCAATACGTATTCTGCATGGTCAGGACCTTGCTGACTGGAAATAGGAATATCATATCGCATGTCACGAACGTTTTCTTAAAGACGGCTCCCATATACAAGCCCAAAAGTATATTCAATACTAAAAAGTAAATTCTTGAGATAGTGTCACTCAACAACTAAATACACAAGTAAAACGGGTTTCTTAAAAAGGAGGTCAAAGTATTTTCCAAAAGCAACATGAACGTATACAATGCGTTAAAACATGTAAACATGTATAAAATACTAATAAACACAAACTTAGAACTCGAATAAAAAATTAATATCCATTATGTTCCTCTACTTCTTGGAACTTTTCAGCTATATTCTGGACCTCGCTGTATCCATCACAGTATGCGTGCCATTTGTTATTTTAACCCCGTTGCTTAACCGCTATACTACTTAGCCCAGGACTTAATTCATTAGGGATTTGGGATACTTAAACACCCTGAACGTGCTGTTACGTGGATTATATGTGTGTGGATTGAATGCTTTATGAATGCTAATAATGTAAAATGAACGCAGTGCTCCCAGATACTGCACGACTGTGGAAGTTCGTGCAGAAGACTAGATGGTAACTTGTGCGGGAGAAATCACGAAAAAAATGTAAATTTATGGTGAAGCGACTGGAAAACTTTTCAGGTTTTTAAAGGGACAATCTTGGAAAGGAAAGTAGCGGGTCAAAATTAGGCGATAATACTGATGGCACCGAAGTTTAATTTAGGGGGAACGGTTTCGTTTAAGGTAGTAAAACGTGAACTGTTTTATGATGTACATAATTTTCTGATAATATATTTTGATAATGAACATGACAATGTGAATCATACTGTCTTAATTATTTATTTCTTACGCTATTAAATTTATAAAATATCATTTTGAAATCGAATGTATAGCTTATTTTCTGTAGATTTGCCCTGGTTAGATGAATTTTCCCACAGTTTTTTACGTTATACAGTGCGGATAGTAAAGTGAAGAGTAATGGAACAACAGTGATCGCGGTCACCCAAAAGTCGGTATAAGTGAATAAGTTCCACCTGGCTTCCTGCTCACGCAAACTACTGGCCAGGAAGACTCCTGTTTCTGCTCACGCAAACTACTGAGCAGAAACCTGTCCCTCTTGCGCAAACTACTGAGCCGGAAACTCCCCGTTCCTGCCCACGCAAACTACTGAGCAGGAATATTCCTGTCGCGGCTCACGCAAACTACTAAGTCGTACGGACGACAGTCGCGCTAATTGAATACTCTAAGTACTAAAATGCACTACTTTCCTGAACTCAGCACTGTATTATTGTCATCTGTATGCTCATAATCGTATTGCTATTGCTTTTTCCCTGCACGCTATCATAACGCCGCTTTTTGCTTAACTCGCCGCCTTGGCTTGCACACGCCGTTTAACCACGCTTGACTATATTCAAACTGAATACCTGTATCTGATCTGTATCTAAACCTGTTGGACCTAGATTGAGAATAAACCTGTTGTAACAGTTCATCTGTGTATTCTATAAGATAGGGTAATCAAAGGCCTATCTGTAGAACACGTGACCCCTGGAGGTCCGCCCGTCTCCACTCGCAGCTATTCAGGGCCCTTACAGAACCGCCTGTAGGAAAAAGTGGTCTGTCTGCACTATAAACAGACAGTGGCGCTCGAGATAAAACTAGGCACCGAACCAGAAAGAGAAGAAGAGCGGCACAATGGAAACTTGTTAACACAGCAAACATGATATGGGACAAACCAAAAATAAATGTAATGTTTTCAGAATAATTTATTACAAACAGAAACGGCCCCAGGGCATCGCCACTACTCGATTAATAACCCACAGCACCGGTATCAAAAACCCGGCTCATTATAAAAACAGTAGTTCACCACGCATTTTTGGGACATCCTCTATCTTAAGTTAGCCGACGATATACTACAAGGTGGCAGCTATAACTATTATACGATACTTTATTTTCTAAAGGTAACAGGAGCCGAGTTAAGGCAGCGTAAATATTCAATCAATAACCCTCTATAATGTAAAAAACAACATATTTGTTAGAAAATTCATCTGATAATGGAAATCTAGAGAAAAGGTCCATCATAAGGCCCATCAAAATTCATCAACGTGTTTCCAAATTACAATGGTTTTGAAATTGAAATATCGAAATTCCTTATTTACCGAAAAAATCGCGTGTATTTACAAAGGAGCAAGTTGATTGCATTTGGATAGTGCACTTGATAATTTATACTTGATAGTGAAGGTAAGTAAATGCTTTAAAAATAAAAAAACAAAATTTTTAAAAAGGTTCTTTTATAAATTCAAACTTGAGTAACACTTTTAATCTAAGGATCAAAAGTGTCAACTTTAGTTCCTAGGATTAAAAGTGACTTTTGTTGCTAAGATATAATTTTTTTTTAGTAAGGAAAATGTCAACCTTAGAGACAGTTGTCATAGTATTGTGACGGCTGGAGAAAAAGTATATTACTAGAAAAAACTGTTGCTTCCATTAACTACGTATAATAGAAGTTATAATTTAATTTTTCTAATTTTGACATTTAATGTCACACTTTTCAAAACCCTGTGACGTTAGAAAACGTCTTACTTTGCCCAACCAGTTACGAAAAGTAGAATTTTACGCAACTGGTTTTGTAAAGTTCATTTCATATACTATGTATAGAATAATGAAAAAAAGACCCGAAAAACACATTTGAAAAATAAATTTGTAGCTTATAGAAACAAGTTAAAAAAATTGATAGATATAACTAAATGTAAATATTATCGAGATAGAATAGAAAATAATAAAAAAGATAGTACTTAAGCTTTTATGGAATGTAGTAAATTAAATCAGTAGCAATAGAAAAAAGGAAGCGGTGGTAAAGGAAATAAAAAATGATAATAAAGATCTCATTACAGATAATTATCTGATAGTTAATCAGTTCATACATTTTTATACAAACATTGGCAGTAATCTAGTAAGTAAAATCAAAAAACCAAGTAAGTCGTATATTAGACAGTCAACCCAATCTTCTTTCTTTTTGCTACCTACCAATAAAAAAGAAATTGAAGCAACTATAAATGAATGGAAAAATAAGAAGGCTCCGAGTATAGATCTAATACAAGCGGAAACTCACAATTATATCTACAGATATCTCCGAGCACCACACTTATTTGTTTAACAAAATTTTTGATTCTGGAGTGTACCCTTCGGCGTTTAAAATAGCTATGATCAAACCACTTTTTAAAGGTGGCGACAAATTGAATGTCTCAAATTATCGCCCTATATCTGTCATTTCGAACGTAGCAAAAATTTTAGAAAAAATAAAAAAATCGAGAATGTATAAGCACTTGAAAAAATATAAGTTAATTTCGGAAGGACAGTTTGGATTTCAAGAGATTAAATGCACCAAAGATGCTATTTCATTTTTAATATCACGTATTAACAAGCTATTAGATGAATCCAAACCATGCCTCTGCGTATTTTTGGATCTAGAAAAGGCTTTCGACACAGTATGCCACTCTCAGCTATTTGAAACCATAGGAGACTATGGGTTCAGAGGAGCCATATCCAATATAATAAAAAGTTATGAGCCATCAGGTAAGACAAAATAAATTCAGTGGTCACTGAGGAACACGTGTTACTGTGCGGTGTTCCCCAGGGCACCATTTTAGGGCCGCTACTCTTCATTGTCTATATTAACGATTTACTTAAACAAAATTCTTAAGAAAGAATTGTAAGCTTCGCAGATGACACTGCAATTTTATATGAGGCAGAAACTTGGCTGGATCTTAAAAGTCTTTCTGATGAAGATTTACCTTATATTAAGGAGTGGTTTGATCATAAATTACTGACAATCAATTATTTAAAACAAATACTTACCTTTTTGGTTGTTATAAAAATGCTATTCCACATTTTTCCTCAATTAATATATACCCACACATAGAGATGGAACATGCAGAAACGTTAAAATATCTTGGTGTCACTATAGATCGAAATCTAAGGTGGAATATACACATCACAAGTATATGTAGCACATTAAGAACTAGGACGAAGGAACTTTATGTATCTTGCCCCAAGATTTTACAATCAGCTTCCCTCAAATATACAAGATATACGATTCTTAAATAAATTTAAGACAGAGATGATAAAATTTATGGTCTGCAAAAATAGGTCAATAATCCACAAATTAGTTACTATGTAAATAATACAGTATGGAGCACTAATATTTTTGTAGTGAATATTTCTTTAGCCGCATGAGAGTGAATTTTCAAGGTCTCATCACGACAGATTTTAGAACATTTCCGTCTCGCAAGTGAGATAAAGTATATGACAGATATGAGGGGGAGAGAGAAACAGATATAGCGAATGCAGCGGTATTTATATTGGATGCACATCTGCGGAGTAAGAAGCCTTTGTACATACGTCAGAAATTCCATAAAATGTCTCTTATTGACACTGCAGGACTGCCATATGAAACTGTGTTTGTCGAAGGTGTGTTTCATATGATAACAACAAATATTGATGGTTTAGCAAACAGTGCAGTGATAAAACTAGTACATATTGATTGTGATGATACAGGTGAAGTCACGATCGCATGGTTAGATTTTCCGGATTCACCGAAAGTTGGTGAAAAAAATAGGAAAAAAGTTGGAGGATATGTAAACGCTAATCAAATTAGTAAAACAGATGTACCAATCCGTAGAAGAGTAGCGACAATACCGGCCCTCAATAATAACAAAACAATCCATGCGAAACGATCACATACAAGTTAGTGTTCTAAAGCGGAAAGCAATTTTAATATAATTTATAAACGATCATGACAGAAGCGGAATTAACCAGAATACAATATTACTTATGCATATCCTGCTGGATATATCTGGATTGGGCTTTCGAATCTGATCCAAATGGATAATGAATCTTTTTGCCGAGGATGCGTCCTTGCCACTACTTCACTTTCTTCGTGAGAAATTCGGTTTAGATATTAATAACGACCGGAACATTGCCACGACTAAATCAGGAAAAACGATTTATGTTATATTCTCGAGAAATCTACACCATTTAGAATCACGAATATATGTGTCACACTTCAGTTACCATAAAGCCAATATGTACAATACCTCTCTCTCCCCCCTCTCTCTCTCTATGTATTGTATCTCTCTCACTCTCACAACGAATCGGCAAAGAAGTATTCACTTCTATCACGTGCACTGTGCTGCACGGAGATTTTTTAATATTATATTTTACATTTTATCGATCATTTCAAATTTTTAATTAGCGTTAGTAATGTATGGTGTGTGTTGCAAAACATTAATTACTTAAGTACAGCTATATATGCAAATATTATGTCGAATTCCCACAGACAGCTACGGCTTTGCGGTTCATGTTTATTTGTATGTATAAAATGCTAGGTAAATATAGTGACATAATTTTTAAATAAATTTTAGGCATTAAATTTAAATATGTTTAAATAATGTATATGTACTTAATGATGTATGATGTATGATGTATATGTATATTCTGAATTTAAATATGATTTGTCGCCATTTCAAGTTTTATATATTTATATAATTGTGTTTACAAATAAACGTATATTATTATTATATTAGATTAGGTTATTTATACCTGAGAAGCTACGAAACAAGCTGTCACACCGCTACAACCTACTGGATTGTTTTTCAGCGTTTAAAATTCAGAGTTTTCTTTTCATAAAATATATAATTGGTCAAAATTAGAAAAAATCTTGTACGAAACACGTTGGGAAACACTATTTTGTGTAACTCGCATCATTTTGCGGAACTCGCACGCTCAAAATAGTACTTTTCCCACCTCGTTACATAAATAGCTATTAAAGCATAATGCTATAAAGGTGAAGGATAAATACGATTATATTATATATATACGAGAACTATCCAATAGAGTACCAATTAAGCTGCGAAGGAGCCAGTATGTATGTACTTTGTATAATGAAATAGTGAGCTTATGCCATGCTGATCTAGTCGAATATCAAGGTGGAGCAGTTGCTAGTCTCAAGAACAACGTCTGCTGTATTTTCAAAGATTGGGGGTGTAAAATTTAGTGCACTTCGCAGGTGATTTATGTATACCACCGAGAGTGAGAAATGCAGCGTAGTAAACTTTATGGGGTCACTTGCGAAAATAGGGCGACAGGCAATTTTACCTTAGGAAATTAAGATGTTCCTTTGATGAAAATAAGTGGACATCTTCATTACGAGATCACCATATCAAATTAAAATAAAATTAGCTCAATAATACTAACGTAGAAACGCTAATACAATGTGTTATATATTATAAATGAAAAGCAACTGAGATTAATTCTTGAAATCATTCCTGCATAGTGAAGTACATTGGTGTAGTAAAGATTACAGTTACATCAGGTTATATAATCTCATCCCCTATTTAGATTTAGTATGCAAATAGGTAGTATACCACTCTTTTTAATTTATTTTTCACTCAAAAGGAGGGAAAGGGGAACGATCAATTAAAAGCATGGGAAGCATCGGAATTTTTACTGCATATATATATATATATATATATATATATATATATATATATATATATATATATATATATATATATATATATATATATATATATATACAAAATATAAACAAAAAATATTTAACGTACCCTATACCAAATGCAAAAGCGTTTCTAAGATATCTGACATTTTTTTAAAAAATTGACATATGCATGAGTTTGTAAGAATATGTATTTATAACTTTTTTCAATACGAGTCCCACACTTGTTTCTTGACATATAGAAAGGGCAGGATCTGAACTACCGTCTACAATTAAAAAGAAAAAAACACAGTGTTCCATTTCTTCCAGACCGCCATATTTTTTTTAGTTTAAACGAAGCATTTTATATTTCACCGCCAAATTACGTACAATTAAATTCCCTTTTGTTTGTTACTAGGATTCTATTGGTTGAGGTTATAACTTTCTGAGATATTTGCAATTTTGCTAGATGTTTAACAATCTCCAGTAGAAATGCTGTGTAAATTTAATTTTACTTCTATATCTCTATATCTCGTTAGCCGTGGCGGCTGTCAAAGTTGTCATATTTCTTCAAATCAAGTCAATCTAACGTTATAACTAGTTGGTTTACCACCACGCCAACTACCCCCGCCCATAATGTCACGTGCCGCGGATGCCTTATTGTTTCGTTTTACACCCCTTGTTTTATAGTTTCTGAATTGTTGTTGTTTTTTACATTTTGACACACATGTGTATTTAAAGCTTTTTAAGCAATATATTTGTATATTTTATGACTTGCCAAAAATTGTTTGTAATCTTGGTGAAATAAGCTATTAAAAAAAATATGAAGTATATGTACATGTAAATATATAATATGAAGTATGTGTGTTCTGTAAACTTTAGTACAATGAAAAGTGGAAAATGGAAAGAAAAATTTTTCCCCTTGATTTTAATCCCGGCCCGAGCTCCACACTCCCCTCCTAATCAACCGATTTTGATCTAGTTGGGCTATAACTAAAGGTCGAATTAAAAAGCTGTCGACTGATAAAAAAATTATTTCCCCCACCCCTTCCCTTATATCGGAAACACCGTTTGAAAAAACAGGCAAATCGCTTTTGTCCGTTAGGCCTTTGTTTGCAACAAAAAAATATTCCCTCATCCTAATGCCATCGTATAGCGTATGATGAATCGGACAATATTCTGAGAAGTTATAGGCATTTTAAAAAAGTTCGTTCCCCCTCTCCTAATTATCCCACCACCCCAGCCAGCGGTCTCGTATTTCCTTCATCATAGCCCTCCTAAAAAAAAATGAGACTCTAACTCCACACCCCCTCGCTGAAAAACCAATTGGATTTTCCCTATTTTCACAACTACAAATTCACGATATCTCGCGAACTAATTATCGGATTTCACTCAGCTTTAAATGAGCGTAGGTATGTGTTTTGTCATACTGTTCATTTCTTATATCAATTTTTTTTTGTATAGTCAAAAGCCGCCGAGATATGCATTAAAAACGATTTATCCAGGCATTTAATTGATCGTCCCCCCTCTGCCCCTTGACCACATCTGCACAAACCATGCCAAAATGATGGGACTACCCGATTTGATAGATTGGGGGGGAAATGTTTGAGTTGTCTGTCTTCGACCCATATTTCTCTCCAGATGCACTCCACTATATCTATAATTTTATTAAGAATGTCCAAACAAAACTTGAGTTTGTTTATCTACATCTAAATCTTTATTCACTACCCAAATCATCTTGCTCCATATTTGTATAAAATAAAAATACACCTTCGTGAGTGATTCTTGTTGTTGTAATTTTTTTATTATCACTAGGATTCTTTACCTTCATTATAATATTCACAGCCTTATAGTCTGAAAGCCCGGGATCAAAAACCCCCATTCTATATATCTCTGAAATTCATTAAAATATCATCTAGTTTTTTGCCTTGTAATTTCATAGATACTGGAAAGAAAGTTATCGAAAAGACGCTTCATTTGAAAAAACAATGTTCAAATAAGTCGTATAAGTTCTAAAATATCGAGTGTCAAAGTCAACAAGCTGCAAAACTATCCATAATGATAACAAAAATTGAATTCAGTAGGTTTTCTAAGCTGCGTAGAACGTCCAATGCGAATTGTCGATGACAGCAACAGTATCTCAAGAGAATTTCACATATTTTTGTTCACTTGGGCGATGTTTTTTGGCATATTTCTAATAATTCCACTCGAAAATCATCATTAGTATATTGTATGCTTTTTTTCTTAAGCCAGTTTTGGTTCAGGAAGTGGTAGGTATTTTTTTTGCATGTGGGCTGTGTATGAGGCATATCCATTAATATTAATGAAGGTTCTTTCAAACTGACAATCATTTTTCTAAAGCACATTTTTCAAACGATTCTGTATTGCTTGCTGAGAATAGTTTTCAGCTTCACAATTTGATCCAATAGAAAATATTTTTTTAAATAATTTAAATATCTAAAAATTAAGTTGCATTTGCCATTTTTCTGGTATATCGGGTGATTTTCCCGATATAATTCTCGGGAATCCTTGGTATGCCAATAAAACTAAAATGAGATCCACATGAAAAAACCCCACTTACAACAAAAATATAATTAAAATTAATTGCTCTGAAGTAACAAACTACAGTCGAATTTTAACCTTACACGCATCTAAATTTTTTTCAGACTTTTTTGTTTCCTCCCGGACTTTATTTTCTTTCTCCCATATAAAATAATTCAAAAGTATTAAATATTTTTTTTTACAATGACAGTTTTATGATACTAATAGAGCTAATTAATCACAATAACGTGTTTGTTAGTAACAATTAGACCGAAACAAGCAGATACGTGCAAATATATTGCATTTCTGTAATGCTAAAAAGTAATATTAAATTTTCTCTGGGCTGGTTAAGAACATTTTTAGCATATAATACGTGTTTTTGATAATCACCGCCTGCATCGGACAGTTCCTAAACTGTGTATAACTGACTATTACACGCAATTATGAATATTTCCTTCTGGCTGGACACAACCCGCATCAGAACTTCTCTTCGTTCACTTTCGGTGAGTAACTCCAAATGGTAGAACTACAACTTTATTTTTATGCCGCTCATCAAAATCTTTTCAAATAAATCTGCCAACAATATTTTCTGTCTGTACGCAACGTTCCCTACTATTAAATTTACAAGATATATGACGAGATTCTTTCGCTTCTGGGAATCATGTTTTTAAATCATACAAAAACGTGCTTTTGGCCAGATATACCTCAAAGGACCCCAAAGACATTTTTTATGGAAAATAGCTTTCCGCTAAATTTTCTGAAAATATGATACAATACAGTTCTCGAGGTCTTGATCAAGAGTTCTCAAGAACACATCTGAATCTTATGACTAGTTTCTTGAGTTTTCGGTTGTAAAAATTGGCTTTTCTTGAAGATGCAGAACATATTTGTCTATATTTCTCTTTTGTAGGTTTTATAGTGTCTTCTTAAAGTGTGGCACAAAGTAAATAGTGGTGGCAAAGAAATGTCAATTTGGAGAATACCACAAAAAAACTAAATTCGACCGATCAATAGAAACTAAAATAGATATAAATAAAAATGAAGTGTCTGTTTTTAATGTCAAAATAACGGATTTTTACTAAACGCATATGATAGTATATGATGGTACTAGGACAAAAACTATTATTTTGTCTGTCTGTATTTGTATATCAATCTGTCTCTCTGTCTGTCTGTCGGTCTGTTCCTGCTAATCTTCGAAACTTAAAAATTAAAATTAAAATCCATGAAATTGTGAACAAAATCTATACAAATGGGAGAAATTAAAGGTCTGTTTGTAATGTCAAAATAACAAAAGTACGGTACGTATATACGGTACGGTACAATTTTTTTAAATTTTTGTATGTTTGTTCCGGCTAATCTCCAAAACGGATGGACCGATTTTGACGAGACTTGACTGGCAGATAACTGATGTTATAAGGAGTAACTTAGGCTACTTTTATTTCAGAAAAATAATTAGGGTTCCGCGCAAAAAATTAAAATCCATGAGATTGTTAACAAAATCCGATTCACATATCATCCATTATAATCTAATATAAATACTAATAAATAATTAATTACTAACGTGGCTCTCTCGAGTATTTCTACTTGCTTCGAGAAATAATCTTCGATCTTTGAGTAATGATAAAATAAACTAAAGTACCAATACCTCACGCGCCCCACGCGCACCCCGCCGCCGCACCGAAAGGCGCCTCCCACCGCTTCCTCCTCTCACAACTTAATATCACAAAGGCTGCCTGTCAATACAAAAAAAAACAAAGGCTAGATTTTACTTTTTTCCACGGCATATGTTTATTTTTTAATATGTTATTATCATAAGCAAACTAAATAATTCCTACTATAGTTTTTGACCAAAAATGTTAAACCCATATTTAGGGCCATCTATGATCGTTTGGATACAAAATGGACGTCGATTGGTCAAATATTTAACACTCACACTGTATGTTAATCTGGACTTCATCTGTAGTAATCTAGACTGATGTCAAGAATTTGAAAATTCATTTAGATATAAAAAGATATTTTATGGATATCCCCATTAAGTACATCCACTAAAAGTACCAAAACAGGATGTCCTATGGATATACATTGGATATACCTTTAGAGAGCGAAAGTGAACATCTCATTGAGGTCCAAACAAAAGACGTCCTAATTTGTTTTACCTTATGGATATCCATGGAAGTATAAATATGTAATAGACCATCCGATCAAAAATGGATATTCTGAGTAGAACATTTTGTGATATATGAGATGGATATGCATCGAAGTATCAGAATTACGGATAACAAAGATGTATCCTACAAAGTCTAAAACAATATATCTATTGGATATTGTTAATTGCTGTATCCATTTAAATTGCAAAGGAGAATATCGTATTGATTATCACTTTAAGGATATCCGTTTTAATTCCAGAAATGTACATCATGTGGATGCGAACAATTAGGATATTAATTTAGATAGCAAAAAATATCTTATTGATGTCCTTGATCAGGATATCGACTAAAACTATAGATAACGTTATCTTATGGATATACTTAAATTGGATCTCCATTTCTTATGTTCGATGGAAATCCAAATATGTCTATGTGGACCTGTCCGTTAGAAATACGTTATTCAGTGGTATCTAGAGATCATATGGTCAAAACGAGATACACGTATCGGAGAAAAAAGTATTTTTTTTGACGATTAACGTAGCGATCCTCGAGTCCATCGAGAGACACGCATTCGATCACCGCAGCTCAAAAATAATTGGTTCTACGGATATGGGGACTATCTCAATCGATTTATCTCGTAGTTTCACATGTGTGCAAATTTTGTGAAGATCGGAGGCGAAAAAAAATTTCGTAGGGAATCGTACCCACCTTATGAAAATAGACAAAAAAAAAGGATAGCCATGAGATATGTTTTTCTATATGGGAACTATATTGAAAGTGTCAGTAATGTATAATATAAATGATAATAGCCGGTTTAAGTTAATTCCCTATATTTATTTATA
This sequence comes from Tetropium fuscum, assembly GCA_964058915.1. Lineage (NCBI taxonomy): Eukaryota > Metazoa > Arthropoda > Insecta > Coleoptera > Cerambycidae > Tetropium > Tetropium fuscum. The sequence goes on along the minus strand of CAXKVY010000556.1, from coordinate 888,588 downwards.
GTCAAAATTATCTGTCATGAAAAATGCGACTTATTTCGTAACTAATGTTCAGTTATTTAAAAAATCGTTCGTAATTTTTGTCCCATGTTGGGCTTAAAATTGTAATTGAAACTTGAGGACTTAAGCCGCAGAAGTAGCTTGCTCCTCTAAGCCTTTTGCCCGAGAATATAAGCTTGAAGAATGACATTCGCTGGGGGCTTTTAGCTGAAACTTTAAGCTCCTTATTTTTACATATGAAAATATCTCAAATTATCTGTTATAAGCTAAATTAAATGTAGCGGATTTATCGCGAGCGCCCCTGATGATTTAGTGTCTAGTATTTCTGTGTTCCATCTTCTCGGGAAAATCGTTTACGATATACAAATAGAATCAAATGCAAATATTTATATTTTCTCTTCCACAAAAGCTAAATGTACGTATTAGGTGCATGTACCACTTTTACAGTATATTCGCATCATCCAAATTTTCAATAGCATGGCGCTTTTCGAGATCATAAGCAGATAATAACAAACTGCAATCAACAGTGTCGTTGGTAAGTCAAAATTCTGGAATGGAACTTTGAAGTAGCCAAGTATAACTGTATATTTCACGTGCTGTTAAAATTTATTAGATACAAATCTGGCTCTTGTCTTACTATCAGTCCGACCCCAAATATCAAAGTTATTTTATAATCTTTTGCTAAAGTGATATTTCAGTTCGTTTAAGGTTAGGTATATTGTTGATTTAAAAAAGCAAGTATATGATATGCAAGTTTCCACAAAGATACATTTGCCTGTAAATCTCTGATTGATCACCTGTGATAAAATCATTTTATAACTTAATCATAAACGTTTCTACAACAAAATTATAAAATACCTAAAAAACTGTTATACGAATATTTTATAAGCATATTTGCAATTAAATTACTGGATAGAGTAGCAAAAAAAGTAAATTATTTTATAACAGTTTTATAGCACTGTTACAATAACAGTTAGATAACTCTACTACATTTATCATCTAACTGTTATATTAGAGATTTTTAAGAGATATTGTATTAGACCAACCAAAGCACCAGTTTGGCTTATCGTAACAAAACACTGTTATGGGAAATATATGTAGCTCTGTTCAAATACAGTGCCATAGTTTGTATTATTACATGCATAAATACTACATACTTGCTACTAATCGAGCACAAACGCCATTTTTTTTTGATCATTAAACAAAAACGCAACTAACAGATTTTTGTTTCTGAAGCAACTAAAAAACATTTGTATTGGCTTTATTTTATTAGCAAACTTACCGCAAAATCATTATATAGGAGCCCAGGTAAAACAAAGTTTAAAACGATTTTACAAAGCGATTAAGAAAAATGTTATAAAACCGTTTTATAGCAACGTTATCTGTTATCATGTTACGATGTTATCTGTTAATTGCCAAAACGTTTATATACTTGTTATTAGGTTATTGTTTCTCAGCAGAACTTAAAAAGTAAATTAGACCGCGACTAAATTATTTTATAACTTGGGCCCTTTTTGTCTGTATAAATATTACATAAACGTATTAGGAGCGTTTCTAAGAGTACAGATGTTTATAAAATTATTCTTGGACATGTTTCCTCCACTTTTATAAAATATGGAATTACTTGTTAGGGACATAAAAATAAATCGCGTATCACAAGGACTGTGTGTACTTTCTGTCGCAAAATTATCCGAGCATTACTTAAAAGTCGAGTGGCATTATATAATTACACCTGAAAGTATAAGTTAACGGATTTTGGCTAGATGGTTGGTTTTCAAGATGGGTAAACAAAACACCATGTTTTGTGAATCTACATACTATCCCGAATCATAAATATCTCAAGGCACTTTTTTTACTATGCATTGGTGCATTTACATCTTCGTTGAACAGAATACCAGCCCACAGTATCTTGGCAATCTTCAAAAAGTATAAAACACTCGTTCAACATCCTTTATGATGAGCTATAAATATTAACGTATCTTTTATTTGAAGTGCCTGTTTTGAACGAACAATTTTGAATGCAGATTAGATCACTTTTCCGCCAATCTAAAAGTCATATGTTACGTTTACGGCTGGCGTCGTAAAGTTTTACGCCGTTTTAGCAATAAGTTCAGTTTATTGAGAAGCAGTAAAGAATGTTTCAAATGACCACGAAATATACATATAAAGAGGTAGGTAGGTAGCTATAAATGAAACGGAAAGTGCCAATTATAATTATTGGAAACATTCTTTAAATTATATATATATATATATATATATATATATATATATATATATATATATATATATATATATATATATATATATATATATATATATATATATATATATATATATATATATATATATATATATATATATAAATAGGTTCGAATAAATAAACTGAAGTATTTTGTAACTATTATTTATTGTTAGAATTGTTACAATTATTAAATTATTATGAGAATTAACTATTAATATTAAATAACAATGGCTTATACCAAATTCTCTGAGGCAGTTAAACAGGTAAGACAGGTATGAACTGGATATAAACTGTTCTGGACAAATAGGATTTTGACAGTGATTACAGTTTTTCTTTACTTTTCGGTTTTTCCTTCTTGGACAAAGTACGCAAAATTGAACTCTATCATTTTGTTGTTGTAGGGGTTTTACAGTTTCTATTGGCACTCCCGCAATGTTCGCAATAGTTGTTCGAAAAGTTATTGGTAGGTTCCTAATTTGCATCCTATTTGTGAGATGTGGTTTCATTAGGCTAAGTGCCAAATCTTTTAGAAATATACGTCTTTCGTTCAGGCATTCTGCATTCACATTATTAGCCTTATATATAATAAAAGAATTCACACCTCCAATATTCAACATCGAGAAGAAAATAGTTAGTGGCCATCGGCAACTGAATTTCCTTTTTATTTTCTCTTAGCGTTCCAACAACTGTAGTTTTTTTATTCAAAAGCTCTTTAGCTAGTGGTATGGAGGTAAAATAATTATCCATTGTAACATTGCGACCCTTGTTCAAAATTCCCGAAACAATTCTTTTTACCACACTTGACGCCTGATTGTCTGTTTTATATGGTCCGTCAGGTTGCTTTCCTGCATAAATTTCAAGATTGTGCGTATAAAATGTCCGTGAGTCCACAAGAGCATAAATCTGTATGCCATATTTGGCAGGTTTGTTGGCAATATATTGTCTGAACTTGCATCGTCCTCGAAATGCCTCTAGCATCTCGTCGACTGTTACATATTCACCAACTTGATAGTTTGTTTGGCATCTTTGGACAAATTCAGTAAATAATGTTCTTATAGGCGCTAAATTGTCAACCATTTTACGCACATGTCTATCATGTACATTATCAAATCGCATTGCTCGCAGTAAAGTATAAAATCTTCTACTAGACATTGTAGCTCTAAAGCAGTCTGGTGCAGTGCCACCGTCAGTCCATATTTCAGCTACATTCACATGTTGGCTCTTTTTTACCCCAGCTAAATAAAGCTAAATAAGAGCTCTGATTTCTTCAAAATTTGTATCTGGACAATCTCTACTACGAGTATACTTTTCACGCATTATTTTCAAATATATATTTGTACAGGTAACAATTTCCTGAATTACGTTGTCTGGAAAAAATAATTCCCAGCATTCTAAAGGAGACTTTGCATTTCTAGCAACAATTTTCACACTAGGAAGATGTAACACTATGTTATGTTTTCTAGTCCGACCCGTTACAGTTGATACGTGTTTTAACCATTCTGTTACTTTATCCTTTCCACGAAAAATGGGTATTTTCCGGAAAATATTATTATCTACTGATTCAGAGTCTGATGCAGATGATTGTTCTGAGTTAGTGTTATGAGAGCTATGTTCACTCTCGGTATCACTTTCTAAGTCATCTACTCTATCATTGCTTTCTTCAATATCGTATAATTGCTCGTCTTGTGGTGAATCTGCATGAAGTGAGATATTAGGACTAAGTGAGATATTAGGACTATTATTATACATAACACTATGAGAAGGACTTACCTTTGTTTTTTCCTGTTCAGCCTGCAAAAGAGCTAACTCAACCAGTCTCCTTCCATGGCTAGACATGTTTGTAATATACTGTGGAATTGCTGAGTAAGTGTTATAATCAATAAACAATGCACAAAGTTCAGTAAACAGCAAAATAGTTGACAACAAATCGCAGACAAAATTTTCTAACACTATTAGTCGCACAATGAGAGAAAGTCTCACACTATGTGCACGTACCTCACTGTAGGGATTTTACAGTAGAACTGAGTGGTTAGGATATTACCTAACCCCACTACATCATTCTCAATGCACCAATAGGGGATAAGACAGAGGGGCAGGTAGCTGTCTGTCCTATTAAGTAAATTATTACACATTTCCAAGAAATGTGAGACAAAATCTCATATAGCGACCACTCACGGGTTAATCCAGGTTATGTAAAATTTTCAAAATTATTGCTCAGGTGACTTGACATTATATCAATAATAATATACCATACCTGAAACAGACATTGATTAAATTTGATTAAATTATATATAAAAGAAAATCATAGAAAATTGTTAATAAGAAATAAGATTGTAAACTTTACATATAAAAAGGTATAGTGAATTTGTGAGGTGCTATGCAAATAAACTCAATAAATGAAATAAGAAATGAGAAATGATGCATAGCATAGACCTTATGATGAAAACAAATCGAGAGACTGAAAACAAATGAAAAGAAAAACAAATTTTTGAAAAAAAATAACTTGGTTACGGAGGATCAAAAAAGAAACTGGGAATAGGAGTAAAATTTTGATTTCTGTTAAAAGCGAGAATAAGTTGCAGTATAACATTGTCGAGTTCCAGAGAGCCCAGGTAGAGACAGGAGAACCTATGAATTGTTTCAGATCACCGTAAAATATAAGAGTAAAACCATATTGAATTGCCAATAATCATATTTAACCCCATTGTATTTCTTCCTCTGGGGTTACTTGAAAGCAACGTTTACTCGCCAAAACCGAAGAATCTGGAAGAACTGAAGGAACGAATACAGCACCACATAAGAGAAGTGTCTCAGATTGTTTTAAATAGTGTGTGAGAGGAAACATTCAATCGTTCAGATCTGTGCTTAAGAGAGAACGGTCGCAATTTAATTTAGATTAATATTTATTTATACGTTCCTATTGTTTTTCATCTATTCTTTGTTTTGCCCTTTGTTTCTCACTACGTTTTATTCTTAGTTTTCTTGAGTTAAGTTGTTCTTTGTTTACTGTATTCTTATTAATATTTTGCTCGTATTAAATTAAATGTGTTTATGAACAATGTTGCAATGTTGTCTTCCAATTGCTATTTTCGATGCAGCAGGATGGTATTTTTATGTACTCGTAGAGTTGTCATGATTAAATTGGTATTAATTAGTTTAAACCTTGTTGCTCAAAATAAATATAAACTGTGCTATATTGCCGAACTCATAATAAGCTCGTCTATAAGACTTTGCCGGAAAAATATATTGTTGCCATTTAAAAAAATTATCGAATTTATCCGTTACTTTGACAAAGTGGGAATACATAGTCAAATGCTGGACATAAGGTTCCTAAATAATATATTTATTGTTAATAACATATAATGATGGCATGATTCTAGCTTTCTTGTTGCAAGCACACATATAGAGCAACTTGTCTCGAAGCTGTATGGTAGCAAAATGGATATAAAACGGTTTAACAATCAAGTAAAATCTGTAAAGCTTAAGCATGTCACATAGTACAGTGAAATAAAGTCATTTAAAAAGAAATAATTGTGATTTTTGTAAATATTCTGAATTCGTAAAAATTTAATGACAGTACCTGTCATAATATTTCAAATCTACAGCGAGAGTACAGAGAGAACAGAAAGATATTCTATTGAATAAGATAGACCAAATTTAAGAAACAAATAGACATTATATAGTTAGAAAATAGTTTAAGAGAATTATAGATTATTCAAAAGACATTGATACAAATTGTAATACGTAGATTACAATTTGTATACATACAAATTGTAATCTGTAATTGTAATTGTATCTGTAATTGTAATTGTAATCTGTATCTGTAATTGTAATTTGTATACATACGATACATTTTAAATAATGTGTATCGTATTAACAATAAATTATCGAGTGGACGGGAAAAAAAAGAAAACAGGGATGTTTGAAAAGAAACAAGTTGTTGATTAGTAACGAAAAAGGAGAAAAAAAGGCGAGAAGCGGAATTGGTTTGGAGAAAATTTGAGAAGAAAAACAATGATAAAAGCCATAAAATAAGAAAAGGAGCACCTACCCTGTAAGAATATCCAAGGATGGATGGTAAATCGCCGATGTAAGCGGCAGCATCGATCCATATATATGCAGTAGCCAAGGAGTTCATAGGATTTCCTACAAAAGGAGAAGTTACAATAACTTCAACCAAGAATGCAATAAAGTATCTGAAACATATTTAGTTAAATTGCTAGCAATCAAAATTAAAGAAAGAATTCGATTCAGAGATAATATATAAAATAAAGCTTTATTAAAGATAAATACTTACCCTAGAAAATTCATGAATGATACATCATTTATAAAAGAAAAATCACAAAAATCAATAATCTTCGATATATAACGTTTCCAAACGGCCATGTTTTAACCGAAACTAATAACCTCAATAGGGGGCGCCTCTGCGAACAGCTGTTTTTTCATAATGCATAGGCAAAGAGTTTGTATAGATAACCAGGACAACACCAATGTGTATCACTGATAGTATATAGGTAGAAGACATACAATTTTAGATTGAATACCTACCTAAGTTTCATATATATAATTAATTATCAATATAATAGAAACACATTGTTGTTATCTAAATAAAATAATACATATATCTATTTTTAATATTTAATTAGTATTAGAATGGTGTCTATTTGTTCATAATAATGAAATTATAAGTACAAGGTACTATTTAAATTTTCAACTTCTTTATAAAAAATAAAACAAGATATATATATATATTTGTTGCACTATCGTTTAATTGTCTACATTGCATAGTTTTTTTCATACCTATCTAAATTAAATTTCACTAAAGCCTTAGAGAATTCACTACTGGGAAGAGTACTACATGCTAAAGAAAGGTAAGAGGTAATGAGCTAGCCTGGGAATCAAAAATATAATAATAATAATAAAGATTTTTTTTTTAATAAATCTCTTAAGAAAATATAATAAAATAATAACAAACAAAAATTAACATAAAGCGAATTAAACATATCAATATATATCAATATACAATAATATAATATATATATATATATATATATATATATATATATATATATATATATATATATATATATATATATATATATATATATATATATATATATATATATATATATATATATATATATATATAATAATAATAAAGATTTTTTTTTTAATAAATCTCTTAAGAAAATATAATAAAATAGTAACAAACAAAAATTAACATAAAGCGAATTAAACATATCAATATATATCAATATACAATAATATAATATATATATATATATATATATATATATATATATATATATATATATATATATATATATATATATATATATATATATATATATATATATATATATATATATATATATATATATATATATATATATATATATATATGTCCAATATATCTGGACATATATACGGAAACGAACCACTTAGATGTTGTACAATTTTTTTCACCTTCATTGAGGATCTTCAGAGTGATGTACGATTTATTTTATTGATCATTTATACATGATATTATACATTAAAAATTTTAATACTTCAACACTTGGGGAAAAAAAAGGTGGCAAAGATAAAAAATTTTCTCACTTTCTTATCAATAATATTTCAAGTTATGTGATAAAATTTAATATACTGACTATTAATATTAATATCAATCTTTAAATTAAAGTAAGGTTACCTAAATCTCAATTTCTATTTCACCAATCCATTGATGCCCATATATTACGAAGCACCCTCCATAGCACCGTATAAAGAGACCAATAAATAGGATATTTTACCATAAAATACCCGTGCTAGCAACTTCGGGAGTTATAGTAAAGTTGTACGTCTGACGTATATATATATATATATATATATATATATATATATATATATATATATATATATATATATATATATATATATATATATATGTCCAATATATCTGGACATATATACGGAAACGAACCACTTAGATGTTGTACAATTTTTTTCACCTTCATTGAGGATCTTCAGAGTGATGTACGATTTATTTTATTGATCATTTATACATGATATTATACATTAAAAATTTTAATACTTCAACACTTGGGGAAAAAAAAGGTGGCAAAGATAAAAAATTTTCTCACTTTCTTATCAATAATATTTCAAGTTATGTGATAAAATTTAATATACTGACTATTAATATTAATATCAATCTTTAAATTAAAGTAAGGTTACCTAAATCTCAATTTCTATTTCACCAATCCATTGATGCCCATATATTACGAAGCACCCTCCATAGCACCGTATAAAGAGACCAATAAATAGGATATTTTACCATAAAATACCCGTGCTAGCAACTTCGGGAGTTATAGTAAAGTTGTACGTCTGATTGGTAGTTAGGCCGGAACTCCGACCAGCCCTAATATCCTGCAGTACATTTGAATCGATATGTCCAACTGCCAGTTAATCTAATACCAAATATTTGCCAACAGGATTATTCTCCTACTCCCACATGGACTTCGAGGCCGACCGCGACCCGGGACCCAGCGGGGACCCCTCTCTGGCCGACATGACGCGATCTGCGCTCTCCATCCTGCTGAAAAATCCCAAAGGATTCTTCCTGGTTGTGGAAGGTTAGTGTCTCCCGCCTCATTTACATACTTTTGTTTCAGTTAATCCAGCTGGGAGCCCCACTAAATCGCGCGTGGTTCAACGCGCAACAATAAAGCATTTTCAGTGATAAGGAATAATGCTGGCGTTTTTGCGTTTCAACGGCCAGGCCTGCCAGGAACTGCGGGATTATGCGATGGGACGATCCTATTGTGTTCCAACCCAATGTTACTCGGCAATGCTCTGTAAATTTTATATCGCGTATAGAAATTAGGATGAACATATAAATACTCATTTTTCGTTTCAATGTGGTTCAAAACTGAGAAACAAGGAATAGTATAGTATCAGCCACTAGCCAACTCAACATAGCATTAAATAATTTCTGAATCATATTATTTGAATTTTAACACCTCCCCCCTTAAGCATGAAAATTTTGGGGTAGAATTTTTATAATACTTCTTCGTAATCGATGGTACTTATTCTCTTGGATACATGTTTACAGAAAATAATTACACCAAAGTAGTGCAACAGTTTCTATTAGACCAGGCAATATATTATTTTAGGCAATATATTATTTTATTTGAAAAAAAAATCGGAAGGAGATGAAATTACATTACATTAGTACACTTTGAGTTCCTGATAAAGAAACAAAATTTATCCCACTACCGCTCCTACTGCTTTCACCGCCATATTGGAAAAATTACGTCAAAAATCCGTTCTTTCGAAATATTTCTTTTCGAGTACATCGTAGAAAAAAAAGTGTAATTTTTATTTAAAACATTTTTTTTCTGAAATTAATGTATTTAGAGTCAAGCGACATGTACTTTTAAAAATTATATAAATGTCCCAACTTATTCTGAACTGCCTTTTAATTTTTGGTTTAATTATAATGGTAAATTATGATAATAACAATTAATTCAGTCAACGAATGGCCCAAAAAGGGGACTTAAGCCATTCCTTCATCAACTTTTTCAGGGTGCTTAGGGGCGAATATAGACTAAAAGTCCTGACGTCTAGGAGTTTAGCCGCAGGGGGGGGGGCGCAAAGGGGGCCACTTTTGGGTTTTTCGCTTATATGTCGAAAATGGTGCGTGGTAGGGAATAAATTATACGAAATGAGAGCTCTTGAAGTTATCTACGATCATCATTGCATTGTATATACTTGTTCGAATTGTCAACCGTTTTTGAGCCACACGCACCTGTAAAGTGAAAATTTTTGGAAAATAAGATTTTTAACTCGCATTTTTCTTCAAACATTCCTTCCCATATAGCTCATAATATTTTTCGAACATGTTTTTTTATCCATAGCGACGTTTTTCGACCAAAACATTTCAAGTACATTAAATTTATGTTCAAAAATGTTTTAAAAATATTTTTTGTCGTCAAATATGTCAAAAATAAAAGTTTTCACGGATATTTTAAGGACGTCCTAAAAATAATCAATTCACTAACTAAATGAATATATTTCGAAGATCCACAGGTAGGTAGGTTATTAATTAAAAAAAAATTGATGGCTAAAACATCACGTCATAACGTTGCTTGCACTCTCAGATATCATCAAGGAAGCGGCAGTGATATTTTACAACCCCTCCTCCACTCACGGCGAGGTCACAAGAATAAATATACTAACCAGAAGGATATCTCTTTATCACGTGATCGTCGGCAACTGGGGACCTTGGACTGTAACCACGATATACCCACTAAGACTGTAACTAACCCGAAACTTGTCAGTGAAGTAGGTAACCTTCCGTCGTAGTGTAGCAAGTTTACAGGTGAAGGTACAATTGAAGCGTAATTGTATTTTACGTACTTTTATATGTTATTATCTATAACTCTATCTCCTTTTGTTGTGAAAATATTACTCTTTTCTTAATATAATAATAATTTGTAATTTTCTTACTGAAATAACACGTAAACGTATAAGTACGCCTATGGAGAACAGACGCTCGCTAACACTGAAGGACTGAAGGTTACGCGCTGTCGCCATAGACATCAAAGGGATTTGGTTAAAGATATCCTTCTGGTTAGTATATTTATTCTTGTGGTGAGGTTGAAGAGGATGGGAATATGTGCTTTCTCAAATGGTGTGGAGCACCAGCAAGGTAGACCTCCGTCAACCAGCACCCTTGCCAGTCGTTCATGAGGTCAGTCGCAAATATTAAGCCTGACATCAGCTACCTCACACCAACTAACAGCATTTCTGGCGCACCTACCACCAAGTGCAGCAGTGGCTCGGGAAAGAGCTGCCTCACCAAGAGGGTGGGGGGGCATCAAGGAGACATCCTAATGCCAATTACAACAGAAGATCCACCAGCACCGGAGGTCCTACTGAAAATGATATTTTGCCGCTGCTCCAAGGATTGTGTTATTCTTATCTTGACTATGTAACGTGTAGGAGAAAGAAGTGATTTTTGGTTTTTTACCTCTTTAAGAAACTTGGGAGGCCATAATTTTTCTTCTAGTAATTATCTGTACCAAATATCAATTTTAGGAGAACACACTGAAATTGATATTTGGTACAGATAATTACTAGAAGAAAAATTATGGCCTCCCAAGTTTCTTAAAGAGGTAAAAAACCAAAAATCACTTCTTTCTCCTACACGTTTATATAACCATGCGCCTAACACCCTGTATATACATATTATGTATATGTGTTTTTGAGGGGAATAAGGGATTTTCTTTCTCAGATGAATAGTTTAAACGATATGTAGAAATATTTGATGAAAAAAGTGAGGTAAAAATCTTATCTTCGAAAATTTTCCGATGCGTGTGGCTCGAAAACGGTTGCCAATTTGAAAAAGTGTATAGAACGAAAGTTGTAGAATTTCAGGAGCTTTCATTTCATATCAGAACATTTTCCCCTACTACTAACCGTTTTCGACATATCTTTTTCTATTGCATTTTTGTGACAGTTATATATAGTACGGATACCAAACTAGAACACGGTATTCTAGATTAAAACGCACATATGAGTAGTAAAGTATCTTCATTAAAAACAAAGCAACAAACATTAGTGAACGATCTTCAGTTTCTAATTATGAAACCTAATATCTTTAAAGGGGATAATACTGTTACCCCCGTCAAATTAGACAAATCGGTGGAAAAAAATCCTAGATAATTGGAATTTTTTTAACGCTTCCTTAAAATAATATATCTCAGACGGTTTACCGACGGTTCAGTCTATCCTGTGCAGCTGTACATTGCTGCACATTGACCAGGAATATCTTCACTGTTGCTGCAATGCTTTTTGGAGTTGCCTCAGGCAAAATTTCAGCTTAATCGGCTAAGGATAACTGTTTCAAATTCAGTTGCGAGTAAACATCTGCCGTAAACAAACTGACATACATATTGCATAGCAAGTTAAATAAAATCTTGTAAAAACCATTCGAGTGATTCTTCCAACATTTTAGCTACTGGATGACCAGGAGTCGCAAATTTTGGAAATTTAGAGCTTTATATTCAGCAATCATGACAACCCATACAAAACACGAGTTCATTATATGTCATTTACGATCAACAGTTAAGATTTCCGCGTAAACGGTGAATTGCACTAGATATGGGAATATGGACTTTTTGGGGCGCTCCAGCGGCGGAACGGTTAGTCTTCCAAAAAACGTAACGATATACTAGAAATATAGGAAATTTTGTCTACTTTAATTTTAATACGTAATATATAGAATGTGTTTGTTGAAAATACGCTTTTTTTCTGAGATATAGGCCAAACGCTGAAAAAGGTATCAAAATTTGGGCAAAGAGTGCCAAAAATATTTCCAGGCCAAAAACCCTAAAGGACAAATGTTTGCCCGCAAACTTCAAATTCATGTTCAGTAACCAAAGAAACATGGGAATATGACACCAGTGAGAAAATTAAAACTATAGCAAAACTTTCCTCTGAACATCCATTTTTTTTCAATATGCCTAGCCTATTAATCTATTAGAAGTAACACGTCTGCTCATCCTAGTCGAAATCGAGTAATTATATCAGAAATCCGAAAAATTTAAAAGTTCTTATGAGAAAACTGACTTTTGGGAAATGTGGAGAATGCCCACAGGTCTGGGAAGGACGAACATACACTTGTTCTTCGGACTGACCCTATGAAGAAATCAAACTCACAAAAACTTGGCTGGATTAATGGTGACTCCCAATGACCACAGAACATGGTGATGTGAGTCTTGGTCGTAGTATATCTGCATGCAAACAACGTCATCGCAACCGGTTGCATGTTGAAACGACAAGTAAATTCTATTACTGGCTGCACCTGATAGAACATCGACGTTTGTGCTTTACCCAATAAAATTCTCATTAATTACTAATGGAAACCTTAATAGCGTGCCTGTGTGCAACGGAAATTAGTTAACCCATTGTTTAATAGTGCATTATACCGTCATATCTATGGCATTACGCCACGTTTATAGGTCTTGTTGCTGCCAGAGTTTTCACCGGTTCAATAACAAAGCACCTGAAGCATTTCGCGGGGTAAGGTTACCCTGCATTGCTTACACAAAGAGATATTGAAAAGAGTTAATTATTTTTAGACATAATTCTGTCAGTAAAGTTCGCTTAAGCAAATCAAAATATGTTAATTATTTTTGAAATCGACTGTAAAAACAAGGAAAGCTTTTTAAAAAGTTACCAGCTTCTCTTAATTACTTAAAAGCCCTTTGGCCCCAAACCATTCGACCTGCCATATCCCCTCTTTCTTTACTGTAATTCCTGCTTTTCTTTTTTAACTCCTCATTCTTTTACAAACGATGATAATTTTTAATTAAACTTGAACTGTTTGTATACCATTGGGATATATGTGAAGAGAGTTAACTTACTTTAACTGTTGTTTATCCGCATCTGCTTAGCACTTACATCTACAGAAGGCATACACTCCTTTACAGAGTGTTTTGTGTAGAATATATAGCAGTAGTTTCACTCCTGATGCTGCCCACTTTGTCGTCAACTTGCATAACGCACAGGCCTGGAATCCTATTGACTTTTGACTAGATTCCAAACAAGAGTATTCTTATCATCCAGCGGTAATCTGTAAATATTCTGGATTCGGAATACGAAATTTACATCGGCAATACGTAATCGCCGTCCCGAACAAAGAATTCCCCATGCAAAAAAAACTTAAATTCGTGCTGCATAATTATGTAAATTTATAATTCAATTCATGGACGGTACTTTAATCTACTTTCCAAGTTTATGAAAGAGGATAAATTATGACTCCGCTCCTCATTGAATATTTCCATCTTATTTTCGTTTCCAATCGTTGAATATTAAAATAATGCATTAGGGGATGATGAAAACAGGCCCCGGTAAAAATTACGGCTTTCATATTGGTCCCGGCAAATTCAAGGGAATTGGATCATCACTGTAAAAACTATTTATACTCGCACATATACTAATAGTACAGTAAAATTATCACAAAATGGCGCAAACCCAAACATTCTAACGCCAAATGGTTCCATATCCCTCCCTTAGTAAGTTGTAAAAAGTTAAAAGACCACGAGCGTCGGGTTTCGGTGGGGACGAGGGAAAGAGAGGGTGAAATGATAATTTTTCAGTTTTTCGCGAATATCTCGAGAACTACGAGGCTTGGCGCAAATGTCATCCTATACGAAAATGATCTGCATTAAATTTCGAACAAAAACGCTTATATACATAATTATGGTAAAGTGAACGGTTACGGATATATGTAGGGGACAAAAATGACATAATTTCCCGGATTACTAAATCCCTTATGTAATCTAATTTCTAATCCCTAATTTGATGTGACAGCATATAATTTTTGAACATTCCCCGGATATCAAAATCATGTCAGTTTTTTACGTTATTGGCGTAGTTCAAAATGGATAAAAAAAGGTCTCTTTAGGAATACATATTGTGTACAAATTATATCACATTCTTTTGTTCCATAATGCATTCCACTATTTAAATATCAGAAAGATTTTCCATCAGTTTGTAGGTACCATGGCCCACTTCGCGAGACAAGTGGGCCATAAAGAAATTACATGCAATCACAGCCCCCTTAATTCATGCGATTATTGCCTGTTTTGGGGTTATTTTAAAATAGAATACCGATATTGGTATCACTGGAAAAATTATTTTAAGACAAATCTTATGTCGTAAAAATAGATTTTAAATAAAAAAGTTTAAGCAACTTTTTTGTCCCCAGGGACCCGATTCTCGAAACAATGAGAATTTTTTCCCCGACGAAAATGACGTTATATCTCATGAGAACCTTCTTTTGCCATTCTTGAAAGTTCTCCTGAGAATTTTTTCTCACAAAACTCCGAGAAATTATTCCCGCCCTATACTTTCATGGGGAATTAGTAAATTCGTAAGGGAAAAAGGTGTTTCTAACCTCACTTTTTATGTTTTTATCTTTGACTGCTGTGCGACGTTCTGTGTGTGTTTGAGTTTGTGTAGGTAATGTGTAATTTGAAGATAATAATACTATAAATTGTTTATATTAATATCATTGTGATAAAAAACAAACATGGAAGACGAAGACACTCAATATTTGCAGTTATTGTTATTTTTACAACTGGAAGAAGCTGAAGAAGCAGCCCTACAACCAAGACAACGAATGGTTAAATTCGATCCATTTGTTTCAGTTTCGGATCGCCTTTTCATTAAACATTTCAGACTATCTAAACAATTAGTCAGATATTTAGTAGAGCTTTGCGAAGAATATCTTACACCGCCTACTGGAGAATCATCAATAAATAAAATAACAAAAATAAAATTTTTTTGTAGATGCTTCGTTGGAAATTATTTATTCATACCAACCTCATTATTTAAAGGTTCTAGTAGCTCTAATTTTTTTTTTGCAAATGGGAGCTATCAAAGCAATATCGGTAGCAACAGATACTGCAGTAGGTGAAGCCAAGCATTTTTTTTATTTATATATATACCTATTCCTTTATTTATTTCTGATTCACCTTCTAATGCAGCAATTTATGCCCTTTTTTGAGGTTCGGTTACAAATTGCCGTTTGTTCCCCTTGTTCTCCATATTTTAATATAATTCTTTATTGCACTAGTCACACTTAATTTGTTTTGTTTACAAATAATAATTTAATTGACCTAAACACAAAAAATTAACAGAAAACAGTCACAAACACTTAAGTAAAATGAACGAAAGCTGGACACTTCATAACATGACAACTTTCAAATTACCATGCGTGAGTTGCCTATTCCAGGTTTCCTATTGGCCGAGACAGAAAATTAATGATAAGTAATACGACATACGTCTACTTCTGGTTCTGAAACGAAATAGGATTCGGGGAGCGTTCAAGAATGCTACATGCAGTTCCCATGAGAATTTGTGTTGTGAATTATTTCCTCATAGGAAACAATTCTCATGATTTCAAGAATCGGGTCCCAGGTATGGAGCCAGTTCCAGCCTTTTTGTGAAAGCAAAATAGTATAGATATGACATAGATATATATGATATATGTGCAGCTGCCATTTTATTAATTGAACCCGGGGATAAATACCTTCAAATCGCAAAGCTCACAATGCTCACAATATATATATATATATATATATATATATATATATATATATATATATATATATATATATATATATATATATATATATATATATATATATATATATATAACTCACAAATATCACAATCAAAGATAGGTACTACCATCTAAATTTTAAGAGAATATGCAGATTAATATTTTGAAATTATTACATTATAATATAAACGGAGCATAATTTCATATGATTCAGTTAATAGATATAGTTGATGTTTAATAATTTCCCTCATAGGCACTAATTCCTGAATCAATATTATGTATATGGTGAATATATAATATTTGTATACCAATGTTATGTATAAGAACTTGCTGATGACCTAAATCATTGGAATATACCCGGAGCCACGTAGAGCAATAATTATAATAATTCAGTAGTAGAGGGCCAATGCGAAATTAAATTTGGACTGGCTTATAGGCCGCGCAATAGGGCGAACGAACCATCTGCATCAAATAATTAAATTCTTTCTGATATATTATCACGGTACAACTTCGTAGTTCGCCGGAATCAAATTGTGTATTGAGGCGTCAAATTGCAGAACATTTTCCTAATTAGCGTCGCTAATTAAATTATAACTTTCTGATGCCCGTGTTAATTCGCGGAAAATCAAATTACAAGTCGTCAAAAATTGCCACTGAATTATGAAGCCTGGTGAGCGTCGCGACACGATACACGTCACACGTTGCCACTTCCTGCCCGGGACGCACAAAAAAGGTGATTAATTGATTGGAAATACATTATATCGCAATGAACACCTTGTTTACATTGTTGGTGAAAGAGTATTAAAGATACTTATGAGGAGCTAGTACCGTAAAACCTACCAACAGTTATTATAACACTGAATCATGATGATCATCATGGGTATGAACAAAATATCCACGCTAGAATTGAACACACAACAAAATGCTGTAACCATCAATTTTTAAGATGAAACAAAATAAAAATATTGTTAACTATAAAAAATCTTCAAGTAAGTACTGGGTAATACACAAGGTGTTACTGGTGTAATTCAAAAAAAATATGAAAAGCACGTGGTATGTTGAATTCTCCATTATTTTCCATGCTGGATGGAAAAATAATGCAATGAGTTAACTTAAGTTGAAATCTGGTGCGTTTTTTAGAATTGAGTATGTATATCAATGTACAGGGTGAACTTAAAATACATGGATATATTTCAATCTGGAATGCCTGAAAGGTAAAAGTTAAATATATTTTGATCCGGCTGATAAGTAAAAGTCCTGGTGTCGGGAACATGGCTATGCAAATATTAACTATCTATGTTATCTATATATTATTTCAGTACAAAGTGCCCTTGCTATATTTGTATTACCACCAGCTCTCCAGTATAATAGCACAATAACAGTTAGTTCTGCATTTGATAATATATCCATTATTATTTAAATATCGATCTATACATCTAAGATATGGATTCCATATGGAAGACGACAAGAATGCTCAAAAAACAAAAAAAACAAATACGAACACTAACAAAAGACAACATTAAAACAGTAACAAACGAGGAAAAGGCTAATATGCTGGGCGAAACCTACGAAGCCACATACACGGTAAACAATTTAAATAACACTCGAACAAAATGATATCATAAATGAATATAGAAAAATTATATAAAAAAAAAAGTTATATATACATTATACTTACCACAAAACAAACTTCACCAAACCAAAAGAAGTTACAGTTAACATGAAAAGATTACCTAACAACAAAGCCCACAATGACGAGATTGGTAACATACTTCTCAAGAATCTGCCGAAAAAGGCCATAGTCCAAGTAACTTACCTGATCAACGCTAAGTTGAAGCTATAATACTTCTCAACAGATTGGAAACATGACATTGTGATTCCAATACCAAAACCTAGATTTCTAGAAACCTAGAAATCCCACAGAACCAGAGTCCTGTCGTCCAATCTCCCTCCTGCCAACCATGTCTAAATTAACAGAGAAAATCGTCCTGTGAAGATTGAACAGAGTAGACAGCAAACGAAAAATCACACCAGATTGCGAATTCGGCTTCCGTACAGGACACAACCATTTTGGCCGCAGCAAAAATCGCAAGCAAATAACTAAAAACTTTAACAAAGACAAAAATATAGTACTCCTCCTGCTAGACATAGCAAGAGCCTTCGACACTGTCTGGCAGCATGGGCTAATAACTAAAATTGCACGGTTAGGTTTCCCACAGTACCTCAATTCCTTCCTAAAATCCTACCTCAAAAACCGCACATTAAAAGTCCAAGTAAGCTCCACATTATCCCATTCCTACCCCCAACTAGCCGGAGTCCCTCAAGGCATAGTCGTAGCACCTCAACTATATACTTATTACACGTCAGGTCAGATATCCACACACTGCCACAAACCAAACTAACCCTGTACACTGACGCTACTATTCTGTGGTAGCTAACGCCCAAATAAATATCCACCTTAACCAAATATTACCCTTTCATAATAAATGGAAAATAAGGGTCAACCTGGAAAAAACGGAACAGATTAACTTTACCAAAAAATACACGAACAACAAAATAAAAGGGAAAATAAAAATTGATAATACAGCAGTCTTACGATTATCCTAAACGGTCGGGACCAGACCCGTTTCGGATAACCGAAATTTTGGTTAAAGTGAGTAGGAATAAAAATAGTAAACATTGTTTATTGATGCAAAAATGGTATAATATGATGAACTTATAGGTAATTTTCGGATAAAGCGGAAAACTTCGGATAATGCCGGAAAACTTCGGGTAAAGCCGGAAAGCTTCGGATAAAGCGGAGATTTAAATTACACAATTTGCTTCGGATAATGCGGAGTTTGAATAAAGCGGTTATGGATAATCGGGAGTCTAATGTGCCAAAATACAAACCCACGCTCGGATACCTCGGAATTGTGCTGGACAAACGCCTCCGTCACTTAAAACACCTAAAAAACAAATCGCCGTAAAGTCATCGGCACTGGTGAAAATCCTCTATCCTCTAATATCCCGCACAAGCAAAGGAACAATCAAAATAAGCTACTACTATATAAAACCATCATAAGACCCATAATAATGTACGGTGCTCCGGTATGGTGGCGCATATCCGAAACACACTATCTCAAACTGCAAAGAATACAAAACAAAATCCTCAGGCTATGCATCAACTCCTACAGATATATAAGAATCCCAACATTACATAATATCATCAAAATACATAATATGAAAGTTTACATAACCGAGCTCTCACAAAAATTTTCCATAACGGCCATTTACAGTTCCAAGTTAAAAAAAACCTGACAGACATAAGACACGATCCCAACACACACATAAAACACACTACCCTACCAAACCCCACCCATATTTTATTTACCATTATCAAACTCCAACCGCATTTCAAACCCTAGACGATAACAAAACGCAACAAAATATAGAACACATGACAATCTCCATCCAAACTTAGATTGTGAAAATAGATTGGGCGGTTGCAAATACCAAACAATTAAATAATTAAAACAACTTTTTTAATTTAGTTTACATATTTCTCCCTAGAGTCCCCCTAGAAGGTAGCGCGGAGAGAGGGCTAAGCTTGCCGGGGGGCGTATATATAAATAGAAGGACAAAAGCAGAGAAAGACAGAAAAGGCCAAAATATCAGGCTGAAAACAAAAGTTTCAATTCTTATATACTTAAGTGCATTATACTAAATAACATAATAAGTCATACTGTCAAATACCTGATTAAGCTCCTATAGATATAAAAGTAAATAGTGTAAATAAATGAATTTGTTGTTGTTATTGATCTATACATCTATAATATATACACACAACAGTAAAAAATATTTTATTATAATATTAATGGCAGTATTTAAACCGGCCCCATTTCAATACACTTAATATTAACCGTTCAATACGCGGCAACAATGAAACGCAAATACACCCTTTATGTTAAACAGGGCGGTAATAAATACATTCATATAACCATGAATGGGCATTTAAATGACAGTTCATCATTAAACTAGTAATATTTCATTATAACAATTACCGGATGTATGAATGACTGTCGGAAATTACCCCCTTACTTGAAATGAGGCAAGTAAATTGAATACCACTAATTGAAATCGAAAACACATAAGTACTGATAATTCCACCTGTATTTATTCGAGCTTTGCTCCCTTTGGAGAGGAAATTATTCCTCTCCACCCTATTAAAATCTCACCAATATTCAGCGGGCCTATAGACCAGAAAATGAGTTACCTCGCTGTTTAGTTTCTATTAATGTAATTCTGTTCCAGGAGGTCGTATCGACCACGCGCACCACTACAACAATGCCTACAGGGCCCTGGATGAGACTCTGGCTATGGAAACAGCGCTTTTGGCCGCGTTGGCTTTAGTAAATCCCACCGAGACTTTGATAGTCGTAACCTCTGACCATTCCCACGTGCTCACGATGGGAGGCCAGGCCACCCCACGGGGCCACCCTATTCTCGGTAAGATACGCTACTACCCAATATTTTTTTATACGAATAATTACTTTCACGCCTTGCTGGAGGGTTTGAAAATCTAAAAGTGACGTAATTTTATTCGAACATTTTCTCCGAACTTTTTATACTCATTTTCATCTCACATAAAAATTAATCCACTCAATATTTCAGCGTAATAGTAATTAACGTAATAGGCAATGAGCAAAACAAAAAACCCACACAAAACAAAATTTATTTAAATCGATTATCCAGCATACAATTTAGACGACAAAAAAATCATTGGAGTATCTCCGGGATACAATAAATAGTAAATCTTTAAATAGTTCCACACCTCTGCCCTCAACAAAAACCAATGAAATATATGACAGACTTTGATCAAGTCACAGACTTTCTGACAACAGTTTAAATATTAACATCCCTTAGAAAGGAAACTTAATCCCGTAGAAAATAATGAAAACAAACTACCCATGCAGCAACTGCTTTCCAATGTCACGTCACGTATCTGCCTTTCAGGGCCTGACAGCAAAGTATCTGACGTGGACGGTCAACCCTACACCACTATACTCTACGGAAACGGACCGGGGTTTGCCACCCCTCGCATCGTCCCCATGAATCTGTCGAATGCCGCTGTGGACAGGAATCAAGTTCATGCCTCGGCCGTACCCCGGCAATGGGCCACGCACGGAGGGGAGGACGTACCAGTTTACGCCTTGGGGCCGCTGGCCACGACCCTCTTCACAGGTAAGGACTTTATACTGAAACTAGAAACGCAAATATTGAGGAATTGTTTCTCATATAACGAAAACGGGAGTTTTCGCCAGAGAAATTCACCAGGACATAGAGTTAAAGAACATCGGAGAGCCGGTATATTTAGATATTTAGAGCCATAAAGAGTATATTTAGAGCCATAAAGAGGTATATTTAGATAAAGCGCAAACATTTTGCCGATTTAACGGCTCTCCGATGTTCTTTAACTCTATGTCCTGGTGAATTTCTAGTTTGACCTACATATTTAGTGCAATATATACGATTTCCAACTATAAAAGCTCATAATTTCACTGAAATAACACCATACGATGTGGCATGCATGCAAACATTTTGTTTATTAAAAAAACACAAGGTTTCAAGTCTTTGCATAATCCATATATTGTGGAGGAAGTTCTTCTGAAGTGAGACTAAGCTAAGAAAATTTATTTTGGGGCCAATTGTCACTTTACTGTACTTTTCGACATTGATTACTTAGACTAAAAATACATGACTGAATATAACTCGTCTACGAAAAAGATTTTAACCCGCTAAATCAAAAAAATCAAAATATTTCATTTATGTTTGAATTAGTAGATATTATTTAAAAGAAGAGTTAGATATCTGCTGAAAAAAGGAGTAAGTAGCCGAATATTTTGAAGTGAAACCTTCAAAATATGTGTTGAGGTGTGTATGGTGTTGAATGAGACTGACCCGTCACGCATCAGGCTCGGCTATGTAACGCTCCTTCGGGTAAAGTCGGCTCGAGTCGACTAAGTGAGAGGAGCAGTCGGCAGAGCGAGATAGTAGAGAGAGTTTGTGAGTATTGAATGAGACTGTAACGATCAGTCTATTTGTAACTAATATTACTTCATGGGTACAGAAATAAGAATAAATAATGTTACATAACAATGTCGATATTATTTTTTGTTAATTCACAGAACTAATCCATTATATAACATAAATGTAATTATATAGGTATTATAACAGGAGTATTTTTGAAGTGAAAACTTCTTAAGGCGCGCTCAGCACTTTTAAATCCTTAAAAAAAGCTAATTCAAAAAATGTTTACGTACATCCGTCAGGAACTGACGACACGGGACCAACAAAAATGGACACAGGCCCTTAAAACAGCACCAAAATTGAAGATGTGGGCAAGCTTGAAAATAAGAGACGTATCACTGAGCAAGGTACGCTCTTCACACACCCTTCAACAACCAAGAAACCAAACATCACAGCTACAAAATCCGCTGCGGAAATAAAAACGCAAAACAAGTTCCAAAGCCTGAACACGGTAGGCAAAACCAACGATAATCAAATACTTGAGACCCCCACCGGCCAAACTAGCAAAGATACGGAGCTTAAGGAAGGAGCAATCGAGCCAAAATAATTCAAATCGCCCCCAATCATTGTTCATGGAGCTTTCGACCTGAAATGCAAATTCCACTAGAAACATGCAACTAATACGACCATTTTATATACTGAAACGTTAGAAGACTGGCACACATCCATGGAAATTTTTAAGCAAGGCAATCTAGCATATCATTCACCCCAAAAGAAATAAGGCCCACGCATTCGTCCTGCGAGGACTCAATCAAGACGATATAAGTACTGAAGATATTAAAACCGAATTGGAACAAGGCTATCAGTTGAGGATAACAGCAATATACAAGATGAGCGATACAAAATACAACAGTTATATGGTAGTAACAGACAATAACACTGAAACATCTATAAAAAACAGTGAAGATCATCGAGTACAATGCCGTCCGATGGGAGCGCCATATAAATAACAAAATCATTATCCAGTGCCACCGCTGCCAGAGATGGAGGCACGCCACCTCCAATTGCCACGGGGAGCAGAGATGCCTGAAGTGCAGCAAGAACCACACCACAAAGGAATGTGACAGGAAGGACAATATATCAGGAGGTTCCGTCTGGTCGGGTTACCGTACAATTGTTTTACTCTCTGTATCGAATTGAATTGAATTAGATTGCACCGAATCGACTGCCGAAGTGATGGTCCGTCGCAGTACTTACTAACTATGAGTAGAAATTTTGGAGCGACATACAGTAGTGGGGTCGCATATAGCGCCGGTTGCCTGAAGCATCTGTGTCACGGGCGTGTACGGTCAACGTGTATTAACGGGACACCGCACCCGTTGTGGTTGTGGTAATACGGGATGCAATTGCGGGTTGTGGTAATATGGGCGGACGGTTACAGTATATATTTCAAAATTAGAAAATTAGAAGTTTTCACTTCTATTGTGTGGTCATAAGCACATACCTATATTTTTTTAGATAAATACTATCTGAGCCTGATAAAAATAAGTTTTGTTTCATTGTAATATTATCGACATCTGAATGTACCTCTGTAAAGTTAGATTCCCCATTATTTATGAGACATGTTATTTACTGTATATACCGGATATTGAAATATTCCTGATTGAATTAACTTGTAAATAAGGACTCCAAAGCGAAACGAGAAAGTCATCAGATTTTCCAATATTTACATTGATTCTAACCGTGAGTTACATTACTTAAATATTTTTAATAATTCCTTTCTGAATTTTTGACGTAAATAAGGTTTCGTCTCAGCTTTAACATAAATATATATTAACATAATTTTAAATTTATTCATATTTATTCCAAGTAACAGTTTCATAAAAAGCATTAAGTTATCAGTTGTTACCAGTTACCAGTCTATTCTTAATTGTGCATAAAACAACTATGTTATAACATTATCTAAACTATTTGCAATCAAGGGACTGAACATAAATAATTCAATGACAGTTAATAATAATTCGTTGGCAAACATAGTAAACTCTATATTAATAAGTAGGTATATGAAATAAGGTGATGCTCTTTTTAAATTTTTAAGTTTCAAGAAACTGATGATCTAACTAATAATGATAATGATAAATGATGATCCAATATATCAGGAGTTAATTTAAAGGGGCGTTAAACTATTTTATAACGTTTTATTAAACCAAGAACATAAAGGATTATGCTGAGACGTTTACACACTATTTTCAATACCGTCTAACTAAGTAATGAATATAATTCAAGTCCGCCGGGACACAGCTCATGTTTATGTCTTTAAGACATCTTTATGGTCCTGTCTTACTAAACACACACTGGCGAGCATACGAGGTTAAATAAATGCTTTCGTTGAGATTCTCCTGACAGTTCGGCCATCCTTAATTTTCCTGTTGTCCCTAACAGGACTTGAACTGTTACTTCTTACTCAGGTTTGTGCAATAGATCGCCCTCAAACCTAAGACACAAACATATGTGAAGAATCACTAAGAGATTATTATTGTCTCGGAAGTTAGTCAGTTTTACTTTTAGTTTAGTTTGAATTTTACGAAAATTTGTATGCAATATTTTGAGACTTGTTTCTACGAGGACAGACCATCCCCCGATTTTACGGGGATTCGTATCATCTGTGTTCCCCCTGATTTTACGTTTTTACGTTTTTAGGTTTTTACGTTTTAACGGGGAGTCGAATCATTATGTCCCCCTGATATTAGGGTTTTACGGGCCTCCCCTTGGTATTCAGTTTTTACGGGGACCCAAACATTTACTGAAATGTATTAAATTCCTTATCAGTACATTGTTATTGTAATCCGATTTACACAACTTGTTGTTATGTACTAGCTATTACTTACGGAAATGGTTGCTCCGGACCTTCATTCATAAAAATCCAATGTTTTAGGTTATCAACAGAAGTAATAGCATTCGCCATTCGAGTCCTCGATGACATATCGATCGTTTGGAAGGAATTTCTTAATTTCAAATGGCCCTTTAAACTTAGGTTTTAGCCTCCGACTTACGCTTGTCGGAACGTTATGCGGTTTTTTGTGCATCTCTAATTGCCCAATAGAATATTTTTGTGGTACACACCTCTTTTTATCGAACTGTTCCTTCTGTTTTTGTTGTTCTTTAGTAATCGCATTTTTTCCAGTTTTATGTAATTCGCACAAATCAACACGGTTTATATAATCAGAGCGCATGCAGTATTTAATCTTCCGCACTGTTTTTAGTATTAATACCTATGACTAATATATACTGTTTCACTAGTAGTGGAACACACTACTTACACTTGTGTGTACATTTATAGCAAATATATCTTATAGTAAATTGAATTTTTTTAACGTGTGAATCCCATAACGTTTCATCAGCATCATTCGTGAACAAACAACGTAGGGAATCCATTACTATTTGGCTAGATCTTTCAAATTGGCCATTAGCTCTAGGTGACGATATCGTATTTAGGATGTGCTTTATACCATGTTTTGCACAGAATAAATTGATACTTGCTGAAGTAAAGGAAGACCCTTGGTCCGATATAATACAGGTGGGGACGTCAAACACATACTGGAAGTTTTCAAGTACTTTTAGCACATACCTGGTTTTGGATTTCACGAAGGCTCCTACATGATCGATATGTATTGTGTCAAATGGAATGTCCCCCTTTGGAATTGAATTTAAATGACCTGGTTTACTTCCCTTTACATTTTGCATGTAATTTAAAGAGGCTGCAATTTCTTTAGAAATCTAGTCATTTTCTCGGGAACTAATAATTTTGATTTTTTCCAAAGTTTTAGCAAATGCCATATGTTCACTGTCGTCATAGTTTAACTTGCATATTGACCATTTCTTTGCATAGGGCACCACCCATTTCAGTTCCTTTCAATTTTTCGGTATAAAATATTCTTCTTAACCACAAAATTGTCAGAAATAATTTTTGTATGTACATTTCGTTCCTAAAATGTTCCTAAAATGTCAAAAATGTTACGTCTTGCGTCATCCTTTGCCTTTGCCTTTGCCCATCCCTGCGACTTTGGGCAGCCTTAACCCATTCATCTTCTGTAATGTTAGTATTATAATGAATTTGTAGTTTTTCAACAGGGTTACGGCTTAGATAATCCACTTGTCATTTTACAATCAAGCCTATATCGAATTTCGAAATTGAAATCCTGAATTTCGAACCTGGCTATTTTTGGTATTAAATATTTCTTGCTAATTGTTGTTCTCAGTGCCGAACAGTACGTATATATGACGAACCGAGCTCTTAGCAAGTAAACTTAGTCAGGCTCTTAGTAAGGTAGTGTTTTAAAGCAAGTAGGTACTACGGCCATAGTTTACAATTCGTTTTGAATTATACTTGCTTTGTTCATATAAATTTTTCTTGCTATATGCTATAACCCCGCAACATGCTGTTGTAATAATATGGCTCCTACGCCTAAGGCACTAGGATTAGTGTGTAATTCTATGGGTAGAAGAGCCAACACTCGTTTAGTATTTTCGAAAGCTTGTTGTCCCTTAGTCCATTTCCATGGTACATTCTTCTTCAGAAAATTAGTTAGAGGGGTTGATACCAAAGCATAGTATTTTATGAACTTTCTAAAATAATCCTAGTCCCAGAAATTGTCTGTCTATTTTTTTTTAATTTCTTGGTAATAGAGCGTCCAACAGAAGACGATTTCGATCTACCTGAGCGGGTCCATGAAGAAATTGTACCGAAACAAGCTGCCCCCAAAAGGAGTACTGTGGGATGATTTTAGACTACTTTAGAGGCGCAGCCTGATTCACAAAAGATGAACAAGAATAATATGAAAATATGAACTGAAATACTGTGTAAAAATTCCAAAGCCTAATATTTCCCAGTTAATATCTAAAAATGTACAAATATATCAACCATCATAAAATGTACCAACATATTGTGCAAAAAAGAAAAATATGTTAGAAATATGTTAGAAAGTGATCGCAAAACGATTGTTCCTGGTGGTGGTCGACAAATCAAATCAAAAACCAGAATGTCCTCTGAAAAGGCTTCAACTTCTAGTGTACAATTTCAATTAGAAGAACCACCGAGGAAAAAAATTAAGTTGTGCAATATGCGTCCAGCAGTGGTTCATCATCTTCCAGTGATAATTACAATACCAGGCCTCCAGCTGCCAAAAATGCATACGATGGCAGTGGATTATGATTGGTTTTACTGAAGAATTTGTTTGACTTAAATTATCTGAATTGTTGGCTACGAATGCAGATTTCCGTGCTTCCATTGAACGGTGTAATATACATGATATTCCAGTAGCTTGGAATGCTTTAAGCACACAAATTTTAACCGGAACTAAAATTACTGACAGAACAGCACCATCCCTATTTGGTTTCCTCATCATTAGCACTTCAACTCAACCGAGTAAAATTACTGCATCTTTAGCAAAAGTAGATAAAGTTTTCAGTAGCTTTAGTTTTCACAGCGGAGTCTAGGACTGCCGCTGTGTTTTTTGTGGATTTCGCTTCAGGGGGCCCTCAGGGGGTCCTCATGTCGATGGATATAGGCAGAGACCGCATATGCTGGACAAGCTGATAGCAAATGCATAATGGTCTCTGGGGCCCGACGACATGCTCTGCAGCTGACGTCAGGCACTTCTATACCCATAGTAGATCTTATATAAATATAAAACCTTATTATTATATATAAATTTAAAATAAATTGTAAAAATATTAAACATTTAAAAGAGTGCCAAACTAGAAATTTTATCAATTTTACCACCCCTACGATGATAATCAAATGAATCTGGCTTTGGAATCGTATTCAGCAACCCAAAAAACCCCCTTGGTGCATTCGATATGCCAAAAACATATAAAATACGAAATAACACTTTGGGGGTGCAGAAACGGCCAATTTCAGCAATTTTACCACCCCTACGATGATAATCAAATGAATCTGACTTTGGAATCGTATTCAGCGACCCAGAAAATCCCCTTGGTGTATTCGAGATGCCAAAAACAAGTAAATTGCGAAAACACATTCCGGGGGTGCAAAATTGGCCAACTTTATGGATTTTACCACCCCTATGAGTAAATCCTATGAGTAAGTCCAAGTAAATCTGATGTCGTATTCGGGTTCAGCGACCCAAAAAACCTCCTAGGTGCACTCGAAATGCCAAAATACTTTTATATTTTAATAATTTAACGGGGATTTTCAGCCATTTGCCCCCCGAAAGGGTGGGATTTGGGTTCCCAAGAGGTTTTAAGATGTATGAATGATCCTGAGGACCCCCTGAAGCGAAACCAATAAAAAAAATTCGATTCGAAGCTACATGTTTTTTTTTATTATAGCATAAATCCCGGTTCACAGCCTGGACTAATAATCACAAAAAGAATGTACGTTTTTTTTATTGACTTAATTTTTTTTATAGTTAAATAGTTAATAGTTTTATAGTTAATTTAGATTAATAAAACAAGATAGTAAATATCTGCTTGCAATTTTAATTTCTTATAAAAACAAAATTACGATTGTTAAGGGTTGGATTTTTTGAAACTTGTACATTATTTGCAAAATCTCTATACTTCCAAATTTCTGTAATCTATTTTCAATGCACTCCGATGGTTTCATGAACTGCGAATCTTGTGAATTTTTTGTAGAGAATTTTCCGTTATTTTTTCTTTATAAGTACACTTCGTAGCCGTAGGATGGATGGGAACGAAGCCCATTAATCGTTCAAAAAACCGAAAAAAGGAACGAAGATGATCCCATTTTTCGTCTAAGTTCATAAAGAATTATTACGTACCTGAAAGTAAATTAAATTTGCTACAATTTGAGACCAGAACCAGTAAGTACTAAAGATATAATGTTTACCAAGATATAGCCCTCCAGACATTGGCATTTTTTTCCAAAAAAGTGAAATTTTAACTTTTGGTCCCGAAAACGGGGAAAATTGAACGGGTAAAGTCCTAAGGGAAAATATAGATTATATAATTACCTTTAATTTAAGCACAGAACGACGTCTGTATGCCTGCAGGTCTGGTATGTATCCACAAGAAATATATATTTAGCGTATTAATAATATATTTGCAATGTAATTCAACATTTTTATTTCTTGATATATTATGTATATCATGTACATATATGATATACAGTGACATACAGTGTAGGCTCGTGGGTATTTTCAAAGCGTGGGCATAAAAAATCTAACTCCGCAGATATGAAATATCTGTAGAGTAGTAAATTTGCAGTGCATGAAGAAATTAAAATAACTTGTTATGTCTGTGGCTGCACCATGTTTGCGCACATGTTTCGCATTATAGTATATTTGTCTAAATACGAAATAAAGTAAATATGCAGTGCGTGAAGAATACTGAATATACTGGGACATTTTGTGGATTTTTGCGGACGTCGTACTGTGCTTAAATTAAAGCTAATTACATTAGCTACAACATATTCCCGTGTGACTCTACCCGTAATTTTTTTCCCGATTTCGTGGAAGAAAGTCGACCAAATCTTAAATTTTCACTATTTTGGAAAAATTGCCAATTTTTGAAGGGCTGTGTCTTGTTGAATATTATACTTACAGAGCTGGTTCTGGTCTCAAATTTGTAGCAAATTGTAGCAAATTTAATCTACTATAAAACCGTAATTCCACGTTTTACGAACAAACTCATAGATTAGAAGATATAGTGAAAAAACCGAAAAAAGTCCGAAAATTCCGCGGTTTTTCGAGTGCTACGAAGTTAGCACAGGTCTTTCGAAGTTACGAGGTCTACGAAGTTAGTGCAAACTTGGATTTACACTACTGGTACTGGTCCTAACAATATATTAAAAAATCAGAACTAGCCGTTAGTTTACGATTTCAACGATTTCTACTACTATTTGACTATTATTATATGAGCAATAAATGACCACTTTTCATCTTCTGTGAATTCTGTGAATTCGTTAGACCTGGTTCTAACGAATTGTATACTCTTTATTTTAACTCTACTGTACTTGTCTCGCTGAAGCAGCTCATTGTGTCAATTGTTTCGATCTAATAGCATTAAACACATCCAACTGTTCCTTCGGAAAATCAAGAAAGATGCGACTTCCTGGTTTTCGTTTGTAAATTGACCCAGTATGTTGTTTCCTTTCAGGTACCTTCGATCAGAGCTACATCCCCCACGCTATAGCCTACAGTGCGTGCCTGGGTGAACACCGCCTTAGATGCCAAGGCCTGGACAACTACACCGCTCCCCAAGCGCCGAGCTGCGTGACACCGGAAGTGTCCAGCATTTCCGGTGCGGGACAGCCGGTAGTCATCGCCAGCAGCGTGATGGCGGACGACGGACAAAGGGTAAAATCGTCAGCGGCAGCTCTCACATCGGCCGCAGCGGGCGTGTGTTTAGTACTGATCATAAAATTCGCGGGAACGTAATAATTCGGTTATTCGGCCGACGCGGGAGCCAGGGTAGGTCTAAAATTGACTCTAACTTAAAGTGACTTGTACATATTCATCTAATAATACTGTATAGAAAGTGTTTTATTTATAAGAGGTACGCGAGGACTCTGTATAGTGTACATAAAATATGTTGACCAAAATGAAATGGGACTGCGTTGTATCGTTCGGGTTTTATGTGATTATCTGCTACAGAATCACATCGGGACTTCTGAACAAAGTGCACACGTGTTTGTTGAACGTTCAACCATATTTGTCTGAATTTACCTAAACGTTAGCACTGTTAATTGAAACTCTTGAACGTTCAATTATTGTTTCAACTCACACAGTATATGTTAATTTGGATTGTATATTTACATTCTAATAAATGATTATACGTAATATTCTCAAGTTTGATTTGCTTCTCTCAACCAAATTTAAGCGAATGGAACACACAAAAATTAAAAAATTTAACATGAGATACATGGAAATGGGGGTTCTGTTTAGGGATTGAGAGTCGTTTTTTGCGCTATTTTCGGCTGAAAGTGACCAGTGACCACTTAGCCGAAATTCCGGAAAATAAATCCGTGTTATAACGGAGAAAATTAAAATTTTATTTCATTTTTCGACATCCAGAATTTAAAAATTTCGAGTTATGACGCAGAATTTCAAAATTCCGAGATATAACTCAAAAATTTTATGTAAAACTAGCTGATCCGGCAAACGTTGTTTTGCCATGTATCTTATTTCTAGGAAACATTTTTTTAGTTCAATAAAAATAACTATCTACTATAAGTATGCGGGGATGTACTTATAATCGAAGGCGTTGTAAACAATGAAAGTATGCTTTATTTAGGTTAATAAATTAATCTTTATTAAAGTAATGAATATATTTTAAATTACAATTCTTGATAGCTATCTAAACATCAAAAATAATTATTCATATTTGTACTATCAATTATGGCAGTTGAAAAAAAATAAAGCGCAATAGAGTGTATAATATTCTTGGTTGGTCCGTCTTTAGCGAACACAAACAAATTGGATGGTTTTCCCAGGTGAGAACATGCCACATATAGTTGTCCGTGGGAAAAGCATGGTGTTTCCAAATCTAAGCCCCATACAGACAATTTCTGGCCTTGTGACTTATTGATCGTCATAGCGAATTCCAATCCAATTGGGAATTGAGTGCGTTTGAATTCAATTGGCACATCTGTAGGAATCATAGGAATTCGTGGCAGCAAGACATTTACGCCTTGAAACTTGCCATTCAAAATGATGGCTTCACTAACGTAATCGTGTGCCATTACACAGCCGTGGTGGGTTCAAGTTACGAAGCAGAATGATCGGAGATCCTAGTACAACTAACCGGAAATTTCGGTTAGTTGTACTTTTCCTGATGAGCAACATATCCCAACTGGCTCATTTTTAAATTTAAGTGCATGACAATGCGGGCATTCCTTTTCCAAAGTACCAATAACCACTTTGGAATGAGCATAATATTCAACATCAGGCTCGTACTGGAATGCTAGTCGAAGAAATAAATCTGATGTAAATGCTCGTTGAACTTCTTGGCGTTGTTGGTCAATTCCTGTACGTCTGTCGACTATGTATCTGCGCGTTTCTCTTCGTTCTAGTTGTCTTTGTTGATTTCGTTCATCTCGTGCCTCTTGCGATTGTGATTCACGTAACTGCGCCATGCTCACACGCACATCTGCATTGTTTTCTTGGATTTGTTCGCCTGATCTTCGTGCTCTTATATCTCGCACGGCTCTAGAATTGATCGTTCGACGACTCAAATTGGCCCCTTTGCGTCTTTTTGGCATTGCTGACTGTACATAGAACATATAAATAAATGAAGTTAAAATACTTAAACTGATAGAACGTATTGGTGTCAGTGTCAGTGTCAGTGTATTGGTGAAAAACAGTGACTTAATATTGTATTCATTTGCTTATTATTTGACTTACCTTTCACAATAATAAAACACGTATATTTATTAAACACGTACACGTTTTCGTTTTGATTTAAAACTATTTCCAAAAAATGTTAAGTACAATATATACAGGTACGGTAATGGCCGTTGTTGGCGGGAGCGTACAACACGTGTTTATTTACATGAGATCACTTAATTAACTGAGAATTAACACTGTCTTTATCAGTTATTAATAAATTGTGAATAAATAATGATTGCACTGGAAATTAATGATAAATTTACGATGAGAGTAAAATTAACATGAGAGTTGCACAGACAAATTAAAATAATACGTATAACAGTCACTGCTACGATTGATACACAAATGGCAGAAAAATGTGTAGTGAGTAAGACTAGAGACCGGCTTCGTCCTCACTGGATGAGTGACAATGGTAGACACCTGTCAGGGATAACTGATCGATTGATAGTTGATCAGTTATCGACCGGCGAGGGCGGGAGATCAAATTGAATTGAGATAAAAATCATAATTAAAGGAAATTCAAATTATAAACTCTTAATTAGAATTTATCGTACTATAATTATTATATAATTAATTATTATTGCGGATCTGTGGATAGAATAAAAAAAATAAAAATCGCGCTGAAAAAATAGGGGTTAATCGTATAAGGGTGAAAATTAAGAGTAATATGAAATTTCATGACATGAATAAAAAAAGTCATGACAAAATAAAAAAAATCTTGCCAAAAAAATTAAAGTTTTTAATTAACAAATAAAAAATAGGGGTTGATTGTAGAGGGGTAAAAATTTGGAGTTGTATGTATTTTATATGCTGTATCATAAAAAAATAAAAGTAAAAACATAGAAAATGAAATAAAAAAATTAGGGGTGGACCACCCTTAACATTTAGGGGGATGAAAAATAGATGTTGTTCGATTCGCAGACCTAACCGATATGCTCACGAAATTTCACGAAAATCGGTCAAGCCATTTCGGGGGAGTTTAATTACAAACACCGTGACACGAGAATTTTATATATTAGATTGAGAGTAATAAATCTGCAAAAAAAATCTGGCATAACTTGGAATTTTGTAGAAAAATTAATTCCAATTAATAACTAATTTATAATTAAATTTTTATTAAAAATTCCAAGTCATAAATTGGTATTTTAAAATTCTGAATTATAACTGGGAATTTTGCATAAAGTTATACCTCGAAATTTTAAAAATCCGAGTTATACTTTTTTGAAATAAAATATTAACAGACGAGGACCAGCCGGAGCATTTGGTTAAGGTTAAGGCTATAAAAAAAACAAAAAATTTACACGAGATAAAGGGACATAAAGGTGTTGTTTAGGGGTTGAAAAGGTTTTTTTTTGCGATTTCTGGAAAAAACGTAACCACTTAGCGGAAATTTCGAAAAAAAAATTCCGTGTTATAACGGAGAATATTAAAATTTTAATTCAAAATTCCGATATCTCAGAATTTTTAAATTCCGAGATATGAGGCATAATTATAAATTTCGAGTTCTAACTCGGAATTTTAAAATTCCGAGGTATCTCAACATTTTTATGTAAAATTGAGAGTAATAACTCTCCAAGAATCTGACAGAACTTGGAATTCCATAAAAAAATTATTCTGATTAAAAACTAATTATTAAAAAAAATTTTGTTTAAAATTCCAAGTCATAAGTCGGTATGTTAATGTTTTTTTTATAGAATAGATAAATCTCGCGACAAACTTTTATTTCATATAAATTGTGGAATGTAATGAATTGATGGGTTTAATTTAACTAAAAGTTTAATTTCTTATTTTTGAAGCCTTTAAATAAAACCTTGTTTTTATAAATGTTTTTTTGCTATTAATTTATTTTATGCATCTAATTGTTTCAAACACGAATAAACATTTGTTCAATCATTTTCGGGTTGTGATACAACTTCCGGTTTTGCTGGAAAAGGAAAAAAACAATCATTAATAAAATCATTATTCAGCAATAATAATTTAGCAAGCCTAACTAATATTTAAAAACAAAGATGAAGACCAACCATTGCAAAAAAAAAAGATCTGAACTTATAGCTGGTATTTACAAAAGTAAAAATAGATGTCATTAAATCAATTAAAATTTGAGCATTACCAACTGACAACTAACGAATCCAGTTTCAAATTTGAAAAACTTCCCCCAACTAGAAGCAGCTACACAAAGCACTACTGTAGAGTTTATTATCAATTGCAAACTTGGATTGGTTATTTGGACTAGAGCCCAATATCAAAAACCTAAGTAATGGGGCTGCAGCCAGTATCTAGGTAGACTCATGCCCAAATGTATGTCAGATAATTCAGACTTAATTCCCGAAAAATTATTAAATGGTGTTAGCTGCAGCTGTGAATTTGGTTTGTAATAAACAAATATGAGTTTGTCGAAAACAGGGGTTAAAATGTATCAATTTATGCAATAATTGTCATGAAAATTGCTCAAATAGAGAAAAAGAAATAATTGAAGGCTTGAAAAGAAATATTTGGAATATTAAAGACTTCGATAATCTCGAAGATCCCGCGGAATTTGAACGTTTTATTGTTGAAGTAGAACAACTACAATACCTAACTAAATTAATCAATTAATTGATTAATGAGTTAAGAAAGTAACGCTCCTTTCTGAGAGAAAATACGAAATATACCAGAAAAATAATAATCCAGCACAAACTCTCTCGCACAAGTCTCTGACTTCCGGCGTTAATTGAAATAATTCAGAAAGCATACAACCTTACGAAAAAAGTGTACCATTCAAAATAGTCTGTCGTTCAAAACGGCAAGTCTGTGTATAAAGCCAAGGAGTGAGTCCTTCAACAGAAAACTTCTTAAATTTAAGTTGGGGAGGCATGTGTTTAAGACCAAACGGCATCCTCCAAAACTAATAAATCGTCTTCTTGGAGTCAGAAAGGACGTGGGCGGTTGGGAGATACACATATCTCAAAATGCAGGTTATAATTATCTACCGGAGGCTTGCGGGAGCGGAGAGGGGCATATTATTATTTTCTGGCGATCAGAACAACTTAGGTTGGTAATTTATACCCGTCGTTCGGTGAAGGACAAAGGGAAACCTAGAAAACTTCACTAATTAGGTCTTGGGTTTAAATTGTGGGATTAAATTTTATTTCGCAGATAGCGGCACACGATGCTACTACTAGTATGTTCTCGGACTTAATAGCATTTTTATGTGAAAAATTGTTGATATAGTATGAGCCTAAAACTATTATCTATGCATGAATGCTTATATTGGGCATTCTGGAAGCCACTAAAAATGATATTAAACATTTTATTACTCACAAGGCTTCGCAAGTAAAATATTGTACATGCTATTTGGCATATTAGGCATATTAAATTCCGAGAGCGACTGCTGCAGTATTCATAAAGATATTTATCTGAGCCCACTCTATTCGCCTATTTAGAAGCTCTCAATAATCGATTCTGCAAAATCCACGTTCTTCCGTTAAGTATAATCTCAATCTCCTTGGGGTTATTACATAAGGTGATAATCTCCGAAACTTTAAAATTTAATTTAATCCTTCTAGCGGATTAAGTTAGAGGAGATGAACGAGGAAGGGTTTTAGTCATTTTCTCAAATATGTATACTTGTACCTCTGATACTGATACGCTGTCATAAAAATTTTCGATTAATATTAAAGATGTTTATTATTCTAACCCCTCTCTAGGGGATGTGCGAAGAAAGTAGGTTTTTGGTAGCAAATCTGCAGGAAATTAATCTCTCTAAATACCTATCCACTTCATAACAAGCTCATTAATAAAATTATGGTTTTCCTAGATTCCTACACATTCCTAATATACAGGGTGTTCATTAATGAGGTAATTCCTTAGGTAATTTTATGAGGAAAAGGCTTTATGGACATATTGTCGGAACGGCTTAATTTTTATTTTTAACCGTCTTCAAAAACAGAGGAGGTTCTCAATTCGACTGTATTTAAGTGGGTCCCATTTTAGTTTTATTGGCATTGGACCATGGATTCCGACGATATACCGGGGAACTCACCAGAAAAAATGCGAATGCACCGGTCACAACCCTAATTTATAGATACTTAAATTAATTAAACAAGATACCCGTTATATATCTGGACGTGTATACGGAAACGATTCATTTATAAGTTGTACAAGTTCTTTCGCTTTATTGAGGCTCTTCAGAATAATGTACCATTTATTTAATTGATAGTTTATTCTTGAATTTACCATCAACACCTACCATTCTCATAGTGACACTTTTGTGTCACATTAGTTTTGACAGGGAACTCACATTCATAGAAAACGACTACCATGTCTAGTATTTATAATTATTGAACATATTTATATATAAAAGCTTTAGGCATATATGTATCTAGAAGATGTTAAACTTTAAAATGCGTGAAATCTTGTAGAATGTCTTAAAACAACTACTTTTCCATTCTATATATAATCATCGTTTTTTTTAATTAAACCAATTTATAATTTACCATTCGATTTGTCTATCAATACTAATAATAAATTCTAAACTGTTTGTAAAACCGTAAATCGTAAGTTTGTTATTTTAAACATTATTTTAAACATTTGGATATCAATCAAGTTAAAAATTCGTTCACCGGGAAATCTGGACATGAATATTTAAGATGGAATGTATACATTCTGTGGAGTTTAAAAAATCGATGAATTGGCCCCAGGATAAAAGGCAATTACTTTTTGGATATAATAAATTTAAAGCTAATTATAAAGAGGTTAGTTTGGGAAATATTTAAATGGAGTTTCGGTCCGAAACGATGAATAAAGTACGTCGGATAATAGGGTATTATCTTCTGCTCAGGAACACATTGTTCTCCTGGAATATTAAAGCGGCTACTTGCCCATAAGCTGCGCCGTATACATTCTGGCGCCATCATTGAAACTAATATTACCTATACGCCTAATAGATAATAAGTAAGGCTATTGAATAGACCATAGTAGATCCACGGGCTCTCAAATTGTGATTTTCGTTTGCACTTTGTGTTTAAAAGTTTAAATAAGTTTGAGATGATACCTCACCTTTTGAAAGATCTAAATTCATATGTCGTCAATGGTGGTCCTGTACGGGATGATTTAATCAAATAATCAAATGATCAAATGAAAAAAACAACCCAATTTTTCGTATTTATTTCACTGATGCCCGATGCCAATGAATTGATTTCTGACAACATATGACAAGACGGCTTTGCACAAAAATGATAACGCTCGCCTCTCATTCTAATACTTGTACGCTTTTTTAATGAATACAACTACTGTACATGTATTTATTCATTGCTTATCGTGATATAAAGTTTCCTGACCTTACATATTATACAGCGTCATGTTGTATAAAAATGTATATGATATTAATTTACTTGCCTACACTGAAGCTACTCTTCTAAATTGAAACCTACACGATTACCAATGACTTTGAGTGGATATTTTATTGTGGATTTTTCGAGAGACAAATCGAAATCTTATTTTAATACCCATATGGTATCAAATGAAAGGGTTTGATCAGAAAAATACGAAAATAAAGTGACGTCAGTCTAAATCCAACATGGCGGACTCCCAAAGATGGTGGACTCTGTTTTTTCATGGTGTGCATACATATACCCCATGATATGGGTATCAAATGAAAGGGTTTAAGAGGAAAAAATGGGCAAAATGGCGGAAAACAAGATGGCTGTTATACCAATTTTAAAGAGTTATAACTCCAAGGTTAGGGATAGTTTGATGGTGCTCGAACAAATGTTTTAGGGACCGACAACGATCAACTGCAGACGATACAAATTTTTCAAGATGGCGGATCTAAGATGGCGATCAAAAACTTAGTTGTTCCAATCGGTCTGAAATTGTTATCCCGGAGTTTTTTGTACTCCCCGATTAAGATTTTGGTGTCAAATTGTCCAGGTCAAACCTTACAACTGAATATTATATAATATAATATAATAATGTATAATTTTGCGAGATGGGCGTCAATAGCATTGGTTTGCAATCAGTCTGGGAGAATGAAAGCTCCAAAATGAAACCCGGAACTGTGTTTTGTTGGGCACAAGTAAGCTTCAAGCGGAAATAAGTAGAGTTAAGTTGAGTCAAATCACTAGGTCTCCTTAACGAAGAACTAGACTGTACTAAATTAACGGGCAAAAAATAAATGAATAGTAAATAAAACATTTTTAAAAACAAGTTTAAATTTAAATATTTTTTTAAATAGATAAATCTCGCGACAAGCTTTTATGTCACATAAATTGTGTAATTAATGTTATATTTTGATGGGTTTAATTTAATTTAAAGTTTATTTTATTCTTTTCAGAGCATTTAAATAAAAGCTTGTTTTTAAAAATGTTTTATTACTATTATTTTGCATTTTAAATCATAATTTAGTAGTATTTAAGTTATTTTTCTCTAACTGGACTGTAAAATCTTATGTTTTCCAATATTATATTGAATAATATTTGGTAATACTGCTACATACAAGTACCAGTAGGTACACATTAACGTAAAGCAATCCAATTAAAAAGTACCCTCACAGTGTTCACTTTAGCCGTGAGACAGCATAAAAATCCCAGTCCAATTAATCACCCTTAAATTAAGATAAATGGCTAAGTGATACCTTAGCGACTACTTAATTGAATCCACGGCAACTCCCCTACTAAATGAAATACGAAACAACAAGGCGAAACAAAAAAGTTTCACGCTCCGCGTCATAACAATTAAGATCTGCGACGCCGATAACAACGATTTTGATAAGCACAACAGTTGTTAATTAATAAACGGGCCAGACGTTAAGAAGTCGTTGAGATGTAATCTCTTTTTAATTTTGTTCACTCGAATTAGAGCCATTTGTAAATGATAAGGAGTACCTAAGCAGATTATTTATTTTTATTCTTTTTTCCTGCAACTTCTATTTGTTATAGCGGAAATAATTGAAATAACGGATGCAAAACTCCCAAAGAGAAGGATCAGTATTGTATCAATAGTTAATTCATTATTTCGCGCATAATAAATTGTTAAATCAAACAATGCAGCATATATTATAACTGATATAATGGAGAGGAACCTCAATTTATCAAACGTGGCTCCGTCAATGGCCGAAACGTCAGTCTACAAAAAAATCCTTAGCCGATTTCTTCAACCTAAATGGGCGTCAATTCCGTTGCAAATAATTATTGTAATTTAATATGTATTGTTTATTTGTTTTTTTGTATTATTTTATTTATTTATTTTGTATTAGTGTATATATTAAAGATATTGATATTTTTTTATTAATAATGATTTTGAAGGAATATTTTGATATTAGGCAAAGAAAATATGATTAATGGGAAGTCTATTGATAGGTTTAAGCTGATGGTTTATTGACTAAATGATACTATTTTCTATGGTCGTATTTTTCCTACAAACTTGACATCTTCTGTCAGATGCATTATATCGATTCACAAGATATCCCAGACTCTCAAATTCTACATCTTGTAGTATTGACATCGCCATTTTCAAAATTAGAGGTTAAAGTTACTACTTTATTATCCTTCCATGGGACTAACAGTGTATCTTTTTTTGGCAAAAATTTATAAGCTCCCCTTTCTTGAGTTTTCCACCACTTTTTATCGGGAAACGGGCAGTATATTGCTTGTAAAAAGTGCCCAATTTTTTAATCCGAATCGAATTGATTTCCCTTTCATGTAGTGTTTTGCGTAGTGTTTGCCATAGTAACGTATCATAATACTCTCATCAATGGATATATGTTCTTCCAGTCCACCATATTTCTTAAATCTATCATCAAGTGTGTCTATTACAGCTCCTAGTTTGTAGAGTTTATCGGAACCGTCAGTATTAATGAGATGTGAGTAACTAGGATACTAGTCAGGGTAAAAAGCCGTTATTACTAGATCAACAATGTGTAAGAGATGCGACATATATACTTCGAGGAAGGGGCCTAAGACAGGATCCAGACGGAAAATGATGCAGTACATCTCTGGCAACCCATGGGAAAGAGGATATTGCAGGACCATTTCCAACAACCGACGCTGGTAATAAATATCTCATGGTGGTTATGGGTTTTCCCACAGGACCGTGTTTTAGGCCCCTTCCTCGAAGTACATATGTCGCATCTCTTACACTATTCTTCTTGATTTCTAATACCACAGGTGATGACTGGTTGACATCACGTCCGGGCTGTTGTCGAATAGGTCTCGCTACCTCGGTATCAATTCGATGTACGATGGTAGTTCGGCCTATAATTTTCCCTTTTGCAAAGATGGAAGCTTCTTGTTTGACGAAATTTGGCATTGGCATGGCATTGATTTTCTCGTCTTGCTATACGTGACCCCAACTACTTTCAAAATGTTCTAGTAGCTCCGACTATACTTTTTCTTTGTCAGTTCTGGGAGAGCTTTCTTCGCAATTCCGATTACCTCTCCATTCTTTATGGTTACCCTATTTTCTTTGACAGTCTGACCGACATCAGGTGGTTAACATCTACAAACACTTTGCCATGAGGGCTCTATCCTCTCTATATCGGTGATAAGTTCAACTATCATGATGGGACTGTTTTCTAAATGTGTTCTCTCATTAGCCTGTTCTTGAAGTCCACTGATATGTAATTGAGGTCTTCCAATACGGCCTATTCCAATATCGATGGTGGTTGCTCGATGAATGGTAATATGATCTCCGTTTGCTGTTTCTATAATAGTGTCAAGGGCCTTTGCAGTTTTACTATGGACGTCTTCGCTATCGCAACTGGACGCAACTGGACGAAGGATTCAACGCTAGATTTAAAAAGCCGCTTTTGGCAGGTGGAACCCCATAAAGATGATAAAGAGAAGGCCGAGTTTACAGCCGGAAATGGTCTGTACCAGTTTCATGTCATACCATGTGGGTTATATAAGGCGCAGTATGGTTATCATTTTCATTGTCATGACCTATACCATTATCATTATTACTATCACTATTATTTTCATTTTCACAGCCATGTAGAATAAATCCGATTAAGTGACACTAAAATCTTCTAGTTTTATCTCTAGTTTTTGTTTCTTTTGTGAAGTATTTACTTTTGGAATTACTAAATTAATTCCACAAGTAGTTTCCGTACCGGTACCTATATTTGATTCTTATAATTTATAAATAGTCATTATTACAATTTCAACAGACACCTATCTACAAGAAAACTTTAAAGGAAAACTTTTGGAGGAAACTGAGATTTTCGTAGCGTAGATACGAGATCCGAGTCGTATTCGTTGCTCTTTTAATTCCGTTTTTGTACAAACCTCGCGGTTTTTGCTTCCCATAGAGATTTGCCATTAAATAGTTTCCAGGTTTAGAGTGGTCTGCAGAATGTCTGATCAAATTGAAGGTGAAGTGAATTAAATTTAATTCCGGCTTCGGCCGTGTAACAGAATTAGAACCACACATACGCTCGTTTGAGATGACCCAGATATACAAGAACACACTTAATTTACACATGAATATTCATGGCTTTACGTAAACACATTTAAATTGGTTTTTATTGAGTGAATATAGAGGCGTGATACATGCATTTAAGGCAAGTATTACGTCTATTAGAATACAAATTAAAATTGAATGTGGTCCGCATTTTGTAATTAAACGAACATGTTTCATTTTATAGTCTGAAATGGTAATCACAGAATCATTGTGTTCCATAATTGAGCCTAATTACCTCATCTGTAGTACGCTAGTTATGTGCTGTCATAAATTACATTAGTTCGCTTTTAAAGTTTCTCACTATATAATTTTTTAAATATCACATTAAATAGTTTGAGTCGGATCTCCTCATATGATAGGATTCATGATTATCATACAGGATAAAAATATCCTATATATTCGGGGGTGTAAGATTGAAATAATTGGGAACAACCAGCACTTGGTAAATCCGGCAAAATATGAATAACATATAATTAGCTCCAATATGTTTTCAAGAAGTGGCCGCGATCACTTGTGTATGGATATCTACTAGTACATAGCTGATATATACGCAATTTAAAAAAACCTTTGAAGTAAACTAACCGCCTCACGCGCCGACTTCAAAACTGCTACTCCGTTGAACAGCTACTAATAATAAGAATAATAATAGAATAACTAATAGAAAAGTACTACTTTGTGTAATGAGCAGATTACTGCGGAACGAGCGCTTGCAAGTTCTGCAAGCGGATGCGAGTTACACAAAATTTTGTTTCCCAATGTGTTTCATACAAGATTTGTTCTAATTTTGACCAATATTTTATGAGGATAACTGAATTATATTTTATGAGAAGAACTGAATTTTATACGTTAAAAAGCAAGGTTGTAATGGTGTCACAGCTTGTCACTTTCGTAGCTTGTCAGTTTCATAATTGTCTAAATATCCTACTGTAAAATGAACTGTACAAAACCAGTTGCGAAATATTTTACTTTTCGTAACTAGTTATGAAAAGAAAGACGTTTCCTAGCGTCAAAGGTTCTGAAAAGGAAAGTGACCCTTTCACGTCAAAATTAGAAAAAATCACTCATAATAAAATCATTTATAGGGTGGCGATATGCCGATCAGGTAACGTGAATATATGCACATGAACGAACGAATGCGTAAACACAACTGATATACTACTGCCTTGTTTCTTAATCTAGGTATTATAGGCTAATAAACTTAGCTGAATGTGATAGGTGGGGGGTAAAAAAAATTAGTAACAAGTTGAACACAATGTGATTAAGTAGATAATAATCTCCTGTATAAGCAGTCAAAAGTTCCATTTGATCGTAGTCAGGGAAGATTGAATAAAATGGTCGCCATGTTGGATTTTTTGTATTTCTTCAAATTTCTCCGTACCTACGCATTAGTTTTCTAAAAGGACGTGAGAGGCACTTTTTATAGAGAATGGAGTTAAAAACATTTGATCAAAATAACTTCTGTTCAAAAATGAAAAATAAACGATACATAAGCTTTAAAGCCATTCTGTGAAGTATTTGTTTTACTTTACTGTATTTAGAACA
Organism: Tetropium fuscum; assembly: GCA_964058915.1. Classification (NCBI taxonomy): domain Eukaryota; kingdom Metazoa; phylum Arthropoda; class Insecta; order Coleoptera; family Cerambycidae; genus Tetropium; species Tetropium fuscum. The sequence goes on along the minus strand of CAXKVY010000556.1, from coordinate 844,880 downwards.
TTATCACTAGACTATTGACTAAAATTATGCAATTAAAAAATGTATTCTTCGTTATATATATTTTTTAAAGAAAACGACGTAAATATGCGTTCATGTCTTCGATATATGGAAATATTAAAAAGTTAAATGAACACCAACAACATGTCTTGGAAGAGAGAGAGGGGTAAAATTTCAAACGTGACATAAAATTCCTTAGAAGATTGAATTATCCCCATACCCTTAGTCACAATTTAAAGATGGTAACTTAAGAAATGGAACAAAATCGCAACTTCTTTAGGAGCTTGATAAGATTCGTATTCCATAAAATACTCCTTAAGCACATACAGTTTATGTTTATCGATGGTGGATTTCTTCTACATGTCTCATGGCAAAGACCTGCCATATATAATGAAATATTTCTGCAATAATAAGTGAATAATGTAATTCACAACTATAATAAAAATTGTGTAATTGTCTTCGACGGCTACGATCAGAAGGCAATATCTACCAAATAAAGTCTACAGAGATATAGATCAAAGGAAAGCGTAGAAATTTCCATACAAGTCTAGGCATCACTAATTATCCATAAGAGGTTTTTCTAAAGAACAGTTACAATAAACAGCAATTCATGAGGATCCTTCGAACCTATTTCGAAGACTTAGGTATAACTGTGTATCAAACCCCAAGGGATGAAGATTTTCTTATCACCTTAGCAGCTGCTGCGGAACTATCCGTTTCGGCGGAACACGTCACAGTTGTATCATAGAATTCTGATATAGTGGTAAAACCTTTGCATGGTTCGTCCGGGCAAAACGGTAAAAGCTGATAAGATATCAAAAAGATCTGACATACAGGATAAACTAGGATATTTAACGAAATAAATATTGCTTTTCCATGCGATATCAGGATGTGACACTACATCTCTTTTATATAATGAAAAAAAATGTCTACCACAAAAATACTACAGAAAACAGAAAAGGAAAACAAGTCATTTCAGTCGGAATTAAGTAATCTTTAGAAGCTATATCGCTGTCCACAACATATTAAGGATATATCCACCATTTGAGGTATATTCTATATAACAGGATAGCGTGAAAGCAAGGACTGATGTCTACATTCAATTTAGCGCCTTTGCCCCCAACTGAAGATTATGTACAGCAACATCTATCCAGTATATATTTTCAGGTAATTTTATTTGTGAAAATAGAAAGAATTTTTGCAAATAAGTTGGGTATGGTATTTTTTTAGATTCAAGAATGGATAGGCAACAATTTGGATCCTGTGCAATATGGATGGAAAAAGGATGAGCTAGGTAACCCGTAAAACGCACTCAAGCTATAGCGCCCCCTGACCTTTTGAAATTATTTTTTGTAAATGCAGAGACAATGATCTAAAAACTGTTCCTGTAGAAAACTGGGGCTTAAATGTTCCTCTAAGTGTGGCCAGTGTTATGCAGTTGCACAAGCTTTTATTTTTTGGAGGAAGCGGGGGGGGGAAAGAAATTTTCAAATAGTGTGGCGTGATTAATATTGAATAGGTACTGAAGATATGGAAGTAGATATATTACAAATTATTCAAAAATTATATATAAAAACGTGAAATATATAAAATATATAATAAAACATATCTCTATAGCTTTGTAACGTAAATAAATTCCGTTCCGTTTTATGACTAATGTTTGAATTTCTATTTCAAATATTTGAAATAAAACCGCGCGACCTTGTTGAAATTTACCGCGACTCACCATCTACCGTTATCCCTACCTTTCCGTCCCGCGAAATGCCGCGTGGTCCCAGCAAGCATATTTATACGCAGGATCCGCAAAAATCATTTCTTTTTCTGCCGGCTTGTTTTAGCCTGTCGACCTTACGCTCTCGAAGATATATCTTTATTGTTGTGGTGCAGTGATTCAAAGTTACCAGGTACAGTGGACAATATTTTATTATTATTAAGAGATATGTGTAAATGTTCTACAGCTGGGTCAAGTAATTAAGGCTTTGTGAGAACCTTAAAATAGGTTAATGCCATATTAAATTTTACGGTTTAAACAATAGCAACTACTTGGAGTGAGCTGTGGGCACAAAAGCCACGTATATATATATTTTTTCTATTTTGGTATATGATTACCACTTTTTATTGAATTAAATATATATTTAATTTAAATTTGAATCGTTCGATTTTGGACTACCTACCTGGTGATTTTGAATCACTGCTACCGTTTTACCGAATGGTAGCATACTCTAAGTTTTTTTAAAAAAATATTACTTCGACGGCGCGGCGTAAGCCATAGGTATTTGCTTATATTTAGCATCGGCAAAAAGCAGCATTTATTTCAATTTTTTATTTTTTTATTTAATCATATCGTGAAAATTTGCATACCACATTCCTGTCTTGATAACATTATTTTTTTACTTTGATAAAGTCTAATCTCAAGTTTTGGGAATTTAATCAAAATTTACAATATTTTTATTATAATTAAAACTCATATTTTTGAACTATTAATCTAGTTATTTTATTTAAATTCATTTTAGTATAAATTTCACTCTTGATGCCGGTTCAAGCGGGAATTTATACATATATTTTTTTTGTCCAAATTTGTATATCCTGATACTGTTAAAATTTTTTTCCACACCTTCATGACCGAGAATCAATTCCTGTGGTGAGCAGAGACCATTATTAGCTATTCCTGAACGTTAGACTGGAAGATAACTCCTCCTGCAGCCGGCACATTCCACCCATTACGGTATACATCACCAAGCCGAAGCTTCAGACTAGGATCCTAGGAAACCCAGCACATTCACGAGGGGATCTCCAGAGAAGAGAAAAGGTATTTTTGAATAATTAATTGCCCCTAGGAATTACCAGGTCTTCCAATCCAATTGTAAATTTTAATTTTAATTTAAGAATCACTGTGAACCATCAACTGGTAATATAAATATTTTTGTAATATATTGTTTTTAAAAAATCTTTATCTTTTATTTCTCTGGAAAAAGTATGAGTCACAAGAGGTCATAGTTGATAATTATTGGCTGATCATTTCTGCGGTCTTCTGTACTATTAAAGTACTCTTGACCTGGCGTCCAAGTATTTTTATACAAAATTTTAAGTAGAAGTAGATCAAGCCGGTCATTGTCAAGTTGTGATTTTTCTGGTGATATATCTAAAGGTATCTAAGTGCAAGCCTCTAGCAAATCCACTTATCCACGACCTCCGAATTTAATTGAGCAGCCGATAGGCAACAAAGAAAAAATTCATTACGTCACATCTTCTGGATGAGAGGCCCTTTAATTAAGGTAATGTAATTAAAGACAAGAGGTTTTACATTTTTACCATTCACTTTATAGAAAAGGCCTTGAAAAATAAAATATTCATTATTCTATCATCTACAAAAACTATGCCTTTGATTCTTTCTACTACCTTTGATTCATTTTTGAAAAAACTTATTCGAACGGGGAGACATTAAAAAAATCTAAGATTGCGGTCACGATTTTTACCTTCCCCCACTTGGATTAAACGAGACTTTTGAGGGGTTAACTGGGGTATTTTCGCTCAATCGAAACAAAAATGGGCAATTGCATATTCAACAAGTACATTTTTTTCCATAATTTTTGACATAAGAAATAATGCGCAGTATTCAGAAATACGTGTTTAATGGCAGCTTGATTTTCTATGACGTCATTAAGCGAAAATAGACAAATCACTAGATATATATATGTTATATATGTATATATATATAAATACTAATATCAACAGCAATGGCCGACAGGAAGTAGTGAGGCATCGCTGCCGTCAATTTATAGACAGAAGAATACCCTAAAAATCACTACATTTGCCGCAATATTTATACTTGCGCTTAGTGACGTCACGAGATTTTATTTATTTATTTTACAGCTTGATTTAGAGCTAAACAAAAAAATAAAAAATACGGGTATCTTCTTTTTCCATTTACTTTCTACTACCATTGTTAAAAAAAACTGCGAAAATACCCCATTCTAACCAGACTAATTCTTGCCACACCGACCCCCTGATTGAGGAGCCTATTTTAGGTAATGTCTTCTTTGCTTGAAGTTCTCTTTATCTAGCATGTTATATTTAGAGATTTACTGTAGGTGCGCACACGCGTTGTTAAATAATATAAGTGGCCGTGTAAGTTTTAATTATGCGGTCCGGATAAAAATATTCACTCGGCGCATGATTAAATTCAGGTTGTCAAGGTATTTGCCCCAAAAACAGTTCCACATTGAAACTTAATTAAGCCCTAAACTTCGAGGCGCTATTAGTATGTGTTTAAGTTTAAATTACAGTCGAATTTTAATAGAGACATTATATTGCGCAGGCTGCTGAAATAGTAATTAGTTTAGTTAATATATCCGCCGTTTATACACGCAATTAAAATAAATGTAAGGTGTTCTAAGATAACGATTTAATTAAACTAAAGTAACTGTAATAATAGTAATAATAATAACTCCGTGCTGGGTTATTAGGAACAAATAATATTATCATTAGTCGAGCAGGCTGAATATATTGCCCGGAGAAAAATATACAGAATTCCTTTTAAACCCGCGTAGTTAAAAGCGTGAATAACTGAGAATAATAATCTCGAGAATAACATTGCTTCAATTAACTCTCAAACTCCTTAGTTTATCTTTAACTACAGAAACAGCAGTGGCGGCTCCTGGTATAAATTTTAAGTTGTTTTGCAAAACAAAATTTCCTATTTTTTATAAATTTAGTTTAATCTATGTTGTCTTCTCGTCGCAAATTTTGTAATAACTTTGTCATTAAAGTTGTTTATTTTGGAGATTAACTTATTTCAATAGATAGCATGGAAAGAGCTGTAAAACGTTGTTAGGTGAATTTTGAATTAAAGGTTCTATTACAGTTAAAACTTGCTAGGGGTTTCTGCATCACATCTTTCAGGTAGTCCCAAAATCGTTCTATATGCTCACCATCGCGAACATATCTAAAAACAACTAGCATTTAAGATTTTGCACCATCCAACAACATTCGTTGTTCGTAATTTATATTAAAACGTTAATAAAAGCTGCTACTAGCCGTCGCGTCGATAGGCGTTTTTAATTTTAATTTTAAAAATCCTGTCATCAGAAGTATTATAATTTAATTAAACTATTTGGTATTAGTTAGCTAGTTAGTTGAAAAGTACGAAATGTTCTTCGTTCATTTTTTGCTCGTAAAACAAATTTTTATATTTAAAAATCCATTAAAATTGGATGGTTTTATACCAGCAACGACGCAGATAATACATCATTGATAGCTAGATACAAGTTTATATTTGAAACTTGTTGCAGCTACTTAGTACACTCCCAACAAAATTTTGATTTTTAAGCATTAAGGCGAATCCATACTTTTATTCTTTTATATTTGTGTAGAATTATCTGAAATTTTATTAAAGATCTAAAGTAAAATATGAGTAAAGCATTTCAAGTAACTTACCTTATGCGGTCATACCTGAGCTATAAATACAATTTATTCCAACAAACGTACATTTAAGAGGATCCATTTTTACACATTTTATTTAAAACTAATACCTATCTCCTGTATATAATGTTACATGTTAACTGTTTACAGAGTATAGGTCCCATGTCGGCAATACCGTCGTTCCATTGCGTTCCGCGTTAATGTGCCTGCTGCTTAATTAGTGTATTTTTTTCCTTTATAATTTATTTATTAATCAGAACGGAAAAGAGCAAATTATATTTTAACAAAAGATATTCTTATAATAAATATACAATAATAAAATACACAGTAATTAAACTAACAAACAAAAATTTAGGATACCTACTTTATCCTAATAATTAATAATAATAATAATATAAATAAGTACTTACATAACTAATTTTCTAATTAAGATTACTTGTACTGACATACTTTTACTGGTTTACTACAATATGGTATACCTAAGACTTATTACTACTTATTTCTTTGGCAAATTAATGTATAGGTACCTACCTACCTAACATTTTCATAACATCCTATTAATTATGTCGTAATTAAGAGAAATAATAAATGATTTTTACTGTTAACCACATTTTTATTTTCTCATTGTCCTGGATAAAGATGGAAATAAGATACTTGGAGAAGATCTGGAGAATGTTAATCACCTTGTATATTTAAATTTTTGTGGAAAATACGATAAATATAAATCAAAAATTGACTTGTTTGAGGATAATCCTCGGAAATTACTTCTTTAGCTGAAAGCTTATTTATTTATTACTTCAGGAAAGTACTGTATATCTTTTCTAAAGATATTTTTAATGTCTTTCGTTCTATTTTTCCGCTTCTTCAGACTATAAGAATTATTATAATACTAATTATCGACTTTGTAAAACTTTTTGAAAAATTTGAAGTGGGGCTAACTATTGCAGATATCGGAAATCGAAAAAAAAGTCCTTAAAGAGCTGAACATTTCCTTAAAAAATTTTCACCTCACAGAACACTACCACCAATATTTATAATTTTAACTTAGCGGTGAAAATAGGGCTAAATTACTAAAAAAAAATTATTTAAACCCATTAAATATGATTAGGTAATAAAAAAATTACATACCTACCTTTTGGATACTTTAATAAACGGTAATCCATTAGAAAAGAAATGTCCCATCATTTTTTTATTAGATATGATTTTATAATTAACTTATTTACTCAAGTTTTAAATTAACATAAAAACCCTGAGAATTTTCAAACGAAAAACCTTAGATTTTTTTCACTTCTTGGAGCCATTCTTCAAAACCTTTAGAAAACATCCCCTTCGCAAAAATTCAAAAATTTTGATTTAGCACTTTGGCACTTGTTGATTAGACTATAGTTCTAGAAAACGCCTTATGCACTTAACTGAAGCGCAACTAAAATTTCGCATTTTTTTTAGTATTATTTCGGTCGTATTTTAGGTATTATTTGAACGGAAAATATATGTCATTTCATTTGAAAAACATACCTATGTTTGCTTTGTAACTGTTTATTCGGCAACCTATATAATATAAAATAATTTAAAAACAAATATTTCAATATTCAAATTTTTGTAAGATTGTTTAGTTGTTTGCCCATACACCGTTTTCGTGTAACCACCCTGTATGTTGACGGCTTAAAGTATTTTTTGTATCTTTTTAACCACAAAGTACATATTTTTGATATGACTGCATTGGTAGAATTTTTCATATTGTAATACCAACAAGGGATGAATAATATAATTAAACTTCTAGGTACGGTACAAGCCAGGTAATAACAACTTTAGCAATTTCCAAAATTAACTAAGTAGCTAAGTATAAGTTCTGGTTTCTTGTTATATGTAGGTAGTACCTAGGTATAGGTACCTACTTCTATATATCTACATATAGAAACATTTAATATAAAATACAAAATACATTAGAACATTTTAAACCATAACTTGATACCTAAATACCTACATAATTCAATAGTTGAAATATAGTTAACTACCTATATGTAGTAGTAGAGGAAGTGTTGAAAAATTAGTAGGATTCAGAAAAAAATTTAAATGAAAAGTTACCTACTAGAAACGTATTTTAAATATAAGTAGATAAAATAAATTTTCCTCCGGTATTTTAATTTTTCTTAAAGACACCTTAACGTTAAGAGTAGGTTTTATTAATTATTACTACACTAATTTGCGAAATCTGAAATTTCCATGTGCCTACCTAACATAGCAAGCCATTGTCTGCTATGCTTCTCATCAGTTGGAAAAGTGTCTTGAAGCAAAATGGAGTCGTCGCGACGACGCTCGACAATTTACACACACACTTATTTACTCTGTGTCTGTCCCTTTTCACAATTTTTATTACCAGTCATATTCACATATATCACACTTCCAATAAGACGTTAACACCACATTTAAACAATTAGTATAATAACCATACCAAAAAGATTATAGGACTAATACCACTGTCCTAATACTTTATAACCTGTGAGCCATAAAGACAAGTAGGTGCATGGCGTATTTCCAGAGAGCCAATAAGCCAGAGAGCCAATAATAGTGTAAAGATTTGGGGTTGTTTACCACCTACTTTAAGTTGAAATGAGATAAACATAAATATTATAATATAATACATTTTATTTGCGCATTTTTTATTTTCTATTTCATTTCGAAAAACTGGCATCAATGACGCAAAAAGTAGTTCAGAATATGCGGTCAACTTCGGGTTGGGGTGGGTCAGGTACGCGAGCATATGTACTGCATCTCACTTTTAGGCCTCTCTTTCTGGCTCACGTCCCATCGCTTTGAGTTTCTGTCCCATTTAGGAGCGAGGAAATATAATATAAGCACTGACTATCTATTCACTTAATCTATGATTATATCTTCGAAGTAGATGCTGAAATATAATGAACCAAATAGTAAACTCAAAGACAATAAAATAGTACAATACAATACATAGCACATTTAATATGTACAGTAATTTATATGTCAACCTATATCAACAGCCTTCAAAAATTTGTATAACGCAACTAAGAACTAAATTTATTTCGCGCCTGATATTAAATATACCTACCGAATTACAAAACACACTCTAAACTTTGAGCGGGGACTTATGCCCTAATATTTCCCTTTAAATGTAAAGTTTCATTATACCAGCTTACGTTACTTTGTAATTTGTAATTCCTCGAAACAAATAACGCGTTCACCAAACTTTTACGTAAGTGGAAAAGTTATTCGCTTAATGTTAATATTATACTCCGAGTTGTAGGTATTTTTTATAGGAGTATGACCTTCGGAAATCTCCGGGAAAATAAGTAGCTAACCTAAACAGCAGCAAAGCTCCCGTTCAGAAAATATACTTCTGTGACCCTCGACCACAAAAGTAGGTCATTAGAAATTAATTTCCAGTGCAAATGTGTTCCCTATCAAGATGAAATAAAATCTGAACTGTTGCTATTAGAATAGGAACAGTTATACTTAGAATCCAAAGAAAGTAAACGCATATGCCTACTGGCGATGGAGATTTCCATCACTCAGGAAAAAATACTTTGCTCTTAGAAAAATTACCATATTATAAGAAAGTTCTTTGTATCTGTGTTATAGCGAGATGCATATGTCGCCCGAGTTATAATAATGCAAAATTAATTGCGAGTTGAATACTATATTTTGTCCACGACCATTGTATGTTTTTTATATTCGATGTTAATGAAATCATTCCAATTTGAGAAGAAACATTATTTACTGCTTGCTCCCATGTGTTCAGAGTCCAGTCCTACTTTATCATCATACACAACTTGATATATGTTTATCATATTCTTTGCAGTTCGCCCATATATATGGTGAAAGTCTTAAAACAGAATGACCATTTCTCTAAATTAACATATCAGCTGCGTATGGAATTTCTTGGGCTTTATAGGGTAAATGTTGTTTTGTTCTGCATATTGTAACACTTCAACACTGTAGTGGGAGCTATGACCATCGAGTATTAAAGTTACAGGACCATCGGGTTTTCTTGGAACAACTATTTCTAATAACCACTTACAAAACAATTCTGCGGAAAAGCAGCAACATTTTTCTTTAAAAGCAGAAATATTGTGTCTTACGCCTGTTAATTCAGCACAGGAGGAAAAAATGTGTCTTCAGCATTGGCACATGCTATTACTGACACATGTTCTCCTCTTCCTTTGGATGTTACCACATGTACACATCTACTTCCTCTTTCCGCAACACCTTTTTCTGGCATATTATTAATCTGGATACCGCTTTCGTCATTATTATATATAGTCATTATTATATATAGACCATTTAATTAATAAACTAATTAAATAGTATTTTTGAGGGATGTTTCTGAGTAAGTCGTAGAACTCGTTGACTTCCTCTCGATTCATACCTTTCGCACGCGCGAGTGAGAGGCCTCGGCTTTTCCGTGTAGATAATTCTTTGTGTCGTTCCATGAATGAATAGAACCAGTGCATACCTGCTGCTTCAGTTACCTCACCACGGACAGAGAACTTATTTTCGAGTTTTACTTCTTTACGGAAGCTGTAAGCAATTGTAAGAACTGTTTGCGCACTGGGAGCAAAACATGCTGCTTGAAGTTCTTTAATAGGATTTACCAGGCTCTTCTCATTTTGCTCTCCCAATGCATACGGCTTCCCCAACGCAACTTTCTTCGTATTATTCAACTCAAGTCGTCTCCTAAGGGTCCTGGATGGAACTTTAAATTGCCGGGATTCTGCACTAACTCCAAGTCTTAGATTTTATGCTCTCTACAGTACTTTGCAGATCTTCTCCTGACCATGATACAGGAGGACTTATGTTCTGTTTGCGTTTATACTTTCTAGCAATTCTGAAATGAAAATAATGCATTTTCAAACTTATATTGCGTCATTACACTGCTAGAAAATATGCGGCATATATGCTCCTTCGGATCGGGCAAATTTAAATTGTGCGCGCAAATTATGGCATTTTCTTAACCTCTAAGACAAGTAGAAGCAATATATGAAACGAAAAACTACCCAGTAAAAACGTTTGCTTATTATATTTGTGCCTAATTTATTTTTGTACACGAATTACTTAATAAATCACATTGAACTTGGCGGCCAAGTGGATGCAATATATACCGATTTCCGGAAAGCTTTCGATCGGGTTGACCACAGCCTTCTCTAAATTAGCATCTTATGGTATTATAGGTAATTTATTGTTGTGGCTTAAATCATATTTATATGGAAGAACTCAACTTATCAAAATTAATGGTTTTGCATCAAATGAAATTAAGGTGACATCAGGAGTGTCTCAAGGTAGTCACTTGGGTCCAATTTTATTCTTGTTATTTATAAATGATATTTCAACCAGAATAAACAACAGTAAATTTTTATTATTTACGGACGATTTAAAAAATGTTTTGAATGTGATGATTGTTGTAAAATACAGACCGATCTGAACTCCTTGATGTTATGGTGCTCACTGAATAATATGGAACTGAATTATTCGAAATGTCAAGTTATTACATTTTCTTCTAAGAAAAACAAAATTGAATTTGATTATTCTATTAATAACTTAATATTGGAAAGGGTTAATTATATTACTACTGTGGGCATTAAGTTAGATTGCATGCTGCGTTTTGACCTTCACATTGAAGATATAACAAGGAAATGTTTCTCTATGAGCGGTTTTATCAAAAGGCAAACCAGTGAGTTTACTGACATACATTCTTAAACTTAACATAAATAAAAATGACTATAATTACAATGAAAGGCTTGATCTACTTGGATTTAATTCCTTACGATATAGACGAACATGTAATTATATTAAATTTGCTAACAAATTGTTTAATGGGAAAATCGATTGTAGTGAATTGATATCTTTACTTTCTTTACGTATTCCTAATTATGGTACTGTTTTACATGCCACTTACCATCGTACTAATTTTGGTTTTCATAGTCCCATAAATAATACTGTTAACTGCATTAATAATCTTCCATATGATTTTGATATTTTTACAGCTTCTTGGACTCAATTAATGCATTTAATTAGGAGTAATATGCAATGGACTTAGTTAATCTATACTATTATTATATATTAGTGAATCTTCTTGTGTAGATTTATACACTTAGTTTATTTTTGTTCCTATTCATGCTTTCTATTTCTTTATTCTTGTATTCTTTTTTTTTATATCACCACTTGTAATTTATATGTTTTGTATTCTTCTCACTTTTGGATGGTATCAATTGGGATCGCCTGTAGATACAACATTGTTAATAAATAAATAAATAAATATTACAATAATTTGACGAGGTGTCTACGGGACCCAAATTAAGCAAGCACTTACCACTTGTGATATTTTCTTAAATATTTCGTTGTACATGATAAATCTACCGGGAAACAACACAGCACACTTATGTATTTAACTGACATTCTACACAAGCGCTTCCACTATATGGTGGATTATTATTTAGCTATTAACGTGGGGTATATACCCTCGAGGGGCGTATATACCACATTTACCCTATTCCCCAACCATGTTTATTAAATCGCATTTGGACGCGTGCACAGGAATAACAATATGTTGTAATTGTAGCCACTCAATAATTTCCATACTGAATTAGGATTTTTCTCATTCAATCTGCTATGACAAGTATCTCGCAGTCTTTCTTTGTGCCGATCTCGGGTAAGCTGTTTTATTTTTTTGGAAAAAAAGTTACGCGCCGGAGTCACAAAATAAACTTGGATTAAATTAGTCAATTAAAACAGTATAATTTTTTTAAATTTCATCCCGTCCTTAGTGTCTTATTAAAAATAGAATTGTGAACGTTATATTCAAATTATACGTTAGTATCTTAGGAGGTATATTACTGTATTTCCTATTTTCTCATATAAGGGATAAATTTAATCTTAAGAAAACACATTCACAAAATATCTACATTATTAATTCCTTAGACGGCATGGCGCCAGAAACACCCGTCGGAAATAAAATATATCGAGCATATCGTAAAATAAATATATCAAACCATAACTCACCCTATTTGCTTGGATTTTAATAAAACCACAATGAAAAAAGTGCTAGGTAGTCCAGTTTCTCCTGAATTTTATATATACCATACTCGAAATTTATTAGAACGTAAAAATTATCGGTAAGAAAGGATCCATAATATTGGGGATACGGATATGGATACTCAAGGATCTTCGGATATTTCTAAAATTGTGGCGACCCAGTATTTAATATCGAGTCTATTTTAAATAATTCTTTGCCATCTACTTATTCAGGGAGCAGCATCAGGCAAAATCAATAGTGGAAGTAAAATCACGGTCGAAAGATGCTGATTTTTCGATTTTGTGTTTGATGATTTGATGTTCGTAGATGTGCGTATAAGACCAGAGTTCTGGGTTTTCTCCTTAATAGTGTCGAGGTCAAATAATGAAGTAATGCTGAGATATGCATCAGTCGGCGTAAGAGTGATAGGGTGTAGGATTATCTACTCAACTGTGTTTTACAGCTGCAGTATTGAAGCTTAGTGTGGTATGGTACTGGCACAGCTTACCTACTGGTGGGAAGTGTTCACTGTTCAGTCGTGGTTTATCTATTGGTTCAGTCTCAGTCGTTCAATCTTAGTCCTCTGTGACTGTAATACCGAGAGTTGCTCTATATTATTATCAATACTTATTTCAAATTTATAAAAGTGTTCCTTGACTTGATGTTTGTTTAATTAAGCTGGACCATTAGACTTTTCATTTTCAAATAAATTTTGCTGGAATTTAATAAAGTCGGAGAGAAACTATATTCGACACCCAGTTTTTATGAATCGAGGATAGAAATGCACATTAATAGGAAGCGGTCAAATTAATTTATTATACTAGGTGTGTTTTAGCATACATGTTAGTTTTCCGCGATACGAAATGTATTATAACTTCCAGAGGTCGGACGAAGTAATACTGAGATAACACAGCGTTCGAGTGGTAAAAGCATGAAGTTGCTTCTTATTTCAAAAAACCATCCAGTAAAATAACTATTTATTAAGAAATAAAATTAAAAACAGAAAAGCACCAAACTCTAAATTAATCGTTTGCAATTTTGGAAATAACGTCTCAAGTAAGCAAATTATATTTCCATTTCATTTCTCTCGAAATATCAGATTTTTTTATTTCCGGTTTTTCGAAATATTTACATAGTATGAAGAGGACCAAAATAATTATGGGACCAGTGTATTCGTCTACGAAAAATTTGATATATGCGATTAAATTCATGGTGCTAGGGCGTAATTTTGTAATGTTATCCGTATAGACAAAATTATTTTAAGACGCCACTGTATTTGTTTGAACAAATTTGGAATATGCCAGTGAATTAAGTGTATCATGACGTTATGTTTGATACTATATGAACTTAGGTCTATTTCCGGTTTTTGCTTCATCACACATAATGTATAGAGACAGAAATAATTTCGGACGCCACTGTATTCCTCGGCGACAAATTTGAAGTATACCATTAACCTAAGGATATCATGACGTTATTTAAAATATGAACTTTTTTCTATGTCTGATATTGTAATGTCTAGCGACGAAAATAATTTCGGACGCCACGGTATTCTTTTGCAACAAATTTGAAGGATGCTATTGAGCTGTGGGAGACATGATATTATTTTCCTTAAAATATAACTTTTTCTATTTCAATTTTTTTCTATTTGCTTTATCACACGTAATGTCTAAAGACGGATAATTTCGGACGCCACTGTATTCCTCTGCGATAAATTTGGAGTATACCATTGAACAAGGGTATCATGACGTATTTTCCTTAAAATATGATTTTTTTTGTGCCGGAAAATCTTCAGAGTGCTTTATCAATCTGCTGTTTCAAAACAAAAGCCCCAAGACAAAAGCTGCACAAACATATGTGTTTGTGTAACACATGGCTTGAAATGTTGTTGCTGCAATGCTCATCCTCCATATCAACCTGAATGCCGCGTAGCCGGGCTCTAGCAAGCCCGGCAAGGATCCCTCAAACACCCGACATGACACCCCCGGGGGTAATACACACCGTCGAAGAAAGACAAGAGCGCCAGAAGGAAGGCTCTGCCGGTAGGGCCCATCAGTCAGGACCGGGGGAGGCTGCGTAACTTCACGTGACGCTGACCACATTTGTAGGGAGGGTCACGTGAAACGCACCTGACCCTTACCCCTTACGAGGCGGTCTCGGCCTACATAGATATTAGGGGTAAAGAGCGATGGTACCTCGGAATATGCCTCAATATTACCGAGTAAGATTTAAATTCTTTATATAAAGAGGAAATTTTATTCTCATTGTTCGGCTTCTATCTATCTGTCCACGTTCTCTGGCATACAAAAGCAAGACAAAGGAATTTCATTTAGTAAAATTAAATTGGGGGTCAAGATGAGGATCTTTCGAGTCAGCGAATAACGTTTATTTTAATATAGCAGCGGGATCAAGTCAGCGCAAGTATTAATATTTGAGATGTAGTAAGAAATGATAAAGATTTTTTCCATCTAATTCGAATTAAATTAACCAGACAGGGATATGTTTTCGTAAATGGTGTTTGACTTGACTTAATTCCTAGTGAAATGTGTCCATAGTAATTTATATTGTTCTGTTTCGTGAAAGAATTCGTTTTCATGCCGAGTGCCTTTTTGTGTTTGAACGATTTATTGAATAACGATTTCTACTACATTTCTGTGGGCGAACTAAAAAATCGTCGGTATTAAAAAGCCACGGGGTTAAATTCGACGTGCATTTCACGCAGGGCGATCGCGTTTCAGTTTAATGAATAGCAATTTAGAACATGAGATTTTAAAGAGAAGTAAAGGTTTGGGCAGTTCGTTTTCCCAAATTGTGTGGAGCGGGATCCAATGAATTGTATTAATTTCCGAACACACGTCTAGAAGGCTAATTACAGCTCCAGTGCTTTGCCGGAACCGACCCTTTCATTTAATTTTGGGGGATGTTGTGGATAATCCATGAGGTTGGCCAAAAGGGTACATGGTGGTGATCATATACAGTGGATTTATTTTGAAATAATTAATACTTATAGTAAGTACTTCCAATCTGTTCTGTCGGCTATAATTTTTAAGTATTGTGGAACATCAAAGTGTACAGAATAAATAACAGTTGTGTCACTGCTTTCCCCTTTCTCGCAGACCGCCCGCGGAGAGCGAGGAATCCAGCGCATATACAGTGCGTCAGGATCTCGCTGCGAACAGTTAGTAGAGATTTTTTGTACAGAATAGACCAGAAATGTGAAGCGATATTACATTATATTAACATGCCTACAGTATAATGTTCAGTAGATGGTAGCACAACAAAGCGTGGAAGTGGATTATCATTTTTCCGGTGTCCAAAAATGAAGCTAAGTGAATTTGCATTTGTTTCAATTGGTATATTTTGCGATAAACTCAATCAATAGTACTCCTTTTTTTTAGGATATGCTATAATGAACAGAAAATAATTTTATTTTTTAAAAAGTTTATTTAGATATTTCGCCAATTTAACTAACCCGATATAATTTTTGTTCATTCGTTTGAGACAAATCGGTTCATAAAATCGATAGTTCGACATTTTGGATTCGCCATTTTGATTTACAAACAATTTGGCGCCCGCGCCCGTGACGCAAATGTTTGTAACGTAAATAAATTCCGTTCCATTTTATGGCTAATGTTTGAATTCCTATTTCAAATATTTGAAATAAAACCGCGCGACCTTGTAGAAATTTACAACGACTCACCATCTACCGTTACCCCTACCTTTCCGTCCCGCTACAAGCACATTTATACGCGGGATCCACAAAAATCATTCATTTTTTCTGCCGGCTTGTTTTAGCCTGTCGACCTTACGCTCTCGAAGATATATCTTCGTTGTTGGTGCAGTGATTTAAAGTTACCAGGTACAGTCAACAATATTTTATTATTATTAAGAGATATGTGTAAATGTTCTACTGCTGGGCCGAGTAATTAAGGCTTTGTGAGAACCTCAAAATAGGTTAAGGCCATATTAAATTTTACGGTTTAAACAATAGCAACTACTTGGAGTGAGCTGTGGGCACAAGAGCCACGTATATATTTTTTTCCATTTTGGTATATGATTACCACTTTATTTTTTTTTTTGAATTAAATATATATTTAATTTAAATTTGAATCGTTCGATTTTGGACTACCTACCTGGTGATTTTGAATCACTGCTACTGTTTTACCGAATGGTAGCATGCTTTAAGTTTTTTTAAAAAGATATTACTTCGACGGCGTAAGCCATAGGTATTCGCTTATATTTAGCACAGCAAAAAGCAGCATTTATTTAAATTTTTTAATTTTTATTTAATCCCTCAGACAATCCAATTGTAAATTTTAATTTTAATTTAAGAATCACTGTGAACCATCAACTGGTAATATAAATATTTTTGTAATATATTGTTTTTAAAAAATCTTTATCTTTTATTTCTCTGGGAAAAGTCTGAGTCACAAGAGGTCACAGCTGATAATTATTGGCTATCATTTCTGCGGTCTTATGTACTATTAAAGTACTCTTGACCTGGCGTCCAAGTATTTTTTTACAAAATTTTAAGTAGAAGTAGATCAAGCTGGTCATTGTCAAGCGGTGATTTTTCTGGTGATATATCTAAAGGTATCTAAAGGTATCTATCTAAAGGTATTTGCTAAAGGTGCAAGCCTTTAGCAAATCCACTTATCCACGACCTCCGTATTTAACTGAGCAGCCGATAGGCAACAAAGAAAAAAATCATTACGTAACATCTCCTGGATGAGAGGCCCTTTAATTAAGGTAATGTAATTAAAGAGGAGAAGTGTTACATGTTATTTATTCTGTAAACTTTGGTGGAATTTATACTGTACAATATGAGTCGTTTCGGGAAACTTTCGATCAATACCGCATACATAACTCAATTACAAAATATAGAAGATCTGTTAAAGGAAACTGGAGAATATTACAAAGAATATGCAGTTAAAACAATCTGGAATTCAACTGCGAAAATTATTCAAAATAAATTTTTCAGTGAGGACAATATTAAATTTGATCCTTTTACCGTTATAACTTTTAACATGAAACACGTGATGCAATAAACAGTAAACGCAAGGAGTTACAAGCTCTTCCTGAAAAAAGAAAGGTTTCCTCTGTAGCCAAAGACAAGAAATATATACTTAACATGGCAAAATTGTGTATTATAGAGGCACCAATGTGAATTAGCTCGGAGAGGAGGAGAAGCAGTAGACTGTAAAATTTAGCATTTTAATGAAGGAAAAAAGAGAAATGGAACTAACAGGGAGAATTAAATATACAGTTCAATTTTTTCAGACGGCATAAAGTGGATCTTAAAAATTAGTAGACAGCAAATGGATGACAAAACATTGTCCCCTGAATTTTGTGCCAGTTTTTTTCTGTTTCTACTTTCCTTGATTGAAACCACTAAATAACCATCCGCTTGTCAGGGTACATGAAGGGTGATCACATTCACAGCACTTTAAAATATCAGAAACTCCCTTTTTTCAATATTCATATTTATCTTGAGAGGGTCGCCATCTTAAGTAAGTTATATCGTCATGTACAGTGCCGTTCAATTGAAACTAAACGACTCTGATAAGAAATTTTGGAAATTTTCCTATTGTGAAGCAGGCTTTTGTAAACAGATCACATTCAAAATTATTTTAGGTTGAAGTATCTGTCAGTTATAGGGTGACAGCATTTTATATACAGTATTTATTCAGTACAGTAAGTTCTCAGTTAGTTTGTTAATTTAATGAATTTTTTTACAAGAGACGTCCCATATAGATTTTCCTTAAATCTATATGGGACGTCTCTTGTAAAAAAATCCATTAAATTAACAAACTAACTGAGAACTTAAGAAAATTACTATGAATTAATATTTGGTCCAAGCACCATTCGCGTTTATAACTTTTTGAAGCCTATTTCTCATAGACAATATTAGTGTCCTGGTGTAATCCTCGCCAATATTTTCCTAGGCATTTTCAATCGCCAACCACGGTTCTTCTACGTTCGCTGGTCGGAAATTTCTGTTATGTCTTCATCCATTTGTGCCCATACATTTTCTATCGGATTTAAATCCGGCAACTTAGAGGGCCAAGGCAAAGTGTTAATATGGTTTGTATTCAGCCATTCAGTAACAACTCGTGATTTGCGAATAAAGGAATTATCCTGAAATATAAATTTAATTGAAATATGGAAAAAGGAAAGAGAAAATAAAAATATTTTCCTGCTGGAAAGTGAAGTTCTCGGGATATAAAATGGAATCGGAAGGTAACATAACATATTCCAAAATGCGAGCGTAGCTTTGACCAGTAAGACGCTCTCTGATTCTCCAAATAACACCTGCTCCTTGGCAACATATCCATGCCCACACGTTAATAGAGAAGCGACCACTACGAGCTGTAGGATTTATATAGCGCTCTTCATATCGGCAATTTCTTGGGCGGTATTTCTTGGGCGGAAAAACTTTTTCGACAAAAAAATTGTGTTGTCCCAAAAGTCCTGTGTCACACCGACAAATTGGTTAGCAAAGTTTAACCTCTGCTCCTTATGCCGTGGCAACAGAGCAGCAACTTTATTTGCAGCCGAAAAATTCTTCAGCTCGGATGCTCTGATACGTCGTCTTACGGTTTTCACCGAAGCAGGAAAATTTGTTAAGAAGCAGGCAGTCACTGCTGTATCAAAATGATTCTGTCGGAGGTGGTCAAGGACGAGTTCGTCTTCCTCCATAGTACTGAATTTCTGACGGCCCCCTATATGGACGTACTCAACAGTTCCTTCTGCATTCCATTTTTGCTTAATTTTGTAAATGCAACCTTTACTCACATTCAAAGTATCTGCAACTGCTTGCATTGACCATCCGTTCTGCAGTAACATCACAGGACTCATTTTTTGCGGTTCAGTTAAGCGCGGCATACTAATAATAATAATTATTATTATAAGGAAAACTTATAAGGAAAAAATAGAATATAACAAAATATAGAATAATTATTAGTAAACTGAAAAATAAATTTGACAATCAAGTTTTGATTTTAATTTAAGCCTGTTTCACATTAATTTAAATTCGTTTACTTTCTATTGAACGGCACTGTACGTGTAATAACTTTTGCGGTTTCAATGTAGGTACCAGAAGCTTAACTACGTATTAAGTAGATTAAAAAGCCTCTAGAAAAAGTATATGTAAATCTGACTTTTCAGCTCGACAGCAAATACATTAAAGCGCCCTTGGTCGGGATGCTGATCCTCTGCCTTTCTAGCACAATGTGGATCAAGGCAAAGGCGTACATCCCACAATAAAGGTGCTCGTAAAATTTCTTGCAAGTCATTTTGCATTCAACCGAACGTTTTACGGACTTCGTGGTTTCTATAGGAGGGTCAAATTTCGGAAAGTGATTTTATCAGTAAATATAAATCCGATTAGATGGTCTGTATGCATTATACAGGGTGAAAATAAATATTTAGTTACATTTTTGTGCTTAATTTGCCAAAAAATGACATCCGTTAACAGATACTTGTATGAAATTAAGTGTAAATGAATAACAATAGCCTAGGTCTCGACTTCGACACCGAGCAGAATAATCCAAACTCTGTCACCGAGTTGGACCCTGCTCGGTTGAAAGCCCACCTTCGGAAAGCTGGAAATACACTTCGTTTTCAGCAGCACAGGGATAAGCCACTGCACGGAGTCTACTATAGAAATATAGAATACTTAGGCTTATCCCAAAAGCTGACCTTTAGCTTTTTGAGGTCAGCTGGGCTGAAGTCAGAGACCGAAGGTTTTATATTAGCTTGCCAACAAGCCTGACATAGTCCTCCTCGACCACCAACTCAAGACGATGTTCGTTATAGTTTTCGGCTCCGGCCGAAAAGAACATCGTCTTGGAAGAGGAGGAGAAACGGACAAAATATCGAGATTTACTCTCTGAACTCCGCAGGCTGTACCCAGGTTATTCTGTTAAAATAGTGGTTCTTATTATTGGCTCTCTCGTAGGTATGCGACAATCATTGCTCTCAGAATTAGGAACCATCCCAGCATGCCGTCAATCGGCAGAAGTCATCGCTGGGAAGATGCAGAAGGCCGTCATACTTGGCTCGTTGCGTCTACTCAGGCTGGAGGGACTCTCTGGACTAGTCGAAGGCCAGGGGGGACTTACCAGCACAAAAAAACAAAATAATAATAATAATAATAATAATATGAATCTTAATTCACAGAAACAGTTATAGTTATAAGTAATGTTTTTGCGAGGTTTTCACCGCTAATATAAACTTATAAACCTGATCCTGAAATTAAAATATAAGCAGAGTGACTAGCAATTTGTGACAGGAAACAG
Source organism: Tetropium fuscum (assembly GCA_964058915.1). NCBI lineage: Eukaryota > Metazoa > Arthropoda > Insecta > Coleoptera > Cerambycidae > Tetropium > Tetropium fuscum. Next base: position 824,123 of record CAXKVY010000556.1, on the reverse strand, counting down.
GGTAGTTATAAAATGTAGATTTCACCTATAAAGCAGAAGCCTACATATACGTATAATATGATAGAAAACTCCCATATTTCCGGCCGCTTGTGCAAAAAAACATATTATTCGCACAGCTAATCGTTTTGTGTTTAACTGATAGATCAATATCCCATCACATGGCATATAATATATTGATATTAAAAATAAACATCACATTAATCTCCTGTTATATTTTATTTAATACCTAGGTAAATATTTTCTCTCTTTATACGCGATATAACCAAATAAATCAATACCAGAACATCACAAATACAATTATATGAATGAATACAATTGTTGGCGATGTATTTTCAAATCGTTAATTTTCATAACCCTTTTATTATTTGCATGAAAATTGAAAATGCATACTTATATGTGACATCGAAACATGGAAATAATTGTCTGGCTTTTTTATTAACGTAATTTTATTGTATATTATCAATTAAAGACTGTGAGAAGAAATCTTGGGTTTGTAGCAATTCATTACATAGATAAATAATCAAAGACAAAACAGTTACCAGTTGTATATCTGGATATATATACGGAAACGAATCAGTTAGAAGTTCATTCTGAATTCTGAAGGTCCTCAATAAATGTGAAAGAACTTGTTACTAAACTTGTTACAACTTGTTATAAAAGCCATAAAAGTTTAATATATCAACTAGTATCTTACGTGAATTAGTCCAAGCATTCTAGGCAACGGGGGTAAAATCCTACCTGGTTAAAAAAAATATGGTCGTATAGGAAATTAAATTTCAATATGTTTCTATTTCTTTCAACTTGCGCCTGAATGGCGAACTTAACCTAAAAAATTGGCGCAAAGTTACCAAAAACGTTTTTTTGTAAATAATTCTTGAGTAAATTCTGTGGAGTTTCATTCGAACTGATGAATCTAAAGTTTTGATTACATTCTAATTTAACAGTATTCAGTCCTTTATTGGTTCTTCCCTTTTGTAATAATATTCTCTTGTAATCAGATATATATATGCCTTCAACTTTTGTTGTTTCGCATTACCAAATTCGGAATAGATCTTGAGATAATCTCCGTTCTTATGAGAGTTGTATTTTTCCGTAGAGTCTTTTCTACCCTCCAAAATGCTCTGTAGGCGGGTAAGAAACTATGACCTCAGACGGGGTAGGTCACCTGAATTTCTTGAAGCCCTCTTGGAGATTTTACTTTTAACCAGTAGTATAGAGGGCATGAATTACAGGCGAATTTTTATTCTGCTCCCACAGCCATCGCAAAATAGTCTCAAAAGTTTTACATCTTCATAGTTTAAGGAATCCAGATGAGCCAGAAGTGCAGACCCAACTTCAACTGAACCTCTTCCTGCTAGATCTTCTGTCCATGTATAAAATGTTGGAGATTTTGATTTCATTCCAACGTAGCAAAAAACATACAAACTGACTTGATGGGAGTAAAAGGCATCTGAAATAGGGGTACGTGGAAGAGGTTGCACCTGTTGCATGTCGAAACAGAATGTAATTGAATTTGGAGGGTTTTGTTTCGCCAGCTCATAAAAAGCCTTTGATCTTTTATTGTGAACTCTTAGCTCAAGGATGAGTTCAGATCTCTTTTTAGCGTCATATGTAGCCTTGATGTTATGCTTAAGGCGAGTACACAAGGAGCAATAATCTGCAGCAGGTGAGTTGAAACCTATGTTAAATTTTCTAAAGAAAATTCTTGAAAATATAGACAAGCTACACTGAAATCTTTCTTCAAATAAACTTCAAATAATAAACTTTGTGAAGTTTTGTGATGCTTAAATTACCTGGCAAATAAATTTTTTGAGATTTTGAACGGTTGCAGTGGCTCTCGGTTCCTCTTAAATCTCCAATAAATTCAGTAATGTTGAGTTTCTTGTTCCAATTTTTTGGATATTTTATAGCCACCAAGATTCTCTTTGGGTGCTTTTCCTTCTTGAATAGTTTTTGCAACGGTATTAATACGATTTTTCGTAATACCCAAAGCTGCACTTCTGACATACTCTGATCGACTTACTATCCCTGGTTTTCAGGTGATAGGTGATATTAGGAGACCTAATTTTAGGTTCGTTTTTCACAGACAGATTCCTCGTTACTGCACAAAGTTCAAACATATGACAAAGTTTGACTCCTATGTAGTTTTATCAGGAATGTTATAAAATTTCTTACGAATAGCTCTAATATCATTCCTTCCAAGTTGTTATACATGTAACTCTTACCGTCATGATTGCAAGGCTGTTCAAATTTCGTTAAAAGTAGATCTTTATCAATATACTACATCTGCTTTTGTAATTTCCTTTTTTGAGGCGTTTGCGGAATTTTAGAACGTCTTCCTCGGCTGCCTGTTGCAGAAACCTATTTTAAATATAGTTTAAACAAAAATAGGTTAGGTCGAAAGAAAACCAACAACAATCCATATAAGTTATTAAAATAAAAATCAGGATTACCTACCTTCTTCTGGCACAGATATATCCATTTCTCCCGATTCCTCCATTTTCAATAGGTAATCGCTTTTAATAGAAGATTCATATGAACGTCACGAATTACTGTTGTTACAACAAGTGACAGCTGTTCCACTGACTAAAAAACATCCCGTCATGCCATCTACACAAAAATAATCGACTACCTCCATCACGTGATATGGGTAGTCGGTTGTTTTTAGTATAGATGGCGCTACTGGATGATCACAATTCGTGGCGCCAAATTCAAAAAGTTTAGAAATGATTTTACTGCAAATATTCGCACCAATACACGTGGATATGTGGTATAAAATAAAAGGTTTAAAAAACGAGTAGTACTGCTTCTACTAACTTACCAGTAAAATATGTATTTTCATGATAATAAGAATGGGACGAAAACTCAATATTATTATCAAACAATTTATTAATCAGAACAGAATACAAGAATAAAAATATTATTTTACATTATACATAACCATACTTTTACTATCGGTTGGCGGTTATTTTTTGTATTTTTTTTTCATTTCACTTTTAATCTAAACACTATAAATCTATTAATCAATTTAGTTTTTAAATTATGACAGCTCAGAATGTGAGGATCTTCAACCACCATAAAGTTGCCCAATAAAAATTGGTTTGGATTGTTAGTTTCGTCTCTATTTTTTATGTTTTCCTTATATTTTCGAGAAATATATTCTAATTCAACTGTCCACTAGTTTAGGTGTCCACTAATTTTCCCTACCAATCTTTGTTGATCATTCTCTTCTCCTATTTAGATCACGGAGAAATACCCTTATCCCAGCCCCCTTCCTAGTGGAATTGTGACACTCAGGTACACAACATCCCTCGTACACGTGATTGCTAATTTGCTTTGGCGCCTATCCTTCTCAGGATACTTTTGCCGGATTTTTATATTTTCTGTTCAGCTTTGTTCAAGACATTTCCGTTTTCTGTCTTTTCGCCTTCGACATATGATTTGAGATTTTGAAGGATTTGCAGGTGTTAGTTTATTAGTTACTGGTTAGTTGTTATGTTACATAAGCGTTTGGGCTGAAAAGCGTTGGTACAAATTTCTAATTCTACGTTAGTAAGTATTTTGTGTGTCTTTTATAATTTATATTTTATTATTATTTTTGTCTTAGATGCCTCTTTTTCTTGGTTTCTGTTTTTATTTTTTATGTTTTAATTGTTTTGTTTGATTTTTATTTTTTCATGCTCTTTCATGCTTTAAGCGTTATTTGGTGTTATTTTGCATTTCTTTTCTGTTTTATTTTTGATTTTTTCATATTCAGGTTTTGGTTATTGTTTATTAGTATCTATGGGGATTTGACGCTGAGGTATGATTAGGGGGCGTAGACATAGTTAACTGATGGCAGTTTTGGCGGATTTCTAAATTTTGGTGTAATTGCTGTGTGTATTGTTGGATTTGTGTGCTGGTTTAGTCTGTTAATAAATGGTTGTATGATTTTTGTTTCTATGAATTGATCTATTGTTAGCATGCCTGTTAATTGATGTAGTGTGGTATTCCTGGTTTTCGTGGATAATCTAGTGTTTGTTGCTAGCCGTAGTGCTTTATTTTGTTTAATTTGGAGTCTTTTTTGTTGATGTTTAGTGATCCAGGGATACCACACTGCTGCTGCATACGTGATGATTGGCCTAATGTAGGCTTTATATAAAAGTATGGCTCTTTGCGTATTGGCTTGAAGCATTATGTTCGCTATTTTTGAGCTTCTAAATCCTACTTTACGTTTAATTTCATTTATTTGTTTAGCAAATTTATACTGCCTGTCAATATTTACCCCTAGATATTTAAGTGCTGTGATGTTCTTGATATTTATATTATTTATTGTAATTTTAGTGTTCGTGGGATCTTTCTTCCTCGTGAAGACAACGACTTGGGTCTTAGTCTCGTTTACGTTTAACCCCCATTTGTTGTAATAGTTCACTGTTTCGTTAGTTTGCTGTTGCATTAGTTTTTGTAGTAGTTTTGGGCTCCTTGTCTTGGCTAATGTGACCGTATCGTCAGCGTATAATGCTACAGTAGTCCTATGGTCTTGTGGGTGTGGGAAATCGTGGGTGTAAAGGTTGAATAATGTTGGTCCGAGTGCGGAGCCCTGTGGTACGCCGGCTAACACTGGGCGGGGTGTGGATATACCCTGTTTGACTGCGTCATTTTGAGTTATTAAGTCCTATTAGCTCCTAGAAATAACGTTTTGAGTTCATGTTTCTTTAGACACAAAGCCAATAACACAACAATCAACACAACCTCAATTTTTAATCACAACTTGCCTATTCAATATTCTGATTTCTACATCTGCACAAATATTTGAAGCTCACCTTTGAGTTTTTCACAATGAAGAATGGTAGATTTACATTGCAGTCACAATTTTGCGAATATAAACAACCTACAAATGTCAAAATCTGAGTGACTCACTCAATTCTGAACTAAAATGGCGGCACCAATCAGAAAGTGGCAACGCCTTGGCCAGACTCTCATTAAAGGGTCTCTACTTTATCCACTTTATATAAATAAAGTGGAATTATCTTGTTTTCGGTGAAACAGGAATTTAAAATGTATTCCATTGGATTTATCTACTATTGTTTGATTGCCTATATCTTAAGACAAATTTTTAAGGGCGTTTATCCGGTTTAGCTCAATTCGGACTTTTCGAATGCATTTATCTGACCCCAATGACTAATAATCCACACTTAACTATTTTTTCATAAAAAATTGATTTATCTGGTTTTGTCTGATTGCTCCACAAGTATGGGGAGGTTATAGTTCAGTTGTAGTTCTAAGTTCTAGGGAACCTGATTTTTTACGGTATTTTCGATATAACTAGAAAAGTACCAAATATATCGAAAAATATTGTAGAAGCCCTTTGATAGACTTTTTTAATGTGTACAACTTCTTTATTTAACTTTTAACGATAGGAGGTACAGTTTTTTACAAAAGTCATTTACAAAAAAAAGGCTTTTTGCAACTTGCAATTTTTTTAGGTTAAGTTCGCCATTCAGGAGCGAGTTGAAAGAAATAGAAACTCATATTTAAATTTAATTACGTCTATATTTTTTTTATACAGGTAGGGAATTCTTGGAGAATGCTTGGACTAAATATATGTATGGCCTAACATAATTATGTATATTGTAATAACATTTTTTGTTTTAACAGATTTTAGTAGATTAAATTTAATTAACAAGAAACTCCTCAACTATTTTTAGGCTCTCTAAAAATTATCCATCCACTACGGGTGGGGATGATTTTGAAATATTCATGATTTCGGAAAAAAATCCGGTAATAATGCAAGCACTATTACTAGTGAAAACATCTGGCATCTTCAGTGACACTAATAGAGTCTGACTGCTCCAACTTTTGCCTCTAATGTACGGGATGTGAACAGCGAACTGCACGTAAATAAATTAACTGCAATTAAGCGTAAAAGCCTAGGTGCTTACGTCAATTGCCGATAAGTAGTGACTTTGATACTTTGAACGTTCCGCAATCAATATCTGGCAAAAAGTGTATCCCTAACCACTAATTAAATCCTGATCCTATACATGCTTGGCCCTGTCTAGCTAACGGGGCGGACGAGTCTTTTTATGGGAGGCCATAATGAAGCCAGAGGCCAACGTGAGTTATTTTCTAATTCTCTTGCAAAGGATATAATATGCTAATTTCCATCGATAATTGGTGCAAAAATGCACCTGCGTAGACTTTGCCTGGAATTTTAACCATGCCAAGTAGAATATCCATAAAAATATTTTTTCCGGTATGCTATCAAACGGAATTTATATTTTATCTCGCCATATATTTGCTAATGTTGTAGATATCGATTTGAAATTTTGCCACATTTAAATATGAGCAAGTCTCCAGATATTAAACTTTATACAAGCTATAAGAATCAATGACAAAAAGAATGGCGAATTTAAAAAAAATCCGCGTTCAGCACAGTACACGTGATAGAACTGAATACTTCTTCACCGTTGAGAGAGAGTGAGAGTGAGAGAGAAAGAGGAGAGAGAGAGAGGGAGAGGTATTGTACATATTGACTTTATGGTCTGACACATATGTTCGTGGTTCTAAATGGTGTAGATTTCTCGAGAAATCAATCGTTGTTCCTGATTTAGCTGTGGCAATGTTCTAAATCCGGTCGTTCTTCATATCTAAACCGAATTTCTGACCAAGAAAGTGAAGTAGTGGCAAGGACGCACCCTCCGCATAAAGATCATCATCCATTTGGATCAGATTCGAAAGCCCAATCCAGACATATCCAGCAGGATATGCATAAGTAATATTGTGTTCTGGTTCATTCCGATTCTATCACGGTCGTTTACAAATTATATCAAAATTGCTTTCCGCTCTAGAACACTTGTGGGGGATCGTTGCCCAAGTCAAAGCTGCATTCGATATCTGTTTCTCATTATATCAAACTTGGTTTCCGCTTTAGAACACTTGTGGGGGATCGCTGCCCAAGTCAAAGCTGCATTGGATACCTCTGTTTCTCGCTCTCTCTCCCTCATAAAGAAAAGCAATGACACCAGTATTTAAAAATCCTCCTAAATACCCCTCATTGAATTATGTATACATCCCCTGACACCCCGCCACTAACAAAATAACAAAATACATTTTGAAAAAATAAAAAACTGAAAAAACAACAAAAAATTAAATACGTTACTAAAAACATTAATAGTAGTAAAATAAAAACAAAAAAAACAGATAAAAATAAAAACACAATGAATTAAAAGAGGTCCAAAACAGAAACAAACACAAAAAGTAAGACCCACAGAAAACTATCACTAACATAGACTTAAGGATTATGCGAACCATGCTTTTATATCCCCTTCTGCTTTGTTAACTAACAGAAATAAATTACTTCGCTATTAACACCCGCAAACTCCTGACAACCCTCCCAAGCCACATACTGAAAACTAAATGAGATACCAACCATAACACCGAAAAGCCTAGAGCAGGTCACAATTTAATAACAAGTCAAACGGATAAAGTATCGCAGGACGATAGAATCCAAGCATTTGCCAAATCACATACGCGGCTAAAGAAATTCAAAAATTCCAACCATTGCGCTATATTTTTTCTGTGGATTAAAAACTGTTGAAATTCGCATTTCTCTCGAGAACTGATTATTGTTGTACGTAATTTTTCAACCGCTTCAACATCACACCTTTTTTAGAAAAGTTTTTGAGTAATTTGGAAATTTGATTCTTACTGAATTGATTATTATTTTCGAATAGATATAACAAAAACTATAAAACAGTATAATGCTCAAATTTTAATATGTCTCATTGTACCGAAGCAAATAATAATAAATACTCTCATATTTGTACAACATGGGATTAGTAAATTTTTTATCTGGATTTTTTTAAGAGATAATATCTCTTAATGCATCGTATTGAATGTTAAATAATATTAGGTAATATTAATAATAATAAATAAAATAATAATGGAAGTATTATTAACTAGAAACAAAATATTTTTTTCTTTAATTTAAGGAAAAATTTTAAATATACAGTTGTTTTAAATTGTTATAACATTCTATTACAATTGGTTTTTGTACCAGAATGACGTAATTTCTATTAAAATGTATTATGTAACTCTGGGGCCAATTAACATAATAAGATACACAATAAACTGTTTTTTGACGGAAAAATATTGCCATTGCCTCAAACTTGCTGTCAATTGGACTTCCGACTTCCAACCTGACGTCCCATTGATGTCGCATTTTGGACAATGGACGTTAAAGATCAAATATGCCTTAAAATGGACATCTAACAGACGCCATGTTAGGCCTTTTGGCTACCTGGGATATTCTTTCGTTAATTTATCTTGCCCAAAAATAATCGAGCTTCTCTTTTATGGATAAATTTCTTTTTAACTCAAAATTTTACCATTCAGTTTTACATTTGACAAAATCGCTCGCTCTCCGGTCTCGCAATTTTTTCTTGTCAGCGTACAGAAAAAAATGCATTTGGTTGTTATACATGTTGGCGTTGGTCAAACTTCATCCATCCGGTCACCTCAACCTCATATTTTTTTTTATTTCTAGAGCCTTTTTAGGGTGAGCTACAAGGCCTAGGAACTGCATGGGTAAAGTACAGACATCTCTAAATATCGCATAGTATCTCTAAATCATCGTATCTCTAAATAAACGCATAGGATAGTTTATTTAGAGATACCGACGACTACCAGCTTTAAAGGGAAGTTTCTTGAAATTTCCTTTATCAGTGGAGAGCGATGATTGTACATACAAGTAATTGATTTTGAGTAGCAATGATATCTCACAAAAAAGTTAAAGTGCTGTTCAAAATCTGCTTGTGATTGTATTCCAACGTGCCCAGAACGGTATTCGGCAAGCTAGAAATCCAATCATACACTATTATACTCAACAAATACGTTAAATGGTCTCAGATGAAGGAAATATAAAGTCTCGTGTGGGATGAAATGGGAAAGGACAACGTGATAAGAGGATAATATTAGATAAAGCGTGCTTGGACGTAATTTGAACTGGAGTTGAGCACTAAGGTAAATGCAGAGACCAGAAAGTAAAGAATTCCGATTAAGGGTGCTGGAAGCTCCTGTTATATTTGCTATAACACTACGCGCTGTCTCTTAAATCTTAAAAGCTGGTCGATATTGCTTTTAGTTTTATTCGAATGTGGTACAAATTAAATGTATGCTGCAACTACTATATTAACACAACTATATCACAATAAAAATTGACCATAATTTTTGTTGATTTTCTCGAAAACTACTTTTGACGCTCTTTTTTATTATTAGGTTTATTCCTCGGTACCAATTTCTTTGTAGAAATTGGCATTGAAAATTACGTTTTGACTATATGTAGGGTAGAAAGGTGATAAATTTGTCTGTGGGTTGCATCCACGGTCCGTATACTATACGGTTGCCTCAGTTCGGAATAACCAATCACAAAGGGGGGCCGTGACGTAGTACAGCCTGTCGAATTACACTTCTTGTATGTGATGATATGCGTAGTCATAATAATTATTGTTTTATGTAAATATATTTTGATTATTAGAACTTGATAAAATATTTATTATTGTCTTATATACATAATGTAGATACAACACAAATTCAAAGAGAGTAATAGTATAGTTACAGTAACACTACAGTAATAGTACAGTAATAGTATAGCACAGTAACAGTTATAATGTTATAAATTACCCATAAATTACAAGATTACCTACAAGAACAAATTGGAAAATACATTTCGCTTGATTCAGAAGTTTACTAATAAAGGAAAATAACACGTCTTAAAATAAAAAAAAGCTTTTAAGTTGAACCGTAAAAAATAACAAGTTTAATTTAACCATTTTTTTATTTTTTTTTTCCGATAGTCCAGTCTTTGAAGGTAAAAATAAGCTACTACCTCCGAATTTTTTGAACCACCATCGATTTTTATGGACAATTGAAATTAATATTAATTATTATGCTCCGCAAAAATTATTGTTTTTTTTATCATAATATTTACATATATTTCAACATGCCCAAACCCTTCAAATTCAAAAGGTAAAGGGTTGAAGTAACTGTAATGCAAACTTTTAACAGTTATACCTCTGTTAATTATTGTCCTACAGAAATTTAAGAAAAAGAGTTACTTTGGTATGTTTGTAAGAAATTTGAATTTCATTTTCATCATATTTTTTTTCGAAAAATACGCATTCTAACCCGGCCAAACGTTTGACTTATATGAGTAATACTAAATTAAAGTAATTTCTAAAGGGATAACGGCCAATACCAATTCTTGTCGGAATGTCTGGGGTTTTATCGCTGAATTTTTTTCCCAAAAATTTTAGTGGCCTATCGTATTTGCATCGTAACTCGCTTAGTTATAATGCAATCGGCATTTTATCGACTTTTAACAGTGCTCACTTTTAACAGTGCTTACTTTTAACAGTGCTCACTTTTAAGATTTAAAGGTCTTTTCAAGCACTACAAAAAATATTCTATAAGTTTTTTGCGAAAAATGCATCGGTTCTCTGTTATTTTACGTTGAATACTTCGAACCAAGTTGTTGCAAGAAAAATTTTTTAAACGAGCCATATAACTCCCTACATTTTGGACGTTCCTGCAGAGCCATCATAAACAGTTATAAAAAAGAGTCTCTTTGTTTTTATAACCTTCATCTCATGTCACAACTTTTTTGATAGAATGCAAAGTTTTAAAGTTATTGGCGAAAAACCGTCCAAAAACATGCATTTTTAACACGAGGAAAAGTTTTCAATCAGGAAAACTCGAAAAATATCGATCTAGCGAGAAATTTTTTTTTTATATAATATTATATTGGTTTTGTATTTTGTATTTTAATAATACGAATTTTTTTATTTAATATTTGTCCCTCTCTCCATTTCCGGGATTATTTTGAGTGAAAACGTTTTCATCCCCAAGAAGGGGTGGCATCCACCCTCAGGGTAAAAGCACACATCGACGCCATGTCACTTTTTCTCAACGAGCCTTCCCCTAACTACTTACCGAATTTCACGCTAATCGGTCAAGATTCAAAGAATTCGGAGCCGAAAACCTTCAACGACCGGACTATGATGGCTGTTGCAATTTAAAATTTAGGTACTTTTTTCGAATAAAAATCCGTTGTTGCACAAACTGTTTAATAACAAGCTTTCATGCCAGTTTTTTTTATTAAAAATCTTGTCGTCCTTCGCGTTATATTATTCCACGTCTGATGATTTGTGCACTTTATTTGCCGATGCCCTTTATTTTACCATCAGACTTGAGGCAGGTTTTTTCTATATGGGAAATTCAGGTACTTTAAGTTTATTCCAAAATCTGTCGGTACTAAATGTAAACTAGAGATTCGAGCATTTTCTGGATCAAACATTTTGTCTATTCTATTACATGTTTGAACCTACATATTTTTTTCTTCTAATGACTTTTGGAAAAGAAAACAGTGATAAAGTCTTATCTTTACCTTCTTGACTTTTACCACTGAATCGGTTTACAGTGCTCCTGAACGAGATGTTCGGCTGCCTGCGCTCAGCGCGCATCGGCGTTTCACAAAAAATATCCTTACTCGGAAACCGTTACCACTTGTGAAAATTTCTTTCCACCAAAAACTTTTCTACTCCTTTGGGCACATTTATCGTTCATTAATTATATCTTATCTTCAACGGTTAAAAAAAATTTCTGGATGCTGAAATTTTCACCTGTTTTGCTTCCGCACCTCCTTTTAAACAAACTGACAAATTCTGTATAATAAAAATGACTTATTTGCACATGCCGTTGAAATATATAATGGCGAGGCTTTCGACTGATGCCAATTTCTTTAAAAAAATATTAAAAAATGGCGTTACAATCGCAAATTAAACACAAAAAATATGTTTTTATTATAATAAAGGGAAAATATTATTTTATTCTTTTTTGCAATTACGAATTTAATGGAGCCCTCCGGATTCGAATCCGCAAGGTCAATCCCACATTGTACATATTTTTTTAAAAGTATATCTTCGAGTGCACAGTTCAACGTTTTAGAAGCGTCTTTTCAGCCGTCTGATTCTTGACTACAAACAACATGACAATCATAAAAGAACGAAATTAATAAAAAATGCATCGAAGAAAATCAACCTCACTTATTTTTTCTGCACTACTTCTAATTACTTCACCATCACTGTCGTTCCATATTTTTCGAAGCATTACGTCATCAAGGAATGCGGGTAAGGGTTGATGATTTCTAGGTAGCCTACCCACAAATACGCTATTGGGTTAGGATCAGGACTATTTGCATGCCAAATTAGAGTCTCATTGTCCACCCCATGTACGTACTGTTGCACTATATGAGCGGCGCGGCGTGAGGTTTTACTTCGTACATCAGCAAGAAGTTTTTGCCGATGTAAGGTGCGAAAGGTACGGATAAATGTACGGATAAAATGTCCTCAATATATCCTGCACTGTTCAGGTAACGTCCACATACAGAAAGGAGTTCTGTTCGAGCTGTCAAAGAAATTCCTCCCAAAACCATTACAGGATCTACATTAAATAGTGTGCTTTCACAAAACTGAAATCATCTAAGAACAAGACATACTAGCAGTCCTTTCTAGTCCACATATTGTCTGCCGAATTCTACGACGATTTGCGTTTGAGGGCGACATTTTGTTTCTATAAAGTGAAAAGGCGAAAATTCTGCAAATCGGTGGGACCCAATAGGTGCTAGTGCTGTGATTCAACACTTGAACGTGCTTGAACAGCGGTGTTTTTCAGTACACGGTTTTTTAGCCGAGTGCAGTGTTTTTTCTCAACATGGAGGACGTAATGTATATATTTTATTTTATTCTAAGACACACAGTAGAGAATTATTAATAAATATTATTCTGAAAGTTATATAAGTGATACTAGATAACCGGGGTAGCGAAATAGTTTTGGTTATTGTGCCTGATCTAGTTCCGTCGTAAAAGTGACTTATTAACACACTAAAAGTATGGCTAAAATTTAGCTACTTCAGCATTTATTTAAATTATTCTTCTGTTCTCATATGAGCATTGAAAATTATTATTATAAAATAATTATATGATTATTTGGAATATAATAATATTATAATCCAAATAATAAAGAATATAAATTAATAAAAGAATATATAATTATTTGGATATATAATATTATATGTCCAGTTAGACGGTAATATTATATATTTCCAAGGTTCTTAACCAAGGTTCTGCTGCTAGAATTCTGAAACTCAATTATAACGTTTCTCATAAATAACGAACCAGTTTTTGCATCATGTAACATTGACCGTTAGTTAGTAACTCAGTAGTCTTATCTGGGAATATTTGAGATTTAATTCATATCCAATCCTACGCAGGGGTTAAATCCAGAGTCGTAATATGCCTCGTATCAGAGAAACGTTCCTTTGATCAGTTACAACTTGACCATACTTTATTTGAATGCCTTCACACTCAGTTATCCTCCCCCTTTTAAAAACATTCTGAAGTTGGAGCATTAAAAACTTTACTTTACACATGTTCGCATTAAAAACTTTACACTTTTCTCTATACAGTTCTGTCAAAAATTGAGTATTAACGAATAACGTAGTAAGGAGTACAACGCAAGTTTATGAAGTATTTGTGTTTTAAAATTGGTCGCCACTATTCATTATCTCTTATCTATGTTTACTATTCGCGAGTTCAACAGTAACTGCACTTCGCCGCTGACAACCTACTTATATATCCAGAAACAGTCGTGGGTCGATGCGTCGGCACTCTTCTAGCAGGCAGAGATATACCGAGAAGCGTTCTCGTAGCATCGAGACGCCGCCATGTTCCTTCCATAGGTAACACTTACAACACAATATATACTTTTCATATTATTCCCAGTTTTAGAGCGCTTTCCTTTATCCATTTCGAGATATAGTAGTAACACCTACTGGGAGATTTTTATACCATGCTGTAGTACTTTCTAATCTCAGCTTTTTGTTTGATCTCATTATTTTACCAATAGTTTTAGAAATAATCGAACTGGGCACAGATCAGAATCTACTGTAATGGGTATTAAGCACTTGCTATCACAGCAAGTTTTGTCCCCTCCTTGATTCGTTTTATTAAATACTGGATCGTATTCAATTCGGTGAGAGAAGTTTCCAGAACTTCTTCTTGAAGCGCTTCAAGCGTATTCTCGTCCCAGACTTTTTGCAGTTGCTTACATTCTCCTGGTGTAAAATCAACAGCACTAACATTTATTTTTTCTTGTATTTTCTGCAGTTGCTTTCTTTTACAATCGCGAACTACCCTTGCTTCTTTAAATTCCATGTCAGTAAATGGATTGACCTTGATATTATATTCAGTGAAGAATTTTTCTTGTATAATATTTGTCGGGGAGTTCCCTTACGTTTTGACAACACACTCTTTATATTATGGAATCGAAGCCTCTTCGCGCATCATTTTGATTCTCCCTGAAGTGCAAAATCCCATGAATTGCTTAAATTGAGATTTTTTGGTATTTTCTTCTCATTTAGCTTCTCTTTCTCGCTAGCATCTCCAGATCTGTGACCTACTGGTTGAATGATTCTCTGCTTAACAGCACGATTTCCTGATGTCGATGCGTTTATGTAAACTTTCTGTTACTTTGATAATAAACCATTTTATTAATTTAAAACAGGTAACAGTCAACGGTGATAAAATTATGACCGATTTGATAGCCTAATTAAAAAGCCTAATAAAAACAATCAAAAATGTACCATGTGACATGTGAATTATATTCTCACATCTATGTTTTTACTGCTTCCTATTCGAGATGGGGTATGTTTTGGGTATTTGAATTTCCCCAGCCAGGAACGCTAAAAGCTCAGTTATATAACTGTCAATATTCAAATAGTTATCCCTCATCGCTACTTGACCGGTATAAATTATGACGTACAATTCCATTATCAATCTACACGAAATGATTGATTGCGTTCCTTTGCAAAGGAAAAGCTGTGCTATACGTATATTGGTTTTCCAATGAATAAATCAACTGTTATCCCCCGGGAATTAGTGGCACAGATATCAGACGCTATAGGTTTGTTTTACTTAAGTGGGTCAGTATTATACTTCTTTAAGCAAAATAATAATTTCCACTGCAAACTTCCACTGCTATCCATCTACAATATGTGATAAACGCTATCTAAGAACACCCCTTGCGGAGAGGAGCAAATTGTGTATTGCAAGACGTGCCATTCTGCCTAGATGGCGCAATAACATAATACTCGACTAGGCAGTCATCCATCAACAGAGTGACAGGGAAACTCTAATAAAGAACACAGAGCGCAATATAACATAAACAAAATTACGCGTAGCTGTCACTCGTACATAATCTCAAAACGCAATAATTCGCATTTTGCTCGATGTTTATCCCAAATTTCTAAAATTGTGATTAATGATAGGCTCCTGTCGGTATATATCATCCTGGATGCAGAGGTATATGTACGAATGTGGCAACCTTTCACTATGAATCTGTCGCATATCCGGCAAGATTCGTACGAGAAATCACTTTGAAACTAACTGTGCCAAGTCGTTTTTCTTATCATGCCATATTTTTACCATTAACTATATGCAGGATGTTTCCTAATTGATGCAGGTGAAAGATTGGGGTCTTCCATATATGTTTTCTTCAATATTCCTTCCCAGACAAAAGGGTTAATAACTATTTATTGATTCATTCATGTGTTCAAGCAGACCTGCGGTCTGTCGTACTCCTTTGGTACTGCTGATCTGGCGTCCAAATATTTATTTTTTAAATATAAATTTAAAGTAGAAATATACTAAGTCAGTAATTAACAAGCTGTGATTTTTCTGAGGTGATATATCTAAAAGTATCTAAGTGCTATGAGAGCCTCTAAATAACCATATAATCCACTTATCCACGACCTCCGGAAAAATCTGAGCAGCCGACAGGCAAAATAAAAAATCCAACAATATACATCTCCTGGATGGGGGGCCATTTAATTCAGGTAATCTAAATTTAAAAAAAGAGGTGTTATAATGTATAATATACATTGTGTATTTGGCATTCAAATGAAAAATTGTGAAAGATATAATATGGAAATTTCGACTGATATTTTGCAAGAAGCCAAATAAGTTAAAGCCAGTTCAATTCTAGAAAGTAACCCAAGTAACCTATTGTAAAGAATATCTGCAATTTCAAAATTGAATGAAAAAAAAGAGGAGCTACCAGTATAAACGAAGAAGTGCTTACTTTCTACATTTAAAAAATTAAAAAATATTTAAAAATAGTTAATTTTAAAAATTAAAATGATTCAATTTGAATTATTTAAATTTTATTATTAATTTTTGTTAGAGAATTATTTTAATTTTACCCCAACGGCAACGGTTGACGACGTTGTTTTATATGTATTTATACGAGTATTAATGGATAATTGGATAAGATAGCTTAATTTTATAGATTGAGTAGCAGATAGATTAAGATTAATGGAGTGTAATATACTTCCTTTATTTTTATATATTCTGTAGACTCTTTAATATAAATGGGCGCCAGTTGACTATGCCAGTGAACGCTTTTATATTCACTATTTTTCAAAACGTCAAATAAAATTTTTAAAAAATTTAGAAATTTAAAACGTTTTTATTCTCCTTGTTTAGTTTGATTAGAGCATGAAATTAGTTAATCTCAAGTAGAGTTCAAAATAGACTGAGACCATGGTTCTGCATGGTTTCAATTAATAAAATTTTCTTCATGTTCAAGAAGATTAATTTTCAAATATTGTTGATTACATATTTTCGTAATTTTTTTTAAGGGCGAAATTAGATTGGTTCACATTTTAATTATCACGTAGGTATTTATTTTGAAATGATTCATGTGTTGAAAATGATTCAATAATACATATAAAATTAGAAGCTTAAAATAGCCTACCACACCTATTATACCTTAAATTACTACAAAACATGAGATATTTAAAATCCTTAGAAAGCAATATGGGACATGTGGGACATGTATTAATATAGAATCAATTTTATAAATCACGGCAATGATTATAAAGGGAATTAAAAATTTGTTTGTTATCTTAATTTTTTAAAGTTAATATCCTTTGTAAACAAACACAAATTCACACGCGCACTTCCAAACTGCAATGGCGTCGAACAACTGCTACGACGTCTATTATAATTTGAACTGCTTCGAGATCAAGTGAAACAAGTGTTGTGTCTACTCGTACTTACTCTGCTTTGTTTATCTTCTTTGCTTCTTATTTATCCTTTGGAGATCCTAAATCACCTTTGGAGATATCTAGGACACCCTAGATACATAATTATTGTTAGGATCTTACTATTATTACTCAAGTTCTTCAATCAACTATACAATTTACTGGAAACGCTTGTGATTACATTATATTATGATTAATTTTCTCTCAGAGAAATCCTACATGTGGCTACCGATTCTAGTGCCTAATACGTACTCTCTAGCATTATTATATTTCACTAAGGAAGTCACCTCAGAAAACAAAACAAAATTTCCTTAGTTACTTGTACATTTCTCACAATAGTGAGAAATGTACAAGTAACTTAAATGTACCTTAGTTACTTGTACATTTCTCGCTAGTTGCTAACCAATCCCATGTTACCATAATTTCTGTTTTTTAATGTTACACTTTAGAATTTAATTTTAAATACTATGCATAGTTATTTTACAATATCTGAACTATACTTTTACTTTATTTCTATATTACATGGATCTTTCCATTTTTGCTTATGGTCAGTCAACGTTGCACTCGTATCTTGACGCGACATTAAATAATCTTGACTCTCCCTTTGGGAGGTGCTCTATTATATTTATAATTGTAAATAGACATAGTTTAAGAAATTTATAGACATAGACATGTAAATAGACATAGTTTTGTATTTGATAATTCGTAGAATAATTTGTCGAATCTATTTTTGTTATCCTTTTATTTTTCTGTCGATTTTTAATTTAGTTATTAATATAATTAGGATCGACCAATCAGCGTATAGCCGTTAATAGGTATGGTGAGATGATCTATCTTTATTTTACTAAGGCACGATATTTTCTTCCCGTAGAGTCTTTATCTGTTACATACGGTCTAGATTGTTTACTTTGTCTGTATGTAGGTATATTTATAATCCTTATGTAAATGTAAATCACTTATGAATTTTGCATTCAAGAAGAAAAATATTGGTTTTCGTTAAATGGGACATCAATTTATTACATACGAAATTATGTGGTGCGATAATGGCTTTCCAAACAAGAAACTTAATCTACCCTGAGATAACAACGTACTATACATTATAATTATTATACATGGGATATTAAATCCACTATAGAATATTATAGGATTTGTTTTTTTACAAAAAAGTGTCACAAACTGTAATTTAGTGTAAGTTGTCCATCAAATTTCTTTCTTTTAATTTTTTTCCAGTGTGAAAAATAAATGAAAACAATTTGTCTACTCCAACTTTAGAGGGCTATAATCTGGTAAGGGGCAGGTATTTTGTGGAAAAAATTAATAATCCTCCCCCCTAATTTTGCTAAAATTTTTGCTAAAATTCAGTACAATTCGCATCAATCTAGAAACACCCTACATATCTATCAATCAATGTTAGTCAAGAAAACATATCTTCAATTAAATATATAATTTCATAAGAGCACATAATTTGATAATACAACAGTATACTACTCGTAATATAGATGTACTTTCTACGTGTCAAAACAAGGATTAAAATGGATCGTATAAGCTACACAGTTTTAGGAAGTTCAATTACGTTTGAAAGGGGGTTCCAAATATTATGTTCCCTAACTTCTAATAAAGTTAAGTTATTCGAATTAAATTCAGAAGTTTTATTTCCGATGATAAATAGTGCATACAAGCAAAAATAATATTTTTATACATCACACCATGACACTTTCCCAACAAACTAGATGATAAATTACCTCTCTAACAACCACCTGAGACGCAAAAAAGCTATATTAAAAATAGAAGGGATGTATATACTCAAGTCCGCATTGTATGCAGAGATTTTTTTCATTCGCTCTGTCAATCATTGTACGATTTTCCGAAGATACGTTACCTTATCATCGTTAACATTAATAAGACTTCCTAGTTTAACTGGAAACTACATCTGCAATCATTATGTCACAGTTTCAACAATTTCCAGTATTTCCAGAATTACTTAAGTGGCGCAGTCGCACAGTGGGCCAGGATCAACAATTTTCGGCCAAAACTAAAATGAGGTAAATTGTTCCGACTTCAAGGAAATATAATTAACATGGGCATAAGTGGGTATATCTAAACCCTATTCTTCGATGAGCAAGAGGCCATAATCCCTGTGGATTTTCAGTGTTTTATTGAGTGATTTTGTTGTTTTTTGAGATTCAATTTAACGATGCAGTCATGGCAGATACATAACTAAGGTCTAAGGGCTATATTATAGGCAGATAGTTGGGTTTTGTTTACTAAGTGGTATGTAATCGGATGAGCGGTTTTAGCCATTAAAATTAGGTAAATCTAATTTTATATTTTTCCAAAATTTTTTTACCGCTTCCGTCTGCCTTGACCTTTTTATGCGAATATTCCATGGAGTATGGGCTTTAGGTCCTGAAAATTGCAGTTGCAATTAGCTGCAACTTCTTAAATAATAATATTTTGAAAATATCGATGCAGGCGAAAAACATCTAATTTTAAGAGCAATAATTAGAATTGAAATTCCGTATTCCATTTAATTAATGAAGTCAATACCCACTACTATCGATTGCAAAGTATCATTTACGCTGGAAACAAATCACCTTTTATCTAACAATTTAACAATTCATTTGCTACCCCGTCCGCTCTCACCCCTGCAAATATAAGGGAACATCATTAAAAAAAATAGTAAATTTTACTTTTCTTCATTTTTTAAAAGTATAATTAAATTTATAACCACCCAACTTTTCGCCCATTTTTTATACAATTTTTGCATCTTTTGCCGATTTTTATAAAATTTTTGCATGTTTACAAGAGCGCATATTCATCAAGATGATTTTTTGCCAAAATTCGGTGGTCGAAATCTATGCGCATCCAAATTTTCAGAATTTTAAACATAAATACCTCACTGTTCAAAACCTATACACCACCCTATTTCATCAAAAGGATATTTTTCACTATTTTGCCACCTACTTGTTTTTTAGAAATCTATAAGAATACAGAACTTCACAATATTACTCAATTATTTTAATATCCACTCCCAGAAAACATCCCCAATTTATAATTATTGTGATTTTTTTGCACCAGTTTCATGAGTTTTGACCAGAAATTGTTGATCCTGACCCACTGTGAGTCGGTAATATTGATTTAAATATTTGAACAATGCATGTATTTCGTATACATTCTTCTAAGAGACTTCAGTAGCATGAAGTGAATTTTATTTCCAAAAACTTGTCAAGACATTTTTTTGAGCAATTAAACTCAATTAATTAAAATCTTATGAAAAATATTTGACGAAGACACTCCAGCATCAAGTTGTGGTTGTAGGCGACGATATTGATCTCGACGGCGACAGAGAAGAATATTCATTTTGTAGAACCGTGAAACTGAAAAACCGAACGTAAATTATACTGTTCACAAGACTGAACATTACGTGAAGTTCACATGAAGTATACTACCTATATAATTGGCACATGCGTTCAGTGGATGCAACACAAATTCCTGCCTTTAGCAGAATGGTAAATTAAAATATCTCAAGCCCTTATCATGGAGAGCTCGGATTTAAAAGATGCTGTTTCAATTATCTGAATGCAAGTTACATTAAAGTGGCGAGTGCTGCGGAGCAGTTTTTCTTTTCTACGATGTATGTACTTGTAACCACTGTGGCTTTTTCTCAGATTGGACGATGTTAAAATGAAAGGGAGCGTCTTGGGTTGGCACATGATAGCCCTGGGTTCGTTGCGTATGTTTTAAACTTAGACGGGGAAATTTTGATATTGATACATTTGGAATTATCTTACCTCACGTACTCTCATGGCGTCGATGTTAATCCTGTAGTGGGTAAAACCTGACATAACCACTAAGATTCACAAACTAACTTTGTCGGATAGTACTGAATTTCGTTGCTCTAGAGATTAATTCAAATAACTCCAAACCACAATATATATTTAGCGATTTTACATAATAAATTAACAATAAAACATTTACATCAAACAAGTTATAAATTTGGACACTAAACCAGATGCGTCGCGCAAACAATAAACCTATCCATATGAGACACAAAGCTAATCATTAGGGTTAGGTAGACCTGACTCTAATAGAACAATTTTGAATAACTTTCCGCTTACTAAACTATTTGATTTTAAACCCGAATTGACTCTATGAAAACCTGCCGGAAACTGAATAATGTTGGCTAAGATTGTCGCTCTAACCCTCGTTGGACGGGACCAAGGATGATCTCTCATCCCCTTTAAGTAATACCACTTACCAGGGGTACAATCTCAATCAATCCTAGGAGATCTACTGTTACCCCTTACATAATCTCAGGGAACTATTCCCGTACGCTAACGACATCTGGTCGCAAAATAGGAACTAAACATTTTACATGACATGGATAACTAATAACAATATTTGTGGGGTGGCCCGTTGTACACATATGAAGGGAACACCCCACAGAAAAACTCTTCTTAGGGTTAGATCCTTCATTCTCCAAAACAATACAATTATGATATTCCTGAGATACTCTTTCTGTTAGCTGCTCCTATATTTTATGAAAGCATTATTCTAATATTATATTCGGGGTAATGCTTGGCCATTTTGCCCATACCGGAATCCATAAATCAAGTGACACTTCTAACTGCCATCTGATCCAAGGAATAATAATTTGGTCGAATCTTTAGTTTCGTGCCGATTTATGAGTAGGCCTTGTTTATTTACAATAGGACAATGTATTTTAGATATCTTACTTGAAAAAGAACCCGTACTTTTAGCGTCATACGACATGTAATCACTATTTAAGTTTTGAAATTAAGTTTAAGCTTGGCAGAGAACACAAATAAAGATAAATTACCCACTTAAGGCGGACCTTCTCAGAATTCTTTAAACAATAAACAAAGGACAAAAGAATTTTGGGTCGATATCATACTTCTTGAAAAAAGTATGGACTGTACCATTTTGTTACATACTTAATAAAAGTTTTGAGACAAATCAAAAAATATTACATTTCGTACTTTCACATACAGTCCAGGCAAATCAGTAGCACATCACATATCGAAAGGCAAAACCATACATACATAACTTGCCATCGTTCCATCATCCACATTTGTATTGTCGGTATAATCTCACAAGTGCGGCGGGTATCAGCTTCGATCCCAGCATACCAATTGCGGTCATCGCAGAGTGCCTCGCATTGCGCGCATAACTCCTGTGTGGTCTATGTTGCTTTTTACACGTACGAATTTTGCAACTTTCTTGGGACGTTAGCTATTTTCACGGTTTGTTACCTGCGCAAATTTTCCGATGACATCAATTTGGAAAGTCAAACGTAGGCTGAATTCATATGAGGCTGATGAGCGTAAACACACACACTAACGTGTTACATAAAACTTAGCTTTAACTTTGTAACTTTTTGCTGGAATAAAACAAGATAAAAATATCCAGTTTTAAAGACGGCAGAGCGTGAGGAGAATATGGAATGATGGTGTCTCCGGTGAGCGAGAAGTGTGCAGACGTAAGTAGCATTGTCTCTATGAAATTTCGGATAAGTAGGAACCATAACCGCCAACAAAGACTAATGAATCGAAATGTTCTAATTTACATTGTGGCAGTGCGATGTGGTCAAATAGTGCAAACTCGCGTTTATATTGATGTCTACACAGAAATACATATACATATGTAAATAAAATATAAATAGTAAATAGTCTATACTTAGTCTACATATGTAAATAAAATATTTTTTTTTGTCTTATTTGTCATTTTAAGGAAAAAAGTATTCCTCAAAAATTCTGTTTGTGCTTAAACCCATAAAAATGGGCTGTAATTTGAGTTTACATATACAGGGCGTCCATTTGTAACACCTTTCCTCTTTAATTACGTTACCTTAATTAAAGGGCCTCTTATCCAGGGGATGTGACGTAATGAATGTTTTGTTGTTGCCTATCGGCTGCTCAGTTAAATACGGAGGTCGTGGATAAGTGGATTTGCTAGAGGCTTGCACTTAGATACCTTTAGATATATTACCAGAGAAATCACAGCTTGACAATGACCGGCTTGATCTACTCCTACTTAAATATGTATAAAAATACTTGGACGCCAGGTCAAGAGTACTTAAATAGTACAGAAGACCGCAGAAATGATAGCCAATAATTATCAGCTGTGACCTCTTGTGACTCAGACTTTTCCCAGAGAAATAAAAGATAAAAGATTTTTTAAAAACAATATAAAAAAATATGTGTAAATTCCCGCTTGAGCCGGATATCAAGAGTGAAATTTATACGAAAATGAATTTAAATAAAATAACTAGATTAATAGTTCCAAAATATGAGTTTTAATTATATAAAAAAATATTGTAATGTTAAATATTGGAAGTAAATTTTGATTAAATTCCCAAAAATTGAGATTAGACTTTATGAAAGAAAAAAATTATATTATCAAGACAGGAATGTGGTATGCAAATTTTCACTATACGATTAAATAAAAAATTAAAAATTAAAATAAATGCTGCTTTTTGCCAATGCAAAAGATAAACAAATACCTATGGCCTACGCCGTCGAAGTAATATTTTCTAAATAAACTAAAAGTATGCTACCATTCGGTAAACCAGTATCGTTGATTCTTAATTACCAGGTAGGTAGTCTAAAATCGAACGATAACGTACGATTCAAATTTAAATTAAATATATATTTAATTCAATAAAAAAATAAAGTGGTAATAATATAGCTAAATTTACCCAGCTGTAGAACACTCACACATATATTAATAATATTAATAAAATATTTCAGACCTGGTAATTTTGAATCACTACACTAAAACACCGTGGCTTACGATCTTCGTGAACGTAAGCCACGGTCAATAGGCTCAAGCAAGCAAGTCGGCAGAAAAAGAATGATTTTTGCGGATATCTCGTATAAATGTGCTTGCTGGAACCACGCGCCATTAGCGGGACGGAAAGGTAGGGATAACGGTAGATGGTGAGTCGCGGTAAATTTCTACAAGTTCGCGCGGTTTTATTTCAAATATTTGAAATAGGAATTCAAACATTAGCCATAAAACGGAACGGAATTTATTTACGTAACACATTACTACCAGGTAAGTAAAAATGAGATCTTTTTACCGCAAAATGTTATTCATTTATTTATGTTGTTATTCATATTTCAGATGTCGGCCCACTACATTTTTGTTTCTAATAAACGAAATAAAAAAAATCAATCGTATATCCTGAACAAAGAAATATACTGGCAGCAAGATGGTTGCCCACCACATTCAACATGACTGGTTGAAAGTGCTAATTCAACGGTCCAAAGATACGGTCCAATTGAATGGCCTGTTAGATCACCTGACTATTACTTATGAACTTCTTCTACACCGCATAATCAATTTCTGGACAAACCATGTGTATGAGAAGCTATAATTTGTCGATTTTTGGTCTAGGAAATGTAAACGAAGCACAAATGAACAATATTATATAATAATTGATTACACCGAATTTCCAATTAAATCGGGATAAAAGCACAAATAATACTTTTAAAGTGGCGTTATTTTATGCTAACATTCAGACACTATCGTAAAATAATCTGAACATGAATTTTATACAAGTGAGGTTATTTATTTTATTTAATAACATGTTACAATTTTTTTTTAATTTACATGCTTTAAATATGTAACATAACAACATAATCCAGTGAATAGAGAATAAAAGAGGGGGTTTACCTTACAAACGGTCGGGTAGTTCTGAAATTTTGATATGTTGTCTAGGATGGTTAGTGAGTGTTTAAAATGCAAAATGCACAATTCCCCCCCTCCGCGCCCGCCGCTATATTGAAAAACTGGAAAAAATCTGTAGTTTCTTCAGGTTTTCGCTTATATTTTCGTTTAGGTGCATTTTAGCTAGGAAATAGTTCTATACAATATTGTAGAAATGTTGTGTTAAATTTCCAATAATTTAAGATTTTATTTTTGTTTCTAGGACAGATATTAACGGAGATATGCACTTTTTAAAAAATGAAAAAAATCGAATTTTCCGGAATTTTCTCTGTAATTCAGCTATGGCTTATTTTAGAAAAACAAGTATCAGAATACAATTTGTAGGGAATTTAATTACTTACAAAACTTATGTACATTTTTTTTAGTATCCCAATATGGAATGGGAAGTAAAAAAAAAGGATATTTTTTTATTAATATTTTTGTTTTCTATTCATTGCCGCTGAATAACCGGTACCTTGCCGAGACACTGTAATAATTTTTGTGGACATTAACAATGGCATCACAAGCAGAAATGTCAGATATTATATGCTTCATAGGCAATAAAGATTTGGAAGGAGCTCCGACCCGTACAGTGAAACACAAAGGAATGCAGACTTTACGTCAAGCAGCTGAAAAAAGGACAAGAAGAGACCATCTGCAAATCTTAGCGGGGAAAGAAGAAATAACAGTTCACAGCACATGCCAAAAAACATATAACAATGAAGCTATGATTGCCGCCCATATACGCCGTGTACGTAGCGGGATAGATGATTCGGTCGACCAGTCATCAACGAGCTCTGAAAGGCCTATGCTGAGGTCAGTTGTAAAAAGTTTTTACTTCAAGGATCATTGCTGTCTTTGTGGGGAACAAATAACTGCTGATTTTTTGGAAAAGAAAAGAAGACTTGCAAAACGAAACACTGTCCATATGGTCCAAATGCAGTCGGTAAGGGACACGTTTTTAAATGCTGCCCAGAAACGTGGAGACGAATGGGGACTACAAATTTTGGAACGGATTCCTCTTGACTCGGTCCTCGTCGCAGCTGATGCACAATACCATCATTTTTGTCAGAGAAAGTTATATCAAACTCCTTCAGACTTCAAGAAAGGCTATAGAGCGTATGCCAAAGTGGAGGCAGCGATGGAAGATATTTATTCATTTCTTGAGAATACTGAAAAATGTCAATTTTCGCTCGAACAATTGAAAAATCGCATCAAGGATGAATATCAGATCGATTCAAGAACAATCAAATCCCGCCTATGGGAGAAGTTCGGGGATGATATCCTTATTGTCGAAGCTTCCAACAAAACGATGATATGTTTCAAAAAAACAGGATATAAGATACTTACTGACAACTGGTATAGTACAATGAAATCCCCTGATCTACAAGCAGTGAGACTGAGAGTAGTTAAAGCAGCTGCAGATATAATTTTAGAAGACATTCGATCGTGAGGTGTTCAGAGGTGTCGTACCTCTGAATACCCGGCCACTGACAAATTTTTGAAGGATGTTGAACCAGTTATTCCACAAACTTTGCTCGCTCGCTTGACAACAGTGATAACAAAGAACAAGAAAGGATATCTGGACAAATGGAACAAAAAATGTGTGGCCTTATCTCACGCTATCATAGCTGCTGCAAGACCAAGATCCTTTCTATCACCCTTTCTGACAGGATTAAGTGTATTTGTGTACAAAAAGTTTGGTTCTAAACTTCTGATAGATTTGATGTCAAGTCTTGGATTTTCTTCCTCTTATCACGAAGCACAATTACTTGAAGTGTCTACCATCAGGCAATCACAACCAACTCAACTAGTTTTCGATAATGCCGATTTTAATGTTAATACCCTTGATGGTCGAGGGACTTGCCATGGGTGGAATAATATGCATGATCCCATATGACGCAGTGGGAGAAGGGGAGAACGTGAAACGTATAAGCATATGTAAATTTGTTTTTTAAATTTGTTTTACGTAACCTTCAATTGGTGTATGATTATTATTGTCCTTTGTTCTTACTTTCTTTAAATAAATGAATCTTTAAAAAATGTATCTGCTGTGTTGATGGGTTATTTCAAATTCAACATCCCTTTTCATTTTTTTTAAATGCATATCTCCGTTAATATATGTCCTAGAAACAAAAATGATATTGTAAATTATAGGAAATTTAATTCTCTACAACATTGTATAGAACTTTTTCCTAGCTAAAATGAACCTAAACGAAAATATAAGCGAAAACCTGGAGAAACTACAGATTTTTTCCAGTTTTTCAATATGGCGGCGGGCGCGGAGGGGGGGAATTGTGCATTTTCATTTTAAACACTCACTAACCATCCTAGACAACATATCAAAAATTCACAACTACCCGACCGTTTGTAAGGTAACCTTTCCTCTATTCACTGGATTCATGGTTAAAGTAGGTACTAGCAGCAGTGAAAATTTCAGCCAGATTAATTTGTTTTGCTTAATTTGCTTTATAACCAGTAGTTTAAAATTTACTCTTTACCACTTGTATGCTGATGATATACTAAAATAAACAATATCAATAATGCAGTGGAAAATATAAATATTGTTTTAAACAATTTTTTAAATTGGTGCAAAAACAATGGACTGCACATTAATCCAAATAACACGGTTCAATAACAGGAAAAAGACAACAAATAAATATCAATGCTATAGAATTAGTTTGGGATTTTTGGGATGTTTGGGATTAAATATTGAATGAATCGTTGAACTTTGAAACACATATAAATATATTATTTAGTACCTCTATTATTAAACTAAAAATGCTTAACAGACTTAAACATTCATTAAATAGTGATGTAAAATTAAAACTTAATATATCTCAGTTTCTATTGCTCTGCAATCTACCATAACTTTTTAACGCAAACCAATAACAAAAAAGTACAAATATTAAAAAATGGTGGAATTAGATTAGTATACAATATACCGTTCAGATCCCATGTGACTCCTTATTTTAAAGATATTAATCTTTGAAACTAGAAAAAAGGTTCGTGTATCTATATTGTGTATTTTTATAAAACTTATACGATTCAAGTGTCCACAATATTAATTCAATACATTAGTATTAATATCTGAAATACATGATTATTATGACTCGTTGCGGAAGCGTAATTTTAATTTGTTTTCATTTAAGAAAAAAATTCTTTGTTGAGCCAATCAATTTTAGGCTTTGTTACAGGAAATAAAATTTTAAAGGTGGTAGAAAAATGGTCAATAACGATAGGTTGAAATACAGTTATGCATTTGACGCTACTTAATATTATTAAAAAAAACAGATGATCTAGACATGATTTAGTATTTCCTTGGATTCAGGTATGCTCAATTATTTTAAACATAAAACCTTCCTTACCAATTACATTCAAATAATGATGTACATATTCCTTTTCAAGCAAAATGTCAATATTTAAGTCTACTGCTATAATATGCATGTCGTTAAGGATCTTCAAGGTCACATTAGACTTTTCCGATTTATCGGTCGCATATTTGGAGACTACGATTTATCGAAGACACATCCGAAAGATTTACCGCAGTTTTTCACGTATTAAATCTCCAGTCATGTGCACTTGTTTTTTACTGGTTAATTCGGCTCCCCTTCCCGGTCGGGATGTTGAAAAAATAAAGCCCGGATTCCCAGAAGCGTTCATCATCGTTAGCTTTTAACTTGAGAACGTTATCGGGAGATTATACAAATAGTAACAAATGTTTTCCTTTCTGCAAACCGCAGACAGTTCCTTTGGGTTAACAGTGTCACGGGTAAGTAAATACAAGTGGAAAAAACGACTCGAATGTTTTGGTTTTTCCTCCTCTTATCCTTTTACGACTACAAGTGGCCGACGCGTATGGTGTATGCCCTTGTATTTTGCTGCGATAATTCTTCATAACGTAATTTAATTTCGTCAACACCCAATTCCCAACCATAGCACTATTTTTCCATTGAAAAATCAAGTATGTTTCACATATGCATGAGAATGTTTCCGCATAATCATATGTTAATAATATTTAATGTTATCTTAAAATTAAGGACTCAAAGAGATCCATTTTTTTGCAATTATTCCTAAAAGTATTGGTACTACCGAAAAAAAATTCATGAACTACATAAAATTCCCCACAAAAACGGTCCTATTAATTTTTATCATAGGATCAATACATTCCAGTTTCCCACTATGATTTAGGGTCCAGTTTCCCACTATGATTTAGGGCCTTGTTTATATGAAGTATGAACAAGTCAGTATATAAGAACTATGAAGAAATGGACGTAAACTTTGAGGAAAACAGGATCTCCACTGTTCAGCAGGATCATTTTCTTAACATAAAAAGAACAAAACCAGACTGATTCATTTACTAGTACAGACATGGCTGCAAGAGATGTAGAGGCAAGTACTGCTACAAGTTATATCAGCATTACTACAAGTCATCGACTAAGGTGAGAGCATGTTCACTTCCACCTACTAAAGGCGCAGCAGCAGAGCAACACCCTTTAGGAGTATTAGGAGTATACTTATAGGTATAACAGTGGCTTGAAAACCACTCGTTATCTCTAGAACGTTGGTGTTGGGCTCGAGAAGAGTATGTTTTGCTTATCCCAGTGAGAACTAAGGTACCAGCATCTCATCCAACTATTTTGAGGAACATATTCTGTCGTTGTTCTGCTGGTTGTGGAGGGAGATGTGGAATGATTATGTAGAATCGTGAACATTAAATATTACTGTTTTGTAATACTTTTTTTAGTTATGAGTAACCACACTTATTTTACTTCGTGTTTCATAACATCAATAGATGGTTTTACTTTTGAGTTTAGTTCTATAATTTAGTCCAAGATTACTGGTACATATACCAAAACACTATTTTAGCTGCAGACGCATCTTTATGAAAGAGTAGATAAGTCTCCTCCTGATGAAAAAACTCGATAAAAATGTGAATTTTAAATGTTTTAAATGTATTATGAACTATATAGAAATATAAGATGAGACGATGGTCAGGTCTGGTGCTAATAGGGCCATGAAATAATAATGAGTCGCTCCAAAATTAAAATTGGGGGTAGTTATTTTTAAAATACTTCTGATTTCTGACTTACTGGCCATGAAAATAATATCTATCTCTACCTTTGATGGTATGTTATCGAATTCATGATAAAAGAAAGCATTATTAATGGAGATAATTCAGTGTGAAAGTTAACCGCTATAAAACCTAGCCTGAGGAGAATAGGGCGACATAAATCTTGAAACAGGGACACTAAGCTTAAGACCGTAATCTTACCAATTATTTAATTTTAATGAATATCCGTTTCCAAAAAGGACATGCTAAAGGATATTCTAAAAAGGATATATCTAAAATTTTTCTAAAACATAGAATCACATAATTTATGCTTATTCAAACATAAATTCAATATATAAGACATCGTTTCAAAAAAAAACATTTTTCTAAGATCGTGCAAAAAGTTAATACTTTTAATACAATTAGCAGTGCCAAAAGTGTGACTTAATTATGCAGTAAGTCGTTAACAACTCGAACAAATTGAATAAGCATTCTTTCTAATTTTTAATTATAAGTAAGTAAAGTAACTAAAATAACAAAGAAAGAATAACAAAAAATATCTAACGAACTGAAAAGTCCTGATAACATTTATAAATAATTCTTAACATAAATATTTTGCATATTTATGCTACTAGTGGGTTTCTAGACAGACAGAATTTAGTACATTTAAGGATTTATGGCACTATGATAAGGGGGTCGTTTGAATAACAATATTTTTAATATTTTCTTTTGAATGATTTCAAGAGAATCCATGTATTCCCTTATACCGTTGATGGAAGGAATCTCACCTTCATTGAACGACCTACCTATCCACCAGTTATTCTATCAAGTCAAAAAAATATTTTCAACTGTTCATCTGGTACATTCAGGCAAGTATGTTATAAGATGTAAAAAGTAAGTTCTTACTTTTATTAATATTAACGGTTAGTAAGTTTTCACTAAAAAAAAAGTTTGTTAAGTCTCCATCAGAAGAATGATTTACATCCGCCCAATTATCAGCAATATAAATAACAGTTCGATATGCATTTATTTAAATATATTGTAAATAACACAGGCCCTACAACTGTACCCTGTGGTACTCCGTATGGTACTGTTCCCTCCGTGCTGGATATATTATTAATTTCTACATTTTGCTTCCTTAAATTTAAATAGATTTAAAACATATTAAGAATATCCTCTAGATCCAATGTTTTCAAGTTTTTCTAGCAGGAGCCCGTGACTTTTAATATTTGGTATTTTGCTTTTACCAGATCAATAAAAAAACACTAAAACATGGCTTTGTCTTATCTACTGCAGTATATTAAGAGAAGTTAATTTAGCTATTGCTTCCTGTGTTGGCATATGCTTTACTTCCATAAAATTTGCCGAACATAAACACTCTGTGAAAAAGGACCGTTGCTTTTGTATTGTTTTTAGAAAACCTCTTTTCGAGCACACGACAACAGTGTGGAGTAGAGATAATTTTATTTAATAATTTTAAATATCTTTTCAATACGAAAGAATCTCAAACATTCGCTATTTTTTTCTAATGTTTAATTAGTAATAATACCTAATTATAATATATCTACCCCTCATTATAACCGCAATGGTTAGCCCAGAAGTCAGAGACTTGTGCTGGAAAGGGGGCGGCATATTAATATTTCGCGAGCCGCATGTGCGACCAAGATCGACTTAAGTTGGTAAATTCTAACCACTATTCAGTGCAGGAATGAGGGAATCCTGGAAAACCTCATTAGTTAAATCTTGGGGATAAATTATTGAAAATTATTTTCGCATCAGTGCGGGGAATCGATCAACACACGCTGCTTGGTGTTCGAGCAGAGAGCCATCACGCTAACCGCTCGACCACCGTCCCCATGTGTTAGAGATATTAATTATGTTAAAATTTTAAATTGATATCTACTAAACTAGCTAAGATATGGAGAGGTAGGTGTATATTCCGTTTAAACAGCGTACCTAAAAAATGCATTATTATGGCTTTTATATGTATTGATATTGTCCAAACTTTGGCTAAAATCAATTAACTGTAGATGCATTTTTGCATCTATTGTCGATTGCAATTGATTTGATCTAATTATCACAAGCTCATTTTTTTTTATTTCCGGGTCATTTTTCGGGAGTGAGCTGAAAGCATATTGCACTCCCACACAATATTTGAACAGAGATAATAATTACCTCATCAATTTTATCGATGCTACTAATTTTGCATGTATTTCGATTATATAATTTTTTAATAAAGCTAATAATATTTATCTAATGATACGACTTCATAATATTTATCCACGTTGTTTGAAATTTTAAAGGGATTGTAAATAATGGAATTCTAATCTAGAATGTGTTACATGCATGAACGTTTATTCGGTTCCTGTATAAACACGCTAAATCCACAGGCCCGAAATCATCACCAGCGGACGCATTCTGTAAGCAGATGATATACACTTGTTTACATATCCGATTCTGATCTGTACGATTATGCTTGATTCGCGTTACCGGCTGAGCTGAAGCACGAGGCCATGACCAAATAGAAATGGAGGCCATAAAAGCACTGTCAGGGAACGTAATAATTGAAGTGACTTGGTCACTTCGTCTACTCGAGACAGGCGTGATTTGATGGGGTAAAATGAAAATTGCCAAATTTTATCATCGTTAATTAAATAATTAAAGAACTTTCAAATGTCCATCCGTGCGTTTGTCTGTCCGGATGCCGCTTTTATTGACACGCTATATCAACAACTAAATATTCCAAGAAAGGAAGATTTAGCCGAATATAGTTTGGTAAAAAATAGTAAAATAGTTACGGCGATTTAAACGACCGATTGTTTTTTCAAAAATCCAACAGATTTAATTCTGGAGATCGGGCGGGCCAATTCTAGGGGCCTGCTCGGCCTATCCAACGATTTGGATAAACTACGTCTAAGTGGCGACGGGAGTTAATACTAAAATGGGCTGGAGCGTCATCATTCTTGAAACATAGTTCTTGCCTAATTTGAACAAGGCATCTTCAAGAAGTAGGGGCGAATCTTCTTCAAGGATATGGTAGCATGTGTCTCCATTTAATCTCATTGGAAGAAAATATGGGCCAATTAAATAATCATCAATGACACCAAGCCGCACATTTAATGAAAACTGTTGTTGAAACGTAGCTTCAAAACCTATTACTATCTTACGAAAGACCTACTTAACTTAAATCTAATTACATGGGACCAAGTCTTCTGAAACAATATTCCTTAAAATTAGCAAATTTAGATTGTTTATTATCTTGTTGTAAAATGTGTTAATACTTTTTCTTTATGTACATCCACAAAACTTCACTTTCGATTACACTTATACGCGAACTAGTGAACTGCTGCTGGGCTGTGGTGCTACTGTCATCCAGCGGGATATCACTGCAGTGCCTCTGGAATGCAGACCGCCTTGGCTGGTATCTTTTGTGTTCGTTGGGATTTATCTACCCTCAAATTTAATAACAGATTTTTGTGGCCATTAATTATTTAGCTCTAACGATAATATGTTTTGACCAATCATGCGCGTAGCTGGTTGACGTTTAGCTATACTCTGTTCGTTGGTTATAGGGAAGTGTTTATTTGCGCTTATGCTATACTCTGCTCATTTGTATGAGTCTACTGAATTTAATTTAATTTAATTTGTTGTATTTTTTTTTAATTTGATTGCCGATTTACGTTCTATATATATATATATATATATATATATATATATATATATATATATATATATATATATATATATATATATATATATATATATATATATATATATATATATATATATATATACATTCTAAAAGGTTATTTCCCACCCCCTTATCTTGTTCCAATGTACAAAAAAAAATTATTTACCAAATTTTATCTCAATCGGAGAAGCCTAAGGCGATCCTCATAGGCCATTAAATTTTGAAATTTTCGCTCGGAACGTAATTTTTTCGAGTAACAAATGTTTTTGTTTAAGAACTGTATGTAGTACTAGCGTAAAGTGACGTTTGTGATGTGTTCTTCTTAAACTTGTAAAATGGCATCAACTTCTTCATATAGTTCGTCGCACAAGTTGAGAAAAGATTTTTATGTCCCTCTTGTTGGCTACATTTCAAATCAAATCGTTGGAGTTAAACTACCTTCAAACAGGCAAGTTTTAAGCGTCTTTGTCTACAATGTAAGAGTTGTAAATATTACAACGAAGGGAAGTGCCGCGTTGGTAATTGAAGAAGTTTCCGTTTTTTGGCAAATAGTACGAATTCCTACTAGAAGACCTGACCACTGATTGACAAGTTACTCAAACTTTATGATGAATGGAATCGGTTACAGAAAAACTTGACTAGAACTGTTGTCAAGGAAAAAGAAGGAAGGGATTGTTTTGTAGAAATCATGGACGACCTCTTTGACATAGGTCATTCAGATGCTTTGGCACAAATTAAAAATGAAGACGATAAAAAATTCTTAATGCTTGGTATAGATCTAAAAGCTCTTCTCTCCTAGAGAGAAGAATTCTTTGAGGAGAATATGTATTTTTCTTCCTCCAGTGTATGTTCAAGCCTGGTTTCTGTCATCAGACGCAATTAAAGCACCTTATCATGATTTTCAATTCATGCCTCAATTAATAAATTATTAGGTAATTGATCCAGAGATCAGTAAGGCTGCTGTGAAAAAAATTTCCAATCACTCCTGGTACTTAGTTCCCGAGACAATGGCATTATCCTTATTTGATGACAATGTTCCAACAGTAGTCAAGACTAACATGGCTTAAAATATACTAAAAGCGGACAAAGGTGAAGAAGAGAAAGTAGGAAAAAATCAGCCAAAGAGGTACATTCTGAACCAAAATGATTTTTCGTCCTTCACAAACATCGACTTTTCGTCTTTTGTAACTCCTGGTACGAAACCATTCTTCACTAGATTTTCTATCAGCACTTATTTCCTCGACAAAGATCCTTCAATGTGGACCTGGTTGATCCTGGTTTTAAAAGTGGAATTGAAAAACTTGAAAAGATGGTTGTTGTGAATGACGTTGCAGAAAGAGGTGTAAAACTAATTCAGGATTACAACAACATTTTAACAAAAGACGAAACTGAGAAACACATTGTTTTACAAATTGTTGCCGGGGACCGTATAAAATACCCAACGACTACTAAATCCTCTCTTAGAAAAAATAATATTTATTGCCTATTCAGTGTTCATATTATGTATTGATTTTATAAAAAATATTTATTGGTCTAAATAAAACTGTATTCCTTTAAAATTGTTGTGTTATTTAACAAAACCTAATATTTGCTTGAATTTTAGTTATTAAAAAAAAATTAGAATTAACTTTTTGGAAATTTAATTAAAACATTTTTTAAACTATTGCCGGGGTTGCCTGTTTGTGTCCACATAAAATTTATCTCAAAACAAAAAAGAAATTGGTCTGAATGGGGAAAATTATACCGTTTTTTTAAGAGATGAATTAATTTGCCTATACAATATACATGCCAACTTCAAGGCGTTTGAGGGTCGCTTAAAAGTTGTTCCATTGAGCCAAAGTTTTGCAGAGCTTGTTCTTTTATTGATTGGAATAGATTTAGAGTGTGGGAGAAGCAAAATGTATACTTTTAAGAAAATTACCTATAACTAAGGGCCACCCTAATATATATATATATATATATATATATATATATATATATATATATATATATATATATATATATATATATATATATATATATATATATATATATATATATATATATATATATATATATATATATATTATAACGAAGTGTAGTAGTGGTATTGTTGATTGGTGGAGTGTATAAGAGAGTATGAGCTGGTTCCACACACATGCATACCAAAGATGTAATGTAAATCTGAAATTATGGATAAATACATGTTTATATGGTTGTTTTGTTTAACTCTTATCCGGTGGAATGTGTGTATTTTGTAAATATAGACGAAGAATGTATATTGGACACACAAGATGACAAAGTTTATAAGAGATAATATAAAGTGTAAATTAGTAATCATTTGATATAAAATTGTATAAAATATTAGAGAAAATTGTTGTAAAAAAATTGTGATAGTATGGTTGTTAGGGAACAGATAATTTTGTAGGACGGGAAGAATAAATTAATTAGAAAGATAGAAGGAAAAATAATTAAGAAATTTGGGAGTAACTGATAGATACATAAAGAAGTGACTGAGAAATCGTCACACATTAGTAGGAGGGTGTTAATTTAGCTGAGGAGTGAAGCCGAAAAGGAAAAGTATATATTGATAGATGGTTAGAGACTGGAGGAGAGACAACATAGCAGTAGGTAGCAGTTGCAATAGCAGGGATTTGGAATAATTGTGCACGAAGAGAGAAGAAATTGTAAAGTGAAATAACGAAGAAGCTATAGTCCGAGTTAAGACTGTCGAGACGTTGGTAGTTAACAAGTAAGTTTGGTTTTGTTAATTACAATTTATATTAGAATCTTGTAAACAAGTAATCGCTATATAAAATTAATTTTTTTTATTGTTTGATATATATTTTTCTTTTATTATTTCATGAAATAATATATATATATATATATATATATATATATATATATATATATATATATATATATATATATATATATATATTAAAATTAATTATATCATAACCGTGCAACTCTGAACCCACCTGAGATTTTTATCAAGGCTTCCTTCCTATTTAGGTACAGAATGACGTACGATTTATTTAATTGGTCATTTATATTTGAATTTAACATTAATACCTACTGTTTTCATAGTGACATTTTTATGTGAAATTAGTTTTGATAGGAACTCACATTTATATGTGACATATATAACTACCTAGTCTATTATTTATAATTGTTCTGTTTCTACTTATTGATATATAAAGCCATACATTTATCTAGAAGATGTAACTTTAAATGCGTAAAATCTATTAAAACAACTACTTTTTCTAGCTATATGCTATAAAATATTGAATTACATATATAATATAATTCATACAGTGATACAGAAATTGCTTCTTTGCTCGAAACTAAAATTATTTATTTGATCTTATGTATTAATTATTTTTTCGAAATTTCGAAAAAAATACTACTTTAACTCTGTAATATATTTGTTAGATTTTATACTTTGCTATTCATATGATTTAGAATTGTTGTGTTTTTTTTTATGTATGTTGAGAGACATGTTACTTTCATAACCAACGTACTTTCTTACCCGGTCTCCCCTACCTAGCCCCTATTGCCTAGTTTTATGCTTTCTTTTGGACCATCTTCAACCCTAGTAATGACTCTAGCTCCAACATTATTAAGATTGACGTATATTACAGACTTTTAAACTTTAAAAGGCGCCGGTGAAATATTCCAGGACGACGAGAAAAATGAGGAACGTTTTACTTCTTGGTATCACAAGGAAGGTGATATAACAGCCTCTCAGGTATGTTCAATTACTCTTTGTACAATACGACACGGTACACACCGAGGGAGGATCTCCGGAAAGTATTCGATTGTATAATAAGCTTCAACACCACTTTCGTTTTAATGGATTACGAATTCGTATCACGCTGTGCACTTACTGTTAATAATTGCCTTTAGAGGGTCGCTTTAATACGATGCTTAAATAACGGTTTACGGGCATCATAATACTAATAATAAGAGCGCATTTACTGGGTTAAAGTGGCAGAGAATGGGGACGGTAAGATTAAGACGGTTTAAGATCACTCAATACAATTTTGACTCAAAGTTAAAACAATCAAAATGGCGGGATATCGAATTTATGAACGGATTTGTCTCAAACTTGGTACTTGGGGTTGTGTAAGGCTACTGGGCTTATTTGGTTGCTTTGAACGAGTCCCCTACATTATACTTGGTGACGAGGGTTTGATGATGGAGGCAGGAGGTGGACAGTGGAACTAAAAAAGACTAAAAACTACAGAATAAAAATAGGTAAAAAAACTTATAGGTAAACGGTAAACTTATAGGTAGACGTAACATTAAGCAACCCCAAGTACCAAGTTTGAGACAAATCGGTTCATAAAATTCGCTATTTTGATTTTTTAAGTTTGAGTCAAAAATTGTATTGAGTGACCTCGTACAACGCGAAGTTTCAACATTGAGACAAATCGGTTCGTAAATAGGATAGTCCGTCATTTTGCATCCGTCATTTTGATTTTATTCAGTTTGAGTCAAAAATTGTATTGAGTGACCTTAAACTCGGTCTATGAATAGAAACGTCCGCCATTTTGATTTTCTCTGTAAAAAAAAATAACAGATTGTATTGTCACCGGAATACTATACACCTACCATATTTCAAGCCTCCAGCTCATTCGGAAGTAGTGGAAAAAGCTGTTGCAAGATTTGAAACAAACAAACATATAAACAAACAAACAAATACACCGTGAAGCTGAATAAAACCGTTTAAAAAAATTCCGTCTATTAACCGGAATAAAATCAAGAATTGTTATTTTTCATGAAATTCTCTTTTTATTGTGCGCATTCGGAACAACCCTGGTATTAAAACCGAAGGTTACACCTGGTGGATATCTGGGACTGGCCCCATAAATGTCACCAAATCTCCACGCTATGATATATGAGTCTGCGTCGCTTAGACGTGCGAACTTCAAAGGGACTAATAACAATTCTACCGCCTGTGATACAACTGTTATTTATTCCGTAAACTTTGACACAACTATGTAAGACCAACATATATATAATTACAAGCAGAGGATGTATGTAGACTAACACGTAACTGTGGAGTTTGTTATGTAGGTCAGACTGGTAGAACAATAGAATGTAGGATTGTAGAACATCAAATGAGAATTTATAGCATATATTGGACTATTAGCATAGAGATTAAGAATTCCCGATAACGGAACAGAGTACCCCATTTTGTGGACAAACAAAAAATGGTGAATAGACCAGTGCGAAGAAACAAAGTAGGAAAGTGCTGAAGAAGACATTATTATTAACAATATTGTTGACCTTTTTCAACCACAGTTATTTTCGACATATCCACATTATTTTCCCGAAACTGACTTCCTTTTGGCTTTGACTTCCAACTGGCTTTTAATTTGGATTCAACTGTTTTTAGTATGAGGTACTAGTGTCACTAGTAGATTTTGGAACTACCTCATATGCTCTAACATTACACCCATGTTTCGATGAAAATAATAATTTTCTACTTTGAAGGGGATAAAAACTTTTTCCAGAAATATCATACAGGAATAATTACAGTGCGTCTATCTATTTTTGGTTATACCAACATCTGAAGCTGTCATTTTGTGACATCTTAAAATTTTGGACGAAGATAATAAAAACTTAAATACGTTAAATACGCAAGTCTGCAGATTTATAGAAGAGATAGAAGGCCTACAGGCCTCCCCTAGTAATTTATTGGAAGTTTACCCCGATTTATGTGCGCGGGATCTCATGAAAGTATAATTAAATTAAAACATATTTTATTGCTACAATTCACAGGGCATTGAGCACGAAACTAATAAAAGTAAAGCACCGTAAAATATCCAGTTGTTCCTATTTAAACGGACCCATATATTTCGATAGTTCCCCAAGCAGAGATAAAATACAGATATTCTTTGCTGTTCTATCATTAGCTATTAACCTAGTATTATTAATATTAGGTCTGACACTGAGCATGAGTATAAATCTAGCAAGTAAAATGGGGAGGAGAATAATCTGATTGGCATTTAATTTTCATTTATTTTTGGTATTATCCATTGAATTTTAGTATGTTAATTTTAGAATACAATTTTACTGTATGTTAATTAGTAATATAATCATACTGGGTGTTTAAGTAGGAAATTTATTTCTAAAGATGTTACATGAAGTATTATTGTAGAAAAACATTGACCCATGGTGGTGTTTTTTTCCCTATAAAAAGTAGGGAAATTAATGAGTTTTTGTAGATGTACATGCTGACTTGGACCTGGTAGAGTTAGCTAAAGGAAATGTTTATCTACTATGTACATATAGATCTCGAAAAGGAGATATGTATTTTAGTGCTCTCAATATCATAATTCAGACTATAAATACAAATAAATAAATAATACTTATTGGAGACTTTAACTTAAATTTTAATATTAATTACATAGATATAAATGAATGTAGAAACATATTGTCGTACAACTTGGAAGAAAAATATACTACAATTAAAAAATATTTTAGAAGCAACTCACATAATGGCTTGCACAACAAAAAATAAAAATAATGTTATATTAAAAAAAAATAAAAACAAGCTTCTATTTAAATGCTCTAACAAGAAGACAATAGGCTTTAAATTAAACTAAACCCATAAATTTAATAAATTACACAATTTATATGATATCAAAGCTTGTCGCGATATACCTATTTAATAAAGAACATATTTTTTTCTTAGAATTACATGTCAATATCAAGTTACATATTGTATTATTGTTTATCATATAGTAAATTTTACAGGTAAAGTTAATGGCAAATAATGAAAAAAATCTTATGTCTAATAATAAACAAAGGCTGTTTGGGAAATTATTCATGAAAACAGAGGAAATAAAAAAACAATTGTAACATCTAATTTGACAGCTACTGATTGCTCAGGTCATTTTTTTAAAGTTATACAGAATTAGAAAAGTAAATTTGAAGCTATTCATGAGACTAAGTCTATAGATTTTTTAAATAAAGTACCAAATGTAAGTAACTCTGTCTTTCTCTTTCCTGTATGTGACGTGGAAATAAAAAAAGGTTATAAATGGATTAAGAAATAGCAGAGTTAAATATGTCTTTAATCTCAATTATGAAGATTGAAACTAGTGAGTGATATTCTGGCAAAGCTTGTTGCGCATCTAATAAATATATGTAGGTATAGAATATGGAATTTATCCTCATATTCCCATATCAATCATTCCTATTATTTTTGAAATATTTCAGATTATCCTTAAAAATAGACTTAGAATAAATACCTACTTCGCGAAAAATTAATTACTAACTAATGCCAAAATTGGGTACAGCTTCCCTGCACTGTTCGACTATTGCTGTAGTCTCTGAAATATATAAACTTATTTTGGAAGCTTTTGAGGGACGCAAATTATGTACCGCAAATTTTGTGACATGTTTAAAGTTTTTGATACTGTTAAACATAAGGTACTAATACGAAAATTAGATTATTTTATTAGAGGAAATGTCTTAAAATTCGAATCTTGCTGGCTGTCAACAATGTGTCAAGATTCACCGTAATGTATCACAATTTTGTAAAATTGACCACGGGGTGCCACAGGGATCTGTCCGTGGCCCTGTGCTATTTATCGTTTATATAAATGATATATCCTTCATGTTTTTGAAGCAGTTTCTATATTACCTGTATACTGATGAGGTCACACTTAAATAATGACGAATTATCCAAATATATTCTATAATATTAGACTTGAATGGAAATGGGCATGAGTAGCGATGGAGAGAGAATTTTCATGGCAATTTTTTTGTTCTAAAAATGTGTCCCAGAATTGGCTCTACTTAACTACTTTTAAGTGTACTACTATTAATTTTATATGTGTAAACATGAATTTTTATGTATACCTACATAAATAACAGTCTAAATAATACGTTCTGTTAAAGTGGTGTATCCAAATTTGACCAGAGGCTTTACTATTTGACCACCCAAACTCATGTAGTGTTTGTAATATCTTACGATAATATACATCCCTCTTCCTGATAATTACTTGCCAAGCTGCAGGCGGAATCTCCCGTGTGTCATTCCAGTCAGTTACGGGACTGCAGAGATATGTATTTAGCAAGCAAATTCCATTTGCGGTCGGCGTTCTCCGCGACTTGCTCTAAGACCTGCCCCTGCCGGCCAGGTATTATTCGAGTATTAACCTC
Source organism: Tetropium fuscum (assembly GCA_964058915.1). Taxonomy (NCBI): domain Eukaryota; kingdom Metazoa; phylum Arthropoda; class Insecta; order Coleoptera; family Cerambycidae; genus Tetropium; species Tetropium fuscum. The sequence continues at coordinate 782,348 of CAXKVY010000556.1, read as the reverse complement.
GGTGATGTGCAAACACCAGTAATCTCCAAGCATGGATGTACGAACATCCATTATTTTAATGAGGGTATACAGAAGGGAGCATAACCGATCCATTATCTGTGTGTGCAGGGATTATAGATTCTCTAAGTGTCCTCTGTATAGGAAGGATGATTATGTGTACTTAATGAAATCGACGTGTTCGGCACTGGCTCTACCATTTAATTTCAATCTACCGCTGGGTCATAAGCTTTTAAATATCAGGTTGTTAGTGGAAGTGTTTGTTTTGTTATTAAATCAAGGGATTTCATAGGGCCCTCCAAACCAGTTAGTGAATTGAAATTACTACACAACACAGCGCAAAACATTATATATTTGTCAAACTAATTCCAAAACTGTTAATATTTGGAAAAAAAAGGGCTAAGTAAGTTTACAAAATGATTAGTTAACCTAATCATTTTGTAAACTTAGTGAATTTTTTAAAAGGGTTTTTATATTATGTTTATGTTCTTTTTAGATATTACTTTTAAATGGCTTTAAAAAACATACTTAAAATCTGTATTTTTAACAGTTCTTGAGATACTGCCACTTTTTGAAAAACTAGGATAACATAACAGAAATTATAAAAACTGTAAATATTTGAAATGAGCTTTACTGGTAAACTCTAGTGACAACTACTTAAAATGTTGCACCAACTCGCTGACATACTCCCAGCTTATGACTCCCAGCTGTAGAAAGAAATCCACTGGGGTTAAATCTGGCGCATACTGGTCCTAATACTACAAAAAATAAATATAAGGACTAATAATCTAAAATGGTTGAACACATGAACTGACATCAGTATACCATTTCGTTGACATGGAAATGACAAAAATAAAAATTAATTTGCAATCTGTCACATAAGATTAATTGTTGTCACCAAGTTGTTATTGTTTGTATTGCACTCGATCTGTTCTTCGATGCTTGAATTCGTCCCGCGGGATAGAATTCGGGAATCCAGGCTGCAATTTGTAGAAGGGCTCCGTTTGTCTGGGCTCGAAGAGGGTCGGCAGCTACATATGGGTTGTAGGGGCACGAATCATGATTTGGGGGTTGTGAATAGGGGTTGCTGGTTAGTAGTGGAGTCGAAAGCGACAGCAGTTGATTAATGGGACTGTACGCCTGTACAGCCTACATAGTAGTTGGGTGTTTGTCGCGAGAGGTGACGGCGAGATCGCGAGCTGCAGGCGAACCACAAGGGTCCGAAGGTGAAACAAGGACGTGAGGGTAGGGAAAACAACTAAGTTTAGCTGTTAAATAGTTTTCGCAGTCAAGAACGACAGGGGCGGGGTTGATATGCTGCCAAGTTTCCCTAAACAACCGCTACTATTGTTCAAATATGGAGACTATATATAAAGAAGGATGTGAGAAGTAGACGAGAAGTAACAGAAGCAAATTTGACTGTGATAACAAGTCGAGCCGATGTTGACGTTGAAAATTTCGAAGAAATAAGAGTGGTCGGAAAGAACTTGAAGGTCTCAGCAAATTAGAAGGGTCGATACGCAGAGTAACTAACTTTGATTTTGAACACTCGTGTTTTATTTGTTGCGAAGATGCTTCAGTTGAATTATTTGGAAAAGAATTCCCTAAAAATTATTAGTTATTTAAGTTTTTATAAGCAAAAAAATTAAACATTTATTAACAAAAACTCACAACAAATCATCACCTAAACAACAGATTGCAATTTTTCAAAATGAATTTGATTCGTTTATTGTTTGTTAATTGTTCCAAATGAAAGGTCTGGGATTTACGAAATTAGTTGTAATGATTGTGATCGAAAATATGTTGGACAAACGAGACGATCAATTAACACCAGATTTAAAGAGGATGTGGCTCATTTAAAATATGGAAGAACAGATAAGTCTAGTGTTGCACAACATGCTTTTGACAACAATCATAGAATAGATATTAGTAATTTAACATTAGTTAGAAATGTGACCAATAATAGACAGTTGGATGCATTTGAGAGCATAGAAATTGTAAAATGTAAAAGTAGTATGAATAGCGACAAGGGACCTATACCGTATAGCCCGTATTAAAGCGTGATTAGTCATGCGTAAATTTCACGGTGATATCATACCGTATAGCCCGCTTTACGCGTTGCTTAGCAACCGATCATTGAAGCGTGATTAGTCACGCGTAAATTTCACGGTGATATCATTAGTGACGTCACCATGAAAATAGTATAAATATGGTAGATTTTGTAGTTTAAGATTATTTTTAATCGTCTCCGGATGATGCCAACTTGGTTGGCGAAACGCGCGTCAAGCGAAGTGAAAGTGTTTTGGTGTTTGTGGAAACTACTCCGAGTGTTGTTGTTAAATATTTGTATAAGCCTTGTAATAACATGTAAAATATGTGGACATTTATATGAGGACGTGGAGTCTATGTAGGTGTTTCGTAAGAAGACTAATACTATTTTAGTAAATGTTATGCCACCCCTTGCAAACAGAATTTTGAACAGTTAGCTCTTTGTCACGAGAAACGACTCAGATTAAAAGTTCTTGCTCCCAGGCTACGCTATACATATCATCGACCAGTCCCGATGGACCATCGCTATAACTTGGTACACATTACGTCTCCTAGACTGAGCCTGTCGGGTTATCAGAATTACCGCGTCATCGCTTTGCCGATTGGGAATGGAATCCTAATTGATTTTCTCTGTCTCGAATATTTAACTTTGTTAGACTGCTCCAGAGATGGAGACTTTTGAAAATATAACGTAACGGCGGATTGGCAGTACTGACTTTATACGCCAACAGAAAGTTGTTCTAAAACAATTAAGATATCTACTTTATTTATGGAGAAGATGCTTTCCGAATTACACATAAGGCCGAACTGTGTTTAAAGTTAATTTAAGTTCATTAATATATAAATTGGAAGGTCCTTATATAAGTTAGATAGATTCATGAAAAATTGAAAATTGTTGAAAAAGAAACGTTGCTGGAAACATAACTAGATGTTTTAATTAAAGGTGGCGTATAATAATAGACTATCAAAAACTCACTATAGACTTGAAATATGGATTACCAAATTGAAAGCGACTCCACGGATTTTAAGAATACCGGTTTCATATTCAGATATTTTCAGTTCGCTCGTATGCCATTTGGTTTCCATCCATGGTCTCCAAGTTTTCAGTCATTATTTGAAAGAATTATGGACAACACTGGACATGCAAATTGGTTTATATGATAGGTATACATGATTGGTATATATGATTGATATAGATTATATATTGACTATCTATGAATATATATCGCGACTAACAAAAGTTTTAAGATACTGTACATTGTACAAGGCCAATTTGTAACAACCTGACACATATCAATATTATTAAAATATATAAAAGTATTAAAATTAAAAGATTACGATTAAAATTATTAAAATAAATAAAATCAACAAAATGAAGGTGTGTGGATAATAAAAGCAAAACTCGCAAAGGTACTGTTGTGTCTTCCACCACTAGATCTACATCTAAAAGAAGTCGACTTGATTACCATGGCGCGCCTCAAATCTATTGGTATAGAACTAAACGGAAGCTGTGGCCAAAGTAAACGCCGGCGCCGCCTGTGGACTGAGGCTGTCAAAACGATACCCCTTTTACAGGCGTATGCATATGGTATTCCGCTTCGGCTTGTCTTTGATAACCTTACGCCATAAAAACTAATGGTGAAGATGAGACCGCTGTTGAGAGTGTAAGCTATGTCTTCACAGATGGATCAAAGAAGAAGGAAGGAAAAGGCTGTGGTATATATCCGAGAAGTTTGCAATTTCAATGTAAGTGGACTATGGATAAAAATGCAAGTGTAGTACAAATAGAACTGGGAGGCATAATAACAGGTAATACAGTCATAATGTATATAGACAGTAGACAATCACTACTGACCCTGAGAAATTATAAAATATCTAAAGAGCTGTCACGAAGAGCTTCTGAGAACCTGTCAGATAAATAACATTTCCCTATGTTGGTTCAACGGACACTCACAGTGCAACGGCAATAAATAAGTTCACAAGTTGACCAAGAAGGCCAGCCTGAAAATTCTTGTGCGTGGTCCTTCGAGTACACTACCAATTGCAGCGAAACTACAAATGATTAAGAAAAACACCCATAAGAAATTTAAGAAGCTATGAGATGAAACAAGTAGTTGTCTGCTGGCTAGAAATCTCCTGAGATATCCCAGCGAATCGACATCGAGGAATTATCTGGCAATGTCTGGGGGAAACCTACGATTCGCAACAGGAATCTTAACTGGAAACAGCTGGGTAAGAAAGCACCTCTATAATATGAGGCCAAGTGACACATCCATATGTAGAGGATGTGAACAAGAAGATGAGACGGTCGAGCATGTACTTTGTGAATGTCCTACTATATCATCAACCATCAACCAGAGAATTAATTTTGAGACAACGATGGCCTTTAGGCTCAGGAGGCCAAGACAAGAGGCCCAGGTGCAGCAGAATTTTGATCCGCACTCCGTACAGATTACAGAAGGCTTGTGGGTTTATAATTATGCGTAACATCATTATACGTTCCTTCCTTCTATAGCCTTGAATCAGTGTTGATTCTTTCAACCCTTAAGAAACCACACTAGCTTTCTTCCGAATTGCATTTATAGAATTTTGCATCGCAAATACCCATTAAAAAATATGTTATATATTTTAAATACTTCACAAAGCATGGTGTACAACTTAATTGTATTAAGGTTCCCGTCTAATTCTGCTTTCTTGGTCCTCCCTGTTTTGCGGTCGGGTTTTATTTAGATACCCTTTCATTAAGTATCCCCACATAAACATAATCTAAGGGAGAGGTCAGGGGTCAGTGACAAAAGTTAGGGTCCTTGATTGTAGCAATGCATCCTTTTATTGGAAAAGTTGGTGCCTAACCAATCCCAAACTGCTATGACAAAATAAGAGGAGTCCGCATCTAACTGGAAAATAGAGTTGGCGTTGTCTTAAAAAAACATTTTCAGGAGTCGTAACTTTCAGAGGAAATAAATAATGTTTCTTAATTTAATGGGCACTTAAATTAATTTTTTCTACTCCCATACTTTAATTAATTTATTAGACATTCCCTGCCTATACTTAACTGAGATTAATGAAGATACAAATTTTACATTAAGATACAAGTTTATAACCAATAGAATCGGGACATACAACAATATTCTCTCAACAACAACTATTGCCATGAGCATCTGACATCTTAAATTTTGAGAAGTCATACATATGTCAAGTCATGTTTACTCCAACAAATTTTCAATAATTATATAACACCTCTTCTTTTAATTTAGTTTTCCAGAATTAAATCGCCTCTCATCCAGGAGATGTATACTCATGGATTTTTATTTTGCCTATCGGCGGCTCAGATTTTTCCGGAGGTCGCGGATAAGTGAATTAGATGGTTAGTTAGAGGCTCGTATAGCACTTAGGTAACCTTAGATATATCACCTTAGAAAACTCACAGCTTGAAAATTATGGACTTGATCTATCTCTACTTTTAATAAAACAATATATTCACAAATAAATATATGTACCAGTAGATGGTTTATAGAATTACTTAAATTAATTAAAATTGACAACTAATAAGCCTGAAGGGCATTAAAATGACTATAATAGCAGTTAAAATAAATTTAAAAAGTAGACTGAAGGGCTCTAAATTAAGACAAAAAAATATAATTACTCTTGATACCATATTAAGCTGACAAAATCAAGTGAGTAGTAAACTTTGGTAAAATTGACAAATTGAAATATTACGTAAGACCTGGTAATTCCTGTGGGCAATAAAAATATACAAGGTATACCTTTCCTGGCAGACTCTTCAGATCCCCTCGTGGAATGTGAATTTCCTAGGATCCTAGGATGCAGCTACGGCTCTGAGATCTCGCGTTGGTTGCTAATAATTGCTATGAATTATATTATATTCCACGTTGGGATGACAAATTGTAATACATGTATTAAGCCTCACGTTGGGTTGAAAATTGAGATGAACTTTTGTTATATAGCCCCACGTAGGGCGCCAATTGAGAAATATGAATTTATGAGCCGTTGATGAGATAAATTGTAATATATGTAATATGTTTTTAGGCTTTTTGAAATAAAAATATACTATATTGAAATAATATGATGGAGAAATATTTTATTAAATTAATTAAATTTTAGTGAAGCTCAAATTGTATCAGTTTTAAATTATTTCCTGAAATTTTCAAAGAATAAGAAAGAAGGAGCTGGTTGCATATGAATCTGTTTATTATCAGATACGCTTAATAAAGATAAACGAATTTAAAAAAAAAACTTATTCCTATCCTGCAACAAAACCAACGTAATTTAAATCTATTACATGCGACAAGTCCTATGACACAATATTGTTTAATACTAGCAAAAATAATTGTTTATTATAAATGGTCTAGAAGAAGAAAGAACTGCATAAATAAGTTTTTTCGTCGTTTTTACAAGTAAGTAGTGAAAGGCTTGGTAGCGTCCCAGCCCAGTAGAACAAACTTGAGATCAAGAACAAACAGGGAAAGAAAGCAAAATCTCACAGTAAGCAAAGTAATAGAATATTAAGAACTACAGTCGCAGTAAGTAAGAAATTTGAGGGTAAATTAATCCCAGGTCCAACAAAGGCGGTCAACATTCCAGAGGCAGTTTAGCGATATCTCGCTAGATAACACCACCACCAGAGCCCAGCGGCATTTGTTAGTTCGTGTACCGGTGAAAACAAAAAGGTGATAAGTTTTGTGCGTGGTGATGAAAGGATTAACATATTTTTCAAGGCACTGGTAATATTGCTTATTTAGCACAAATTTACGATTATTACTTCAAATTTACAATTATTTTATAATAAATTTTCGTAAAATTTAGGAGCGTGGCTGTTACTTCTTCGAACGCCGTAGCTAGACTCTCAATAATGTTTGTAGTTTCTACGGATGTACCGAAATAGAAACAAATGCAACTTCCTGATTACCTACTTCTTTCCTTGTTATGTTATTTCGATCTGGCCAATCAGATTGATTCATAATATTTAATTTACTTAATTTCACTTAAAACTATTATTTAAAATATTAAAACACTCTCGAAACCACTATTTACACTGATGCTTTTGCATTAATCCCTCAATTTAGACACAATTTATTAGTGATTGATATTTTATAATTATTATGATGACTTGTCTATTGTAATTTCACTTGAAACAGATTTTTGTAGCGATTAATTTAGTTATAACGATATTACGTTTTGACCAATCATGCGCGTAGCCTGGTTGACGTTCCGCTATACTCTGTTCGTTGGTCATAGACAGGTGTTTGCTTGCGCTTATACTATAGCCTATCTGAAATAACCCTGATATAAACAATAAAATGCATGAGAATCTCAAGAATACCTACCTACAAATTTCACACCACATATAGTATGTAACAGACAAAAACCTACTGGAACAAAATATCGTAATCATATATCGTACTAGTATAGTTATTGGAATAATAATATTTTTTATACTTAACCGGATATTTTCGATGTGTCTTTGAGTGTTCATGCTAGCTAGGGACATATTTAGCTACTTTTGAGGGACAATACCTAGTACGTGGGTTAAATACAGAAACGCTAGAGGTGAGCAAGGGGCAATTGCCGGATTGAAACAGCTTCTTTCGAAAATTATCGGCGGCATAGTGCTATATCCGGCTGCCTATAATTAGTCACAGGGCCGGCAATATATCTCCCGCTGTCGTAAAATTTCCACAGCCATCAAAGGGCTGTCTCTCCCCCTTCCTAAGCGTCCTGGAGACAAGGCGTAAAGTGAAAGGTGGCAGAAACTTCTAATTAATCCTGGGCATATAACGACACCGAGAAAGGAGCTGGGCGAAGGATGGATGGAAAAGAGTGATGGGACAGACGTTGGTCAGCTAAATAAGGAGCTTTAATTTTATGGATTGTTTCTGCTAAATGTGCCGTAATTACCTGATACAAAAATGCAGTGATTAATGTAAAAACATGTTCTTACAGATATTAACAGAAGCTCCCAAATTTCTAATATTTTCTCAAAGGGAGATCTTTATTATCTATTTTATTTTATGTTCTTTGATTTTAAAAAGATTGTGCAGAAATAATGCAGAGTGAAAAATTCGCCTCCTATAAGTTTTATAGAATTATATCTTTTCAGTAAGAGCTCATAAAGCAATCCAATTGCTAGAAGATTTTACCGCCTTTAAAAGCCATAAAATTTAAAAATCGTCTCTGAATTTTTACAGTTGTTAATGTGTACGGCATAATATGGATCTCACGTAACATAACCATAGTTAAGTGTGAATCATACAAAGGCATCAAAGACCATATTTATTGCAGTAGTAATCAAATTTACCCCAATTGCGAATGGCAAATCCCATAGTTTTGTAAGGTGACAGTAATATTAATTCAATTCGTGTGTAAATCTTACTAAAATTCAGTATATGCGGACGATACACAGTTATCACACTGATTTCATCCTCGAGATACTGCTTTAGCTTGCAATAATATAAATTCTGATTTACGATCACTTCTGGACTATCCGAAAAACAACAATTTAAAGCTTAATCCTGATAAATGTCATCTGTTATACTGGTCATAGATGTTTCTAAATCCAAAAACCTGGGTTTAACTATGGAAGATAATATGCGTTTTAAAGAATATGTCTCTTTAATACTAAGGAAATGTTACATAGCTTTAAAATTATTATATAATAATCTTTTCACTTTGAATTTCAAACTTAGAAAAAAGTTGTGTGGATCTCTCGTACTGCCTTTATTAAATTACTGCAATATTGTTTATTTTTCATGTCTAGATAATTACACCCACAAAAAAATTAAAATACGTGTAGATTTATTTTCAGACAGAATTTGATCATATTTCTCTCAAATTTATAATAATCTCAACTGGCTAACAATTAAAAATCTTTCCAAATATGACTTAGTAATTTTTACTCACAAAATGTTGAATACCTCATCTCCTCCTTACCTTCACGACAAATTTAACCTTAGGCGTAAAATTAAAAAAAAAGTGAAAAAATGATAATCATATTTTCTTTCACTACAAGTAAAATACTTGATATCATCTATTGTATGAGATTTTATATTATATTTCCATATATGTATATGTAAAATTTTGTAATATATTTTATTTTTCTATTTGTTTTTATCTGAATTGTAGTTTAAATATTGTTTTTGATATTACCATTGATTAGTGTGCATATTGTTTTGAATTTTTTTCCATTTATGTATTAATTCTTCACATTTACAGTAGGATATTGTTTTTTTGTTATTCTCACAATTTTATGTTATATTTAAATATGTCTCTTCTTTTAAGGTTGTTAGGCTAATGATTATGTCATCTAGAAAGGAACTAACACGTTCACGGATTTTTATTGCAGGGATCGCTCGGTGGGTCAATTAAGACGAAAAAATCGCGGAATGTAATTAATGAATTAATTTAGAGGGTAGATATTGTAGATAGGTGTGAAAATGTACAATTTTCAGTAGTTTTAATATATCTCATAAAATTTCAATATGCTTATATAAAACTTTTTCTAGAGAATTGAATTTCATCGAAGTGTCGTATTTAAAAAAAATTATAACCTCTTTTTTAATGCTGAAAATATTGAAAGAAAATGAAAAAAGTCAAAAATTTCGATTTTTATTTATTTTTAGCCTATAACTTTTTTTTAGGTTGGAGATAGGTATATGCGTTGCTTTAAAGAAGAAAAAAATAGTAGACAAAAGTTCCTTTTAAATGCTGTACACAGAGGATCAGTTAAAGAGAATTCCGAGATGTTGCCACGCGTTGAGGCGAGTGCATTTCGTCTGAAAGTTGAGCGTGATATGGACGATGAAAAATATTTCACATTGTCCAACTTTGCAAATTAACAAGCAAAAGCAAAAAAAAAATTGGTATGATGTCCAATTTATGAGCCTGGCTTCATCTCGCAGTCCCTACATTGGATTTGTTCGAGGAGAGCGTTATATCCAGAGATGTCGCTCTGCTTCAATTTTTGATCAGACGTCATGCGGACGAAGAAATAAAGTTTTGGCCAGATCTTGCTCCATGCCTCTACACGAGAATCACAAGGGGCTGATATGAGGCCAACAACATCAACTTTTGTGCCGAAAGTATACAATCCCCCTACCTTCCTCAGACTCAGCCCTATTTACGAGTTCTTGACAATATTGAGTCGGAAAATCTATAATAACGGATGGAAAGCATAAAATGAAGAACAATTGCGACGCCGCCGTATCCAGAAAAAATAGAGAAAGCAGCGTTGTGGTGGTCCAAGAGATGATGCAACATCAGAGGGATGCTTAGACAAATCGAAAATGGTCCCTTGTCGATTATTTAAATTTTATTTTATAATAAGGATAGTTAGATTATTTAAAAATGTAATAAAAATATAAAACTATTTTTATAAGAGTTACATAGGTACATTTAGTACACGGAAATTAGCAAAAATAGAAGACAAAATTGATAATAATCTGATATTTTCTGAATCGACAGTTGATAGAGGTAGCAATACAGGATTAAAAAGCTCCCATCCCTAACTGGTGAGCTTCATCCCTTTTTCACCCTTATAATGACACCGCGCTGGTTTTTCAATAATATCTTGAAAATGTAATATTCTACGACAAAAATAAAGGTATATAAAAATATTCAGAATTAAATTTTCCATAAAACAAGTCGTTTGCGATTATCAAGGGTTTTAATGTTAATCGACGGCAAAGGTAAGGTTTTCAACAACTTTTTATGAATGATGTAGAATTCACTGGTGGCTCGTCAGGGTAGGCAAGGGAGACAGTGTCTCCCCTGTAAAAATTCATAAGAATTTTTTTATAAATTTCATAGACGCAATTGTCGCTACCGCAAACGCTAGGCTCAAAAGCAGTTAAAAACATGTTCTCAAAAACACGTAGCAGAGGCCTTCCGCCAGTGCCGTCGCACCAATAGGGTGGCAGAAGTCTGCCTCCGCACCAAGATTTTTCCATAAATATATCATAACGTAATATTACCGCGATTTCAATGATTTTTCCCATTTAAAATGTTAAAGGACTACACGCCTATTTTAATGTTGATGTAGATTTTAATACAAATTTTGAGGTAGGTACTTGCAAGACACAATGACCTTGATATTCCAAAAAAAAATCATCTGCGGCGCAACGTGTACTCTGCTTTTGGTCCACATCTTATGCTTCCTCTATTCAACATACCACGAGCCGCCACTGAACTGCATTAAAAAAAAACCAAACAGTCATTGGCAATTTCTAAACCAGATTTGTTTTCACACCATCCAGGAGGTAGAGTTTGTCGGTGTGTTTTTTTATGTGATTTACGATTTAATAACATTAAAAGTAAAAGGCATATCGATACATAAGACATAAGCTTTTTTGTAGAGAATTTAGTGACAAACCTTTTCCTATACTTATGTTTTTTCCCTAAGATAAAGCGTTTAAAATATATTGTAAAAAAACGAGTGCGGTGTACCTAAAAGGGGCGAGATAGGGATGAAGCTTACCCCTTAGGGGCGGGAACATTTGATATGTATTCTTACACACATAAGCTAACTACTATAGAAATTTCAGCATATTATAAATTTTTTCTTCTATTCCACATAAATTTGTCTAATTTCCGTATACTAATTTTTTTGAATAGTTATTTATTATCAACTTAAAATACCTTTTTTTATTGAGTAAAATAATAAATTTTCAACAAAATGAGAATGAAAACAATATCAAAGGGATAAAAATGAAGATTAAAGCTATATTCGAGTGGCCATATTTCGATCAATTTTTAACCCAAAAATTATTTCTACTCAGCATTTTAAAGGAAATCTTGTCTACTTTTTTTTCTTTAAAGCAATACCTTTCTCTTATTATGTCATCTTATGTTATATTAGTAGCATTCTTCACAAAAACTCTCATTAAATGTGAGTACATGCTCTTCTCATTAAATGTGAGACTTTTTCGGAGCTTTGCTTTTTTACTCCTTGATGTGCCTAGTTCTTCCATTGCACTACTCTGTATAAAACCACTATAACCTATAAACACTATACACTATATTCTAGAAATACTATAATACTATAATAACACTATAAAAGATTAATTATAAACAATGATTTTACAAACACTAGACACAATTATTATAAAAACACTCGAGCACGCTTTTTACACATCACGTACAAGCCGCGTTGTAAACACCTACCTAATACGGTCAAGGATACAATAACTCATCGAACACCTACAACTGCCACTGAGACAATAACAAAAAATATATATGCATACGCCACCGCCCTATAGATGTCTTTCAGACGATACCAAAAGATGAAATGTTCGTTCGGAAAAAATAAAAACAAATACACTAGCAGTTCGCATCCATTTGCAAGTTGTTTTTGATATATTATAAATTAAATTGAGTTAACATTATTGTTTTTTATTTTATTCCCTATATTTGGATAATTGCGCGCGCCACTGAGCACCGTATTCCATTAGCTTGCATATCAAACGAAAGCACTATAAAGATATATATCGCTGAAGTTTATTAGGAAATATGTAACTCCATGGCCTAATGTGTATGAGTCATAAATAACAATTTTACAACACAATAGTTATAATATATTGACAATGAATGGGTTATTAAATATGTATAAAGTGTACATCGTGCCTAGAAGCGGTCTTGCATAGACAGGCCGGTAATGAAACAAACCAAGGTGTTTAATAGGGAGGGCTACGCGAAAAGGGCACTCGAATACCGTAAATCAGTGCGCAAACAGTTTGATGAACAGCTGGACCTCTTTGGTAATTACTGCGGAACTCGCTCAGGATGACCACACGTCAAATCAACCTCCTCTCCTTCGTTACATCACTCTTCGTGGCAGTCCAGTCGGATGGCAAACTACAATCGCGAAATCCCATTAAATTCGATCTTTTACGGATAATTGCAATTCTGATGTTTCACAGTATGTTCAAAATTATTTTTGCGGGTGGCAGATAATGATTTAGGAATAGAAGATTTAGGAAGTGACAAATTATCGACCGATTGGTCATAAAAAAATTTTTAAAAATCTTAAGGTTAGCAAAATATCTCTAAAAATAGCTATTTCCCTCATTCAGTAGGTTTACAACCAGGAAAATTTTCTCGAAATGTAATTGGTATCATCTAAAGCCGTTGATTGAAAGCATAGCATGTATGGTGAGATTGTTGACCTAGCAGATGTAATCGAAACCGTTAGTCATCACCAATTATTGTTCTATGCCCTTTACTGAGGTTGTGAGATGGGTAAAAATTATTGCGATTATGAACAAAAAAACTCTACTGGTTAGTAGAGTTTTTTTTGTTCATCGATCCCTCTTTTTCGCTAGTTGCTACAAGGTAAATGTCATTTTCGGAATTCTGGTTCCGGAAGCCACATGTTCCATTTTCCTTTTCTCCTGCGTAGCTTGGCTGCCTAATTTCGGAGTTGTAGTGTGTTCCTAATTAATATACAAAGTACCTTTGTTGCTTTCCAAGTTGTTTGGGGTTTGCTGGAAGTTGCCGACAATGTGATTTTGGTAAATTCACATACGACTGCTCTCGGATTTTATAACTCGAAATTCATGATAAGTAAGTAGTTTTTTTGAACCTCGTGGACACATTCTATTTTTTATATGGAAATTAATCCCCAGTTTCGATTAAGAGGCATCGCCTGGGTTACTGTTGAAGACGTCTTCCATCTTTGAGTAAGTCATTTTTGCTGACGCTGATAATTTATTATTTCTGTCTTTCAGGGCTCCAGTTCTTCGATTTTCAGCCCTTGATTTTGCAAACCTTCAAGTATTCAGAGTTTCGATTTCTAAACCCTCGATTTTCAATTCTTTAGCTGGAACCTCAGTTTGATTCTTCGTTCTGTGACATTCGATGGCCTGGTCCTTCTATACACATTACACGCTGTACTGTGTCTTACCGAATGTAGATCCATCTTTTCACTTTTACACTCGGAGTACTTGACTTGGACGTCATGACCATGCAACTCAAATGGTGCCCAGGCGATGCATACGTTGCCTATCATAGCCTAGCTCTCGCCTACAGCACGTACACCTATGACCTTGGTATGTGGAGGCCTCCTACAGAATATCTAGGCCGTACAAGAGTAAACGGCCTAAGTTTTACTGCAATTAGCGTCCTACAGAGCAATCATATGGTGCCCAGGTGATGCCAACGTTTATGAAAACCCGCGTTGTACGTGAGGCAGTAGTTCGTGGGCTATTCAGCACACATGGCGATGCCCAGCCGTGTCCTGCACGTACGATGTGCTATCATACCTAGCTCTCGCCTACAGCACCTAGAGTGGTGACTTTGAACACTCCTTGGTATGTGGATGCCTCCTACACGATAGCTAGGCGGTACAAGTGTAAACGGCCTAAGTTTTACTCAAATTAGCTTCCTGTAGAGCTGTAAATGGTACCCTTTCGATGCACACGTTTATGCGAACCCGCGTTATACACAAAGCAGTAGTCTGTATTGACTACATGGAAATTAGACCTTAAAAAACAAAAATACTATTCTTCATAAGATTGTAATAAATAAACTTACCTAATAAAAAACTGGACTCTTAAACGAAGAAACTAATAAAAATGCACTTCAGTAAACAAGTTATGCCTAAGAAAATAATGGGAAGCAGCCATTCTGAAAAGTAGATAAACGCTAGAAGCGAAATTATATATGACCCTGTGTGCAAATGCAAAAACTTGTTTCTACGAAAATCGCTGTGAAGTAGGTAGTTCAAATTATGTAAAAAAACACTGTGTGTGAAAAAATTAGGTACCTACTAATTATAATTGTACATAGCGAGTTCTGGCACGTAATTCAAATATGTCAAAAACGCTGTGTAGGAAAAAATTAGGTACCTACTATTATTTCCATCACATAGCGATTTTCGTAGAAGCATTTTTTTTAATTTGCACATAGCGTCATGTATAATTTCGCTTCTAGCAACAAAATGATTAGTATTTTCCCACATAGCTGTTTTTTAATCGACGGATAACGGCCCTCACTTTATATTAGGAAACATATTTTGACAAGAAAATGCATATAGCGGTTTTTGGCTGCGCAACGACGATATCCTGACGAGACGGGCTGAAACTAAACGACCTCAACTTGCTTAAACAAAATAATTCAAAAAACTTTACTTATGTTACCACTGAATAACATTCTAAATCAATTTGCACATGCACCGCAGTATATTTCCACGGGGTAAATAAACGGGCTATAAAAATCGCCTGTGAAAACAAACACGCAAAAGGCGTATACATGCAAAGGACCGGCCGAGTCGTTAGAGGAAGGAAGTGGGACAATAAAGAACAGAAGCCGGCAGACTATAACAGTCAGATTTAACGAGAAAAATGATTGTTGTTGATATTCCTGAGAGCTCATTAGATGTACCAACCCTCGAAGACCTCAGATGTTCCTCAGAGCTCTTATTTAACGTTCTTTATATCATATCGCCATCCCTATCTCTAATGTGAGATATTTTCATTTAATTATTCCTTACTATTTCATTTGATAAACGTGAAATCGAATGACACGCGAACTTAATGAACTTGAAAAGTCGCGTTAAACATACGAAAGTGAACGTTTGGCTAGGCCACGCAGGTGATCTATAAGATAGAGATCTCGTAATAAAATAAAAAATCGCCACTTTTCGTACCTAAGCTCATCATTCCGAAACACATACCGAACACATAATTCCAATCATTCTTCGTTACATGTTTTACCATAATTAATTAATTACAAGTGTAATCATCAGTTTATAATGCAATTTGATACGGTGAGTGTATAAGAAACATTTATTTATATATCAAGGGATCCTAAACTACATTCCAATTAAGACTTAATACAATCTAGAACTGTGCCTGGAAGGCGAAATGCATTATTTGTTCCTTGTCTTCCAGCTTGATTGCTGCGGGGCATCTAAAGCCTGCTGAAAAAATGGTTCACGCTTCGCTTAGTTTGTAGACAAATCAAACAACTTGGGCAAATATAGTCTCAAAGAGAACAAGAAATCGCGAAGCTATGTTAGCTTAAAATTTGAGTATTAGGAAAACGTCTCTGGGCAACATTTGTGTAAGTCGCGAGGCCGAATCGGGATGATTGCCTCTAGCACTTGATTGTTTCAATATAAATTCCTTTCAAATTTATTGAATTCTATAGATTTCTCTCCTGAGTGTGAAACGGGGGGATTTGAAGGACCTCTCGAAGTTACGGTCACAAAGAACAAAGTTTTATATACATTTTGTTTTATATAGGTACATTTAAAAAGTTTAATTTTAATAAAACGTCTAAGCGTTTAATTTCGAATAGGTTAACAATATGCTGGTAAAGGACGTACAGCTCGACACGAGTAGTCAAGGTTCTATAGATATCTTGAAGACTGAATATTTTCATATGATTATTATACAAAAATTAGGTACCTTTTATTTTTCGTGTATATTCCGACAAAATGCAATATGTGTAATCTGTATGTTTCGTATTATAGTAACATTTGTCTAAGTAAATGCATATGAAATAAATGAAATTGCAGTGCGTGAAGAAATTAAAATGTAAGTACGTTCTACTTAGACATTTTTTGGATTGTTAAACATTGTGAGGAAACTGTCAGACCTACGGATGTCGTTCTGTGCTTAAATTAAAACTATATTCACGTTCGCTATATCTGCCCCTATTAATTTACCCGTAAAATTTTTCCCGATTTCGAAAGGGACGAAAGTTGACCAAATTTTAAAATTTAACTTTTTTCTGGAAAAAATTGACAATTTTTAGGGGGCTGTATCTTGAGAGCTATTGTACCTACAGAGCTGATTCTGGTCTCAAATTGTAGCACACTTAATCTAATTTAAAAAGGCAACAACATATTTTATGAATAAACATATAGTTATATAGTGAAAAATCCGAAAATAGCTCAATTTCGAGGTTTTTCGAGTGCTACAAAGTTAGCACAGGTCTCTCGTAGCTGCAAACTTAAACATACACTACTGGTAGGGGTCCTAACAACATATTAAACAATCAGAACTAGCCGTTAGTATGCGATTTAAGAGATTTCCACTGTACTATTTGACAAATAATTATTTATTTATCAATCTTCGAACGACTTAACTTGTCTGGCATTTTTAATTTAAGTATGTACATGTACATTGTACACTCATTAATAATAGAAATACAAAATGACAGAAAAAAATCTCATTTTTAGATTGACTATTTTTGGTGCAGTCTGCCTACGGATTTGGACATACAGTGGAGATACAGTAAACAAAAATATGTAAAAAATCTGAAATTTTCCGTAGAATTTAATAAACCAAAATACAAGAAACTGGCACCTCCAGGTCCCATAGTAAATTGGGCTAAAAGTTGGCCAAGAACGGAACTGTCAAAATTTTTTTTTTGAATTTTTTGAATTATTTATGTGTAAAAAATCGTTAAAAATCGCGCTTTTTTTAAATGCTCATATCTTCGTGACAACAAATCATTTTTTCACGAAACCTCGTTAAAGTGTAGCTCTCTACTAACTGAAAAGTGTCATTTTCAAAAAATTTGAAAATACACTGCGCAACTTATTTAACGCACAACCAAAAAGTTAACTCAAATTTGACGTTATGTATTTTCGACAATTTTTTTTCGTTTTGGTCGATTTTTCTTACAAATTGTAGGTTTTTCTCTTAGGAATATCACTGTCTTAGTTGTTTTGGTAAAACGAATGATTTTGATATTATACCAGGTGCTATAAAAATGTTATGTTTTTTTCCGAAATTTCAAAACGACCTGTGGGCTATACAAGGTATTGCAAGTTATTGCAATTATAGCCAATTTAAAGCCTCATGTTTTTTCTACATTTTCTTTTTTTATTCATTTGTTTATCTCTGTTACTTCATGAAATACACCGCTTTGAAACACCATATGCTTTTATTCACATGAAATGCATTTATCGGACAACTCAAACAGCTAGCAAGCTATGGAAATCGAAGATTACACGTCATAAACTGACAACTGTGTCATTTTTTGTTGACAGTCCAGCAATAATTAGTGAATAATGAAACGCCAAACCAGAAATTTAATCCGTAGTTTTTTTATTGGAGACCCCTCAACAAAAATTGCTACGGTGGGTGCTGATAGGCTCATATAACGAGAGCAATAGATTTGCAAAGGGACGACAGCGTTGTAAAAATATACGGCGAAGACACAGACTTATTAGACTTATTAACACAGCTTGCACCCGATAATCATAAAATATACTCCGGGGTAAAATATACTAAAATATACTCCGCCGGGAAAAGGAAAAAACCTGGAAAAAGTTTATAATTGCAACAGTTTAAATATCCAGACTTAAAAAATACATTGGTTTGTTGTACATAATCTCTGACTGTGACACAACCTCCTATTTATTTAAGCACCCAAGAAATAAAATCTATAAAATATTTGACAAACAAAAATTACAGTTGCCAAATTTCAATGCCTTTTACAACGAACATTCCAGACATCAAGTTATTGTATTGCAAGCCTTGGATGCGAGATAATAGCGTACTTATACTCTACACAAATATCCGAAATATATAAAATATTTATATTATATAAATACCAGCTATATAAATACCAGCTCTTGAAAAAAATCGATTTTTTTGTTAAAAAAAACCCGATTTTTCAGCCGATATTTTTCATATTAACGATTAATTTAAAAAGAGCGCAATAAATAAAAATATTAGTACATTTCAAGAAAATTTTACGTTCAAAATTGACTCTAGATATGAAAGCGTGTATGAGCTATCGAGATAAAAAAAAATTTTTTGAAAATGACCTTTTTCAGTTTGTAGAGAGCTACACTTTCACCAAGTTTCGTGAAAAAATGATTTGATGTCACGAAGATCAAAAGATTCAAATAACGCGATTTTTAACGATTTTTTGCAAATAAATAATTTATTTTTGAATTTTTTGAGATCTGATTTCCACAGATCGATCCGTATTTAATAGTTCTACAACTTTTGTATAAAACTTCATTTTATGGCACTATGAAGAGTAAAATGGAAAAATAGGTTTTGGCCAACTTTGGGCCCAATTTCCTATGGAACCTGGAGGTGCCAGTTGTTTGTATTTTGGGTTATTGAATTCCCTGGAAAATTTCAGATTTTTTACATATTTTTGTTTACTCTATCTACGAAGTGAAAAATTAACATTGGGCCAAAAATAGGCAGACTGCACTATATATACGCAGGTGTGATTCCAAGATAAATATTTCCTTATTTCTTTAAAATTTCTTTTTCGGCAGCTCTAATTGTTTGGCATGTGTGTATATACACGTATTTTAAATAGAAATAGGAAATGCCAGACGAAAAAAAAACGTGGAAAATTTTATATTCTTTCTGTCAATTTTCCTTCGTCTGGCATCGTTTTTCCAATTTCCAATCCCTCTGCCAAATTAACATTAGTTATAAATGTATGTGATCTTTAATTAACCGCGCTGCCAGTAATTGAAATCGCTGAAAACTTTCCAAAATGTACGCATAATTTTCCGCGGTAAGCTCAATTTCAAACTGTTATTACCGTCTGGCAATTTTTCACCAGAAAACCTTTCGTTCTCTCGTTTGCCAGACAAAAGAAAACAAGAAAAATTGTACTTTTCTCTAGCAAGTTAACTCCCATCCCCCACCTTTTCGGTAATTGAAAACCATCTGGCATTTTTTATTGATGAATTATTTATCAACGCCAATTTTTTATTCAAATGCCAGACAATATAAGATCATAAAAACAAAAAGTTTCATGTAAATGAAAATGAATTTTCCGAATTTTCGAACGGGGAGCAGGCATTAAAACTACCCTTATTATCATCAGCCAACTAGCCATATTCAGCCCTTAAAATGCCAGCAAAAAAAATGACTGCACTCAACAGTACCCTATCTCACGGTCTAAATAATGAAATTAATAGATACGTATATTATGATATCGGCAAATGTAGACTGAATTCATATACGGCTGGAATATTAAAAAATTAACTGAAAAAAAGGAAATAAGTAGATGGTCTACTAGATTTATATAAGATAATATAAAAAAGGGTATGACAAAAAAATACATGAGCCAATAGTTAACATACTACATAGTAATAAGTATATCGTAGATAAATTAATAAATAACTTTTTTGATTGTAAATTCTAAATTGAAATATCCATAATATGAGGAAAATGCATATAAAATTACCAAAGTATTTAATATATCACCCAGTATATAAAAATTATGAAAATGTGGCTGAAATAGAAATATATATTTACTTGTTATAAGAACGCAAATATTGTTCAGGATATACTCAAAATTTATAGCACATACGTTTATATACGTTTATCTCAGCTATTTCTATACATTTAAAAAAACGACTCTCTGTTATAAGCGATGATACTAACAAAGTCTATAGTAATGAAATACTATAGAAACACAAAAGTATCGACAGATAATGTTCTTAATTAAAACACGGTTCTAAGTACAAGTACGGCTTCTCGCCACCATTTGTAAGGCGATGCTGGCGCCGCCATCGGTCGAATTATTTTCCAATTGGCGACTAAAATTACCGTTGGGGGCGCTGTTGTTTGTAAACAAATATCTGGAAAGCGAGTAAAATTTCTTCCGTGCCGTTACGTGTTTTCGGGTGCTGTGCTTAAACTCGAGAACATTTTCTTAACTGGGACATTTTTATACGTACAAATCGTTTTTCCACTTTAAGGGGTTTTTAAAACAAAGGTATGTAGTTTTGTTTATCAGTAGAATAGATATACGGCGTACCTGTACTGATATAAAACTTTATTTTTAGGTTATGATGGATGATTTCAATGAAGAGGTTTTTCTTTCATTGGGAAAAGTGTTTTCTTACCTGCAAGCCACTCCAGAGAGTAGATGTGTTGTAAGGGGGTGAGGCATTAGTAAATGCCAAGCATATAATTTTACTTGGAACTACATCTGCTACT
This sequence comes from Tetropium fuscum, assembly GCA_964058915.1. Lineage (NCBI taxonomy): Eukaryota > Metazoa > Arthropoda > Insecta > Coleoptera > Cerambycidae > Tetropium > Tetropium fuscum. Next base: position 761,352 of record CAXKVY010000556.1, on the reverse strand, counting down.
ATGAAATTAGTGCAAATTATAGCACTATGTTTGCAAACTAGCGGTGTAAAGATAAGTGGGAAACTCATCCACAAAGACGGAGATGCAACCATTGTAGAGGTTCAACGGTTGTGGGACAATAACACAAGTTCTATATTAACTATGGTACTCAACATTATACCGGGAAAACTTCCCTGGGCACCGTGAAGTTTTACCTATACTGGGCTTCGGTAACCCCTGCGTGGTCACAATCACATAATTTTGTTGATTGTCTACACTAATATCAGAATGGCGATTGCCATAAACAATGACAGTACGTCATCGTTTGTTTATACGATTCATTATCTAGAAGTAAATGGTACCAAGGTATCGCCACGTCTGCTTCCCTCACCTGCAAGTAGTGTTTCATGCTTTGTATTAGCCATGTTAACTACAAATTAGGCAGTAACTTTATATGAGGCGAGTGTCTCAACAAGCAGTACAATTGTCCCTTGCATATATGACTATGGTCAGAATAAATGTCCTAAAACAGTATTTTATCCGTATTTTATTGATTTCAGTTTTCCTTCCGAAATTGGGTAAAAATCATGTTGTGCTCCTAGCAAAGTATAGTCTTATACAGCCCTGTATTACAGTGCTATACAACGATTTAAACAGAGTATCACTAAGCCGTGTGCGTGTACGTTGTATTTAATTTAAATTAACCCTGTCCCAGATACACTGGTTACTAACGAAAATCGGGAGTTTTGACATCATTTTAATACACCTACTTATTTATTTAAACAGGTATTCAATTTATGAACAATATAAAATAAGTACATGCCATACTCGTACATTTTCGAGATCATGGTTGTCCTCGTTGACAGGTAAAGATATTTCACCTTCACATAAATGTACCTCACTAATACTTGTAGTAGCCTCATCATTGAGCTTTCGTCGTCTCTTCAATCTATCTTCACAATTAGAATCGTTGGACTTTCTCTTGGCACTTGCAAGTGATCTTTTTACTGGCAAATTTTGGGAAGGTACAGCGTGTCGCTTAAGCTTAGGTTGTTTTAAGTCCACATCTAAAACAAAAATAGATTGTGTTATGTTACGCGTTTCGCGATTTTTTACTTAATCTAACCTCAATAAATATCCCTTACCTTTTGAACAGTAATCTTCAGCAGAACAGTTTTAAAATGATTAGAGGAAACACGCATATTGTTTGTCACTGGCTTGCCCATTAATAAAACCTCCTCCCAAACTCTTATCCAATCTCTTCCTCGATTCCCAGTGCATTTATCATTTTCACGTTAATGCCGGAATTTTTCTTCGGAAACTAGTGAAAATGGAGAAATCTATCTTTACTATTTCTTGAGTGCCACCATTATGAATACTTTTAAGGGACATGGTAATCACAAAAAGTATAACAAAACGTTAAAACAACACAGACAACAATAAACCACAGTAAACGAAGTGAAGGAAATTATTAACTCGCTTTCCTGGGGGTTGAAAATGTTTCGCAAAAAAACACAGCCAACAGCAAAACTAAAGAGTAGTAAAACCACAGTAACTACAACAATAACGTCGTAAACGAGGAATCGTGAAGGTTAGACGACGGTTTACAAATTTTTACTCGCTTTCCTTGGTTCGAATTTATTCCGCAAGGGGGCGTAATCATTTTTGGATTCGGCAATACGCAAGTAAAATAACGGTTACAAAATCAAATTAAAACTGGCCATGGATCCAACGTCAGATAAGTGTTCTCTAAATAGGCGTCCTAATTAAGGGTTGAATTAAATATTTTTATCAACAACCTAACCTCCAAACCGTTTAGAAGTAAGACGCTAGTGATGTAAGAGATATAATAATTTTCTTACACATTTTCATGTGGAATTTAGAAAATTATTTATGTGTCATTAATTTAATTAATGTCATGTAATTAATGTCAACTAGTCTCTTATTTGAAATAACCACCCTATTTTGAGATACATTAGATGATAAATCGCCCTCTATAACGCCCTTGGGCATTATAAATTTATAACCATGGAAATAAATCAATGCTAAAATAGAAATTACAAATAACCTTTATTACCGTCAATAAAAATTAAATGCGTTGCTACGCAATGCGTTTACAAACAATTTTGATTTTTACTCTGTTTTAAATCAATCGTTCTGAACGTACCTAATAGATGTCAAATTAATAAATCCTAAGTGTAAAAATAAATTCGAATTAAATAACCGACTAATAGGACATTAAACGTTGAAGGCATCACGAGTGTTATAGGATAATGACGCCCTCGGTCGAGGTACGTACACTGCCGACCTCGGGTCGTTATTATCCTTATAACACCCTTGGCACCTTAATTACTATTTAGCTTCACTAGTAATATGTTATCTAAAGTTATATGTACAAGACATTCTCGATCATAGGTATATGAACATGCGTTCTTTTGTTTGCCAGATCGTGCGACGTAGGTAATATCCATAGGAAAAACAAACGATGTCTGACAGTCTCGTATAGCAGTAGGTACTTATATAAAAATGCTCGAACGTAACACAGCATTTAAGCGATAAATAAAATGTAAATTGAGAGTTTAATTAAATATTTTCATCAACGCCCTAACCTCCAAACCGTTTAGAAGTAGGCTAATGATGTAAACGATATAATAATTTTCTTACACACTTTAATGTGGAATTTAATAAATATATTGTTTGTCATTAATTTTATTTTAGCTTCACTAGTAAGATATTCTGTAAAGTTACTTATAACGCATTCTCGATCTTAGGTATACGAACATGAGTCCTTTTGTTTTCCATATGGTGCCACGTAGGTAATTTCCATGGAAGAAACAAACGATGTCAGACAGCAGTACGTATATAAAAATGCCGGAACGTAACGCAGAACTTAAGCGATAAATAAAATGTAAATTTCATTCAACCTCTATGATGCAGCCTGTTTTATATATATATATAGATATATAATCTTCTTTTTCGCACAATTTATCTGCGGAAAAACCAGCGTCGTTGAACAATATTATATATTGCGTTATGTTCAGAATATTGCTTTCCCATTGTCAGATTCTCACATTTGTAATGTGATATATCTTCGAATGCTTCCCGGGTCCCTTTGAAAGCCCTGAAAGGAAACGTGGCCGTCATTCACTCTGCTTTGAGTTATATTTCCCCGAATTTTAAATAAGTAGATATTTATAAAAAGAAAATTATGAAACACATTTCAAAGGGAATCCCTGCAGTTGAGCGAGCTTATTAACTGTGGGGTTACAGACATAAAAAAATGTTTGAGAAACTTAATATGGTAAGGAAATATTGTCTCTTAGTCTCTATAACCCAAATGAATATTTTACGAGATTTATGATGACGATTTACGGGCTTATAATAGATTTTCGATTGCTCGTACGTTGGATACCAATAATTAAGAGTGACGCTTGCCTCTATTAATTGCTTAATCAAGTACCCACGTACACTAACATTAGCTCGTGTAGTTCAGATAATCGGTCTTGGGTTAGTTTCAATCAGTAGATACTTATTTTTGTGTAAATAAATAGAACAAATAATCACGAGCGACCGTTATTTTGTCGTCGAATCAATATGTACCTCCCAATTCAAAGCACGATCTAAATGTAAATCACGGAAAGTTTTTTTTAAATAAACATTATCTTTATCGATCGCTTAAACTCGAATTATCTCGGAAAATACGCATCATATGACAATTTAATATGTTTTTTTAATATTTCTACAAATAGTAAATTCTACATAAATTTTCTACAAATAGACAGTAAAACCTCTATTAACGGTCACCTTCCTAGAACGGTCAGCTCAATAAACGGAACTATTTTTCCGGAACTCCGGAACTTCCGGATATCAATGGAGTTCCTTGTATTTAGTACCTCTTAATAACGGCCACATAACGATCGCGGTCACACGACCCAGAGGCCTATTTGAGAAAACAATTGATACCTTAAAAAATAAAGAGAGTTGGAGAAGACTTTTCGAGGAAGGAATCAATTAAGAGCAAAAACGAAAATTTACCGATAAGTTAAAAGGTCTGGAAATAGACCAAGTTGTGGACAATTGATTTTGCAAGGCCAGGAACGAAAATATACCAATATCTGGACCTTTAATCAAAACGAAAGGCCTTTAATCAATCGCAGGAGCTGCAAATTAAAAAATTGAGAACTTCAAAGAATCTAATGGGTGGTTGCAAAGATTTTGCCAATGGCCTAACATTATATTCAAATCAATTTGTGGAGAATCAGCTGATATAGATCAGTAGTATATACCGGGTGCCTACGATATTACTAGGCAGCCTATAACTTCCTTGAAAAAAAAATTATCGACTTAAAACTTTGGGATGTTGTATGGTTGACAACGTTGCACAGTGTGACTGCGTCAAGATCTGATTGCCATTTCCGGTTTAACCGGAAACAGTATAAACTCTGTTATTTTTAATGGAATACCCTATATATTATTAGAAATTTAGATTGCCCAGATAATTCTAGAACCAAAACATGTAGCATACCCTATATCTATCTTTGACAGTTGTCGAGAAAATGGCGGTTGAAAATGTTATATCAATGATAAATTACTTAATTTTCACATAAAACAAATGAATGTAGGAACAAATGTGTTACGGTTATTTAAGTTCTTTGGGGAGTAAAATTTGTTAAGTCATAAAAATTTCATTTTCGTCTTTGCCGGAAGTACTACGGAAAGTGATTTTAAGGCTCAAATTACTTCGATATTTTTGATGGAACACCCTGTATTGAACATTAAATTTACATTCTACTAACCTTTCTGGATATTTTTTGTTTCTTCTGTCCCCTACCTAAACCTAACAGTTTATGAGATATCGGCGACTGAATGTTCACCTGCACTATAAATATGTCACAAATCTGCTCAAAGCAGAGAAATAAAATAAGTGTCAAAAGTGAATCACTAAAAGTAATAAGTAGGTATAATTTATTTTAACCATAATTTAAAGGTTTAAAATGTACACCGTTGCCTTCTCGGCAAGAATTAATGTTTTCTTTAAATTCCCGAAGAAAATTTTCCATTTGAATTGGAGTAATAGAGTTTATCACTTGCGTAATTCTATTTCTAAGGTCTTCTATGTTACGTGGTGTATCTGTGTGTGTCTTATACAACTTTTCCTTGATCTAGGTCCATAAAAAAATCCAATGGTGTAAGGTCTGGAGATCTCGCGCCTAAACACATCCATTTTTAACAACTAGATAACACAAACACTTACTAAAAGGTAAATCAATAATAAAACGCAAAAAATAAATGACAACTTGTCAGAGAAACTTTTAAATAATGCAACAGTACTGTCAAAATCTATATGAAAATCGGTAAATAGTTTTTTCGTTTTACACAGCCCTCTTTAGGTTTAGGCAAGAGACAGCAGAAACAAAAAATATCCTGATAGGTAAGTAGAATGTAAATTTAATGTTCAATAGAGGGTGTTCCATTAAAAATATCGAAGTAATTTGAGCCTGAAAATCACTTTTTGTAGTACTTCCGGTACAACCGGAAACGAAATTTTTAAGACTTTACCAAATGTAACTCCCCAAAAAACTTAAATAACCGTAACAGATTTGTTCATACATTCATTTGTTTTATCTGAAAATGAAGTAATTTAGCGTTGATATAACATTTTCAACCGCCATTTTCTCGAGAACTGTCAAAGATAGATATAAGTTATGCTACATGTTTTGAACTTAGAATTTTTTGAGCAATCTAAATGTCTAATAATATATAGGGTGTTCCATTAAAAATAACAAAGTTTATACTGTTTCCGGTTAAACCGGAAATGGCAATAAGGTCTTGATCCAATCAAACTGTGCACCGTTGTCAACCATACGACTTCCCAAAATTTTACATCGATATATTTTTTTACAAGGAAGTTATAGACTGGCTAGTAATATCGTGAGCACCCGGTATAAGTATACTGCAAGCCGATTCCACTTTTGACGATGAACATGAGATTCCTCTGGCAGATCTATCCCACGATTAACAATAAAATTAGAGGGACTTTGCTTCTCTCGATGGAGGTATTCATAGAGAGAAAGTCCTGAAATCGGTGTGCCAGAAATTATTGTTCAGTTACGGGAAAATTACGACAGCTGACTGAAATTGAAGAGTCGGAAAATCTAAGAGAAAATCCAAAGACCACGGTTTCATATATGACAGAACTTTGTGATAAATTACGAGATACCACATTTTTTCACATGTGATAACAGTGATAGCCATAGATATTGCTCAAATTTTGTTGAAAAGTGAATCTGAAGTTTTACAAAACAAGCTAAAAAATTTAAACCATTGAAACATATTTGAACAAGGTATATACATACATATTTGTATTCTAACAATTACATATTATTATGAATTTCATAATTTAAGAATATAAGATGTAAAATGGTGTTGTCAAATTTTATTCCTCGTTCGATTAGTTAGACAAATAAATATTTTCTACTCCAAAATGGTCTTTTTCTTTAAAAACTACCGGCACATGTTATGTAATCGTCCCAATAACGACCACCTTTCCATAATGGCCACTGATTTCGATATTTTGGTTGGCCCTTGTAGGGGGGTTTTACTGTATATTCCAAAAATCGTAGTGGACTGTCATGAAAAATGGCAATAACAGTAAAAAAATACAGGTTTCTAGACATTTTAACTCTGCCTATAAACTGCTGCCTAATAGGTTGGAATAATTCAAAATTTTAATGTAATTTTTGATGAATAATATTGGATGAATAATATTTGATCTTCTGAATACTATGGAATATCAAATACGATTTTCAGGGACCCGATTCTTGAAATCAAGAGAATTGTTTCCTATGACAAAAAAATTCACAACATAAATTCTCATAGGAACTGCATGTAGCATTCTTGACGGCTCCCCGAATCTTATTTCGTTTGAGAACCAGAAGTAGACGTATGTGGTATTACTTATCATTAATTTTCTGTCTCGGCCAATAGGAAACCTGGAATAGGCAACTTACGCATGGTATTTGAGAGTTGTCATGTTATGAAGTGTCCAGCTTTCGTTCATTTTACTTAAGTATTTGTGACTGTTTTCTGTTAATTTTTTGTGTTTAGGTCAATTAAATAATTATTTGTAAACAATACAAATTAAGTGTGACCAGTGCAATAAAGAATTATATTAAAATATGGAGAACGAGGAGAACAAACGGCAATTTGTAACCGAACCTCAAAAAAGGGCATCAATTGCTGCATTAGAAGGTGAACCAGAATTAAACAAACAAATATATATAAATAAATTTGTTATTAAATTGGTTGGTATGAATAAATAATTTACAATGAAGCATCTACAAAAAAATCTTACTTTTGTTATTTTATCTATTGAAGATTCTCTAGTAGGTGGTGTAAGATATTCATCGCAATGCTCTACTAAATATCTGACTAATTGTTTAGATAGTCTGAAATGTTTAATGAAAAGGCGATCCGAAAGTGAAACAAATGGATCAAATTTAACCATTCGTTGCCTTGGTTGTAGGGCTGCTTCGTCAGCTTCTTCTAGTTTTAAAAATAACAATAACTGCAAATATTGAGCTTCTTCGTCTTCCATGTTTGTTTTTATCACAATGATATTAATATAAACAATTTATATTATTATTATCTTCAAATTACACATTACCTACACAAACTCAAACACACACAGAACGTCGCACAGCAGTCAAAGAAAAAAACATTAAAAGTGAGGTTAGAAACACTAATTTTCCCTTACGAATTTACTAGTTCCCCATGAAAGTAGGACGAGAATAATTTCTTGGAGTTTTGTGAGAACAAATTCTCAGGAGAACTTTCAAGAATGGCAAAAGAAGGTTCTCATGAGATATACGTCATTTTCGTCGGGGAAAAAATTCTCACTGTTTCAAGAATCGGGTCCCAGAACGTTTTTGGAAGTTTCATTGGTATTAAATGGACTGAATATCATGTTTCTATCATACTCAAAAAAGAAATATACGAATATACATCGGGTTCTGTCCCCTCTTCCACGTCTTCGTCCTCTGTCATCTCCTCTAAGTTCTCGTCCTTTGTCCCCTCATCCAGATTCTCGTCGTCCTCCCCACCATTTTTCTTCTATATCTTGTGTCAAGAGCTCAACAAGATCAAGCTCTTCATCTTATTCATCCTAAATAATTCTTTGATAGCGCTACTATCGACATATGTGTTGAGACATGGCTGGCTGACAATGGCCACACAGTATTGAACAAGACAGGCCAACTTTTCTACACCGCAATTTGTATTGCATCCTTTGGTACAGTTGAAAAAATAGTATTTAAAAGTACATCTGAGGCAGCTGGTAATAGTCTTAAGGGGTTTCAAAATGTTATTAATTATCGTCCATCCCCATTATTCGGGATTTTAAATATTTCCAATCCAATTCTGTACTTGATAAGTGACGACAATTTTACTGCGGTATTAAGTCCTGTTAATTTCGCAAATGTCATGTATCGAAAGTTTTCTCGAGCTCCATAGATTGTCAAAAGAATGCGTAATCCATTTTCCACAAACGTTTTCACTTTCCAGTTTTCCTGTTGAAAAACTTCCGCAAATTGATGCAAATCGGCGCCTCTCGAATATTTTAAAAACTTTTATTTTTCCTTTATTAAAAAGTGCAGACGTTGTGTCACGGCCAGTAATAGCGTGACAGATGCTTTTTACAATTTGGAAATTTATTTAGGCTAGAAGAGAAGTATGTATTTGATTTTATTTTCCCTCTCCCTGGTTTAAGGAAGAAAACATCTTGGTTTGAAGTAGCACGTCCTATTAGAAGAAGCAGTAAATCTACATCATGTCCAACGAAAATAGTGATGTTGCGTTGTGATTTCTCAAGTGTTGTTTTAGCTAATAAAACTTCGGCGTCGTCTCTAGCTTGTTTCACATTATATTGATAGATCATTGTATTGGTTGATCAGAGTTTATCCATTAGCATTGATATTAAGCTAGTTTTATTTCAGCGACGCCGCGACGATAATTATGACATCACGGTTTGACAGAATGAAATGAAATGTATTTACAGGTTTTTGGTGCGCCTTGCAGCATAATTTACCTGTGTTATTTTAGAATCGTTGGTTGTATGGAAAAGACCTTTATTTAAGAAAATATGATTTTCCTTTGACCTTTGACCTTAAATAACTATAAACGCAAGCGCGATATTGAATGGGCCTTTTTAGACAGTGCTTTCAATGTTAAAATAAAGGTGTAAACAAAATTTAGGCTCACTCGGATTTTTTTAGCAGATGCTGCTTTTTCCGGCCTAATATAACTGGAGTACAAGGTGAAATAGATAATACGTCAAGTGTTGTGGAACAACTGTATGTTTTTAAACTGCCTGCTCTGAAAGGGATATATTAATTGGAAAGTTAATTATGCCATCAATGCCCGAGCTTAAGCCATCAATGCCCGAAGCATTTGCATTTTTTATTTCATTACGATACAAATTCCGGCATCCATAGCATATTTTAAAAGAAGAGTAGAGTAGAAAAATTAAGATGTTGCGTAATAAATAACATATGGATCCCTTGTTAAATCGCTATTAATTTTAATTTCTAGAACCAGAATTTTGTTCTTAATAATATTTAAATTATTATTAATTATTGACCAAAAACACTTTTAGACATATTGACGTAATCTGAGTAAAGAGAATCACTATAAGTTTCGATTATTTTTATGTAGGTATAGTTTTATATTTATTATAGAAATATGATTGATTTTATTTGATACAATAGCTTGTATCAAATAAAACACATAATTAAAAAATTAAATGCCAAACAAATATTTCCAAAAAAGACTTCTTAAATTTCAATCAGCATTCTAACTGGGTGTCCAGACTTGACAAACAACAAATCAGTTATAAATTTCTAGAAAGATTTCATAAAAGCAACGCGAACTTCTTTGCCCAATACTAGCAAATTGAGAAACTTTTCCTTGGTCTGAATCAAGCGGTTGGATCCGTCCACCATACTTAAAACATGATGGACCCGCCCGAACGGTCAAAAGTAATAATGGCCTATCAATTCAAGGCGCCGACAGATCTCAAATAAGATTTCAGAAGGGCCTTCATAAAAATGCATCACCGGAACCAATGTAGATTTTGAACAGAATTTTAAAATATCATAGACGAACAATTTGCTTGAATTATGATAATCAATGTGTGCATGAAGGCATCAAGTTTATCATCTTTTATGTATTATTATATTTTCATTTGCGTTAACACGAAATATCCCTTCCCACTGTGTTTGCCCCAATTTGTCTAGGACGGAGAAACCCAAGGACGATGAAGCAATAACTGATAATGAAAGCCATCGCAGAAGCCTAAAATGAATAGTGTTCACATGGTCGATAAATTTCACGACGTCGACGGAACTTTAATTTTCCCCGCCTTTATTATTAATGTTCCACTATTCGTTATTCGTGACAAATTATTCGTACGCGTTTCAGAAACTTGAGAGATTACACAAACACACGACTGACAGAAACCAGTCGCGTCTTTGTTCCTAGAAATAGAGATAGATAGACAATTATTTTTATAACGCAGCAATTAATAATATTTTCCTTACAATGAGGAACAATTTGAATAAATCATTGAGGAACAGAATATCTATAATTGGACTAACCATTTCATTACTTACACGTTTGTTTCCCGCATTTTTTTCCACACTCAACCCGATCATGAGGCGTCCACCTCGCCGCAGAATATTGTACAGATTTTCCTCGCAACCCTTAATGGTTTTGAAAAGAGGAAAAAAACGATTATTTCAAAAAGTTTCAATGAATAAAATCGGATGTTTCGAACTAACAGTAACGTCATTTCAAGCCAAAGTAACAGCCATAGACTTCTGTGCACAATAAATGATATAGATATCTTATACTCGTACTGATAGAATCCGTATCATCAATGATAGCCAAGCGGGGACTTTAGCACCACAACCCGTAAGGGGAAAATATCTAAATTAAGCTCACCGAATTCCATATATAACTAAACATTTTTTCTTTACAATCCGTGACAATCGTGAGGTTGAGCATGCAAAAATTGCAAAATAACCCAAAAAAAACACAAAATAAGCCCTTGAGGATATTGCCTTATTGAGGATATAGGTAAAGTCTGGGACCGTTTTCCTCTACCCTTTCACTGTTAGATGCTGCTTACGAATTTGAGTTGGCGAAACGTCAAGTAAAAAAATACATGCACATCGTTTTAGGTTTACTTATTAAGCAGGTCTATGTTCAATACTTATAACTGCTACATTGGCATGTTCTTTATTTTTAATACACAAAACTTTTAACTCAAACAGTCTATATTGTTTTGCTTTCATTCTAAATGACCCCGCACGGAACATATAGAAAATGGCCCTCGGTGAAAGTGTCCCATATTCCATGATATTATCCAAAAATCGATGCTGATGAAGTCTCCATGGTCCCGAGGTCCGAAAACGCTATCCACCGGAATTTTTTCATACCTAAGCTGATGAGTTGAAACGAGCAAACGCACTGCTTTTCGGACCCTCCGCTTGTAATATTCCATCATACATCTGTACCTACAAATCATATATACTATATGTATGTATCGAGAATGTAATATATAAATACACATAATACTCTAGTATCTTCTCTTTGTCTCTTCTTGCCTTTACAAAGCGAAGGAGCGGGAGTGGAGGAGGGCTTTTCATATATACCTTCCTTGATTAGTTATTGTCACGCGGTAAGTAAGAGCCTTTTCTTATCAACAATCTATATTGTTGATAGAAGATAAGAAAAAGTGTTGGAGGTGTCAAACAAAAAAAATATGCGACAAGCAAAAAATTTTTAAAAAATAATTCAAAAAAAACAAAAAAAAAGAGGTATAAGTCCGACTAGTTACCTCCACATGGTGCACCTTGGGTAATGCTGATACTAGCGGCATTTATTGTTAACTGTTATTGTATCAAATCGTAGATATACGTATATATATGCATGATAGATATGATTTGAAAGTATATATGAAGGTATATATGAAGGTATATATGAAAAGCTCCCCTCCCTTCCTTCGCGTTGTAAAGGCAAGGAGACGATACCGAAGACAAAGAGAAGATACCAGAGTATTATGTGTATTTATATATTACATTCTCTATATATACATATATTACAAGCCGAGGGTCCGAAAAGCAGTGCGTTTGCTCGTTTCAACTCATCAGCTTAGGTTTGAAAAACTCCGGCGGATCACATTTTCGGACCTCGGGCCCATGGAGACTTTTGGTCAGCATCGATTTTTGGATAATATCCTGGAATATGGAACATTGTCACCGACGGCTATTTTCCGTATGTTCCGTGCGGGGTCCTTTACAACTAGTACAACGACAAATACAATATAAAACATCTCCTTATCCCATAAGAGAACAGTTTTAGATACACGTAAACTGTTAACAAGTTGGAATTGAATCCCATATTTTTCCTGAAAGAAGATCTTATAGTCTTATATAGCCTTATTTATAGTCACTCACTCGGATGGCGGACTTCTGACATATATGTGTAAGTCAGAAGTCTTACGACGTACAACGTCTTTGCGTTTTCTCATAAAATAAGGTATAAACTAATAAATGACAAATGACAGTAGGACAGGCCAGGATCCATTGTGCCGACTAGCATTGCGCTTTGTGATTACCTACAGATATGAACACAACTATTTTTAAATAAAAAATGGTGTGTAAACAAAAAAAATCCGGGTGCAGCACAGTACACGTGATGGAAGTGAATACTTAATTACCGATTCGTTGAGAGAGTGAGAGAGATAACGATGGGGAGAGAGAGAGAGAGATTGTATATCTTTGTATAACTTTAATGTCACACATATGTCCGTGATTCTAAATAATGTAGATTTCTCGAGAATATAGCATCAATCGTCGTTCCTGATTTAGTCGTGGCAATGTTCCGGGCGTTATTCGTATCTAAACCGAATTTCTCACGAAGAAAGTGAAGTAGTAGCAAGGACGCATCCTCCGCAAAAAGATCATAATTCATTTGAATCAGATTCGAAAGCCCAATCCAGATATATCCAGCATGATATGGATAAGTAATATTGTAATCTGGTTAATCTGTCACGATCGTCTATAAATTATACCAAAATTGCTTTCCGCTTTAGAACACTTGTGGGGGATCGTTGCCCAAGTCAAAGCTGCATTCACTATCTCTGGTTCGCATTATATCAAAATTGCTTTCCGCTTTAGAATACTTGTGGGGGATCGTTGCCCAAGTCAAAGCTGCATTCGATATCTCTGTTTCTCTCTCTCCCTCATATCTCTCATATGCCTATGTTACTTGCGAGACGATGTTATAAAATGTGTCGTGACGCGACCTTGAAAAATCACTCTCATGCGGCTAAAGAAGTATTCACTTCAAAAATGTGTCTTCTAGTTATTTATTCTGTACATTAATTCTGCAGTTTCAGGATAATTTGGGGGCGTCACGGGATCTGCGGGGCCCTTAACGCCGCCAGTACTTCCACTGTCAGATTCTGACAGGCAGGCCTATCTATCAGTTCTATTCTATATTAAAATAGCCCCTCTCCAACAAAAAAAGAATTTTCAAAATTTATTTATAAATGACGGGAGTTCTGAGGTAAAAAGCAAACAAAACAAAAAAAATACACAGTCGAATTGAGAACCTCCTCCTTTTTAAAGTCGGTTAAAACAGTTGAGCACGATGTTTATAGAAAAGCGTGCAGTTCCATAATAATCACTGTACAATTCATTTGGAATCCTTATAACACTGAAATCTGTCGTAACGCTTTAGAACTCGTTATGCTGCAGACTTATCCAGTAATCCCCAGTTTCAGTGCAGCCTCTAATCCACTTCATGCAGCTATTTTCTCTTGTTATTCATTTAGCTCTGGATTCCAGTTATGTACTATGTAATACGTAGATACACGTAAAGTGGAGCGTGTAAAATCAGAGACACATTTGTCTACGGTGTATATTATATTCCCATTTATATAATGGTTATATTGGTGTAAGAACGACTTTGTTGAACCTCGCCACTCCTATAGCGACTAGGTATCATTTACCCGAATTAGTTTAATACATCGTCACCCAGGGATTATGTTGTTCTACATCCACATTTGGTCGAAATTTAGTTACAAACACCATTTCTCTTAGAATTTTAAGCTTGTTGTATATACGTCAAAAAAATATCTTTCTTGTTTAATTAACCAGATTTCAGTGTCCAGTTTGTGCTATATCCTAAGTAAAAATAAAAATTTGTTTTATTAATGGAAATTTAGACAGTTATTCGGAAGTTTTAGAAAGGATGCCGATGAATTGACACACATGCCTAATACTCTACCTATTGGAAGATGAAATTCACGGTGCTTCAAATGCGAGAAAATTTTTATTTGGACTACCAAAACAAAACCGACAAAAAAATCTATTCTGAAAAACTTCACCAAAAAGATAATAATTACGTTATTCATTCTTAGAATACAATCATTTCATTAGGTCAATAATACACAATTATTGTTTTTTCGAGTCGGTGCCAGCCAAGGTTTACAAACGTATAACAAAGTAGCGTAGGTATACATTTCTAATTGTATTCTACTAGAAGTTTGAATTTAGGTTTATTTGTAATTATAGTATCGCTTTAGGTATAAATGTAAGGTTCGAGCGTCAGACCTTGGAGACACTTCTGCATATAATCGCAACATGTACCATCACTTCACCATTAACATAATTACCAAGGTAAATCAATTTATAAGTATTTCAAGCCGAACAACAGGTAGTTGTGTGTAGTCGGACATTATAGTGTCATCTCTTATTATCCGTTGTACTCTGCACTCTGCAGTAAGAAATGTCGGATAAATAAAGCCAGCAGTAAGTACCAGAACAAATTTCATTGTATATGCTTATAAAGTATATCGGCGGTTCTGTAACTTCTTTTGTGATATTAAATATATAAATACTTTTAAATAAAAAGGCGCTCAACAATTAAATATCATCATACCTATATGGTATTGTAAGAACTGTGTAAAAATATTAAGACAACATATGTCATTGTTTAATTTTATTTAGGTCCATAACTTCATTGTGTAAATAGTTGCGATTGCCTTAGTATTTGATTATGATATTTATTTAAATATCCATGTTTCTTTATTATAATTTTAACATTTGAGTTCTGATAAATATATAACATGTGTGTTTGATTTGATGTGCAAATTCTTTTATTTCCTATAACCTTATAAAATTAAACTTAAAGCATAACCTAACAAATCTAGCATATCGTTCCTGGAGAACCTGATTTCACCACCTGAGATTAAATAAGAAAGCTGAACCGACAACTAATGAGAACATACAAGGTAAGGTCTTGTGGTAGCATATGTGCATACACATAATAATATGCACATATATTTCACTGTGTTATTGTTGCATACTTTATAATTATGACTTGTTTCTCAATCTTATAAATTTAATGATAATTATATGGTATATACATAATCAGTAATTCAAGATATTAAACCATTTTAAATTGATGTAGTAGTAGAACAATACCTAAATTTATTAATGCAGTACAAATAGGCATCGCAACATGGCGCTTACTTAAATAATAATAAGATATTACTGAACAACGTCCGAATGTGATGCCGTATTATCAATGTAATACTACACTACAATTTGGCTCCCAACGTAAGGGCTACTATAAATTAGGGGTTATACCGGCGCATTCGCCATTTATTCTGGTATATCTAGTGCTAGTTCCCCGGTATATCTTCAGAATCCAATGTCCAATGTAATTAAAAATAAAATGGGACCCACTTGAAAATACCCCCTGTCCAACAAAAAGAGAATTCTTAAAATTGATTTACAAATAACGGAGTTCTGAGGTAACAAACATAAAAAAATACAACGGAATTGAGAACATCCTCCTTTTTTGAAATCGGTTAAAAAGGAAAAACTGTACAAAATGGTCACCCTTAAAACAAACTTTTGGGGTTTCGGATGAGAAAATAGAGATACTAAAACAGAAAATTGACAGATCCCAAGTAAGACACCCTCCACAAAAGATGCATATGAAGAGAAATCAACGAAAGAGAATCGTATAAAAGCAAAAACTAGATGAAATTCATGAATAAGTCCGACGTGATCTAGAGAAACAAACCAAAATACAAAAAATGGGATAGTAAAAACAAACATGAAACCAAAAACTTGGAAAACTTCTAACGTCAAAGGTACCGTAGGTAACAAAGAGGGGGGAAATAAAACGAGGAAATAACTAAACGAAAATTCTGAAATACTTATATAAAGTTAGAAACGTGTTTGTTTTATTTGCATTTTTTATTATATACAGACTGTCTATTTTATCAGGGCCATTGTCAATATCTCGTTTAATATTAAGCGTGCAAAAAATATATTTTACAAAAATTTAGTTCATTCTTATATGCTACAAAATGGTTTAAATAAATTTGAAATTCATGACTTTAAGAGTTGTGGCGGATAAACTTGAAATTGCTGAATATTTCTAAACCACATATCTCCGTTAGATGAAGAGATACAGAAAATTGTTGGAAAAATAGAGACCTTTAATGGGGCTCTATTTATTTTTTCAGAATGGCTGGATTTTGGGATTGACTCTTGGGGGCGTTAAATATGTTTAACGGGTCAAGCCGAAAATAGTGTCAGCAAACGCAGATTTTTTTCCTTTTTTAGCGATATATCAAATGCCATACTTATTCAGTAGAACTAAACAAATAATTATAGATACATTTTCAAAAAAAAATATTTTCTTTTTTATCATACTTGTCATGGAAAAATATGATAAAATAAGTGAATTAAAACATGTAAAGAGTTACTGCAATTTTTACTCCAATAAAATGTTAACACAATTACAAGTAAAAACAATCGAGTAATTTCAGTACAGACACAACAATAACAACATAACAATTAAAAAAGAATTTCACACACAATTAATAATGAAGCAGTTTTTAAAATTTCACAGTAAGTATTGAAAATGTCCATCACGATTTCATATGCACATTCCAACATGGCGGGGCACTGCATTCAAAACAATACTTAATATGTCGGGGGTAATCGAATTGCAAGCTTGTTGAATTCGAGCCTTTAGATCGTCTATTCGTCTATGTTTTGCGGTGTTGCAGAAAATACTTTATCTTTAATATATACATATGAGAAGAAATCCGTTGGGGTTATATCTGGAGAAAGAGGGGGTCACCGAATAAATCCATTGGTACCTACCCAGTGTTGAGGCAGGATTGCATTTAAATAATAACCCCGACATATCCGGGCATTGTGAGGAGGGGCGCCTTTTTGTTGGAAATACTCAGAATTTCGTCGATCTTCCAAAGGTAGGTCATCTAAAAATTCCTCAAATCTGTGGCTCAGAAACTTGAGGTACCTTAATCCAATCAATTGACCATCATAAAAATAGGGACTTATTATTTTGGTGACTAGAATACCTAACCATACGTTTATTGAAAAAGATTTTGAAATATAATTGGTCTATGCCATCGTGTATTTTCATTAGTCCATTTGTAATGAATACAACGGATAAAAAACCCTTATTGGAAAAATTCGACTCGTCGGATCATAACATTTTTGTACATATATTAATGGATCGTCATGTTTCTTTTGTAGAAGCCACCTACAAAAAGGCTACCTCTTTGACTTGTCCTCTTCTTCTAAATGGTGCACTTTTCAGGTTCTATAACGTGGGTAATCACTTATGCTTAAAATTTTCTTCACACTATTTCTCTTTACATGACACGCAACTTGAATTTGACTTAACGATGTTTCCAAATTTTGCATATTTCGGTTTCTCACATAATTAATCACATTATACATTATAAGTAACAATATTTATCCTTATTTTCTTTTTTAAGAATGAACCATACTTTTTCAGACTGCTGCTGCTTCAGATTTCTATTCGGCTGTGGAGTGTGTTGAAATCTGTTCGTGCTACTACTGAATTAAAATTGCATTGACAATATGTAACGAACATATTATAGCTATCATTTCAATCAATCAATTCTTAAATAAGTGTAGGTATAACTTTACTATTAAGTAACATGAACAGTAAGATTTAATGAAGTCTGTTTTATAATTTTTTTCACAACCAACTTTTTTCGAATATTTTAAATATTCATTTTCTTTGTCATAAGATACACTTTCACTCCTCCGAAAAGTATGCTGGTGAAATCGGAGAGAATAAACTGTTGTTATCTCCTGGTCTATATGTATTTTGACACGTTGAATCCAAATATTCACAAATATACAGGGTATTCCATTTAAAAATTTTATTTTTGTAGCTTTTACAGCTAAACCGGAAGTCACGTCAAGTCACTTGATTAGATATTGATCCTAGTATGGTCGCCCCGAATTAAGAAAAAATCCGATATTTACTTTTCAAGACTGGACAATAGATCAGGATCCTTCAGGTTTGGATTTCTAAGATAGTGGTCAAAAAAGTGGCTGCCGTCGAAAGTGATCACGGAATAGTCGGAATCACGGGTGAGCAATTGTCTCCATCGAAACCGGTAATAAATTTTCTAATTCATCACATTTTTAATTATGCCGGATATAATTTTCTTAATTCCTCCCGCCTTTGTGTGCAGCTCAGAGTTTCTTACAAGCTTGCATGGGATTAATGAATTGAGTTAATGAAAGGAGCATCCCGCATGTAACGACCGTTTGAAAAGCTTAGCTAATTACATCACGTTAAAAAATACATTTACTTTTATGCATCAAGGAAATTTCTTCGTTCTTTAGATCTCTCTTATTGTTTCGGTGTTTTCCTGCACGAAGAAACAAAAGCACCACGGTGTCGTGAGCTCAACAAAGGGCCTTAATCGTTACATAGCCGGGTACACTTTCGTTGTACTGAATGAAATATTACAAATTATACAGAAAATCAAGGCTGGCGGGTTATATTTATGTACTACGTTGTATATTTTATATTGAATATAAAACGTATTTCTTAATACTAAACTTACATACTAATCTGCGAGTGATATTAAGATCTTAATAATCTATGCTTATATGCCTAAAAGTTACGTTAGTGAAGTTAAAGCAAATTACGTTATCTCATATACCTTTTTTGCGTCCTTTGTACTGCTGTATCTACTAAACCACTTTACATCGATTAATGTATGCACTTATTGTAAATAATAAATGTAGAGCAATAATCTTAAGTGTGTTACATTTTATTATAGGTTTATCAAAATCACCGTTAGAAGAAGTTATGGTAATTGTTTCATTCACGGTTACATTGAAAGATTGATATTTAAAAATTGCATGTCTTATTTTTGTAAGTTTACTTACCTATCTTCAGACTCGAATTATTTTGCTTAACCCTGTTCCCTTTTCTGTTGCACTCGAAGAAAACTCGCGAGAACCATTTTAAGGATCACATCACTCTTTGCTCACAAAATAATTTACACAACCAAAGCTATCCACTAATATGGCACTGAGTCATACTTCTGATGCAATCTGGGAGACCTTTAGATGTAAATAACACTCGAACCTAGAAAACATTCGTATAATTATTCTTGGCATAGTACTTGAAAGTATGTAAAGTAAGAGCTTATATTTCTTCTACCCCATGAAAGTCATAAATACATTATACATACCATACAAAGAGGAAATAACATAGGAAGTGGAATCAGCAATTAGAATTATAATAAAGAATCTAATCTAATAAAGATGAGGAAGAAATAAAGAGAGAAATTAGTAGAATTTTACAAAAATCCAACAATACCATATATTAAATAGAATCGACTAGCTCTAAGAGAATTATAAACTTAGATTACAAAAATTGTTCCGCACACTTGCTTTCTTATAATAATAAAAAAAATATGTGACCAGTATTATTGATTTCAGACCGTTGGTCAGCGAAGCAGGCAATAATCATATAAAACTAAAAATTGTTATATTTTAGGTCTTAAGGGAAAATCTGTGGGCTTTAAACTTGTATTGTTCTAGTATCGATTCATACACATCTTAATGCAACTAGAGAACCATTTTTCTTATTATGAAGTTACTTTTAAGCCCTATTGCGAAACTCGATTCCTCTCTAATAAACCGTAGTTAATAGGGAATGTAAACGCTTAAAAATATATCCTCTTAATAAAGTTTACTATACCATAATATCTGTATTAACTACACATTTTACTCTATAAATCACCATTCAAGTTGAACGAATGATTTTATACGAATATAATCAAACGTCAATTTATTTATTATCAAACTAATAGTTTTTGACACTGATTTATTTTATACATATAACTAGCTTATCGTCTCCCTATTTGAGATGTGACAGCCTGCATTTGGGGCAATTATGGGAAGATTAATCCTTATCAACCCATTGTAACGACAATAAATTCTCGCCTATCTAACACACTGGCATCAATCTGATGCCAAGATCTGTTATGAGCCGCAGGTGCACACACCGGAGAAAAATTATAATGGTTTAGATACTTCCTCAGGTGAATTCACAGAGTATTTATTAACATTAGCGCCATTTTGATAATAATAATAATTTTTGGTGTGTTTAATCACGAAGTATTTACACAAGTCAGAAATTATAGATAGGAAAATATGAGCATTCATATATAAATGGAAAATTACATCAACACTAAACATTAAATGATGTAAGTAATATGACTAGATGAATACAAGAAATTAATTAAGTTTAAAATAAATAAGATTTGAGTGTCAAAGCAATAAATAACGCTAAAATTAAGGTAGCGGTTTAAAAAAATTACAAAGACTATCAATAACATTAGCAATATCAACAAAAACAATAATAATTACCAATTATTAAAAGTTATTTTACATGCGTTGGAAAATAATATACCATAATCATTTGTGCTATTGTGCGTTTTTATTAACCTTTAAAAATCGATGTTTATTTTATCTCGATTTCGTGTTGGATAAAATGAATTTGACTCTAGGTAGTGAAATTCTCCTCATTCACTTTGACATATAATAGTGTGTGGCGCTTTTTCCCTGTCGTCAGTAAAGTCTCGAGTGCCGAACTGTGTTTTTTCATGTACAGTTACGACGTTACCCCAAAGACGGCATAATGGGAACCGTAGATAGCTTCAAGCTGGAGATCGGAAATGTCCAGAGGTCACGTGATTTACAGGGAATAGGGAATACTATTATAGTAGATAGTATTCCCTTGTGAGACAACTCTATTGGTTTAACAGTTTGTTTCATTTATCAAAGTTTCAAGGTTTCTACTATCTAGCTATGTATATCTATCTACATATCGCTATTTATATGACTCTATGTACATATATGTCCATACCTCAATCTATTTACAAAGCGGTTACGGTTTATGGAGGGATGAGGTTAACATTTAAAAAAGGAAAACGATTAGATATGTAAATGGTTATATATGATGAGTGCCAATGAAAGGGTTGCACCCTTAACTGATTGCTCCAGATGCCACCGGTAACCGTGCGTCTTTCGCAGTCTATGCTACAGGTACCTTGTTGATATAAGTGACTAAGCAGTCATAGTGCCACCGGAAGGGTTTCAGCCTTAATTGATTTCTTCAGGAGACTGTTCTAGAAGTAATCGGTAAGGGTGCGTCCTTCGCAGTCTATGCTACAGGTTCCTTTTTGATATAAATTTGAAAGGAATCCTATTCCTGGTGCCGAGTGATTCATCACCAGCATATGGACGGCTCAGGGAGATGAGGGGCAAAGGGAACAAAATTCCATAGGCCTATAATTTTTTTTGCAATGGGTTCCTCATCTGTAATTGCACAAAACACACTATTCACACATACTTTTGTCAACGAAGCGCATATATCACCTGCCTCAGTTTTAGTGATTCCAAAATACCGTTCCGAATACCGTCGTATATATTTTTCGTCATTTCCAGTCGCAGAATTCGGTCGCTTACGATTGGAATTATTGGTTTTAGAACCGCTACTACTCGCATTCGTCCCTTCCATCGCATAAAAACACTAAACACTCGCGTATAACACAATATTATAATTAATTTATATCGCGGATCAACCGTATATAAGACATAATGAAGCGCCACTGTCGCGCCAAAACATACATGCATGAAACAGCGCATGCGTCAATATATCCACGGAAATCCGGCGTCTTTACCTTTGACCAATGAAATTTAATTTAATTTAGAACCGCCTAAAACTCACCAATGAGAGCGGTAGACCCGGTTACTAATGAGTTCTGCCCACCATTTCTATAGTGTACATAAATTTGCACACTAAGAAATTCTGTGATCAATTGCAAATAGGCAGACCGTTCAATTGTGATGGTGGTGTGATATTATGTATGAATCACTCCACACTATTTCGGAACCAGGGTATAGAGTTCCACAGGAAGGGTTGCCCTTAATTTATTGCCCGCTACGACTGTTTCAGGTGCAACCGGAAGGGTTATGCTACAGGTATCTATACTCTATCCAACGAGAGAATGGACTTGCTTTGCGCATCGGCGACTAAAGAGGAGGGGCTCTGTAACGAGCTACGCAGGACCGTCATTCGATGAAAAAAATTCGTAAGTAGGTGAAATAAATTTTATTTTAAAAACACGAAAACATTTTATTTATTTAACATAAATGTATTATAAATGTATGAGCGTTATGAAAGTAATATAAACCCTAAATATTCCTAAAATAGACATTTTATGATATTTTTATTCGTCTCTGGCTGCTGCCATTCTTATAATAGATTTAAAACTTATTTCACAACCGTAAACAACACAACTAAAATAACCGTACTTTCGAGACTACAAATACAAACTGTGAATAGGTAGGCAGTAGTAGGTACTTTATATAATTAGGTACCAGGTAGGTATCGGACCCAGGCGCCGGCCCTGGCTACCTGCTGAGCCAATTAAGACGTTGAGGGCGTTGAACTAATATTCTAAGGGGCGGAGATCTGACCAAAACAAACGAATTTTCGCTCGAGTGCAAGTCCATTCTCTCGTTGGATACAGTATATGCTACAGGTACTGCTTGGTCTCGGATATCGGAATTGCGGGTTTATATTCGTTCGAGAGTTCCTTCTCCTCGGTTTTAATAGATAACCAAGCGGGTTATCTATTATTTTCCAATTTACTGGTTACCATGAACTCTTTTATTCGGATTCTATAACACTTATTATTCACACTTTTATTAATTTCACTGTTCCTGCTTCCTTGCACTTGTAGTTGTCACCGGTCGCTGAATTCAACTGAATCACAGTTCACATACAACGGTATGTCAGCACGCAGGTGGCTGTGACTCACGACCGAGATGATTTTCAGTACTCCGTAACACGGTACCTACCTATAGCGGAGTAAAATCAGAGGTCTAGGATGTCGTTTTTTTTTATTAAGCTATAACTAAATGTTCGTGTTTAGGTATTGCGGTGGAAAAGGATTATTACAGGGATGTTGGCAAGCAACAGCATCTATTATACAACTATTCGACGGGTTCGAAATCCAAGTTGACACAAAATTATCCAGGAAAAGCTGCTTACGGAACTGATTTGACAGTTCAGGACAATATAATATCAAATGTCCCTTTTTATTCAGAATATGAGCGGGTATATAATATAAATGTAATATAAATCCATTCTTCCTTTTCAGAAAGGGATTTTATGTGGATTTTATAAATTAATCGATCTCTGAATAAGATGTTTCATTACCTTAAAGAAAAATTCAATATTGAATATATTAAAACGTTTCGAATAAATCAAGATATTGTAGCACAAAATTGTAGCACATATAAAAATAATACACCCCACAAATATAAATAGCCCTATGCGTATACCTACACAAGACACAAAATCTTGTGAAAATCAACCATTTAGTGGATACGCTCGTAGTACGGTTGGAAGCAAGGCATCCGAGAGCACGGGAATTGTTTCTATCAAAACCTTTGAGGACTGTTAAATCTGGGATATAGAACGCATTACGAAATAATTTACTAGAAGTAAATACGTACATGTAGTTACATCTGCTATTTCCCGAAGTAACTGTAATTAAATCCGGAGTATCTAATTTTGCAGTCGAACTTTAATATGGGGATGTGGCGAGAATTGCCACGCTAGCTCCCTGGAAAGATGCAATCCGTGAATATCCCCCGACAAACTGGGTCAGATATGCCATTCTATATATACATATAGGTACGTATTTTTTACTGTAAATCGTTTATTTGGGGTTTACTGGGTCGAGCACGTTGTACGATATACGGAATTACTGATGCCGTTGTAAAACAATTTTTAGGGCGAGTCGAACGGATGAAATGTTTAATTCATATTCGCTATGTTTTACCATAAAAATAAACGCAAACACAGTAAATTTTTATTATACAGGGTTACTGATATGTACGGAAGCGGTCGATTATGTGCTAAAGAAAGACAACTATCGAAAAATCATAAGACAAAAATTTTAGGGTTTTAAAAAATCTATTACAATAAAGAAAATATAAGTCTAGAGTAAAAAACTCAAGATGAAACAAAGTTAGTTTTTCTTTAATGGAATACCTACCCGTATATTATTCCACATTTAAATTTACTTCTAAATATAAATTTATATAGCACATCATGAACCTAAACTTAACCGTTTTCTAGATATCGAACTTTGAAAATCATTTTCTTATAAATTATACAAAAATATTAGTCCATTAAGTAGTCCAGTCATTATTATTACCCTCCGAAGTATACAACAGCGATTAAAGTGAGCACTAATAGTTTGCCTAAGCTAGTGCCCAGCTTACAAAAAGAAATAAATAAAATCAGGTTCGGTAGGTGCCAAAGCTACTAATTACCCTGTGGACGCCACTGACCGTGCGCAAGTCAGATAGTCCCCAATTATCCTTAGTATCGAACTTACTTTCGGTACTTCCTGTAATTCTGGCGAAAGAAACATAATAAAAGCAGCATTTAATAAAAATTTAATGACCAAAAATCATATAGGTGTGAATTATATTACACAAAGGTTGAATTGTATATAAGTTGAATTGCACATAAATTGAATTTCATATCAATTTGGACAACGATACAATTAAATCCCCAACAATATCCCTAAAACCCTAATATGTGGTATTATATTTGAAAACATGTCACTTTTATAAAAAAAAATCTCACTACCTGTGTCGATCCAGCGTGCACGTTGAACTTCACGGACCATGTAAAGAAAAAGGAATGAGACTCTGTCTATATAAACATGTTATCTAAACAGTGGAGGTATCCAAGTGAGTGCATATTGAAGTTAAATGTTAACAAACCAAACATATCATGCACGACATCATTCAGGTATTCGTACTCAATGAAGTAAAACAATATTTTTAAACGTACCCATAAGAAGCCTGGATTGGTGTAAAACGGCAAATGGAAAGTGGGCTAGCAATATATCCCTCTATCAACACTAGGAATTTAACACAACTCAGGCCCTATTTTCAAGTTGCTTAATCCAACATACAGTCGATTATATGCGGGTTAACAAACCACAAAAACACACAACAGTGATTTTCTTAATAAATCCCACACTACTATTGAAATAACAACGTATTTATTTTTATAATAAAACACTTTTTAAACTTGAACTATAAGCAACGCGCCTAAACAAAAATAAAACGAGTTGGCTTCGTACCCCACGACCAGACGATGACCTCGAAATCAGGTCACGCGCCATAAAATAAAACTTAGCCTACGCGTTAACCATAGAAACAGTAGAAACAAAAGATCAAAGAACAAAATAGGACCACTATGTGTGTCAATAAACTTTTCTGTGAGAAAAGATGAAATTACCATGACACAAATGTGCCGCAACGAAAGAAAGAAACCTGTATCTGAATTCACAAGTGTTAAATGGAATGAGTAGTCGCCCTTCATGATATCCCCTTGAGCTGGCACCTACAATTCATCCGAATATCCAAGTTGTCAATTAACACGAAGTGAACGTAATATTATGTATTTAAAATACACCATTTCCTGCAAAAAGGTCTGACCGGCAAAATAAAATTGGAAATGTGTACTTCTATATGGCAGATTGATTTTCCTAAATTTGCAACCAACCCTCTCCGGGTGAAGCACAAACTACCCCATGCGTTCAAAGGGGTGAAATCGAACTAACGCCTCTTACACCGTGACTCTGACAACAAAAAGTTATATTGATAAAAGTAGATTTTGAGTTTTTCTACCGAGAACTCCCTGAAAGCATATATCTAGGGTTTATAGTTTTTGAATGGCCCAAGTAGACACTTTTTCGCTCAAGGTTACGCGGACCCAGTTTCGGCTGCGTTCACGCATTCCGAGTGTCTAGCGTCTTCGGCTGAACCATTGCTCTGATTGCGATTATTTAAAAAGCATCATGTTTCTGAATAATTGAGCTTTCCAACGGTGTTTTGTTCGAAGTCCTAGACCAAAATTAATTAAATTATGACTGCCGCAATATCGCATATATTTTTGGTAGAAAAACTTATCATCTTGATCTACCCGTATATGACAAGGGATGACATTCCAACAAGAAATAACACCTGGAAAATATTGGCTGTCATTTGTCCAGTTCCAGCAGTCAATAAAAATGCTAGAAAAAAAATTGTTTATTTAG
Organism: Tetropium fuscum; assembly: GCA_964058915.1. NCBI lineage: Eukaryota > Metazoa > Arthropoda > Insecta > Coleoptera > Cerambycidae > Tetropium > Tetropium fuscum. The sequence continues at coordinate 734,780 of CAXKVY010000556.1, read as the reverse complement.
TAAATTTCGGTACGAAATGTTCCGTTTTTTTCATCGGCGTAGAACCAGGTGACACTGATATTATATTCTTGTTGTGTATGTCATTAATTATGCAAAATGGCTATTTACGACTTTTTTGGCCGGTACCAAACTTTTTTATTGATAAAAAAAATTGAAAATGTTAAAATCTAGGAAAACTAGAAAACTCTCTATATTTTTTTGTATAACGCAATATTTCGAAAGCTACTGGAGATATCGACTTGACTTTTTTTATTATAAACGCCTAAATGTTTCTATTGGCATCTATTTACTAACCAAAAATTTATAAATTTGTTTGCAGGATAAACTTGCTTACGTTTCTTGTAGTGAAATTTTCAGTAATCGACAAACAAAATAATATCAGAATTTATGTTGTATTTTCCGCGAACAAAATGTAGTTAGTACTTTGAAAAAGTTTAAAAAAAAATTACATCTCTCCTAAATTGAACAGTTTTTGAGATATTCATTTGTATTTAAACTTGGGACGCGGTTAGTCATCTAGATGTTAGTCATCTATGCTTGAATTACAATATTGTACTCTATACTACTTATTAGTCAATGTTTTGTCTAATACGTGGTAATGTATCGAGCTACTGTTAGCCTAAAAAGAAAAACTATTTTAAAATGAATTATAAAAATATATAAAATTACATAATTATATAAAAAAATTAATCTTCGAATTTGTGATGACAAGCGTGTTATTAATAATCCTACAACAAAAGGGTTACTATCAATTATATCTGCGGCTGACATTAAGTTTTTTTAAAGATTTATGAAATTAAAATGGTAATTACAAGCTGAGAATCGTATAGGAGCGAGACGAGCAAATAACGAAAAGTACCAAAATTTTGGGAATTTTTGCAAATTACAGATAATAACCGGGCGCTGGTATTCATTACATAATTTATATTACGAAATGGTACAAAATATCGAAATGATAACGAACAATTGATTATCGCAGGAGGCCTCCAAGATCCACAAGAAGTTTTTATAAGTAAAAATTTTAAAAATCTGGGTGCTTAAATTCGGACCAAGATGAGGCAGATACTCGAATAATAATACTATACATAATTTGGCCGAGTGCACACAACGGAAGACCATTTTAGTAAAATCAGTAAAACCAACTTCCACGAATTTGTCGTCAATGCATTGTTTAACTGGGCTATGTAACACAAACAATTCAATTTATAAGATTGATAAGAAAACAGCATTTGACGTTTTATCAAAGAACTTTAACGACTTAAAAGAATTATCGAATCTTCCGTCGCTACCCGAAAAGGAGGGATTGGAAATTAGTAGACAAAACATTCTTTATTTATATAGAAATAAGGACAAAAGTATACCCTAAATGATTTTCGCCTCCAATGACTAGGAAACAAATTAAATCCATCAGCGATCTGTGGGAGCTTCCTCCCACAGACGATGCCCTTCAACAGCACTTACAGTGGTCTGTATGATTTTATATTATGTATCTGCCTAATATCGATAGAAGCTAAAATTTTACATGTATGTAAGAGTTAAAAAATCCTATTAAAAAATCGTAATCTCAAAACCCGGGCCATTTCGGGGAGAAATATTTATTTTAAAAACTTTTTATGAGTATGGGTTTCTTTCGCTTTATGTACTTAAGAAAAATGTATAATATTTTTTTTAAAGATCAATGAAAATTTCATTACGTTAAATATAAGTCTCATATTCTATTTCTTCCTGCGAGGAAAGTTATAAACTTAATTAAGCTTATAGCGTTGTTATAAGCGCTTAGATATGGGCATTGAAATAAAAAAAATCTAGCCGACATCTCTAGTAGTTTTCAAGATAATAAGTGTTATAAAAAAAACAATATTTTTTATTAATTCGGATTATCGTGTATTGTGAAGCTGCTGTTCCGATCAGCAGAAGAAACCTGAAAATAAATGAATTTTAGGAATAGGTGAACACTTAATGAAATTCCGCAGAAATTGTACGTCGAATCCAAAACTTCAATAATATATAGACACCGTGTATGCCTGAAAGCTTTTCTTCACTAGGGAACTTTAAATACATGCCAAGGTATTCAAGAAATTTCTGATGTAATTTTACGTTACTGTTCAAGATATTTGAAAATTGCTGTATTATTGTCAATAAGGTTTCATGCTGTGCTGCTTTTCTAAATCTAATAAATGCTGTGTGAAAATATAGAAAATAGTTTTGCAGCTCTTTTAATATTGTGGCATTTGGGCATTTGTATACTATTGCATTAATTATATAGCGCAGTATGGCAAACTCACGCAGATATTTACAGTCTGTTTGAATTTTATTGCAACAATTAGCACCTAATGTAATAATAAACAAAGCAATTTCACGTTATCGATTCATAGTAACGTGATAAACTAGTTAATCCGTTACACCAAACGCTTTTAATTGCAAAACATATATTGTTTATGTCTGCAATCAGACTATTCCAATTTCAACTTTTCGAACTTCGGCTGATTCCTGGATAAATAATGTTACAACTTTGAATCCACTGCCGTATTATAGACTCATCTACATAGTTTTCATGATGTAAAAGATTCAGTCAGTGTTTTGGTTTCTTCGAGATATTTTAATAATATATTATGTTGTGGTGATTTTAATATTAATATGTTAAACATAAAATCAAATATTTTTGTGCAATTTACTTCAACTCCGGAAATGTTTAATTTAAAAAAGTTAATTAATGAGACCACACGCATCACTATTCTGTATCTTTGTTAGAATTCTATCATAGTTAGATTTAGTTTTCGTTCATTTTGAAAATGATAATGCAACATATCGAGAACACTCAAATATCAGATCAACTTTTAGACTGTTGCAAAATTTGTGCAAATTTAAAAAGGCCGATTTCTAAACAATTAGCTCTAGACCTCTAAAAAACATTAATCTTAATAGTCGATCTATATTTTTATATCGATCTATATTTTTATGTCGATCATTATTCTTAATTAAGCTCAATAGTCGATAATAAACGATCTAGAGTTCAGTTACACAATAATACATCAGAGGTACTAAGTTTCAACAGGTGTTTCGCTACACCGGATATGTCTAGCGATTGTTATAAGCGTTGTTATAAGCACTTAGATATGGGCATTGAAATAAAAAAATCTAGTCGATATCTCTAGTAGTTTTCAATATAATGAGCGTTATAAAAGAAAAAACAATATTTTCATAATTTCTACATTTTGATTTTTTTGTCAATAAAAAGTTGGGTACCAACAAAAAAAAGTCGTTAATAGCCATTTTACAATAATGACATACTTAACTGAAATATTTTAGTTTAACCTGGTTCTAATTTTTTTCCAGAACGGAGCCTTAAGAGAGCCCGTGTTCACAGAAATGCTCCGTAAGGTAAAACTAACACTTATACTTAAACTAACACTTATACTTAAACTTATACTTATACTGACTGTATAAGGCGGTACACGCACGCGATTGAGTAAATTCCTGTAAGGCGGCAGCACTTCCTGGTGAAAAATTGTGTCCAAATCTTATCATCTTTTAAAAAACGCCATTAAATAATGGCTTAAAATTAAGAAAAGATATTTGGGGTTTGCAGTCTTGAAAGTCTGATCTAAACACTATGGTTTTGAAAAAAAAAATTATTAATTAATTACGAGAGTTATTCAGTTTTAAAGATGGGGTTCTTTAAGATGTTTATATTTAAAATTCAGTGTAGAAATAAATGAGAATAAATATGCATGATGTTTAAAGCATGCCTTTTTCTATCCGCAGTTAAAATTTGATGCTTTTGTATCAAGTGATAGAAGACTTACATTAGTTGAAAAGATGCCCTACTTATCGCGCTCTGAAAAGCGCTCTTAAAATTTACTTCACTAACTATGAGTAATTGCTAACTCTAAATACATAAGAGAAATTAACCAGCAAATAGAAAATAAAGGTGAAAATGTGAAAGAGGGCTTCCTAGTACCCGTACCGTCCTAGTATCTTTTCTTTGTGGTCACAAGCTACACTTTCACTTATCCAAAAGGCATGCTTCATGAAATCGGAGACCATTAAGTGTCATCATCTCCCGGTCCATTAGTCAAAAAATTATAAGTACTCGGACTTCATAAAAATTAAATATTAATCCTATACAGGATGTTTTATTTGCAAACAACTCGGTGGTATTTTTTATGAAAATTCCAAACGTGGTACGGATAAAGTCATACATCTGATGGCGTTAGTTTTCTGGCCACCCCGTTCCTCGACCTACAATGGGACGGGTTGATATCGACCCTCCCTTTGCGAAAGCAGTGTTTACACTGGAAATTACATTTAGAAAGTCAGGCCGTATCAAAAGCTACTGTTCTCAACTAATGGATTATGCAATTAAGAATTGCCTCCCCCATTCTAATTAATTTGCGCCTAATTATTAATTAATGCTGAAACATCTAACGTATATCCCGCTACCATGGCTTTCCTCGGCTTCTTTTGATACCAAGATAAGAATCTCAAGCTGTTCATTCACGTCTATTACCATTAAATATGCATCTTGCTCCAGGAAACTTATTCCCGTATAGATCAAAATCCAGATAGGCGGATTAGAGATTACCATTGATTCGTGAAACTCCTGTAACTTCTACTTAAATCAGCAACTGTCACAGTGAAAGTGAAAGAAGAGATATCTACTGAACAAATTGAATGTTTTTTCGTAGTAGACTTCATTGTGGTCGTCCTGTACGCTAAAATGTTGGGACCAGATAACTTACTGGAGAGTCCTACTTAGCTCTATCAAGCACAGCAAAAAGAAGCTGTACTAATGACAGACAACGCTCGTATACGATGGAATTTATTTATGGTTACCTTCTGGAGTTTGAAGGGCACTCCAGATGGAGAAGAAGAGGCGGAACGAGCGGTGGATGATACTCGTCTCATGATGAAGTGGAGAAATAGTCAGTCGAGCGATAGCTTGTCCCTTATTGGAAAAGACAGGCTGGAATGAAGAATGAAATATAGGAAAATGCAGCCATGGATTAAATACAATAAGTGCCTGGCATTACACTGTAATGTCATAATTCCCTAATTCACCTAATTTATTATTCTGTTTACCATTCCTACATAAATGAACAAATAATATCAGTATACAAAATAATGGACTTCTACTGACTCAACATTCCATATACATATATATATATATATATATATATATATATATATATATATATATATATATATATATATATATATATATATATATATATATATATATATATATATATATATATATATATATATATATATATATATATATATATATATATATATATATATATATATATATATATATATATATATATATATATATATATATATATATATATATATATATATATATATATATATATATATATATATATATATTATGAAGAAATTAGATTTTGGATGATTTAAACTATTTTGAAAACATATTTTTATAATACACGAACTATAACATAAAATTTATTATATATTAATGTATAAAATGAAGAATTGTTGAGATGATCGAATATATATATAAATAATTATGTAGGAAAATAGTTGAAATATAATTGAGTCATAATGATATTATAAATCATATAGAATAGAGATTTATAGTTAAAGTACTGTGCAAGAAAAGTTAGTAGTTATCAAATGAGATATGAGTGAAAATGATAGTATCTACGAGATAGTAAATAGAAATGTAAAATATAGGTATGAAGTTAGTAAATAGTAAATGTGTAAGGATGCTAAACACCAAAAGACTCAATAACTAAAGTGAGAGGGTGTAAATGGCATAGACAATACTACATAATATAGGACATAAGTGAATTGTTTATTATTGAAAAATCTAGAAGGGGGAAGAAAACAAAAAGAGGGAAACCAAGGAAAATAAGGATAATAAGAAATGGTTTTTGGAGAAAAATAGATATTGGAATTTTGAAAAACTAGAGCAAGAATAGAAAGAACCAGAGAAGAGGAGGATAAAAGGAAATATATGATATAGGTGTATTGGCAGTTTGCAGATAATAAATCGAGAGAGAATAGCAGAATAGGATTTGCAGAGATATATATGAAAGTCATAGAAGTGGGATAATATGGTATATAAGCAAAATTAGAAGGATCCTAGAAAAAGGATGAACCTGAATACATACGTATATAAGAAGTATTAAAGAAAGTAAGGTACCTTATCACATATTGAAGTTAGGGCATGACCAAAGTCCAAAATAACATCCAAAATTTTGAACAGTTTTAAATTTAATTGATCAATTACTAATATTAGAGCTCTTATATATAAACTTTTAGTGAAACATTTCGGACTTGACATCTAAATTTTATAATAATGTCACAAACGTCAAATTTTTAATTATAGGATAAGTAGTATTTAGTGAATGTTATAAGTGTATAGCAATTATCATTTTCTCTGCTTAATATATCTATTATTTAAAATTCTTTCACACTATACTTCTTTTCGAGCCCCGCGTTGAGCGCCATTTATAACGTTAATTTTGATTTGGCAAATCTAATTTTATTAATATATCTATTATTTAAAATTCTTAATATTCGGATATAAACTGCACAGTATTTTTTTTATGGTTGAATCAATAAATTTGTTAAATTGATATATATTTTTTTTGTTGTGTATTGATTGGTTTTTTCAGCAGCTTCCTTCTAGAACCGACCCTTGAGAAAAATAAACAGGTAATTTGATAAAATGAGCATAGCCGTAGCATAATTAGTATAAAAAGGTCCTTAAAAATTTTAATACTAATAAATGAATAAAATTAGATTTACCAAATCAAAATTAACATTATAAAATATATATATATATATATATATATATATATATATATATATATATATATATATATATATATATATATATATATATATATATATATATATATATATATATATATATATTGATGATGTAATTAAAGAAAGATGGAGGAGAGACACTATTAATATTACCTTTAAAAAATATATGCATGGATAATGGATAATGGTGTTGAAGATACTTGATTTAATTAGCTTATATTCTAGTAGATTCTTTGTTGAATGGGCGCCACTTCACAATGAACAATTTTGAATTTATTATTTATCTGTATGTAGGTCAATTTTATATTTATATAGATAAAACGAAAAACTCTTATAGTTTTCCTATTTTGAATTAAAATTAGAGGATGTAAACATTTTACCTCAAATTGAGTTCAAAATAGACTTATTAAATGAAAATGGTACTATATGTTTTTTAAAGATTTCAATTTTAAGCTGCAGAAAATTTTATTTATTGTTAAAGCTAGAACTTTTCAAAGATTGTTTAGTATGTGATTTCTATATTAATATTGAATTTATTCTGGAATAAATGCAAGCCTGAAAGAGATTGGCTTGCATTTAACTAGGACATCAATTTATTCAAGATATTTATATTTTGATGGTGATTCGACATTGAACAAATAACAAAAATTAATATACCCTCATACAACCTATCATACCTTAGATTGCTAAAACATGGGATATCAAAATCCTTGACGAATAATGTTAGACATATATTTAGAAACAAGCAATATTTTTATATATTATAATAAATATTATAAAGAGAAATTGTGGTTTGTTTATTACCTTATTGCAAAGTTAATCCTTTGTAAACAAAAACAATCACTCGCGTACAGCACTGAAGCACTATTGTGGTGACCCTCTATTGGTGGTATGCAACTGCAATGGCTTCCTTGTTGGGAAAACTGCAATGCGTCTTCGCTATATGAACTGCCTCGAGAAACACTCTTACCGCGAGATCAGGAGCAATACTCGTGTAGTTACTGGGACGTCTTCTTTAAAATATACTAACTTGTTGATATGTTGATTTACAGGTTGGAAGTCCTTATCTGGATACAACGAAAACCACTGTATGAGTATCTAGGATATACTCTATACCAACTAATTACTACTTGGTAGTTTACTAATTAACTAATTAACCACTATTACTTGAAATTCACCAATTTACTTTTCATAACATCTTGAAAATACGTGTAATTACTATCAGGCCCAAATTATAAGAATTATCTTGAATTTACTAAACAAATTATTATTTTCACATAGAGAAATTTTTACGTGGTGACCGGTTTCAGTCCCTTTTACGAACTATTCTGCATTATTATCTGAAGTTGAGGAAGTGCCTCTACAAAAACAAAAAACATATCGTTATTTACTAGTATTTCCTTAAATATTGTAGTTAACTGTCAACCAATCACGTAATGTTATTATTTCTTCTGCTTTTTACATTTTTACTATGGGTTATGACATAAAACCATGCACATATTGATTTGCAACCTTTGAATAGATACACTTTGTTTTCACGTATAAGACGGACGTATAATACCATTTTTTCTTGGTAAGTATACGTTTCAATAGTGTGTTTTTCTTCTAGATTAAAAGCCTCGACTCCCGCTTTCGGGATGCGTTATTACATTTTTATTTATAATTAGACATAGTTTAACAAGTTTTTATATTGGATAAATTATTATATGATATAACGAAACTGTTGATTTTTCTGTTTTGGTTTGTTTACTTCACAAAATTCAGTAAAATACTTTGTTGTTATTTATTTATTCATTTTGATAATATTCATATTTCAGATGTTGACCAACTACATTTTTGTTTATCATAAATGAAATAGGCAAAATAGTAATAGTATTCTATAAATTTATGTTCTAAAAAAATATTGTTTGATGTCGTATTTTTTAAGACCAGGTAGTGGCACATACTTCATAGAAGAAAATTTGGGCCAACATAAACAAATATATAAATATCTTTGTAAACCTTTTTAATATTCTGGTTACATGCCCGTAATACTGAACAAAGAGAAGAAATGTATCTACTGGCATCCAGACGGTTGCCCATCACATTCAACATGACTGGTAAAGCAGTGGTTGAATGAGTGGGTTGGAAGATACGGTGCAAATGAATAGTCTGCTAGGTCACTGACCTATCACCTATGGATTTCTTTTTATGAGGCATTTTGAAGCAGAAAGTGTACGCTGATGACCTTCCACAGAATTTAGATGTTTTGAATCACTCCTACGCCTACTCTAATACGCAAAGTGTACGCCGAGTTTATCAGAACAGTCTGACAGCCTGTATATGTCAACTTAAATTAAAATACCTTTTATGAGTTTAAACACAAGCAGAATTTTTTGTACCACTGTATATATTGTAAGACAAGGTGATCCTGCCAGGATAACTGGCAGCGATCCGCGACGTTTTTGAGATAGGATGTTGTCATTGTTGTCAAATGTTAATTTGATGGATGTTATGATTTTATATACCAAAAGTGTACATTTGTCGTGAGTAATGTCAATATTTGTGTCTCCTATGGTGTTATTAATTAGGATTATCGTGTATTGTGAAGCTGCTGTTCCGATCAGCAGAAGAAACCTGAAAATAAATGAATTTTAGGAATAGGTGAACACTTAATGAAAATCCCCAGAAATTGTACGTCAAATCCAAAATTTCAATAATATATAGGATGTTCTATTTAAAATAACTAAGTTTATGTTAACAATATTTTATTTGAGGACATGCTTGGAGACAGACACAATATCCCACCGTGAGACACCGTGTATGCCTGAAAGGTTTTCTTCACTAGGGAACTTTAAATAGATGCCTAGGTATTCAAGAAATTACTGATGTAATTTTACGTTACTGTTCAAGATATTTGAAAATTGATGTATTATCGTCAATAAGGTTACATGCTGTGCTGATTTTGAATTTTTCAATCTAATAAATGCTTTGTGAAAATATATAGTTTTTGAGCTCTTTTAATGTTATGGCATTTGCAGACTATTGCATTAATTATATAGCGCAGTATGGCAAACTCACGCAGATATTTACAGTCTGTTTGAATGGTATTACAACAATTAGCACCTAATGTAATAATACACAACGCAATTTCACGTTATCGATTCATAGTAACGTGATAAACTAGTTAATCCGTTACACCAAACACTTTTAATTGCAAAACATATATTGTTTATGTCTCCAATCAGACATATTCCAATTTCAACTTTTCGAACTTAGGCTGACTACTGGATAAATAAGGTTACAACTTTGCATCCACTGCCGTATTATAGATTCATCTACATAGTTTTCATGATGTAAAAGATTCAGTCAGGTTTCTGCGAGATATTTTAATAATGTTTTATGTTGTGGTGATTTTAATGGCAATATGTTAAACTTTATGTTTAATTTTAAACAGTTAATTAATGAGACGACATGCATCACTATTCTGTATCTTTGTTAGAATTCAATCATAATTAGATTTAGTTTTCATTAATTTTGAAAATGATAATGCAATATGTCGAGGACACTCAAATATCAGATCATCTTTTAGATTGTTGCAAAATTTGTGAAAATTTAAAAAGACCGGTTTCTAAACAATTAGCTATTATAGACCTCTAAAAAACATTAATCTTAATAGTCTTCAAAACGATCTAGAGTTCAGTTACACAATAATGCATCAGAGGCTCTAAGTTTCATCAGGTGTTTCGCGAGATCGGATGTCTAGCGATTTTTCAAATGTCAGTTTTTCTAGCAAAATTACTGATTGGCAAAATTTTGATATCCAAAGAAATTTATCCATAAAAGAAAAGCTCGAGTGCTTTTTGGCAACATAAATTAACGACAGAATAGGTGAACGACCAACAACAATATTCTCAATATCTTTATTTATACAATTATTTGAAGAAATAGTTTTAAAAAAAACCCAATTGTTATAAATTGTTTGTTTGGTGTACTGATTTCAATATTCTCTTCTCTAGGTTCAACATTTGTCGAATATTCATTTATACTTTTGTGCTCCCGCAAAAATGTCATTTGTACTCCCTCGAGTTTGTCTACATTCCATAATGTTGCCATGTTGAGTATATCTTTCTTGTCTATTGCTACAAAACATACCTTTCTTTTCTCTGGAAGAGCTTATAATTTCTTCCGTTTATTGTTTCTTGCATCGCGCATTCCTTTAAAAGTTATGTGTCGGCAAAAGGATCAAATGTAATGTTATACTAACTTTTAAGTAACATACATTTTTATCGATGATAAAAACGATGCACCCTTTTTATCGCTGTCAAAGTGACAAAAATATTACCGTCAAGTAGACTTTTTTTACAGGAGTTAATTTATTCAAATAAATATGATAGCATTAATTATATCACCTTCGCAAGGTACACCTGGATATCATATTGAAATAAATCGCATTATCTGCTCTCCAACAACAATAAGGAACAGAAATACTCGGCTACTATGGACTAACCTGAATCCAGACCTCCGGTAAGTAACCTGATCCTTTCCCCATGTTCATACAATCGTATCGTTTGCCAAAAAGGAGTCATGGGAGAAGTTATTTGCTTATTTAGCGGAATTTACATAAAGAAGCAATCTTTACAGGTGCTTGAGCAAACAAAATGTGAACGGAAAGTTATAAATTACATCGATTTAAGAGCACGTGTGGAGCTCAAAACTCGGCAGCGGTAGCTAGCAAGCGGATTTAACGGCAAAATTATGCGTTTTTAGTCTATAATACCGCGCGGAGCCCGATATATCCGCATCATATGCACCTTTCAGTTCACTAAATAAATGTATCGGCGCCGATGAAGTATGTTTATTTATTTTAAAGTCCTGCAAACTGAGTATTTTCCTGTAAATCGTTCGGTGATATGTGATAGATCTATGAAATATTATACATACTTTACAGGCAGTTTTAACATTGGAAATGTTTGTTTTTATATGGGGGCCAAGTTAGAAGTTTTCGTTCAAGGCCAAAAGACAGCGGTGTCGCGATCGAGTGACGCAATACTAGTGTGACGAGTCATACAATACAAAAACATCTACATATTATTCCTTTCATAGGGCCGTCCAAGCTCATAAATACTTTACATAGTTATGGAAACTGTCTCGCCCTGAAGGCAATTAAATACGTCTACCGTAATCTCGATAACATAAACAATTAACATATCGCTCAGCCGGAACGGTCCTACCCTAAAAGACTCGACAACACAGGGCGTTAGCGTTTACACGAGATATATAATCGAATTTATTTAGGATGAACTTGTAAAAATTCGTCAAAAATTAAAAAAATCTTAAAATTCGGTAGGAATAAAGTTTGTACTTTTTGATCATCACGTATAAAATTTTACATTGTCGAGAAAATGTTTATAAAAGTTTTTACTTGCCCAAAAATAGTAATGACGTCGATAAAAATCATATTTTTTATACGGGGTGGTCACAAATTACAAAATCTCAAAAAATGTTTAGTTTTCGGGAAAACTCTTTTATTTATAAAAGTTTTTGCTTACTTAAAGTAATGCCGACAAAAATTATATTTATTATACGGAGTGGTAAAAAATTACAAAATCTTAAAATTCGGTAAGAGTAAAGTTTGTACTTTTTGATCACCACGTATAAAAAACTTATGATGATTTTGCCACAATTATACGGGGTGGTCAAAAATCACAAAGTTTACTCTTACCAAATTTTAAGATTTTGTAATTCTTAACTTAACCACCTTGTATATACAACACAATTTTTGCCAAAGCCATCACTATTTTTAGGCAAACAAAAACTTTTTAAAAAAATAGAATTCATTTGAAAACAAAAAAAATGAGACTGTAATTTTTGACCACCAATGCAAGATAACCCGTTTAAAACGACAAGATCTTCAGGGTTAAACGAACAAAAAAATCGTAACACAATTGTTTTTTATTTTTATTCAATTCACTTGAGCAAATTTTACCAGTTGTGTCTGGTATTTTCAATACGCCTGCGATACTTGCTTAATATGCAAGATATGTGATTTTCTTTAAGTTTAACTACAAATCCAATATAAGTCGGTTATTTAGTAATTATATTTATTATTTCTTACTACATACCTAACTCGTAAATTGAGATGTGTATTATATTAGTAATTCTTAAGTTTTTCAAAAATAAAATGCTAAAAAATTATGTTTATATTTATATATAGGTAACCTTGTGTGTATAATAAACAGTTAATAGACCTATCCAGTTAGAGCAAGCGAGTAAGATAAATACAACGCAAGTTGTATTGAATGAGACAATAACTCGGTGCGTAGTACGTTCTACGCATTCTTGTGGCAATGTATACTCAATACTATATTAAATTATTAACTAACGTGTTATTCTAAATTTATAAAATGCTAGGAAACCAATCGTACCCCAAACATTACTAATAAACATGTAATAAACACTTAATAAACATAACCATGCTAAAGCCAATCTGGAAATTGCCACAAACATGTACGCGTACCATAGTATTTGACGTATTCAAACAATTCAAAAGGATCGGTATATTATATTTCATATATTTTGTTATCATTTCCAATGTCTCCGATAGTTGCAAGGATTGCGAAATCTGTGAATTTTTTAAAAATATTTGACCGAAACAGGGTCATTTTTACTGAATCCCTGGGCTTAGGTACTTATGATTTTAACCCTTGTATAATATATTTTTTAGTATCAAAAATACTACTAAGCGCGTATATATAGGACCCGTTTCACAAAAAATATATCAATGCATGCGACAAACCCTGTTGAATGTCGAGGTCCACTAGGTTTCTCTTAGTTTACTGTAATTTATGTTAAAAATATAATTGATATTTGATATTTACTAGTTGTTATCTCACCGTTGTATGGTCTCATTTTATCTATTTTTGTTTCAAGCTTGGTTCTATTGCATAGTTTTTTGAGGCATTCCCACAATATCTTAGATGAATGTTTGTTTTTATCAATTTGTGTGTTAAAATTTTTTTTTTGTTTTCGCTATTAGTTTAATTAATTTATTTTTGTATGTCTTATAACGTAATTTCAAGTCCATGTCACTTTGGTTTTTTTTGACGTAATTGTTATAATCCATGGTTTTCGTTTTACTTTATGTTAATTTGATATTTTAATTTCTCGAGTATTTTTTGTTATGTAATATTTAAGTGTATCAATAAATATCTGTCCAATTGTCTTTGTAGTAAATAGTTATTAATATTAATAGTTAAATAGTCGGAATATAAAAAAATGCAATATCAAGAAGAAGAACAATGAAAATATAATTTATGTTCATTCATCTATTTCACGCTACATTTCATATGGCGATCGTAAAATTCAATTACGCGCGATAACGGCAACAAAAAAACATATTAGTTGAATATTCACATTATCATATCTCAAAATTATTATACTGATGTGGTATTATTACACTTGATAAAAGTTTTAATTTTTTTATTTTATGACTAATCACACAAGTAATTAAAATTGGACTCCAAGAGCATTATAGTTGGATCTGGTATCTTTAATATGCTTAAGATACTTGCGAATGATGCGAAATACTTGATAAAGATCTGAAAATTTTTCTACATAACTCACAGCAAACTCCAAACTTAAAGTCAAATTAGTCACATCTCACGCTACTTATACACGAAAAAAACTGATTAAGCACCTGAATCTGATTCCCTCAGTAACGCATTTACAAACATTTAACTGCAATTCAAAGGGTGTGAAGTTTGTCTAATGAGCACACCCAGCGCTGCTTTAGTTTTGAAAGCAGCTCGTGCCTGACCCCTGCATACATACGAGTATATGAACACTCAATATTTATGAACCCGTTCTCCAAACAAAAGTAGTCTGCAAATTGTTGGCTCTATTCGACATAATTTAATTTTGTATATCGTCACTCTATAATAACAGCGTACCTACTCTGCACGGTACAATAAAACAATGCCAGCGGAAATAAAGTAGGTACATATTAATTTCCGGTATAACTACATTATAGCTTTGCAAAGTTTTACGCTTTGGACTTGATGATAAATCACGGACAAAGTACAGAGATGAAATTCAATTAATTAAAATCTGAAACACAGCCTCTAATCTTACAATATAGTGCTGTCTAATGGGATTCTGCAAATAAAGAAATATATTTCTTTAATTCGGCAGAATGTGCATCTCACGAGTCCGCTTTGGACCCACTTTTACTTAACCCTTTCTATTTTACAACAGGGACTTCATACAGTTTATTATTAAATTAATATTATTATTTTTATTTATTTTTTTTACATTACAATATATATTAAACGAGATAAATTTCACCCCCTTTCCCCTTTCGATGTAGACCCATCATTATTTTCCCATCTTAGGGGAAAATAATGAGGACTCAAATTATATGAAATTTAATTCCAAAGAACTATTATTTGCATCGTCATTTTTCATGTGAAATTGAAAATAAACTAATTATTCATTAAATATAAATTCACCCTTTAAATTGAAAATGGCGGCGGAAGCAAGCGGGTGCTATTCCCCGGAAACCGAAATGTAGACTGCAGTGGTCCCCCCCCCCAAGGAACCTTAAGGAAAATTGATATTTTTCTATACGATTGTGTAGTGCCATGGCCCGACGACCATTGCGCCATCTCGCGGTTCTGCGGCATAGATTTCAAATTTCCCCCGTTTGAAATGTTGAAATAAATTATTGATGGGCAAAGTAAAAAAATAATTGGAACGTTTCTGATAGAAACTCCAGGAGCTCATTCTACCAGAAAAAATGAATATAAATACACTCCGGAATCCGGAAGTTCAAGTATTTACTAAATTATAATAATAATGGCACTAATGTTAAGAAAAATGTACGTATATTTCTAATATATTCGTAAACATTGCTATTTATCAATAATTTTACGTAATGTAAACATTATCTGTTAAAAAATCTGTTCCAAAAGTTCGAATCGATTTTCGTATCGAATTTTTACAGAGGTATTAATTTTTGTATGCAGCTCGAACCTGACTATCCAATTTTGGATACAACTTGCAATTGTAAGACAGGAAAAGATTTTTGCAAACATGCTGCAGCGATTTGCATTTTTGTAAATGTAAACAGATACCATCAATCCACTTCTTTTTCCTTTCCTGTTCATACGTATGATTTGGAAAGCCGTAAAATGTCAATTCCGGGGTCTTATTCTCACGGCTCTTGCATCTCGGTACACAATAAGCACGTCCGAAGTGTCCTTCTTTACATTTACTCATGATTTACCGTATATTTTCACAATTTCAACAATTTCTTACTTTGACTAAGCAGTTTTTCGAAACAATCAACACGGGATCGTTTGATTACCAACTGACTAGTACCGCGCCATTGGCACTGCTGCAGGTCGCCACTGTAGTCACTGCAGAAGGGTATTTGTATATTTCTCTATTTTTTTTAAATAAATAATATTGCCATTATTGTCAACTGTTTTTGCTCATCGCTGCTTTACAGAGAATAATGACCCAAAGCCAAAGACCTGATCCGAAAATCACCATCATTCACCAAGGACGTATAGCCAAAGATAAGAACCGCAGACGAGTACCAAGGGTATATGGTTGTGGATGAAGAACTAAGGACAAGGGACCAAAGCCGAGCACGAAAAACAATAGACATAAAATTAAAGTTTATATAAAGTTTTTTTTATAAATTTTTATTTTAAATTTATTCTTATCTATTATTTATATTTACATCAAGTTTATCACTGGTTTATAAGATAGATACATCCAAGCATATGGGTTTAAAATAGAAATATACAGCAAATAAATCTAAATTTAAGAAAATCTATATGCTATCTAATATTTAACATGTACCTATTTTGTATTTTAATCCGTAAATGTTTGAATATTAAGATATATTTTTGTAATATTTTTGACGTTTTGTCCACCTTATCTGACAGACTAATTTAAAACAAATCACCTTTGAAATAATTTGAGAGTAACCATCGAAAGGCATCGAGTACAACATATAATCACTTGGGAAACGTGTTTTGAACAAACTTGCGCATGACGTCACCCCGTGACAAAATCTATGGCGATATATGGAGACGAAAGCTTTTAACATGGTTTTATTATAAAGTTTCGTTATGATTTGACTGTTATAACTATTTAGGACATTGTTTAAGTATACAGGGTGTTTACGAACTTGAGAAACATTTTATATTTTAATTTTTCTCGGTTATTAAAGCACTTTCATTAGGTTTATTTTTTGTAAAGCGTTTACTTTTAGCATAATATATTATCATGAATTAAAAATAATCTCCCGTTATTAAATACCCTGTATAGGTAGGTACACAAAAGAACAAGACAACCCAACCAACATGATATTCCCGCTGTTAAAGGGCCTGTAAATACCTTATATATAAAAATTACTAAAATATAGATATAAATATACATTAGTTTATTTTATATAATTAATTATCAAAACCGTCACAAAATAACTAATAATATTCACATACTGGATAGAGCTGGAACCTTTGATGTAATTATAACACTCGGAGTAATTTCCACAAGCACTTTCACTTCGCTCGACGCGCGTTTCGCCAACCAAGTTGGTATCATCCAGAGACGGTTAAAACTGATTTTACGCGCGTCGAGCGAAGTGAAAGTGTTTTGGTGTTTATGGAAACTACTCCGAGTGTAATAATATTCACATTTCCCTTAAACATACGCGCCAATTTAACTTCGGTTATTTTTTATTTTCTTCCCGTGTCGTGTTGCTGTTCTGATTTTGCAGATTTCGGATGTTGTTTGTTTGGTTTTTGGATTTTTTGGTGTTAAATTTATATTGCTGATTAAATTCGTACAATATTTATTATTCGTACATAGTGCAGTTTTTTTACTATTTAGAGCAGGCATCAATTTAGCATGTACACACAACCGCACGAAAGATAAGTTTTGACATAACCATAACCTAAGTTTTATTTGGCATCTTTAGCCTTTAGCTAAGATTTTCTTTTATAACGTATATATTTCATACTGTTAATTATTTATTAATATAATTATGTCATCCATAATTAAAGAAAAAAGTAAGAGGTAAAGACGTGAAGGTACAGCATTATCTTTCAACTTCCACTTATTTTTGGGTAATAATTTTTCTTTAACATCAAAATCGTAATCAGAAAAATGCAACATATTCTAGCATTTTTAATATTAAAATCATGCGTTTGGTAGCACTTTTGCACCCATAATTTGCAAAATAACGTATTTAGACTTATAAAATAATGTATTTTAAAGATGTGTCAAATTTGAATATTTGAAATTTGTCAAGGAATGACCTCAGCAGAGGGAGAGAGATAGGGGATCGCATACGCGTTAGCATATCTTGTATACTCTATCCAACGAGAGAATGGACTTGCTTTGCGCATCGGCGACTAAAGAGAAGGCTCTGTAACGAGCTACGCAGGACCGTCATTCGATGAAATAAATTCGTAAGTAGGTGAAATAAATTTTATTTTGAAAACATGAAAACATTTTATTTATTTAACATAAATTTACCGTTCCGTTACCTGACCGGTTCTATTATATTCTGCTAAAATTTTTTTCATTGTAGTTTTTCCAATGCCCGTTTGTTTGGTTAGTGTTAAAACTGTCTCTTCGTACATTTGCGGATTGTCTTCCTTTAATTTCTTATATAAATGTATTATAATTATTTTTTGACTTTGATGCACGACCTAAAATTAAAAACAAAAATAAATCATTGACCACGGTTACTGGTGGTGAATAGTATGCGTATTAAATAAAACATATTTATTATTATATTTCTTTACCTGGCCTCTTTTATTCTTCTTAATTGGCGATAATGGTGGATTTATCTCGTCTCTGGCTGCTGCCATTCTTATAATAGATTTGAAACTTATTACACAACCGTAAACAACACAACTAAAATAACCGTACTTGCGAGACTACAAATACAAACTGTGAATAGGTAGGCAGTAGTAGGTACTTTATATAATTAGGTACCAGGTAGGTATCGAACCCAGGCGCCGGCCCTGGCTACCTGCTGAGCCAATTAAGACGTTGAGGGCGTTGAACTAATGTTCTAAGGGGCGGAGATCTGATCGACCAAAACAGACGAATTTTCGCTCGAGTGCAAGTCCATTCTCTCGTTGGATACAGTATAGTCTTATTGTCATGATTAATATCACTAAGTTTAGTGTCACCATGACTATGACCGCCACTTATAATAATTGAAAACGTTTTACGAATTTACGTTTTGATATTTTCAGTTCCGTATCATTATTTCTACCACTCGTCACTTTATTATCACTATAACTCATATTGTTAACAAAACTTACATAAACGTCTACTATTTTTATTTTTAGAAGATAATCCATCCCCCAAGCAACTGAAAAAATAAATGGCCTGAATATCATGTTTCTATCGTGCTCAAAAAAGGAATAAACGGGGTGTAAACTAAACTCCTACAATAAATGAAAATTTCATATTCTTACTGAGAATTTAGGAAAATTATTCAGAAGATATATGCATCCAAAATTACATTCAAATTTTAAATTATTCCAACCTATTGGCCAGCAGTGTATTTCATATCTTTCTATGAGAAATCATATATCTTTCTCTTTCTGTCTACATTTTCATACATAAAATTCATGTCCCTCAAAATTTTTGCCGGACTACCTTTGCACATTTTAGGTATAATATCATTTTCACTTATACTTTGCAGCACCTTATCTAAAGTTGGAAATTCGTTCTTGATAACGAAACCGGGGACTGTTCTACATATCGCATTTTTGCATCTTCTTCCACTATTATCTTATTTCGACCGCTTTTTGGTTTAGGTGGCTGTACACTTCCATGTATCTTTTCTTCTCTTAAAAGTATGTATATGCTTGTCTTTGATGCTTCAGACGACACCGCCATCCTCGCCAGATCCTCGCAAGCGAGGCAGGCCACCCGCTACCTGCAGGAAGCCGCGTCGCTTCTCGAGGACTGGTGCAACCGATGGAAGGTGGAAATCAACGCGGAGAAGACGCCAACGCCAAGCAGTGCTGTTCCGGAGGGTTCGCAAGCAGAGGCCAACAGGACACGTCACCATGAACGACGTCAACATCCAGTAGGAGAACAACGTCAATTACCTTGGCGTGACCCTGGATCGAGCCCTGACATGGAAGGACCATATAGATCCCACTACGAAAAAGGCAAAGTTCACCCGAGCCCTGCTGTACCCAATGTTAGCCGGTGACAAGAGACTGAGCCTGAAGAACAAGACAACCCTCATCAAGACCGTCTTACGCCCCCAGCTGACCTACGCATCCACCGCATGGGGATACGCAGCGAAGACGCACCTCAAGAGGATCCAAGCAGTGGAAAACATAGCGCTTCGGACTGCAGTAGGTGCCCCTTGGTATGTGACCAACGAGGTCATCCGAGGGGACCTGAAATACAAGACGGCCACCGAGATGGTCGAGGACCACGCCAAGAAGCTCTACGTCATCGCAGAGGACCACGGGAATCCGGCTGGCCACGGACTACGATCCATTGTAAGCAGGACCTCACAAACGGCCAAACACCCAAATCCTGGACAACGGGTGAGTATATAATCACAATCTTATGTTTCAGCACGACTGATGCGAGAAGAAGCAGACGACACCGAAGAAAAGAACAGGACCAAAGAAAACGGATCGAGAAGACACTAAAACAGCCCAATCCAGTGGATGGCGAGGCCGACTGCCTTGCCAAACCACACATCCTTACCTTACCTGACTGAGCCAGCGAGCTGATCGCTGATCAGCTCTCTAGCTCCGTCATCCTGAGCTACAATGCTCATCCTCCATATCAACCTGAATGCCGCGCAGCCGGGCTCTAGTAAGCCCGACGAGAGGCAGGAAGGACTCCTCAAACACCCGACATAGCACCCCCGGGGGTAATACACACCGGCGAAGAAAGTCAAGAGCGCCAGAAGCAAGGCTCTGCCGGTGGGGCCCATCAGCCAGGACCGGGGGAGGCTGCGTAACTTCGCGTGACACTGATCACATTTGTGGGGAGGGTCACGTGAAACGCGCGGCTTACCCCTTACGAGGCGGTCTCGGCCTACATAGATATTAGGGGTAAAGAGCGATGGTACCGCTCGGCCCCCTCCTATCGAGGTCACATCTATAGCCAAGGATATTGGCGCGATGCTTCTGTATAATCCGAACACATATCTACCAATTCATCGTTGTCGCGATGAGGATGATCTATTTGTAAGCAGTTTGAAAAATATGAAGGGGTTCAATAATAACAACTCTGTTCTGTTGGTATGAACCGCCTACCTCTCAAAACCCTCTTCCCAACCCCAAATTGAAGTACTAACCCCGCCTCTCTCCAAACTTCCCTTTAAACCCTAACTTCTTTCCCACTCCTTTTTTTACGTATGACTTGAGGATTTATTTTGTGGATGTAATAAGAAGTAATAAGTACTCATTTAGAAAAAAATATTTACCTATTTATTACATTTAGATTTACAAGATAAAAGGAGGATTTTTTCAATATATATTGAAGGAAAAATCATTGGTAGAGCAATGCCATCCAGTGACCTACTATGTTGCCAAATAACGCATAAATTATTTTCTGAAATCTCACCTGCCTCTGACAGTTCTGCCGCAAACAGAGGGCCGTATTCTTGTTCATCGAGGTCGTTGCCCATCGAAGTGAGTTCATATTACACTTTTCACAAAAGTTCGTCAAGATTGCCTTTAAATTCAAACTAAAAACATTATTAGTTATAATGTATGAATTATAGGTCATTTCCAAGCAATGGGAAATACTTGAATATGTTGGGGGCCAATTTAAAGTTGAACACGCCAAGAATTATATGGCTGAAAGATTGACAGTACCTCAGGAAGAAAATTTCTTTGTGACAATATTTTGTGAGAAAGCCAGTGCATTGCAGCAGCCGAAATGCATTAGCGAGACCAAATTAGGGGGCCTGCGTCGTCCCGCCCGGCACCAACGCAAAAAGTCCTGTGATTTACGTGCGAATCGCGAACCGAATAAAGGTCCACGTATGGCAACCGTACATACACGCCCGGCCGACGCAAGATTATACATTCAAAATTGCAATATGCACCAGCTATTAGGGAACGTTTCAAATTGAAATATGCCCGACGTGATTAGATTTGTTTTCGGGGAATGCAAACAATGGAAACGCTTTCTTGTAGGTGCAGATAGCAGACGTGAATTCGTTTAAATTAGAAAAAAATGTCATTAATAAACGAAAATACAGATCGACTTTTTAACCGACTTCAAAAATGGAGGAGGTTCCCAATTATTCGGTTGTTTTTTTCAGGAGGTCGTAGGGAGCCCGGAAAATAAAAAAAATATATAACTCGGGAAGTAAGAGCCGGCTCCTAAATGCTCTTTCAGGGAATGTTTATAATATTGTTATCAATAACTGTGCCAAATGTTATCGACTTGCAAAGGGATTCAGAAGAGCGGGGGAACCCGGAAAATTAAAAAAATATATAACTCGGGAAGTAATCTTCGCTCCATAAATTCGCTTTCAGGGAATAAAGTTATATGAATCTTACAGCAGACTATCTTAACTTACATTTTATTATTTAACGTTATGCAGCGAGCAATATAACAGTGCTGAATCGAATTTGATAAAATTTTACACCTAAGAGGCATGGTCCATCTTAAATTATATTGTAGGAGGCACTGTTTTAACCTGGTCAGCAAAATACTTTTTCACTGTACCTTTTTTGTTTCCAGCTTTTTCCGATTTTCGCTATAAAAAACAAATAAGGTATTTAATTGTCCACAAAAAAGGCATACCTGTTGAATATCGAAAATATGCTTCATTTAAGAGATATTGCATAAAATATGTCTTGACCGAAGCGTATTACATAAATTGTGGGAACAACAATACTTAATTTAGATGTATTTGAAACAGCAAATGAGCAAATGATAGTGTTAGACAACAATAAATAGATGTATTGTAAAAAATAAAATATCATAAGTACTTAACAAACAAAACTTAACATGAACATAATTTAACATAACTAAAAATTAAAAAATGTACGATTAATGATAAAATTTCTTAAAATAAATGTTCAATATGCCCCCCATCATTTCAGCACACATCCTTAAGCGTTTAATGAAATATTGCAGCACGGGAAAAGAAATATAGTTATTTCTAATTTGCTGCCCGGCAATTTGTATTCTCTCCCATAGTACCTCTCTTGTATTAGTAGGTACGTTACGATATACCATTTCTTTCATATGTCTCCAAATATAAAAGTCCAGGGGATTTAGGTCTGGACTACGCGAGGGCCATGGAAATTCACTACCCCGACCTATCCATCTTTGGGGAAACCGTTGATTAAGATAATCCGTTACGATGTTAGCATTATGGGCTGGCGCACCATCATGCTGCAACCACAATTCTTCAACGGATATTTCGAGGTACTTCATCTAAAAGTTCAGAAAGCCAATTTAGCAAAAAGTACAAATATTTAACCGAGCTGGAAGTACTACTGGTCCTAAATTGTAATTTCCAATGACGCCACACCACACGTTAATAGAAAATTAATGCTGAAAGTGGTGCTCTTTTCTTGCATGTGGATATTCTTCATCCCAGACATGAAAATTTGGCCAATTAAATACACCCCTACGAGTAAATGTTGCCTCATGTGTAAAAATAATGCGTCCTACGAAGGTGTGGTCTCTATTGGGAATTTGTAGTATTCTTTGACAGAAGGTATTCCGCATTACAAAATCTGGTGGAAGTAGATTCGGGACGGTGGTGAAATGAAAGCAACGTAGCTGCTGAGTGTGCAGAATAGTAAACTATTTTGAGGATCTTCTTCTACTCTATCCAATACCTCTTCCTCTTGGTCCATTAATCTATCTAAGTTTCTTCCATTTCGACGGACTGATTTAAAGCTTCCACTTTCTTCTAATCTTCTAAAAAGAGCAAAGAGTGTGTGACTAGTTTGTCTGCGGTTTGGTTGCCCGGCCGCTAAATCCTTCTTGTACGTAAATAACAAGCATATCTCTCATTTGAATTTGTGAAGACTAGGAATTTGTTTAAAATTGAAAAAAATGTGAATTTAATGTGAAACGAAGTAATTTTTTGACAGATTGATCAGAAATTAACTAGATAACAAATTTAATACGCAAAGTGTACTCAGACCATTTTTTAAATTAGTCCAAAATATTAATACATATTTTATGCAATATCTCTTAAATGAAGAATTCAGCAAGTATGCCTTTTTGCGGAGAATTAAATTCCTTGTTTGTTTTTTATGGCGAAAATCGAATAAAGTTCTAAACAAAAAAATGCAGTTAAAAAGTATTTTGCTGACCAGGTTAAAACAGCGCCCCCTACATTACAATTTAAAATGGACCTTGCCATCGTATTCGCCGTCATATGAATCTCTTTTAGGTGCCAAATTTTATCAAATTCGGTTCAGCACTTCAGAATTAATGCAAAAATTAAAAAGTAAAAAATCAACATCAACATCAAAAATCATATAGGCATTCAAACCTATATGGGACCTTTTTATGGGACACTTTTTACTGGAGTAAAATAGGTTGAATCACTTTTATTTGTTCCCTAGAACCTACTATTGATTAATCTGCCTACCTACCATGATATTCATCACACATCAAGATTGTTTAAATAAGATCGGTAAGCTTTAATTAAAATATAATATTTGTATAATTAATAGCAAGAGAATATCAATCATTTAAATGTAATTTACAAAAGTACAAATTAATATTTCAGGAATTATCGTATTAGAAATAAATATGATAGTGATAGTAGCTCTAATGATTGATAATGTATAGTTTAAAAATAAATGTAATTTTTATATTATATAATATTTTTACAATTTTCTCGTTTTTTATTTTCTTTATAATTTGAGCATCGGGGGTTGGTTTTCAAGGGTTGAAAATTTGGAATACATCGTAAATCATGTTCAACAACATGAAATTTTTTACATAATTAAAGAATATGTGATTTCATAAAATGCTTAAACCTCTATTTTTAAGATTCAACATGTTCGTCAGATACGCAGAAATAGATACAGCTCTTTCGGCTTCTGACGAAAAATGAGACATTTCATAGCGATGTAAAAGTGAATCAGTCCACGATAAGATTCCCAGGAAACGTTCTCTCAGGAAGCTTTCCAACCTGAAATAGCTCGAGAGCCCACTGAAAGTTTTTATGACTATCTAGATTACGAAATGGATTAAAGTAATAAAAAGAATCCGCTACTTCATAGCTCAACAGAAAGCCTCATGAAAAATGGTTACATTATACTCATACAATATTCTTCTGCACCAAGACAAGTTTATACGCAATGCGTTGTACGTAGTATGTAAGTCGTTGAATGTACGCAGATTATTCGAATGAAGAACTGGAGCAATTCTTTACTTATGATCATGGGTCTTCCTTACTCATTCTCTCTATTTCAAAATGAAATATGATTGATGAAATGAAAATGAAATTTCGATTTATGAAAAGTACCAAATCCAATATATACAAAGAATTTGTACTCGTGCAAAATAAGCACTCCAGTGGTGTAGTGCAATATGTCATCTATGGGGTTTTTATTGCATAGCTATTTGGCCCCAGACGGACCCATTTTCTAAAATATGCGAGAGATGTTGCCTGCTTAACATAGAAATATGAACCCCAAAGAGACAAAATCTTTTTTTCATGTCAATTTTTCTTATAAATTCATTGATTGGCGAAATTATTTCCTTACAAAGAGAAATTTATCCGTAAAAAAAGCTCTTGTGGTTTAACTATTGACTATAATATACAAACAAATGCATTCTATCGTATTGATATTTCAACAAAACAGTCGAAAATAGGGGGGTATTTCAATAGCGCCAGGTATTTCTATAAATATCCGGTGAAATATTCGTGAGGTGCAAACAACTGATCAACCGGCAAATGTATACTGGTAATTGATACAATTCCCTACAGCAGAATTCAATTCTGAGCCGCGTGGATCCGGGATGTAAACGCAATCGATCATTTTTGTAACAATAACCTTATTAATAGCCGATCATATTCACATTGTGTCGATTCCTCCTAGCTCCAGGATCTATAAAATATGCCTTGTCATACCATTATCCAAATGAGTTAATGTCCGGCCGGTTCTGTTGTCTAATTGACTAACAGAACATTAATCACAACTAGGATAATGACCTATTAGTATAACGCAAATATGCAGCTAAATTGTCCAGCACCCTCCGCAATTTTTCCTCGCCGAGAGGCTCTATTAAACCCACTGTTAATATTAAAAATAATTATTTTAATCACTTTCTCTTACGACTTTGTTCGCGCGCTCAATTCAAAAATATTTTTTTCATAATTCTACTATTAGGTCATATTTCGCGAAAGGATAGATCTAGAGAGATAAAAATTCGTTCGCAGTTGTTCGGGTTATCTATTTTAGCAGCTTTCGGACGACTTTCTATCTAAATCAATCATCGCTGTTGTAAAGTTCAATGATCGTGCTAATTTTAAATAGAGAACAACATGTCTGGAAAGCGTTTTTTCTCAAAAACGACAAACTGTGTCACTCTGAATTTTTTAGGTAGTATTAAAAGAGGGTAATCTATTGATTTCTGTCATCAGTTTTTTTGAGAAACCCGTAGGAGACACAATATTCAAAATAATCAAGTATACAGTGTATGACATATAAAAAATAATATTTTTTTTTCTCAAAAACGACAAACTGTGTCACTCTGAATAACAGTTTTGGAAAATCAGTTTTTTTGAGTTTTTCTTTAAATAAGAAACTTTTAAAAAGTTTCGAGTTTTGAATCTACATAAGAAACTGCATGTTTCAAAAGCAGGATTAAACAAATAGCTGCTACAACTGCCATCAGTAAATTCTATACTGCGGCAAATGCGCCAATGTGAGATTTTTTATATCCTATTCTGGTTTTTTAGGATCCTAATGAGGATATTAGGACAACGTTGTCAAATTATTGTATTGTCATAGGTCCTTGATAAAAGTGCAATATTGTCTTGATATCTTCAGTTTAATCTGACGTTTTGAAGTGGGTGAAAATCTCGTTCAAAGATTCCGTTTCAAGATACATACCACCATACATGTGAAGCTAATAAAAGCGTGTTAATTAAAAATAAAGGGTAATCTACTTTGAGTGTTATCATAACATGAAGTCTCATTGCTTTGTTTTTTCCTAATGTAAACGCTATGGAACTCTTCTGCAAATAGACACACTTGTAAGCTTCCATTGGCTACTACGGTGTTGCATGAAATTGAATGTGGTATTATGGGTTGATATTATGGGTGGAATTATGAGTTGATTTCAACACGCTTTTTATTACCTTCACCTGTATGTATGTATGTATGTATGTATGTATGTATGTATGTATGTATGTATGTATGTATGTATAATAATAATAATAATATAGTTCATTCGCGTAAATATTTTGTAATAAATAGATATAAAAATACAAAGCAATATATGTACATAAAATTATATAAATTAAATATAAATAAATAAATAATACATGTATATCAATTACTATACTATATTAACTGATCTATAACAACTACGATATGAATAAACGGTAATCCACTAAGGCTAACCCGTACGTGGATGGAATGATTCATATACATACCTATACATGAATATACATGCATATACGAGAATGAATATACATACAAATGCATATGCAATATACACACACACACACACACACACACATATAAAGACTCACACATACTCATATATAAGCAGACATATAATAAAATATATACTTATATTCCTAAAAACATGGAAAAAGGTTTAATTAAAAGAATTGTCGGATATAATATCTTTCACAAGAAAGTAAATATATTGTTTGTTTGTTTGCTAAATGACTGAATTGTTCTAGCATCTCTGATATTGGTTAGAAGCATGTTATAAAATCTATTTCCTAGAAATATATGATTTCTCTGTTTCCTGATTTCTTGTTTTTAAAGAGTCTTAGAAAGTTTTTGTGAAATTAATGCTAACGTATATCTAGTACTTAGTAGTTAGTAGTAGTAAGTTAGCTAGTGCCCAGATGATATACACGTTAATTCGAATGCGTTTTGTACGCAAAGCAGCAATCCGTGAGCTATTTAGGACACTTCGCGATTTCTATCCATGTTCTATACTATGCCAATGTAACTATCATATCTTTGCGTTCGCATACAGTATCGAGAGTTGTGCCCTTGAACGCTCCTTCATACGTAGATATCTCCTACACGACAAAAAAGATGTACAAGTGAAAACGGACTAAGTTTTACTGCAATTAGCATGCAGCAGAGCTGCCAAATAGTGCCCAGATGATATACACGTTAATTCGAATGCGTTTTGTACGCAAAGCAGCAATCCGTGAGCTATTCAGGACACTTCGCGATGTCTATCCATGTTCTATACCATGCCAATGTAACTATCATATCTTAGCGTTCGTATACATCACCTAGAGGTGTAACCTTGAACGCTCCTTCATACGTAGATATCTCCTACACGAAGAATATCTCATTGGTTTGGATAAAATAATTTAAAATTTTTTTTTTAAAGTACCTATATCTAGGTTAATAAGGTGGTTATCTGTTGTAGCACCCCTTGCCAGTATACCATATGTGAGGCTTATGGGCCTATAGTTCGTTATAGTTTGTTTGTCACCTTTCTTAAAAAGTGGGTGAATCATCCCTATTTTAAGGATAACTGGGAAATGTCCTGTGGTTATAATTTTATTTGCTAAATATTGAAGAGGTTCTGCTCGTTTCTTATTTGCTTGAGTGTCAGATTTTATTCCGGCAAGTTCTGGGGATTTATTATTCTTCAGAGATAAGATTTGGTTTACAATTTCGGTTAGGTTAAAAAAATGTGTTTCACATTAGCGCAATCGACACAATATAGAATTTACTGAAAGTTATACATTCATTAAATCTCAGACCGCATAGCATTAAAATTAATCTTTTTTATAGCAGAAAGTAAAAAATTATAGTTAAAAATACACGCCTTAACCGAACTAAAAAGTTACAAAAACTAAAAAACACGCTTTTATAGCAAACCGAACTAAAAAGTAAAAAATAATATTTCTCAATTTTAACTCAATATAATTAAATGGTTTTTACTAAGTTTAAAATAAGAATAAAGTGATTGACAATAAAATATATTGTTGTAAAAAAGTGTGGGATGCATGATATCAATTGTTATAAATATTTCCTTGATGATATCAACGCACCCCACGCTTTTTAACAATAAAATCATTTTTTGTCAATCAGTTCATTCTTATTTTTAAACTTAGTAAAAAGCATTTAATTATATTGAGTTAAGCATTATTTTTTAGTTTTTCTTTCGGTTTCCCTTAAAACGTGTTTTTTAAATTATAATTTAATTTGTTGGCAATATATTTCCAGAAGTGTTTAGTGTTGAGAGCTATTTCGGATTCTATATATGTGTAGCATGCACTGACTTCGAAAAAATATTTCTTAATAGTCGCAATTTTTATTTCAAGAATTAACATTTCTTTGAACATAGCGCCGCACACTGGGGTATTTGATATTCATTTCTAATCGAAATTGTTTTTTAATCAGATATTTCTTAAAAACGTTTTAAATTAAAAGCGAATCATATAATAAGTAAAAATTTCATATTTTGAAGGATGAAATGCATTATGATCTGCATTATACAGGGCTGCATTTTTTCACTATAAAATAGCTGAATGCTTACTTCTAAAAAGTCAGGTTGATGGCGCCCCCTACAGGTTAGAGCTAAATTAATATAAATGTAAATGTATTTCTAATATCAAAAACCTCTAAATACCAAATTTCAATAATATACTGATAAAATAAAGATAAAATTTTAACACCCTGTATCTTGGAAACTATGCACTTCCGGACCTATGTTTATGGGAACTTTTTTTCATAAAATGGCCTAAGAAATCACGCTCTTAAATATTGCCGCGTCTTTTTTAAACACCGTGATGTATAGTTGACGGATTTCAGTTTGACAGTGACAACACTGGAGCAGTTGTTTTCTATTTTAGCCAAAAAGGCGCAAAGAGTAGCAGCCAGTTTTTTTACTATCAAAAAGCTGGATGTTTAGTGAGTAATAAGTATATAGAAACTTAGCTGAATTCAGGACAATATTTAACTAAACCTCTCTGTTCAAGTTATACGTTGTTTTTTACATGATTTTTGAACCCTCTTATATTAAATTTAAAAGACTATTACTTATAAAGATCGCTTTTTGAAAATTAATATAATATGTTAAAATACACACCTGCAGGTTGCTCATCCATCTTAAAGCGGGGCCCAGTTTGCATGTAAAAAGAACAAGGTATCGAATCTAAATGATGAATTTACACATAAAAATTCAGGATTTATTTAAGTTTTGCTCTAAGTCGTATCTTTGACGTAAAATGACAGCCAAATAATCCAGATAAACAAATGCTTGACAATGCAGGGTAAACAAGTATTGTGTCGACTTGTCATTTATGAGTAGTTTTAAAAACAAGCGCAGACTTGATTTTTTGATTTTCGATCAGTTTTATATTGTTAATACCCCAGTGTGTGCCGGCGCCGTTCCAAAATGAAGTATTATAAAATGTTTAATTCAATTAGAAATGTTTAATTCAGTTAGTAAATGCTGATTAGTTCAGCTCTTTGTACATCGTGGTGGCTCCCCTTATAGGAAGTCGGAACTTCGATATACACGTTCGAAAAGTGTCAGTATTTACTCGTCCCTTTATGAGACAATATGAAACTACCTCGTAAAACTTTCCCTGTAAAAAAATCCTGCCTGAAAAGTTGAAAATTAAATAAACCACTTGTGCAGCGGCAGTCGTATGTGGTGGAGGGTTTGCTGATCACCGGAGGCACTCTCTCCCGCAGGACCACTTGAATTCTGGCGAGAATCGATCTGAGGATGCTGACCGCCCGCTTGCCATCTGCGGGGATGCGATTACATTTAACCGCCACACATTCTGTTTATGCCTTAGGGCCTACATACATTAGGTCCTTTTTTATTATTTTGCATGAGCATCTTTATCTCTGGCGAAACTCCCTTTTTGTCTATCTCTCAGATAGACAAAAAATAAATGTAGACGAATTAATCAGTCAAAAAACACCACATTATTGTTACGAAACCGAATCGAACAGGAAAAAAATCCGTTAATAATTCTATTACTAAGGAGAAGAAGGAGAAGAATGAAAATCCATTAAATCATCCTATGCCACAGCATTATAATTGGATGTTGAATACTGGATATTGGATAATTTCAATTTCAATGTTATTACATCATGCTTTCGAAAATATAAACGATTGTGTCTTCAGATAACCTCATTATTATTATTTACTTTGGGCCTTAAAACAAGGAATGAAAAACATAAAATATATTAATTTGTAACTTAATGCTGGGATTTTGTAGAGTGAGAGGTAGATAGACGCATTTATTTTGGATAATTATAAATAATTAAAAAGCTACATAATATGTGATTATCAAATTAGGTGCATGCACTATACCCTGGTTCCGAAATAGTGTGGAGTGATTCATCACCAGCATATGGACGGCTCAGGGAGATGAGGTGCGAAGGGAACGAAATTCCATAGGCGTATCATTTTAGAGGGGACAGAATAAAAAAAAAATATATCCAAGTTATTAACATTGTGTACTTGTGATGTTTTTTTATTATCTTAAGAATATTCCTTCGTATGCATTTTTGATCATTTTCAGTTCTCCTCCTGTCAAGTTCGGTCGCTTATGGTTGGAATTATTGGTTTTAGAACCACTACTACTCGCGTTCGTCGCTCCATCGCATAAAAATACTAAACACTCGCGTATAACACAATATTATAATTAATTTATATCGCGATCAACCGTATATAAGACATAATGAAACGCCACTGTCGCGCCAAAACATACATGCATGAAACAGCGCATGCGTCAATATATCCAAGGAAATCTCGCATCTTTACCTCTGACCAATGAAATTTAATTAAATTTAGAACCGCCTAAAACTCACCAATGAGAGCGGTAGACCCGGTTACTAATGAGTTCTGCCCACCATTTCTATAGTGTACACAAATTTGCACACTAAGAAATTCTGTGATCCATTGCAAATAGGCAGACCGTTTAATTGTGATGGTGGTGTGATACTATGTATGAATCACTCCACACTATTTCGGGACCAGGGTATAGCTAATTATTCTCTATAGAGTCACCGGCTATAACGTCAGCCTGATTATAATAGTCAGTCTTTTTTTGTGAAGTACCTGACAAAGCCCCATATAGTCCGAGAGCTCTTAGACATTTTGAGTAGGTATTTGAAGCACGAACTTGTTCAATACTTATGAAGGGAAGCGGGGCTAAATCGACCCGTATATTTCCAAATAAGAGAATTTTGTTTGCAAAAAATTTTCTCGAGGCATTCTGTAATTCCTATACTTTAAAATTTAATATTAAAAAAAGTGAAAAAATGAACGAGCCAGATTATTTACTCGGGTCTAAAAGTTTGTTAAGTGCTTGCAAAATTATTCTTCAAAAAATTCAAAAAATATGTATTTGAGGCACGCTGAAATTTTAACAGCATATTATTTATGACTAAAACTAAAAATTTAATAGAAGACAGGTCATTTCAGTGGTACCTTCTACCTGCCAGGTGATCGTGGAAGTTACGTATGAGTGTGAGTAAGCAGTGCTTATAGGTAGGTTGAAGTGTGAGAGAGAGCATGTATCGGAAATTATCTAACTAAATAATTTGGCTTGTTTATTTTTTACTCTTTAACTATTAATCTTTAAAATATAAAAATTACAGAATGCCTCAAGAACATTTTTTACAAAAAAAATCTCTTTTTAGAAAACATAGGGGTCGATTTAGCTCCGATTCCCTTCAGCCAGGTATGTTGGTCTGTACTTAGATATAATAGGAGAAGTATTGAACAAGTTTTCATCGTGCCCCAAATACCTACTCAAAAACCTCTAACAGCTCTGCTAGTAATAACCCTAATACTAATTTTGATCGGATATAGCGACTCGTTTTTGCGAAAACCCGGTTATAAAGTCACCACAAATGAATATATGTATTAAGTTCGAAGACACTTTATTGGTAATACTTCTCGAATAGAAAGTTGGGGAAATCCAAAACTTTATTACAGGCCAAGGGTAATGTAATAAAAGCGGTGAACATATTATGAGATTGTGACATGTACCTGGTTTTATGGCCCTATTAATGCTACTACAATGAATCCCGGATGCGTCTGTAGTCGAAATTTACATGGAACCAAAATTTAGTTTACGTACGCGACGGCAGACAAAGTGAAAGGCTTTTCGCATTCAATTAATAGTGGGGATTTTAAGAGAAATTCAAAATGTTAAATCGAAAAGTGCATTTAGCCGCCTTTTTGAAATTCCACAATGCACACGAGATAATATAGTCTTGTAATAGTCGAGAAAAACGTCACTTTTCTCTTAGTCCCTTAAATGTCATTAAAACCGGGTTCTACTATAATTATTGCCATTTATAATTATAATTATAAATGGCATAATAATTCATTCCCACATGCTGTCAAGTCCTACTCAGTAACTAGGTGAAATAAAAGTCAATTTATTTACTAACGTATCTTCTTGGCATTATTGTATTTTGTTGTTTTCTTCTGAATATCCTTTACTTATTTTTTTATCTCTTGACTAATGGATTTTGTATTATCATGTAATAAGATGGTTTTATACTGTATGTTGGACAATATTTTCTTCAAATAAATATATCAGTAAGTAAGTGTAAGTAAGTAAGTAAGTAAGTATATATGTAAGTAAGTAAGTAAGTAAGTAAGTAGGTAAGTAAGTAAGTAAGTAAGTAAGTAAGTAAGGAAGTAAGTGTAAGTAAGTGTAAGTAAGTAAGTAAGTAAGCCAGTAAGTAAGTAAGTAAGGAAGTAAGTAAGTAAGTAAGTAAGTTAGTAAGTAAGTAGGTAAGTAAGTAAATAAATATATAAATAATTTGGAAATAAGTAGATACATAAATAAATAAATAATAAGTAAATAATTAAATAAAGTAACGGTTCAAGGTCTATTAAATGGTTTCTTAGATTTTTTATTGGAAAGGAACACTTTCAATGAAGACGGTTCCTTTTTTGATTGTTTTTCTTAATTATTACGATGTCGATTTCATCAGTCAGGTTATAAATATTATTAATAATTATCCTTTGATGTTTGCACTGATTGATAACAAATTAATTAGCCAAACAATAAAGTGGCTGTCGAAATTAGTGACTTTGTAGTCCAAATTAACATTTTGGCCCCTCTCCGCGCTATTGTCGACCTAACGACCAATCATTCGTCTCTAACATTAATCAGCCACATTTTATTTTGTCAGAGACCACAATAAGGGATTATTGTGCATCGCAGGCTAACCAAGCCGTATTGTTTCCATATAAGTTCGTTAGAATTATATATCCAACTTTATCAAATTAATGGAATTGCAGCACCATGTTCAATGCCTGTTAATTAAATGTAATCAGTAATTTTGTTTCAGTACTTGTACCCTCGTTGTTTGGTAACCGTTTCATATATTCATATCCAGAGTGTACGAAACTTTAGTAAGTATACGATTTGAGACAAAATTTCCAAACTTAAACTTTAATTATCTAATGAGACTAAAAAATAATACTATTAAGAAAAATACTAGGTATAACTAAATATTCGTAGAATGTATTAGCCAGAACTGACAATTACAGACGAACCAGAAGTAATATCTCAATAAAAAATAACGATGTCCTGTTAGAAAACCCCAATATGACCGCTACTGAATTAAAAAATTATTTTATGAATATACCGTCTAAATTAGTAAAATCATTAAAAGATTGAAATTAATACTAATTATTGTGATGGTACAAATATATCCAACCAAAATATTACTATAAATTCTACAATGTTTTTGCAACGGTTTACTGAACACGAGTTTCTAAAATAAATCTATTGAATACCAAAATTAAAAACAAGAAATATGCAGACACACACACACACACACACACACACACACATATATACCGTGAGCTCGTAAAGTTTGGAATAAATTCAATTAATCGTTATTGAAGGATTTTCACAGGAAATCCTCGGACACGTCAACTTTATTTTATAAAATGTCACTTTTTTCAGCATCGATTTTTTTTTGTTTTGTTCGTTTTTGAGCTATGACGTCATCGACAATTTTTTTAAATGACAACCCATATTTTTTTTCACGGATTTCGATCGAGCACATTTTTCTGAGTGCGAATATGTCAAAAACATAGTACCTTTAACATTAAAGTGTTCGAGATATTCGGTTGCAAAGTTTTAAGAATGAATTATACAAGCGATGACCAAATGCTAATCATTTATCAAGAAAGCGCAGGAAAAACAACAGTTTTGACAGTTGTCACAATTTTGAAGTTTTTCCTCGCAAGTTTGTGTTTTAATCAGTTGAATAATATCATTAAGTAAGTTGATTAATCATTATTCCATCATAATTCATTTTATTTAAAAATGGTCCGTCGTTTGAGTGAAAGGGAAAGAATCGAAATTTTGATGATGATCGGTTACGGGGACAGAGCTCGCACACAAGTAGAAGTTTGCCGTTTATTTAACAACAAATATCCAAACAGAGAACCAATTACACAGTCCACCGTTAGCAAAATAGAACAAAAGTTTTTAGAAGTGGGTCATACGAGAGATCGCCCTAGAACGGGTCGTCCACCAGTGCAACAAGATGTTAAATTGAATGTTCTACTAGAGCTTCAAGAAAATCCCCATTTACCCACCCGCCAAGTGGCGGCAAACAACGGAATAGTTCAAAGCTCCGTCTTGAAATATTTTAAATTGAACAAATGGCATCCGTATAAAGTGGTTTTGGTCCAAGAGTTAAACGAAGATGATCCTGACCGTAGGTTACAGTTTTGCCAAACCATGTTGCAACGCCTGATTGATGACGACGGATTTTTACGCAATACTGTTTTTTCTGATGAGGCTACCTTTTATCTCGACGGCACAGTTAACCGGCAAAACTGTAGATATTGGTCTCCTGAAAATCCACACTGGAAAATGGAAACTCGTAGTCAGTTTCCACAAAAAGTTAACGTTTGGGCTGGTATTGTAGGTAATCGTATTTTGGGCCCATTTTTCTTTGAAGGCGTATTAACAGGTGAAATATATTTAGAATTTTTAAGAGACGACTTAGTCCCTGCACTTGCGGTACTTTACCCAAATGACGTAGATCCAGATCTGCCCCATCACACAATATGGTACCAACAAGACGGTGCACCACCCCATTTTGCAGTGATCGTTCGCGATTATTTAAACCATGTATTTCCTAACCATTGGATTGGTCGCAGGGGAACTATCGAATGGCTCCCTAGATCTCCAGATCTCACTCCCCTAGACTACTTTTTATGGGGCTATTTAAAGAGCAAAGTCTATTTCAATAGACCAAACACCATCGAAGAATTAAAGGACATAATTCGCAATGAAATTCGAACCATTCAACCCGATACTGTTGGTAAGGTTCTGCAGGAGTTTCAGTGGCGGATGGGATATTGCCAGGAAGTGAATGGAGGTCACTTTGAAAATTTACTCTGATTTTATTTTTTACTTTAATTATTTATCATTTATTTGTTAAAATATTTTTTTATTTGTTTAAATTGTTGTTAAAAAATTAAACAGATTACTCCCAAATCTTTCAAAATGTTCGATAAGCTACGAAAATAAATAATATTACTCCTTAATCTTTTAAAATGTAATAAGCTATAAGCTATTAGAATCAATAAGCTATTAAAAATCTTGACCCGCCCGATAGCTTATGCATGGTGCCATGGTACATTTTATAAACTTTGCAACCGAATATCTCGAAAACTTTAATGTTAAAGGTACTATGTTTTTGACATATTCGCACTCAGAAAAATGTGCTCTATCGAAATCCGTGAAAAAAAATATGGGTTGTCATTTAAAAAAATTGTCGATGACGTCATAGCTCAAAAACGAACAAAACAAAAAAAAAATCGATGGCTGAAAAAAGT
Organism: Tetropium fuscum; assembly: GCA_964058915.1. Lineage (NCBI taxonomy): Eukaryota > Metazoa > Arthropoda > Insecta > Coleoptera > Cerambycidae > Tetropium > Tetropium fuscum. The sequence goes on along the minus strand of CAXKVY010000556.1, from coordinate 697,925 downwards.
GACATTTTATAAAATAAGGTTGACGTGTCCGAGGATTTCCTGTGAAAATCCTTCAATAACGATTAATTGAATTTATTCCAAACTTTACGAGCTCACTTTAAAAATTAACGTTAATGACAATATCAAAACACACATTCGGGTGTAAGGTTTTTAGGGGTGTACAATGTACATTGATGAATTCCTATGCTGTTACTCAGACTGTACACGCTTTATTTAAAAAATAAGCCAATCGCATATATGTTGAGAAATGTCCATATGTATTAATTTTTGGTCATACGTCTGATCGACCACCATAAACTTTGTGTAACAAAAAAGATTTGATCACGAAATACGTTAGAGACCTAAATAATAATATATCTCATCATTAAAAAATAGCTAGAGCAAATCTAAATCAGGACCAGAAAGCAAAAATCTGTTTTGGAAAACATGTTCCAGAAAGCCGTTACGGATATTAAATAGGATACAAGGTTTGTGTGAAAGAATCCAAAATAAAGGATAAACTCCAAAATAAACTTACTGGACCCTGTGATATAATTCAAATTTTTCAAAATTCATTCATTATTAAATCTGGAAACAAATCAAACTACAAAGACAACCTTCGATAGAATGAAACCCCTTTCTAAAGATTAAACATTAATTTTCAGGTTTCTTCTGCTGATCGGAGCAGCAGGCTGCCAATATTCAATATTACCTATTAACAATACAGTCGGAATCACGAAGACACAAAAATAGAACTATCACATGACAAATGGACATCAGTATTACACAAAAACATTACTTCCTTAAGAACAGCTTTCGACCATAACGGACAAATCCTAGCACCATAGAGGTATACACATCGTGGGTTCCACTATGCATCAGAAATTTTACAAAAATCTACAAATGTAAATAAAGTAAATTTACCTTATTTGAATGTACCCCTTGATACGAATGTACTCCTTAATACGAAGCCTAATACGAATTTTATTCGGGCAATTGAAACGTTCATCAAAATAAGCCAAGGTTCATGTTGACACAAACGGGTTTATGTTTCGACGTGTTCACTAATCTAAGTGAATTTTCAAAGGTTTTAACTCATAGTAAACCACAGAAAGGCATATTAAGGTGGGAGTTTTTATGACAGAATGGGGGCAGGTATTTAAACCGTCGGGCGACGTCGCCTGCTGATAAAGTGCAATCGGTTTAATCGCAAAGCGGCAAATGTTTTATCAAAGCGATTCTGAAATTGCCTTGACAATTAATAAGTTTTAGGTACAGGTAGGTGACAAGCAAGATAACGAATTCAAACAAATTGGAATATATAAGGAAGCTTTAAGTATTCCGCCTCTAACAAATACGCGTCCGCCTTGCCGTTATTATATTTAAAATGCATCAAAGACTTAGATATATATATATATATATATATATATATATATATATATATATATATATATATATATATATATATATATATATATATATATATATATATATATATATATATATATATATATAAAGGGTCCGCCAATAAGCGCGCTCGATCTTTAAAATGAAATAAAGCAAGTTGTGTGAGAGGTATAAATGAAATTTATTTTTTGTTTGAAAGAGTATTCGAAGGCATTATGTATGGAAAATAATATCGGTCAAATGTCCACCTCGGCTTCGCTGGGTGGCGCGCATACGAGAAGTCCAATTTTCAATGACTCTGGCGCACAAATCGGGCTGTATTTCATCGATGGCGTGGCGTATGTTGACTTTGAGGGCATCAGTGTTTTGTGGTTGGTTTGCGTAGACCTGTGATTTAAGAAAACCCCACAAGAATTAGTCTAGTGGGGTTAAATCACATGATCTCGGTGGCCAGTTGATGTCGCCTCCGCGCGAGATAACCATTCCTCCGAAGCGCTCGTGCAGAAGATCCATTGTGGCGCGCGCTGTGTGGCTCGTAGCGCCGTCCTGCTGAAACCACATATCCTCGACATCCATATTGTCGATTTCATGCCAGAAAAAGTTCGTTATCATGGATCTGTATCGTTCGCCGTTTACCGTGATGGACACACCATCGTCGTTCTCGAAGAAATACGGCCCGATGATGCCTCCGGCCCAAAATCCACACCAAACAGTTACCTTTGCTGGGTGCATTGCGACCTGGTGGACCTCCTGTGGATTGTTCTCCGCCCAATAACGGCAATTCTGCTTGTTGACATTCCCATTTAACCAAAAATGTGCCTCATCGCTGAAGATGATTTTGCGACCAAAATCGGGGTCGACTTCCAACTGCTCTAAAGCCCAATCAGCGAAGATACGGCGCTGTCTATGGTCGTTTATTTTGAGCTCTTGTGTCAGCTGGATCTTGTACGGATGCATGCCCAAATCCAGATGCAAGATTCGGCGAAGTGATGTTTCCGAAAGGCGGAGTTCCTGTGCGCGACGTGAAATTGACTGTCGCGGATTTTCACGCACACTATCGCGCACAGCGGCGACATTCTGGGCAGATCGGACGTTTCGACGACGCGTCGGTGTTGGCTGATTGTTCACCGAACCGGTTGCCTCGAATTTGTTAATCAAACGACGGATAGTCGACTCAGCAGGACGATCAATTGCACCGTAAAATTGGCGGAGCGCGCGGAACGTTGCTCGAACCGATGAATGATTTTCGTAATAAGTTTTAACGATTTGCACATGTTGCTCGCGGCTGAATTGGTTCATGGTGATTTATGAAGATACACTGAATAATAACAACTACGTTTGTCAACTCTACCATAAACAACATGGCCGCCATGAGCTGTCAAAGATCGAGCGTCCCTATTGGCGGACCCTTTATATATATATATATATATATATATATATATATATATATATATATATATATATATATATATATATATATATATATATATATATATATATATATATATATATATATATATATATATATATATATATATATATATATATATATATATATATATATATATATATATATATATATATATATATATTTTATATATATATATATATCCAATAAAATGCGGAGGTGCACCTTCAAAGTGAATAATTTAGACAACTGAGTAAATTTGTAATATTATGCTGCCATATGAGATGCACTTTGAGGGAATCTATTAGATTCACGTAAAGTGTCATCCAAATGGCATTTCAAGGACTGCAATGCGTCTTGTTAGGTATATTGGTATATTTTCATTGTTATAACGCGCAACCAACATGATTAGTTAGATCAGCCGGAGTATAATTTAAAACAATTCTACTATTCAATTCTACAATTCTCAATGTAAGCTTTACGTCCCTGGTAATTGGGTATACATATAAAGAACGACTGATGTAGAGACAGGAAAGACAAAAAAGAGGTGCGTGGAAAATTTCGAAATTAATGACAAAAGAAAAAAATATATAAAGAAAGAGACACGAAACATAAGAAGCCAACCAAGACAGGAAGAAACAAAGAAATTATTAAACCAACACAGGAAGAAATAATTGAAGAAATAAACAGACACTGGCGTGGATTTCCACAAACACCAAAATACTACACACTATACCCGACGCGCGTTTCGCCAACAAGTTGACATCATCGGGAGATGATTAAAATTTAACTAACTCTAAGATCCGTACCCTATTTATACCTAAATTATTATCCCTTCTAGGCCTTTTATTATAGTTATAAAAGGCCCCTACATAGGCCCTTTGAATAGTAGTTATAAGCCCTTTGTCACTATTGATACTATTTCTACATTTGTTAATTTCTAAACTGTCAAAAGCTTCCAGTTGCCTACTATTTGTGACATTCCTAATTAATCTTAAGTTGCTAATGTCTATCCTATGATTTTCGTCAAAAGCAATGTTTCGTCATGTTGAGCAACGCTAGATTTTTCTGTACTTCCGTATGTGTAACATGGTCCATGTGCTCCTTGAATCTAGTTTGAAGAGATCGCCTGGTTTGTCCAACATACTTTATATTATAGTCTTTACAGCTCATTTCATAAAGGCCAGCGACCTTTCGTTAATACTTATTTTATCCTTGGGATTACCTAAAATTTGTTGTATTTTATTCCCGGTTGAATGAACAACCCTTATCTTTAAAAATTCTGCTAAGACCATTGGTAAGACGAGGTTCATATGGAACTGATATAAAGTTGAAATTTTCTCTATTAATTTGAAAGGTCCAAGAGTTACGAACGGTTTCTTTTAATTTCCTGATCATTCAATTTCCTGATCAAGGATTTCCTGATCATTTTATAACCTAGTCATGTACAATATCCATTACTCAGAGCTATATCTTTGATTAATGACTTTTTTTCAAACCTCTCCTTACTAAGAGGGGAACTTAAAAGACGGTGAATTAGACAATTGAGGTTTGCCATTTTGTGTTAAACGCAATAGTGAGTCATTGGGTATATATCTAGTATTGGGCATGTATCTAGTATTGGTATCTTTTCGGTATATATATGAAATTCTAACTTATTCTCTGTATTCCTAATTACTAGTACATCTAAGAATGGTAGCTGTCCGTTGTCTTCAATTTCATATGTAACTTTAATGGAAGGGAATCTATTGTTTAATTTATTAAAAAAGTCATCAATGTTAGCTACTTTAGTATCAAAAACTGCAAAAATATAATCAACATTAGCCAAATTCTAGGTAAATACTCGAGATCTTCTTTGGCTTCAACTTCAAATCTACTTATGAATAGACTGGCATAGTGAGGTTTAGTTTTAATCATCTCCCGATGATGCCAACTTGGTTGGCGAAACGCGCGTCGAGTATAGTGTTCAGTGTTTTCGGTTTGTGGAAAACCACGTCAGTGGCAGTTTCATATCAAAGGTTCCAACCCTCTTCAGGATGAAATAAAAACGTAAGAAATGAAATAAATGAGGACTGGCAGACATACAGTAAAAATAATGACGAACTGAAGAGATAGTTAAGAAGAGAGAATAAAATGAAGATATGGGGAAAAAGGTGCCTCCCGCCGCTTCCTTCTCCCACAACTTAATATCACAAAGGCTACGCACAACGCGCGCCTTCAAAAATATTTTCAAGCAGTAAAATAACACTTTTTTGTTTGCTTAGCTTAGGTATCATTTATTTTTCAACCGTTCCATTCTCCTTAATTCAAATCGTTTCGTTACATTTTCGGTCGAAAAAAATACACGAAACATCGACGGGCAAAGAAGAAGAATGATATTAAACTTGGCATGGGTATTTACGAGGAATACATAACTATTAACTTTTCGTAAATTCTGTGAACTAAACAAACATGTCTTGTTTATTTCGCGCAGACGAAGTGGCGAGTAACAGCTACAGTTCATTCAATATGTATGTATAGTTAACTGACCCCATATAAGATACCTCGCAGTTGCCACATGTAATTCTCAATTTTCTTAGTATTCAATTAAAATATCAAATTCCACAATACTATATTAAAGTTGTATATATTATTTATGAATGTTATTAAATAATAATTGTGCACACAATAATATATTATAGGCCAAGATGTTACGCTTTTACACTTATTTTCGTCTACTTTAAATATGACAATTACGTAAACATCTATTTTTATAGTTAAAAGCGGCAACGCCGATCCACGACCTTTCCAATAACGAATATTCGAGCAGTATATCTCTTTTTAACTTATTGGAATCGTATCTCTCGGATAGGGGATCGGATTCTCGGATCGAATAAGATCAGGGTCGCATATCTTACAGTGGCGTGTTCGCGGGAATTGCTAATATATTATTTATATACCTACCTATGTAGGTATACATCGCTACGAGAGTTGAAATAAAAGAGTATGGCGGTTAGCAAACATGTTTGTTCGTTTCGTATGAAACCTGAAAAACGTAGATTTCCACCAGGCCTCGCTTTATTTACGAGATAGGTTAGACATGTTAAAAAAATTTAAGGAAAATATTATTTGACGGCAAAAATGGATAGTGGGTGTTAGAGCAGAGCCGACTTTAACAAAAAAAAAGTTGATTTATGGGCTGCTCGAAGTAGGTACTGACGTGTACTGAGGTAGGTAGGTACCTATTACATCCTCCACTTAAGACATTTCTCAAATAATTTTATCCAAAAAATATTCCAGTGCTTGAGGCCGCTAGGTTATAAATGCAACGATATAAGTTAGGTTTTTTATTGGGATTTCCAAAACTGAAAACGCTCTCTGGTTTATTACATAAGTAGGTACCTATTGCCCATTGACTTTATTTTTATGTAGGTACCTATCATCCTAGATCACAAATTAATAATTTACATCAGTGGGCAAAATTAAAAGTTCTATAGACTGTTTATAAAATTATAAGCTACTAGCCACAAAAGAAAGGAAAATTTTCAATGACTGTAAAATACCTCAAGGTCAGTTTCTAATTTTGATTGGCTGTAAAAAGTGTGTGTATTGGAAATCGCTTTGCAATGAGAAGCTGGTAGGTAGGTATGTATTGCATTTGTAATGATTTTTAAAAATGTGTTAAATTTAGTCTCGGTTTAGTTATGTAGGTACCTATTAACAAACAAGCTCTGATCTTTGTCAAAGCTTGTCTATTAATAATCTTTGTCTTTGTTGAGTGTTAACGATTTGGTAGATTAGGTAGGTACCTACTTACACAATAAATATGATTGCATTTCAATCGCAAGTATATTTATTTTATTTTTCCGTTTTAAAGTTTATTTTTCTCGACTACTTAGCTATTTTGTACATATTTATTTTTGTTGGAAATATGGCTCCTGGCGAGCCACCCACTAAAAAATGGTAAAGCGCTGAAAGCAATACTTCATGAGTGGTGTGGAAACTTGCATTCAATATCAGCTGTGGTGTTGAACATATGCATATAAAAACCTTAAACCTTCTACTTTCATCCCCCTAAGAAAAAAAAATGTCTACGCCAACGAAAAACATTGTGTAGGTCAGGGTTGCCGGTCGTTCAACTATAAATACATATTGTACGAACTGTAGTAAAGTTATAACAATCAACATTTCCATATAAAAAAAATTTCCGACCCACAAATAAAAATCTAGTCTTTTCACTTCATCTTTTCCAATGTTGATTAAAGTGTGGTATGAACGGAAATATTTTATTCTCTTTTACAATCTTCTGAATATGCCTTTTTTACAACTTCTAACTATTTAGCAAAATTTCTAAGGGACATTACAGGAGTTTCTCTAACATACTGCAGAACTAAAACTGTGGTACCATCGTTACCATCATATTTCTTTTTTTTTTCTTTTTGAGGTTTAAAACCGAATCAGTTCTTTGAAACATTTTTATTATGTGGCAGATTGTCATCCGATTATTTGGATTCCGACAAATTGTTCGCTAAATTGTTCCATGACGCAGCGATATGATACATGACCATCCCCACAACATTTTATTATAAAAACTCAGGAGATAGCATTTTGTTGAGAACTATTTTACATTAAATAATTACTTCATTCAATAAAGATAATGGAAGTAGGATTTAGTATGACAAATAAGGAAATCTTAAAAGTTTTTGCTTGTTTAGAAAATACAAATAACCATGAAAAACTTGTATGCCCATTTGTCTTCTTGTATACTCAATCCGCTAACGTACTGGATATTATAATAAAAGTATACAATATACATACTACATACCTACGCGTATATAAATAATAAAAGTGAAATATTTCTTCAGCACCGCTAAATTCTTATCACCGCAACTGCAATTATTTGTTAGTGGAAAGTCGTTTTTGTTAACCTTTATTCATGAATTCTGGAGAAGACATAACCTTTATTAAGTTCTCGTGAATCTGCACACTCGGTGCTACATAGACACCCTACGGGAGCCGTAATATTGCTCATTATATGATAGAACAGTAGAACCTCACACGAAGGTACGTTTAAAACAGCGCTACAACGTGCTTAAATATTAATTCCAGCTACTGAAATTTAATTTGAATATATCCAGAAGTAGCAGACATTGTATAATAAGAGACGTTATATTACGAGTACTGCACTGAAATTATGGTTATCTTTCAGCTCATAAGATGACGTGAGTTGAGTATTTCAGATGCGGAAATCCCGTTCTATGTGTCCGATGACACATAATAAATAAGCTCTCATGAAAAACTACACGTTTCGGGAAAATCGAAGTGAATAATATGTCCACACTATAAAGCCACTGATTGTTTTACTCCCCCCTGAAACCCACCCCATATATGAGATATTTTTATTGCTTCTGAGACAGTTTTTATCTTGAAGATGAATGGACTGAAAATGTTTTTTGTTAGATATAGCCGGGCAGGAAAAAGTCCATCTATTCAGCCGGAAGCAAATAGGTTTTTGTGTAAAAATGAATTGAAATGCTCTTATACATACATACACTGTGGTAGAACGAAAGTATTTTCCGAACTCTAGGACCGATTATTACCACTGAGGAACTGAATTTCTATAGTTTATTTATCAACCGACTTCAAAAAAGGTTCTCAATTCGACTTGTATGTTCTTCACCTCAGAATTCCGTCATTTAAATATCAATTTTAAAAATTATTTTTTATGGGAAGGCGTCAAGAGGCTCCCATTCTAGTTTTATTGGCATTGGACCCTGGATTCCGAAGATATACCAGGGAACACATCATTTATACCATAAGAAATGGCGAATCCGCCGGTGACACCCTTAATTTATAGCGATTTAAATTAATTTGTTAAAAAATATGTTTTATAAGGACAAATTGTTAATCTGAAAACCATTCTCGAATCAACAAGTCATCATAAAAATCAATCCAGCCGTTTAGGTGGAGTTCAATGACAACACACGGACAGAAGAGGTATATATAAAGAATATACTTACCCGTTATGTATCTAGATCTATAGACGTATACACGGAAACAAATCGATTTAGTTGTACAAGTTATTTCGCCTTTATTGAGCTTCTTCGGAATCATATACGATTTATTTAATTAACAGATGAGGGAGATTCTCAACATAATCAGAGAAGCAAACAATGTATGTGTGTTTTCCTTGTTATCGATTCAAACTGCCTTAAGAAATTAAAATTAAAGCAAAGATATAAGATGAAAGCGCCCTCTTGTGCTCAAATGACACATGAATCAGTTATAAGTTAAAATGGCCGCAGAAAATTGCATTATCACAATTATATATATATATATATATATATATATATATATATATATATATATATATATATATATATATATATATATATATATATATATATATATATATATATATATATATATATATATATATATATATATATATATATATATATATATATATATATATATAATATATAAATATATAAATATATATATATATATATATATATATATATATATATATATATATATATATATATATATATATATATATATATATATGTATATATATATATATATATATATATATATATATTTATATATTTATATATTATATATATATATATATATTTATATATTTATATATTATATATATATATATATATATATATATATATATATATATATATATATATATATATATATATATAATTGTGATAATTTCAGCTAAGAGCATTTAATTAATTACTTACCTGTCTATGCATTTTATCGTATAGCTTTATTTTCAAACTACTTTACTGTATACTTACTGCTAATTGCAGAGATTTTAATCCACAATTTTTGGGAATTAAAATAATTTTACTATTACATATATATGCATATATTTGTTTCTTAATATCAATTTGATATACTTCCGTGAAATAATTAATTAAATAACAAAATTATTAGTGTAACTAGAATAGGTGAGGAGAATAATTAGTCACCTATTCACATGTTGCTTGAATATTTTTCTTTTTGGTTTAAATACCTAATTAAAATAATATATTTTTTATTAATTTAATTATAATAAATTAGCTTAATTATCTATTTACTTTCGGCCAAATTTATTTTTTATTTCTTTTTCTTGATTTCTCGCTTAAGCGTGGAAATTTTACATATTTTTTACTTCCAAATTATAACTGTGTAAAATAAAGATAAATCTTATAATGGTAAATATTTATTTCTCTTGACGTGACGACCGAGAAGCAATTCCTCCTGTGACCAAACTGTGACGACCATAGCCTTGGTTCCTGAATGTCAACTACCAATAATTACAGGTAAAATAATTAGTAAAAAGAGTCATTATAACCTCTAATTGTTATTAACTATGTACAATGTACATATCTTTATATAATTCTATATAGATATGTTCTGTTTTATCTGTATTTTTTTTATTAATAAATATTTATTTTATAACTCGTATATTAACTGTATTTTGTGTACACTACTTGAATCTAGTGAATTTATCTTGTACTTTCGCATATGTTTGGTAATTTTCTGTTCTGTTACTGGGTGTAAACCTGTAGAACAGTATAGTAAAAATAAATAAGTAAATTGCGGTGAACATGTCGAAGTTTAAACATTCTGCTCGCGTTTCCGTTATCTCTATTAAAGGAAAAGCGGACAAGGAATCGTTACGTAACATTCACTAAATAAGTGGGTACAGTACATTATCAAAATAGACTACCTGTTGGCGTTGTAGCTAATAATTTATCAACTATGAGGCCTCGTCAAACAATGTTTCGCGCGTATGTACCATTTAGTACTTAATTATTATTATCAATGATAAAAGTTATCTCTGCTACAGCATAACAACTTTTTACCTTATCAGTTTTATGCGGCATCCAGGGAAACATTCGTGAAAATGCTGAAGTGTTTCAAGTGTTAGGACTGCCGTTTTGATGTAAGTTGGTAGATTTTGTCCATATACGTTTCATTTTATTAACAAATTCCATCTAATTTCTTCGTAGGGAGAGCAATATTAATGAATAACGAATAAATATTCCGCTATATTTCTATGTACAGTCAGTACAGTGTAGAATATAATTTAGTATACTGTTTGTAACATCGAAATATGAGACATTTTAAAAGGATACCCACAATTGCCGCAATGGGATATCGGGGCAGTAGTATAACTTTTCTTAGAGCAAGCTAAAATCGTCACTATAAAGGCGCTTTCATTCAACAAGTTGTTATGTTTTGATAGAATACTAATAACTAATCAATTTTAACACAAAACCCATCAAAATAATACACTAAATTAAAGAATAACTGTATTACTTCTATTTCTAGAATTATTGTTGACTTTATGTCTCATATTTCGATGTTACAAACTATACATCTGGATACTTCATTACTACTGTTATATTTTTGGAGAGGTGGAACAAAGATATATTTAATTTATTAAAGAGCGATTTACTTAGTACATATAACTCCAGTTATTGCCATTCAAGTACTTCAATATCGGCAATAAATACTTTTTTGACCACTTTGTTTTGGGTTATAGGTCTTTAACGTTCGCGCGGCGGACTTATAGCCTTTGATAAATTTTGCCTCTAACAATATTGCCTCTAGCAATCCTATAATGTTGCTTAAATTTAATGCAGTTCCACTGCTGCGACTAGTGTTTTCTGTTCGACCTTTTGGTGCAACACCCCATAATTTGCACAAAACAGATATCAGAAATATTATTACCAATCTATCAAACTTTCATACTGATTTTGATAAATTTAACTTGCACTAAGTGATAAAAATTATTTGGGTATCATCAGGTATCATCATATAATATATATGATGACATTTTGATACATTCACAATACGGTTAATTTGTTTATTTATCGGTGTGTGCCTTAGATTGTTATATTATTGGATTAATTGGATATATATATTTATATCAAGATATATATGTCAAGTTAAAATCGAATAAATTAATGCACTGGTACAGCAATATCGTATCTAAATATCCTACTATAAATTTCAACATCTTTTCGATATTAATTAAATCTGAAGGCAATGCAAAAGCGTTCTGTTACATTACGGGATTTAATATAGGAATTATTAGTGAAAAGAAGTAAGAGTAAGAGCATTCGTGTAAGAGTCAAAATGAGTCACTTATTTAGGTACCATGTTGTTAACTTTACGTTTATTACGTTAAAATCAACGAAATATAGAGGTTATTCCCAGAAATTAAGTATAAAAATTAAGTGTATTTCAATGTCTACCTTTAATCTCCTACCTGTCGTTTTTTTGCTATCTTAAGTAAACAAACGAATATTAGATAAGTTGTATACCTATAAATTCTCAAGGTTTAAAATGCTCTCATTATTTTAATCAAATGATTTTATTACATTTATTATTCGATAGATATCCCAGTAAATCCGTGGGAAAATAAAATTGTACAAAGGTCACCCTCTAGATGCATATCATCACGTAACTTACTATTTCTCTTACTTTTTACATTAACTAACTTGTACTCGTCTGTAATACATCAGATTCTCACCACTCACGTTTTTTCTTCGACATATTCTAATGTTGAGGCTTCTACTAATATCAATAGATGTGATTATATTTTTTAACTTACCAAAAATACATGATTGAATATAATATGAAATTCTTAATATTATCCTCTTTATATAGTGAGGTAAATCTTCAATCTTTTATGTTCTGATAGGATTGTCTCTCCTTTTCTGTATTGACACTATATCCCGGGAACTCTCATCTTCCTTAAAGGCAATAACTATGTCCATACCTTTTTGCTTAAGAGAGGAAAAGGATGGAGAACATAGAAACAGAAGAAATCACATAGGAGGAAATAGAGAAGGCCATAAAGAATTCAAAGAAGATTTAAAAAAATATCTCAGTGTGGGTAGGAAAAGAAGAACAAAAAGTAGATGCTGAATTAGATGATAAGGATGAGGAACGTACAGAAATAGAATAACTCACATAGGAGGAAATGGAGAAGGAAATAAACCAAAGAAGATTTTTTCCTCAGTGTGGGATAATTAGTCTAGGTACGAGAGGAAAGAGAAAAAGTAGAAGCTGCATGAGAGGATAAGGATGAGTAACGTACAGAAATAGAAGAACTCACATAGGAAAGAAACCAAAGAAGAAAATAACAGTTAGCAAAATTGAGCAGGTAGGAAAAAATATAAAGAATAAGAAGACTGTGGAGGAAACAAGTGCAAACAAAAAATAATGGAGAAAAATTGTATATCAAGCAGAATCGCACTATACGCATTATGAGAGAAGTAATGACTAATCCACCTTGAACACAGTGGTATCTTTAAGAAGAGAAGCTTCTGAAATGTACTAGTTTATTCATAAGCCATAATATGGGGGTAAAAATAAAGACTTGTACTTAAAACGTACAACTGGTACTAAATCTAAATGTTTTTTTCCGAATGAGGTTATAATATGTCTTCTAATAATTTCTGGGGACCAATTTTAAATTGTTACATCGACTTGGAGATCTAGATTGACAACGACCAAAGTAGTTTATGCAATTGGTACATTTTCCCTTGCATCAGAAGAGGTAGTCCTGATTTTTTTATATGTTGTAGTGGTAATGACAAATCCAAGTATTCCACCTAGATAGCCTCCCGGATTATTGTTAAAAACTTGGAAAAACCATTTAATTTTTTTCCAGTTTTCGTCAATTTTTACAACCAAGGGCCTATGTTACCGCAAAAGGCGCTGTGTACCCTTTTTAAGTAACTAAATTTGAAACAAAATGAAAACAATTTGGTCTCGAATAAGCCTGAAAACAATTTGAAATAGGAATTTGAATATTCATATGTGTTTTTATGTCTCTCTTTGAGACACAAAAGTTTTAGTTTGTCTGAGGATAAAAATGCCCGTTGAAAAACCCCCTTAAATGCAGGTCCGAAAATGTAACAGAAAGAGTGAAAAAAAGGGAAAAAGTGAGTATAAAATTACTGATTTTGTCAAACAATTTGGATAGAAAAATGTTGTTGTTTAATAGTTTTTACCAATGCATATAAAATAGTTGAATTTGGAAATTTGGAAGTAGAATTTGGAAACAAAAATACTAGAAAAAACAAAAAATAAACAGAAAAGATAAATTGGTCAAGTTAAAACAGTTTAAAAGAGCTTAAAAAGTTTAAAAATTATGGTTAATATCTGTGGAAATAGGCTAAATGGGTTGAGTAAATATTGGTAAATTTTGATATATTAATTTATATTTAATTCCGAAAGGGGTGTTGTGTTCCCTAATGCGTGTAATGTTGTTTGTTAGCGGACTATAATTGAGTTTAAATTCATAGAATTTCTGTGAAATGTTTCTGATGTAGTCCGCTACTGATACTATATCGGGGCAAAAGTTGTGTAAGTTTCTGATGTGTGGCTGCAAACCACCGAGCATTTGAGTCCTGCTTTTCTGTAACCACAACCCTTAACCCTTCCATAACATTCATCAGTATGAGCAAACATAAATGAGGCATTCTGAAGCAGAATAAAATCAATACTGGCAAAAAAAAACTTCTCCTCACCTGGTGGTATATTCGCAGAGTGGAATCTTGCAGCATCCCTCGTTGGAGGCACCCTGGCGAGGTTCATGTTGGACTCAGCTGCCGTCTTTGTGAAGATTTTGGGATTCACTGTTGCCTCCGTACAGTGAAACGAGGAAGCTGTCTCCTGCTTCGCCGACTTGCACAGGTGTGGCATTGTGGCTGTTTTGTTCGAAGCGTCGCTGTTTTTTCAGTGTTGATGGAAATTTCATTTTTCCTTGGCCAAAAAGTGCTGAGGTAAGACAAGCATTGAGGATGTGAAGGAATAGTGCCATTCCCGGCTGTGCTTGGTGCGTGAAGGAATTCGTCGAGTAGGTGACATCTGGGTTTTTTCCATTTTTTAAAGATTGTGTTGGTCTTTGGTCTGCTTGTTGAAAGGGTATGGTAGACGATTTATAGAAATATATATATATATACCAAATTGGTCTCGTTTTGTTAGAAATTTAGTGTACTTTAATAACGTATATGATAGCTGCTGCCGTAAAATGGAATTGACGAAAACTTAAAAAGAGCTAAATTACTCTTTATTTTTGGAAATTTTGCAAATCTTTAGATAACGGTATCTTAGAAACTACTTGTTCTATCGAGAACAAATTGTCTTCGTTTTGTCGCAAATTTGCGACACTTAGAAAGTGTATATATTGACGTTTGCCGTAACACAACAGGTCCTTGGTGGTAAAAATTGAGAAAAACTGGAAAAAGACCGAAAATTTAATGGTTGTTAAATATTTAGCAATGATCCGGAGGGCTTCTGAGGTGGAAAACTTGTATTTGTCATTACCACTTCATCAGATACAATACATAACAAAATCAGATCTACCTCATTTGATGCAAGGCAACAACCCTTGTTTAGTACGATTTAAAGGTAGAGAACTAGGTTATGTCAAAGAAACGAATATATCTTCCTTAATGAAGTAAATCCACTTACGGATCCACGATTCCTAATAAAATTCCTGATTTATTAGATTTCTTTATCACTAGAAATGTTTCCCGTAACTTTATAAGAAGAAAACTATGATTTGTACAATTCATTCATTTTGGCCAGATTATTAAAAATTCATTCAATGACCAGATTATTAAAAACCTACTCTTATTAACAAATCGACAGATTAGGGAGGGTTGTCATCCAGAGAGTCTTCGCGATGATATCCCGAACATGATTTTCACAAGTATGTGTATCATACTTATATAAATAGTTACTGTCAAAATGTGTATTAAAATCTTTTCAACTTGAAATATTATTGAAATATTTTTTATTATCCTTTTATTTTGTCTTATCTCTTCAACTGTTTGTGTAACAGATGTCTGAATAAATAACAACTCCCGGACCACAGAAAAGCATCAGTCGTGTATATTGTCGTCATTTATTATTGTTTTGCTTTTATCGAGTACGAGAACTCTACACCATACAAAGTCTACCCTGTAAGGCAATTGGTTCCAGGTAAAATCTTTATAAGACTTTGTATTACATGTAAACCATCTCTTATAAAATTAATTATAAGACAACAGAATAACAAAAGAGTATATCCATAACACACGTTGTACTTAGTTTACACTCAATCGATGTGGTTAAACTTATTTAAAAACCGTGCATCCCGTACTAAAAAAACCTCATAACTATAATTAAATCGTGCTATTGTAAAACATCAATATTAAACGAAATAATTCCAAAAAATGTATAGACTTTTACCTCAACGTTTAGACTTTTATTCGCTAATCTTTGCTAGCTTAGCAAAGATAACGCGATTAAGCCAATACAAATATTGACGTATCTCTTAAATAAACCATTACGTCAATTTTACAACTTATAAAACCCTCTGTTTAGTTGCAGGAAATGAGAGATGGCTATTTACTTGTGCCCGGTGGACAGAAAGTACGCCTGTTCTTGGGAGGGTCAATCTGGCGATATCCTCGACCACTTCGAAAAAGAACACGACGACTTGTTGTTCTTCACCAATACCGTCAACGTAGACCTCAAGACATCATCGGAGAACAGGCTGTTTCTGATAGACGAGGAAATATACTTAGGCCAGACGAAGATAATTGGAACAACTTTGATGATAACTTTAAGGTATTTAGGTCCTGACAAACTAGCGTCTAAAATTACCTACACTGTCGCTTTGAAAGCTGGTAATGAAGCTGTAGCGCCTCAGTATGTATCTCTATCTGGAAATGGTAGTTTGATAATCAGTCTACAAACTTTGGAGGAAACATACCACGAGAGGGAATATGTCCAATGCACCTTCGATATAACCAAAGAGTTCAGCAATAATAGTTCTGATGATGGCGTGTTTTTAGAGGACGATATACATTCCGACAGCTTCTTCCCTCACATGCCCATACCTAGGAAAAGAAGCTTGGAAGAAGTTAAGAGAAGCTTCTCCTTACACCACAGCGAGAGCGGCAACGACCCATGTGAAGTAACTCTAAATCGTTCGAAGACTATAAACTTCGAGGAAATAAAAAGGAGGAACATTGTGAGAAGGTGCGGTAGCACTACAAGTTTAAGCGCTATACAAGAAAACGACTCCGAGTTAAACTGTACGAATTGCGGGGTAATTCTCATACCCCCAATATTCCTCTGCCCCTGCGAGCACAGCTTCTGTCTAAAATGTCAGGATAGCATTTGTAAAATATGCATGGAGAAAGTAACCTCTGAGAGGCATTTAGACTTGGAGGACAAATACAACAAGTACCTACACCCCTGCAAGTACAAAAAGATGGGGTGCCCCCAGAAGCTCGTGTACACTGATTTGCAGCAGCATGAAGCTAGTTGCGCCTTCTGTGAATACAAATGCCCCATGGACGAGTGTAGTTTCGACGGTCAGTTTAAAGGTTTGAGCAAGCATTTGAAGTTGATACATGGCAGTACGAAGATTATGGAAGCTTTTATTCTGGTGTTTCAGAATACTTCAGAGGCGTTTTTGATTAACGAGGAAAGGGGGATCTTTTACTGTTACGTTAAGTTCTTCCCCGACAGCGTGTTGTGGGAGGCAAAGTTCTGCGGGCCCAAAGAAAGGCGTTTCTTTTGCGAGTTGAAATTTAAGGAAGGTAAACTGAAGAAGCCGCTGCTGCTGAGGAAGATCGAAAACACCTA
Source organism: Tetropium fuscum (assembly GCA_964058915.1). Taxonomy (NCBI): domain Eukaryota; kingdom Metazoa; phylum Arthropoda; class Insecta; order Coleoptera; family Cerambycidae; genus Tetropium; species Tetropium fuscum. The sequence continues at coordinate 680,482 of CAXKVY010000556.1, read as the reverse complement.
CAGCGTGAAGATGAGCTTTCAAGAACTGAAAAGACTGAAGCTGAAGGCAAAGAATGCTATTCTCACCATCACTTGCTAGTGTAATGCGAACGAAACGCAGCATTTTATTTATATTTATTTATTGTGATATTAAATTTTATTTTGATTTTTTATTTTGGGATTTTTTCAATATTTGTGCAATTATAGAAATAAAAAGTATTTGAAATAAAGCAGATTACAGCTTGCACATGTTTAACTTGAATATCAAGTACTCCATATGTAGTATATCAAGAAGAGTATATGCGTTATCAAAAATCAGTTTTATTTATATACAATTTTATACTTAAAGGGTTATAAAGATTAAGGGATCTGCAGTACAATTATACAAATGTCTATTATAGCTATCTTGGCATGAAATTTACCGGAGATAACATAATTCACTGAGATAAAATTGTACCAGTTCGATTGCAAGTTTTATAGATATAATATTTTCACGTTACAAATAAACTGAGCAAGGAAGAACTCTAGAAGCCTAGTTTTATTGACTAACTTATAAAGTAAAATTAGTAAAATTATACTGCCGCACAATAATAATTTGTTTTTTTTATTAAAAATTGTATACTAATACAAATTTTTACAAAAAGGCGAACTCTAGCACTAGGTTGGTTACTCATCTCAACCTTAAAAGAAAATACATATTTAAATATATCATTAAATCGTGAGTAAATAACAAAAAAGAAACAAAATAATTTGTAATTAATTATTCGAAATAGTGATTTCTTTAATCAATGAAAACATAATTACATACATAGACATAAGTATGCAATACTAGATATATGCCCTACTGTAAATGTGAAGCATGAATACATAAATTGACAAAAATAAAAATCAATATTTCCATAAATCAATATCAAAAACAACAAATAGAAAAATAAAACATACACTACAAAATTATATAATACATATTATAGATATATAATAGAAATTTAATACAAAATCCAATACAAAATAGATGATATACAAGTATTTTTCTGTTGTGAAAGAAAATATGATTGTACTTTGTTTCGAAATTTATTGACAGGGAGATTTTCATCACCAGGTGAAGGAACTATATAATATTATTACATTACATACAAAAGATTGTCGAAACATAGATGAGCAATATCGATGAAAAGCACCTAATTTCTGAGTAAACCGCAATTTTTTTTGTGAGTAATATATCTAAGGTTAACTTTGTCGCGAAGGTAAGGAGGAGAATATGTATTCAAAATTTTGTGAGTAAAAACTGCTAAACTAGAAAGTTATATTTGTAAATATTTGTTATTTTTAGCCAGCTGTGATTGAGATGAGATAATTTTGAAAGACTGAAAATATATCTACAACTATTTAGAATTTTTTGTAACCAGTTTTGGGTGTATTTATCTAGACATGAAAAATAAACAATATTGCAGTAATTTAATAAAGGTAGTACGAGAGACTCACACATTTTTTTTCTAAGTTTGAAATTCGAAATGGAAACATTATTATATCATAATTTGAATGAGTGTCTGGAGTATAGAGTCTGTGCGTTCACTAGACTAAAGGTACCCGACTAAAGGTAAAAAATGCAAAAGGGCAAATTATGTTGCTTTAAGTGGCAAAAGTTTAGAAAACTTGGTGTTGTCAGATTTGGATGTCAACATATATTATTAAATCGACCACATGATGATAGATCGTTAACTGAAATAACGAGGATAGGAAATATGTCTTCTGGCAATCAAGGCCATACAAAATACACGACTCGGATATACGAATATTACCATTATAAGATCACTTATAGACACAGTGCATCTCATTATAATTCCATTAAACCCAAACACAGATAGGTTTGGGTTTTATTACGAAGTTCCGGCGTCTACCTTCCACATTCGTCCTCATTGTCGTTCGGAGTTCAGTAAGGAGATCTACCTAGTCTTAGATTGTCATAATCCTACCAATATCTCAATCAGTTAACATTTTTCTTCGATTTACAGGAGTTCCCCGGTATATCTTCGAAATCTAAGGCCCAATACCAAAATAAAACTAAAATGGGACCCCCTTGAAAATACCCCCTTTCCAATAAAAACAGAATTTTTAATATTGATTTATAAATCACGAAGTTCTGAGGTAATAAACATAAAAAACATACAACAGAATTGAGAACCTTTTTTTTGGAGTCGGCTAAAAAAATTTGTCATTATTTGTCATAACCTTACCAATATCTCAATCAGTTAACATTTTTTCTCTTCGATTTTCAGGAGTTCCCCGATATATCTTCGGAATCTAAGATCCAATACCCATAATGGTATTGGTATAATGGTATTAAAATCGGACTTCCTTGAAAATGCCCCTTTGAAAATGCCCCTTTGAAAATACCCCCTTTCCAATAAAAAAAAAATTAAATTCATTTATAAATGACGGGGTTCTGAGGTAACAAACATAAAAACCATACTACAGAATTGAGAACCTTTTTTTGAAGTCGGTTAAAAAACGCTACATATTCCAAGATGGCGGCACTCGGGTGCTTTTACTTTGTTAACCGAGCCAGAAAATATGTGAAATTATGGACTAAAATATAAACAACTACAACAAATGTAACCTAAAACTACCCCATTGCCAGCACTTCAGCGGCTGTTCAGCAATTAAATTCGATGCACCGTTTCCAGTTTCATTGAAAGTACGACAATAATTGCACTAGACTTATTCATATTTGATTTTTAAGCTCGTAAATAAAAGTTCGACGTTAAATTGCCGTCCGGGAATTTCTGGATTAACGTCATAAATCGATCGCCGAGCTTTTATTATATATCGTAGCGCCATTTACGATTTTTCCATCGCGAATGACATAGGCAAATGTCATTCAAATGGATGTCATAAAAAAACTTATTTACGACGCTAGGGTACACTATCAAAAGTGAATACCCTAATAAACCATTCATGCTTAATTGAGTTGTAGTTTGTTTAGCAGCAATTTGTAAAGTATGAAATTATGTATTAGTAATAATGATATCAGCCTGCTATAGCAAAATATGTGAAGGAATCGAACCCAACATGTAATATGAACTTTCACCCTTCTTAAGACGGCGGTCAAACATGTGGGACGTGAGTTATTACTGTGTAAGTTTAGGCGATGTACGTTTGGTGTTGACATCTTTAGCCAGCTTTAGTACTTCTATATTCAAATCCAGAAGATACGGATTTTTTTTTAAAGATCGGTCTTCGATATCTCGAGTTATATGATAGCTAGAATTTTTTTTAAACAATACAAGTAAACTAAATAAAAAAGTCTATAACGGGAAATTATATTCGACAATACAGGGCGAGCCACGAAAAAATTACAGGACCAAGTGCCTTTTTTTAAATGGAATGTACATGAGTACATCAATGTAGATCAATGTATATCAGTACATTTTTTAAAGCCCCTTTCTAGTCTCCTTTCACTCCTATATTATTATTGACTATCTCCCAACCACTTGGATATAATGAATTTTTTGTTGAAATAATGCAATCTGCAGATGGATATTAAAAAAATCACTACATTCACAATTATGGGTTTTAGTTAAAACTTATGTGAATACCAGTTACGAGACATCTAATTAATGTTTTTGAATTATTTTCATTGCCTAAAAATATACGGGATGGCCAAAAATTATTTTTCAATTAAGGACTTTTTAAATTGAATTTTCTGATTTTTTTCAAATGGAGCACTCTGTATATTACCCCTACCTACGATGTGATGTAGAAATTAAAAACGAACATTTTTTGTAAATACTTTCCTATGGCTAATTACAACCATTTTCGTTTTATAGATACTTGCGAAAGATCCAAGATCTGTGAATTTTTCCTAACCTATATATTAGAAGACAAGATTTTCGGGAATTGTTAGCTAGATCGTCAGTTTTCTCATTGGTTTCTTTCTATGGGGTTATTTAAAAAATATTTTTTAAATGGTGCTTAATAATTTAGATGATTTAAAAGAACAAATGACAACAGATTTGCGAAGAATAACACCAGATATTTTAAATAATGTTAGAAATTAATTAAGTCATTCGTTGGGAGTGAGTCAGCAAGTTGATGGGCAACATTTTGAGCAGTTGCTTAATTACAGTTAATCAATAAAGTTTATTTTAGTTTGGTTTTTGTGTTTTTATGTGTGAATGGTATCCTCGTTTTTTCAAAAACTGGCAATATATCAAGAACTGTTAAAGATATGGATATTGAATATGGGTTTCTTAAAAAGGACCATCCAAAGTTAACATGTATAGCATTCCGATTTAAAATATGCACATGACGTCATGACTCAAAAATAGGTGACGTCACAGGTATGTAAAATAAATTAAACGAAGAGGCAAACTAATGCCATTAGTTCACCTACTTCTGTATTTGCGGGAAATATCCACAGTTACTTAAATTGGAATAATGGAATTACCTTATTGATTCCATTAGTACACACAGTATAACTATAACCAGTCCCGGACTGGACCCCATTTTCCGGGCAACTATTTTGACCGGCCCCATTCCACCCGAGTTTTTTGTAGATATGATGATTTACATATGATATTTACATATTTTGTATTATATTATTTTATATCTTTGCCGCTTAAAGATATAAAATAATATCGTCTTATTCTTGTCCCATTTCATATTATTTGCACATAAATCGCTATCCTCATCGTTGTCTAATTGAATTTCTATTGCTCTCAAGACCGATTATTCTTCACAATGAGTTAGTCAAGAAGTCAGGAATCGAAATGATACGAGCCACTGTGTTAAGCTTGTACCATAAACAAATTCCTTGTAATCAATATTTTCCTAGTTTTTAAATAGATAACATTCCTCGAGAGCGAAGAAAAATATTATATTTGAACCTATTTACATGAACAATTTGGGTTAATTTTTTGAGACCCTGCAGGCTAACAAAAAATTGTCGTACACTTTAAAGTTTCTTTAATGAGCATAAACAGAATAATATATAAAAATGTAAAAAAAATAGTGAAACCCAGAATTACGTATCCGGCGCCTTGTCTTTTGTCAATCAAGCTACTTGATTTGAAAAGAGGCATTATTGATATTCCAGATGCATAAAGCTCAATGTCGGCATACATTCGATAAAAATATGGAGTACATATTAATGAAACAGCCGACATTTGCCCCTTTGGCCGCCCCTCCAGGCCGGGCCTGCATGTAACTCCTAGTAATAATTCACGAGTGCAAAGGATATTCGAAATACCCCTTCAAAGTTTGCTATCATTGATATTGGACATTGGACGATGTTAAATCAAAGGCTTCCCTAGTTATTTGCTCAAGTGTTGAAGTTAACGGTTTCCTTATTAGTTTATTAACAGCATTATGCTATAGTCCATAATGGGGTATTTCCCTATTTTTTCAACAATAGCAGCAGAAAGTAAAACGAAAAATAAGTGATTTTCTAGTGATCTATCTCCCTGATAGTGATTTCCTTATTTTTCGCTTAGTGCTGACGTTACATAAATTCAAACACCACTTAAACACATCTCTGAATAGTGTACATTATTTCTTATGACAGAAATTAAGGGAAAAATCCAGCTGTTGAATAAGCAATTGCCCATTTCTGTTTCGATTGAGAGAATATACCTCATTAAAGGTAGGTAGTGTATAAACTACTCATAGCCGGAAGTTTCAGAGGAAAATTCGTAGAATTATCTGGTTACTTATAGAATAGAAAAGATTAGATTAGAATATAATATAATGGAATAGAATATAATAGATTAGAATGGAACAGAATATAATAGAATGGAATAGAATGGACAGGAGAGGACAGGGCAGGACAGTATAGGACAGGGCAGAACAGGACATTACAGGACAGGACAGGATAAGACAGGACAGGACAGGATAGGATAGGACAGGACAGGACAGGACAGGACAGGAGAGGACGGGACAGGACAGGACAGGACAGAACAGGACAGAACAGGACAGAACAGGACAGAACAGGACAGAACAGGACAGAACAGGACAGAACAGGACAGAACAGGACAGAACAGTACAGAACAAGACAGGACAGGACACGACAGGACAGGACCTAACCTAACATATGTTTGGATAATCAAAAATATCATATCCAACATTTTTTATAATTAATTTGCAATTCATTTTCGTACTTTTGTGTTTTACATTGCTATTTGCATTTATCACACATATCTGAAATAATTCCTCATTATTTACTTAAATGTATTCATGAAATATTGCCATTAATGTTTTTATAACATAAATTCATGATTTCCATTCTGTTGTGATTTTACCAGTACAAGACCCAGTACAAATGTCAATATCAGATTTTATTGATAATTAGACATGTCACAGATGAACTGAGAAAGCAAATCAATCTTCTTCAATATATAATTAGCATGCTTTATGACTGTATTCATAAAGTTCCTTGCCTTTAATGTATTTATAAATAAAACTTTATAAAACCAATTTATCCCCTCGAAATATGTTTTTAAATTTAAGCTCTACCGAGCGGCTGGCATTCATCTTTCCATTCAATAATTCCCCGAATCGAAAGTTTGAATCTTGGAAAGTTTATTATACGTTGCTCGTAACCCTTCAGCATGTCGAAGTTCGGTCGTGGAGGAAAGAAAATTAAGAGGATTAAATCCGGAAACCTTACAAATATTTTTAGTCGGCATTTTAACTTCCCAATTCGAGGACTGAGGGATGATGTATTGATGTCGCCCGCTTTCCCATGCATCGCAATCTAACCAAGAGCCCTGGAATATTGGGGTATGGTCCTGGTAATTCTCTCCGTGACAAAGTCGTTTTTTATTAGACTTCAAAATCATCTATCATGTTGGGTTCGATTTCCTCTCAAGGGACATCTAGGGAATTTTTATGTACCAAAAGAAATACATCCAGATAGGACATACGAAATATGAAGGAGACTTACGACTTAGGGAAATCCGAGGAGAAACCGAACTAAAATGTAAAAAATAAGGTTTAACTATTAAGATTTTGTAAAAAAGCGTGTGGTGCATGATCATTTGTTATAAATATTTTATTGATATTATGCACCACGCGCTTTTTTATAAAATCTTAATAGTTAAACATCGGTTTAACTATTCGGTTCGGTCCCCCTTTGTGTTTTTTAGTTTTTTTAAATTATAATTAATTTTTTTCTTTTTAGTTAGTTTTTTCTGCTATAATTACAGTCAAATACAGTCCTTGTTATTGCGCAAAAACCATTCTCGACCTCTCCTTTTAAAAATAAGTTTCGCAAGTTTTGCCTGAAATTTTCTCGTAGCGACTATTTCAATTGGGCATAAAAAGTGCTGTATTTTCAGCATATGATCATCATATTTAGCATAACTTCTATCAGCCGTCACCACAAACCGATAAAAATTGTTATTCTGACACATAAGAACTGTGTAATAACGGGAATATTGGGGCATGGTACTGGTAATTCTCCCAATCTTTTGGGTTCCATTTTTCTACTGGAGTATTTTAAATGATCACCTACTACGTTTCTCATTTTTTTTTCTAAATTCCGAAAATCTTTAAAACAAAATATCGTCTTTAGAAGTACCTAGTTTCTGCCATTAAAACTGACAGATTATTTTTTAAAGAAAACCCAGCAAAACATAGTCATTTTCAGATTCTTGATTATGGAACGTTTGAAGCGAAATCTACGTCCCAATCGGTAACGACTGGCCTTATTCCTATTACGATATAAATCCAAATGGAATTTTAATTTCCGGGTGACGGCAACTTTGAAGGCAAACTCCGCATCGAAATAGATAACGACTAAAATTTTAAAAATTCCAAGTATCAATACTTTCATTAATCATCACTGAAAATTCCAATTTCTACAGATACATACAATAAATATACCAAGATCCAGATGCTTTATAATCCTAGAAACAAAATACTTATTGACTCCATGGCGATCCAATCCAATATTTCGCCCCAAAAAAATTTTGTTACTTTGCACCAACTGTTATGTAAAATTTAGTTAAAAAGTTATTTAAAAAGGAACTTGTAGAAACTTATAAAAGAAATTTCAGGTCTGGCAAATCATCATACTGTGACGTCAGGATTTTACGGTTGCTCTATGTGCAATTCATTATGAAACACCCTGTATGCAACCCCATGATTGCCCTTAATCTCAAAGTGGGCAGGAAGCTCTCCATCTCATAATGAGTTTGATTAATTACTCCGTCAACGCATGGATCATTTAAGCATCTCTAGCATTCACTAATTGCAGATAAATTGTATGGTTCGCAATAAAAATTATCTCGCTTACCTGAAATTCCATGCGATAATTAATCAAAGGAATCTGCTTGAGATCAGTTCACTGTCTAGTGTGACCATCACGAAAAATTGAAATGATTCTAAACAAGAAATTTCACGCCTTATGACTTTAACAACAAGCAAATGTTAAAGGTATTATGCACTTATATAAAGAAATATCTTATTACATGTACTTACATAAAGAGCAGTGTCACGTTTAGGTGTAAAAACAAAGTATGTAGACATGTAGTTCTAGGTAGACATGTAGTTCTAGGTAGACATGTAGTTCTAGGTAGACCTGTAGTTCTAGGGTATTGTTGAATTGTAAAACGTATTAGAGAAAGGGGCATTGCGTCTGTAGCAATGAAGGTGATTGTGTGCTAAATAAACAAAAATAAGTTATCGAATTCTGTTACATAAAAATCTAATGAAATTTACACCAGAAGTGGGATCTACTCATTAAAAGTTCCACGTGCGGCGGTGTTAAGATAAAGGTACTCGTTAAACTGTTAGTTCAATCCTTAACTAGCAGTCAAAACAACAGCCCTCTAAAAGTGTAGTGAAAACCACGGTTGACAGTGTTAAAAGGTACCGTGTTTGATTGGACATCGTACAGGGTGGTCCACGTAAGATAATCCACACTACTTTACCTCAAATGCCATAAGAGTTAAAAAATAAAGTTAAATACAAAATTTGTTCAGTTTCTCATGCATTTTTATTTATTAATATTTTTCAAATTACAGAGTGGCCCATAAAATCGCAGATAATTCGTACTAAAACATAATTTCTTAAATAGGATACCCTATATTTTGTTGGGGATATTGATTCTCCTTTTAATTATAAGTTTTTTTGTATGGGAAGATATGAAAAAAAAAATGGTTTACGCAGTTTTTATTTAGGTTCATTTTAGAGCACATATTATATCATTTCATGGTTGTATTGATTTCTCAGGGTTCTATTTCATTAATTTTGGATTCTAGAAATAAATAAAACAATACTTACGATATAGTATGGCAAATTCGTATTTACTAAATTTACTTTTGTAATAATAAGAAATAATTATAAATACCTGGTACCAGGGGAATAAACTAAACTAAAATACATGGGCTCAAAGGCCTAGATTTGCACATTAGGAAACTAATTAAAAAGCGAATCTAAATCTACCACCGCGTCTTTACGGTGCACCTTCGTCCGTTATGGCACTCGGACTGCCCGCACTCCCGCACTCGCCTAACTCCCCCGGTTCTAACCCCGTCTCGCGGACAGTGGCGGTCCCTCGGAATATATTCGGTACATGGTGAATTGAAAGAAGAATTCATTTACGAACAAAAATACAGGGTGTTTCATTAAAAACAGTTTGAGGCATTCGAAATGTGGGAAGTTTAAATTTTTTTCTCACACCCTGTATAATATTTTTCTAAAACTAACAATATATCGCAGTATGAAGAATGAATCTTTGTTTATATTTAGACAAGTTCTCAAATGATTTTCTTAATAACAAGTGAACATTTTGAAGCAGCCCTCATTAGGATAAAAGGCATAGGAAACAACGCAACTTTCTAAATCAGAAAATCAATTTTAAAAATTCATCAGTTCATCAGTTGTATAGACCAGAAGCAGCAACGAGAACCTGAAGATGGCAGTTATGATTCGGCCGAAATGACTATATTATTTAATCTTGCTTAAAAATTCTTTTTTTTTTGTTGGAAATGGGGTATTTTCAAAGGGGTCCCGTTTTAGTTTTAGTGGCGTTGGACCTTGGATTCCAAAGATATACCGGAAAATCCTCCTAAAATACTCCTAAAAATCGAATGACAAAAATGTTTAGTGATTGAGATTTTCCAAGGCAAAGTAGATACTCCTCACTGAATTCCTTAACGATAATGAGCACGAATGTGGAAGGTAGACGCCGGAACATCGTAATAAAACCCAATCCTATGTGTGTTTGGGTTTACCGGAATTATCATAAGATGGACTGTGGCTATAAGTGATCTAATAATATTAATATATAATATTCGTATATCCGAGTCTTGTATTTTGTGTGGCCTTGATTGTCAGAAGACAGATTTCGTAGTTTCGCTATTTCAGTTAACGATCTGCCATCATGTGGTCGATTTAATAAAATTTGTTGGCATCCAAATCTGACAACACCAAGCCTTCTGAACTTTTGACATGACTTAAGGCAACATATATTTGTCCTTTTGCAAAAAAACATTTGCCAAGGTCAATCACAGCTCTCTCTCGAGGGTAGTGCTTTGTAGTTTATGAACTGTGACCGCCCAGCTTAACATTAAAGACAACATAATATGACTTTCCACATCTCCGTAACCCCTTACCGCCTGAAATGGTACCCATATTTGTATTTGATAAACAAGTTACATATAAAACGCAATATTCACTGAAAAGTAAGAAATAAAATATTTTTAAGAAAAAAACCAAACCAGCGAAATATCGCAGAGAAAAAAAATTTTTAAATGCTTAATCCTTACGTAAAATCATCCGCTGAACAACTTTTCTTCGAAACTTTTTTCTCTAAAATCATTACTTTTCCCTTATTGAGAGAAAAGAGAAAAAAAGACGTTTTAAAAACTATTTTGCAATAAAAAAACCATAACGCGTATCTCGCTCATTATAACTTTTTTAATGGCTTAGTATATACTTCAAGATATTTCGTTTAAGCCCTATTTCAGCGGGATCCGTCCAAAGTCTAAATCAAAACTTCTGACACCGCTACTATAATAACTTTGTTATATTTCCCTTTTTTCTCTTTTATTTTATGTTAAATTGTAAAACGTATGTGAGAAAGGGGGTCGTTGTATGAAATCTAGTGAAATTTACACAAAGCACTGTTACAAACATTTGGAGACGATAGAAGCTAAATAAAATTACATGTAATAAACATATATCGGTCACAAACGATTTATAATGTAAAATACAAACTCATCGACATCATAACTCACGATAAATTTTTTTACGGAACCCATTACGCCCTCGGGTGAACAAAGGATGCCTAAAAACGCGGGTATATAATATCAAATAGCTAGTTATTTATCTTCATGAAACAAATGGGAGCAAATAAGTTGAAATATTCACATATTTGAAAAAAGGTATATATTGAGAATGATATTAGTTTGTCCTTGTAAATTGGAATTGTTATGTCTCATTTAGAGAATAGGGGAAGAACGAAATATTGCGAATCGATAAGTCAGAGATATTTGCCGTTATTTTTTACGAGCGATCTTTCTGCAATAAGGAACCAGTAAATCCTTTTCAAGGGAGTAGGTATATAATGCGTTTTACAATGTGACACTGTAAAAGATATCGAAACGTTTAAATTATGACGTGTAAATAAATGCGCGAAATTTTTTTTTACTAAATATCACATATTTTCTTAAATAAATTACGTATATAACTTGTTAATTATATGTTCACCTTTCACTAGATAAATTATTGTAAATTTTAATTTTAAAATGAGCAGACGATTCACTCGTATCTACAGATACCCCGAAAACATAAAAAAGGTTGTGACCCACTAATAGCTAACTGACTTATTATATCCAGCTAAAACACCCAAACCAATCTCGTCGTATTCACCTGGCTGTACGGTTTCACAGAAAAATAGTGGCTTCGGTAAGATAGTGGCGTATTCAAGTTGCAAGAAAGTAACATGACAATAAATTTCCCTTTTCACTGAAATTTTAGACAAGCTACAGCTAGGCAAATGCTTTACAACACTTGCGGATGGTTTCCATGAGATAAAAATGAAATCAAGACGTTCCTAATACAACTATTCAGTAAATCAGTATCAATTTAAAAGAATGCCCTTCGGTTAAAAACACAGCCTCAACTTTTCAGAGGCATGGACATACTTCGGTTCTTCCAGACGGAATATTTTCAGTTTTTTTGACGCCATTTTTTCGTGTCCTAAAGAGCTATGTGCTCCGAAAGGCATGAAAAAATTGCATCAAAATATACTGAGAATATTTCGCCTCGAAGTGCCTGAAGTTGGGGGACTGTGATTTGCGTCGCTTTTGTGTCCCCTTGTAAACACTAACAAAATTCGGGTTCATTAGGTTCGACACATTAGTTGACTCATTGTTTTCATATTGTACCTGAATCTGTGTCCGCTTTGTTACCAAACTGAGTTAAGTAGACGCAAAAGTGCCTGTTTAGCTGCGTTTTAGATTCATGGTGTCTCTTCTGCTTCAAAAATATGTAGTCAAAAGGTGGTTTTTGATTACATGAAGCAGGTAAAAAGCAGCGTTAAAGGATACAGCAGTAATTAATAAGAAAAATGGTGACTTCACAACAGATGCAAATAAAAGCGAAAATAATTCGGATATAATTCAATAATTGATGACGATGATGTAAAACATAGTTTAATTGACGACTATGATGGCTATGAAAGGCTCTCCAAATTTGTTTTTTTCTGGCTGACTTAATTTTTCAAAGATTCGAAGGGGAAGCGAACTTTCTTCATAGGAAATTATAAAGACTACAGATGATTTGCGAGGGTGATATCTGGATACAACTAAATGAAACCTTTATTTATTGGCTCAGTTGTCATATAATCGTATGCAGCTAAGTGCAAACTCATTTTTTTATATAATTCACTGCTAATAATTCAATCTAACACGTTGTGTGTATTTAGTCACCTGAGAGAAGCATCCAAACGTGACAGAGGCAGCTAATGAAAAGTTGATATGGGGTTTTAGGTAACAATATCGCAAATATAAAGAAAGGCTAGAAAACGCTGATTTTATTTTGGAGGGAGAAAACTATTTTCCGAATTTCAATATCGTCACTTCAATCTTCGAGCACTGGGTTGAACCCCTAAAATTTGATTGGAGAATAGTAGATAGCGGATATTTTTTGAAATTTACATGTACCGTGTTCGAAAAGACAAAGATTATTTGCAAGAAAGTAATTGTCTAGTACATTCTAATTACTTAAATTATCACTTCAGTAGAACTGCAAACCTCCAGCGTCTATGTTGCCATCTGGCAACGAGGACCAAAAAAGGCGAAATAGGGAAAAAAATTTCATGTAGAAGCCAATTTTGGCACAGATATAAGGGAAGGTGTCCTTAACAACATATTAAATTAAACTGATGGGTGGGAGTGGAGACATGGCGAGGAGAGGCTCTAAATGTCCATTTTTTCAGTTTATTGTTGATAACATAAAAAAGGTGTTATCTACATTTTACTACAAAAAAGGTGTTACAACATTTTCCCTAGGATCAATACTTACGGAGATATGGGGTTGGAAAATGGAAGCTTAAAAAATTGCTGTTTATTGTTAAATATCAAATTTTAATGATAATTGAAGTGCCAGACCGCCTATTATTGACTTTACTTCATGTAAGTTTGGTCTTGTAGTGGTCCTGGATCAGCATTCCTCGATCGGTATTTTTTGGGGGTGGGTGTAATTTGTTTTTAATGTGTATACACTCAGTAGTTCTGTAGGTCAATTTTTAATCGTAGGCCACGCCGGCGCCGGTGGTATTCAATATGTCGCACACGAAAATTTTGAATTTATGAAGGTTAAACGACCTTAAATTAGTTAGACCTTTAGTTAGAAATTTTATTTAAAATTATATTCTCTTTGCAAAATAGGTTTCGTTAGTTTTAAATCGAAAACAAATTTTTTATCCACAAAAGTACATTATACTTTGAACATTTTAATAATTTAGCATTTAATAGTTGAAACATTTAATAGTTGAAAAATTATAAAATGTGTTATAATGTTGTTTACTGATTATTCCTTAAATATTATAAAATCTGGCATCATACCGCCCAACAAAATTTGCTTAGGATTGAGAAATGCAGCGCTCCATTAGTCCAATGTTAAAAGAGGCGTATCATCGGTATTACGGCTGTAAAATAGGTTTCAGGACAACTGGGTAACTGGACTAATCAGGACTAACTGGGCCCCACGCATCTGCTGTAATACATGGGCTTCAGGACTGCAAAACTGGTTAAATCGTACAAAACGATCCAAGCCCTTCGCTGACCCAATGGTCTGGAGAGAATCGAAAAATCATGTAAATAACTGCTATTTTTGCTTGTTATCATATGTGGGACAAGGTACAGGTATATGTAAAAAGAAACAGTCTCTTGTCAACTATCCAAATAGGTCATCTCTACCATGGGACCTGTGTATCATGAAGATGGACTCTCAGTTCTAGAGCCCCTTACTTTTACTGAATACACTTACGAATCTGATGATGAAGATACTGTGATTTGTCGAATATTTTATTCCATCAACATCAAACGATTTTGTTTTCACACCTAGTACATCCTATCGCCAACCACATAAAATAACCCAAGCAGAATTAAATGATCTTGTGAGAGATCTTGAACTACCAAAAAGTAAAACAAAATAGGGAACATGCCTTAAATTTTAAATATAAAAATAATACTCAAGAACATAGCGTAACGTTGTAATAAAACGCGTCGTGCACAAAAAAACAAGATTTCTAATTCCGCGCGATCAGTTTCATACTGGATCTAAACAGCGATAAAATTGAAGCGGCCCAAAAGGAGCTGTGCCGCCACAACCTGCAATATTCGGTAGGCGTTGCGCCGGAAACCGGCCGAATGAACTATGAAATCAAGCGGTCGAGTGTTGGGATCTCCTGTAGCCGACCGAATCGGTCTCCTTGTGACTTTTAAATTGTAGGATGTGGCGTCACGACCATTTGAACCTCTTCGAAATGGTTCGCTTGCGCGTGAAACTTTAATAATTTATAACAAATTTATTATTGGGCATTAACACGTCTTATTTTGAATGACTAAATATTAAATTGCGCTGTTTCTACCGATAAATAATTGTCGGAAATTCCCACATTCCATTGTTTAAAAAATTAAATTATTCTCTCGACACCGAAATTGATTAACGTAAAACCTAGAAAAACGACTTCAAACAGAGAACAATTTGATACTGATGAAAAATTATAAAACGTTACACGGAAAATACAGTAAAAAAATCTTTGAAGATAGCAAAAAATCACATTTACATATCCCGACGCAGATATCGCCTACATAACAATCATCTCCAGAAAGGCAAAGAAAAAAATATTGGGGCCACCAAAGACGAAAACGAATTTTTCAGTATGGTAGAACATTTTTAAGCAATAAAAAATATCTGAATGCTCCCTCTTGCTGCAGCCATATCTTATCTACATTTTTTGACATGAAGGTTTTCTGCAATAACATTGAATGTGTAATAAAGGTGTAATAAGGTGCTATTTTTTTTAATTTCATTGTCATTTTCGTAATCAGCATCCCAAAATGAGTTGGATACATAACTTTGCATAAAAAAATACAACACATAGGTTAAAATTTGTTGACCAGTGTTATTATTGTTATTTTATTTATCATTAGTGACTTAACACTCGGAGTAGTTTCCACAAACGCCAAAACACTTTCACTTCGCTCGACGCGCGTTCCTCCAACCAAGGCATCATCCGGAGACGATTAAACACTGAGCTATTACATCAAAGGTTTCAGCCCTATCCAGTAATTAGTGACTTTTTAATTTTTAACAATATACAGCAATTTTTTAAAAACTTTTTCATCTCCTTAAACTCCAACTTTTTCATATCCTTAAGTATTGATCCGATAGCAACGTTGTTTACCTATACGGCGTACAATATGTATGTATAGTTCAACGACCGGCAACCCTGACCTACACAATGTTTTTCATTGGAGTAGACATTTTTTTTTAGGGGGGTGAAAGTAGAAGGTGATCTAGGATGGTAAGTACCTACATAAAAATAAAGTCAATGAACAATAGGTACCTACTTACAAGGGGTTAAACTACTTACAGGGGGTTAAAGTAGTTAGTAAGTTTTTATATGTAGATTTTCAACACTACAGCTGATATTGAATGCAAGTTTCCACACCACTCATGAAGTATTGCTTTCAGCGCGTTACCATTTTTCAGTGGGTGGTTCGCCAGTAGCCATATTTCCCACAAGAAACAAAAATAATATGTACAAAACAGCTAAGTAGCCGTGAAACTTTAAAACGGAAAAATGAAATAAATATATACCTATTCCAAAATAGAGCAAAAAATTTTTAACAAAAAATGAAACAATAAAATAAATATATATTTCAAAACATTCTCACCAAAAAATAAAAACAATAAAATAAATATACCCATATTCCAAAATAAAGCAAAAAATTCTCAACAAAAAATAAAAACAATAAGAGAAATAAAATAAAACACCTGTATCCAAAAACGCCGCGCCGGCCGGCAAAACCTGTACGCCGGCAAACCATTTCTCATATACTTCGGAATTCATTTCCTCGTGGTAGTCTCCGGTCTTCTTAGATTGAAATATCAGTTCTCCATTACGCAAAAATCCACTATCACTTCCAATATGCGTTATGATTAAACGGCGACCTTTTCCAGACGGCATTTTTAAACCAGTTGTCCAGCCTTCAATCGCAGCTTGCCGTGCATTTTTCACTTTTCCATCCTGCCAGACTCTCTTCATAGTATGTCCTTCGTTGACCCACGTTTCGTCAGTGTATAAAATTTTCCGCCTCTCGTTTCGAAACTTTTTTTTTTTCGAAGATAATCCATACGCCAAGCAACTATTTCATATCTTTCTATGAGAATACTTTTTCTGTCTACTTTTCCATACTTAAAATTCATGTCTTTCAAAATTTTTGCCAGACTACTCCTGCACATTTTAGGTATAATATCATTTTCACTTATACCTTGCAGCACCTTATCTAAAGTGGGCAATTCGTTATTTCTAAAGAAACCGTGGACCGTTCTACGTATCGCATTTTTTGCATCATCGTCCACTACAATCTTATTTCGACCGCTTTTTGGTTTCGGTGGCTGTACACTTCCATGTACCTTTTCTTCTCTTAAAAGTGTATATGGTTGACTCTGATGCTTCTGTATAATCCGAACATATGTCCACCAATTCATCCTTCTCGCGATGGGGGTGATCTCTTTGTATGCAGTAAAATACTCGGGAAATAATTTCTTTCTCACCTACCGATCGGTACTGCCTACGTTTTGGAATATTTTCCATCCTTCGCCGATATTATATTGTATCACAAATCACATTAAAACAGCACTATATATATATATATATATATATATATATATATATATATATATATATATATATATATATATATATATATATATATATATATATATATATATATATATATATATATATATATATATATATATATATATATATATATATATATATATATATATATATATATATACACGCGAATATCTTAACCAACGCACTACACTATCGCGAATGACCGTTACAATTTACGTGCGTAGCTACTCTGTTCACTAAACACAGACGGCGCGTCATTTCGATGTATACCTACATAGGTAGGTATATAAATAATATATTAGCAATACCCGCAAACCCGCCACTGTAAGAGATCCGAACGTTCCGAGAGTCCATAGGGACTGTCAAACTAACACAGACGGCGCGTCATTCCAATAAGTTAAAAAGAGATATACCGCTTGAATATTCGTTATTGGAGAGGTCGGGGATCGGCGTTGCCGCTTTTAACTATAAAAATAAATGTTAACGTAATTGTCATATTTAAAGTAGACGTACGTAAGTAGTAGAAGAATTACATGTGGCAACTGCGCGGTATCTTATATGGGGTCAGTTAACTATAAGTACATATTGAATGAAGTATAGAGGCAGTAATTTGTGAGTTATTAACAAAAATCTGAAAACGGGACCTTTAGAGCCCCCCTCTCATTGGCTCCACTCTCACCCATCGGTACTTTTAGTGTGTTGTGAAGGGCACCTTCCCCTATAGCTGTGCAGAAATTGGCTGCTACATGAATAATTTCTACTATTTTTCCTAATGCAATAACATAGATACTACTGAAGACGTTCTCGTATATTGTGAAGCATCTGTGGGTTGATTTGGCGAAATTCTTTTGTAAATCGTTGACGTCAATCTTCCAATAAAGCAAGTGGTGTAGAATAAATTCTGTTTTGCAAGTGACCCCACAGAAAAAAGTCACAGATCTTGTGATCGTGGGGGCCATTCTATGGAACCTCTCCTCCCAACCCAGTTTCAAAGTATTGATATAAATACGCAAGAGCATGCCGACTGTGGACTGTCAGTTAACATGTGATTAATAACTGTCTTCTAGAAATTCCAAATACATTTCTCCCATTAAATTGCTTATAAGTAAAAAGGGCAAATGATTCGATATCATAAATTGCTTCATTTGACTTCATTAAATATTCGCGAATTTTGACACATTCGTGAATTACACATGGAAGGTATCATTGGCCCACTCTGTATTGAAACTATTCCATTATCCAGGTTAATCCATAAATTGCTCAGTAACAAACTCATGAAAACTGCAACTTCCTAGGGAGATTCACATTTTAATCCCCCGCGCTCGGTGGGAATTCGCGCTGAAGAATTCCGGCTGTCTTAACGAAAGTACTAGATCGTGTGCCGCAATAATCCCGTAGAGCTCAACCCTCATATTTCCCCTTTGTTTACTATCAAAAACCGGCAGTGAAAGTTATGCGTACGATGCACGCATAACGGATTACCGAGTGAATAAGGTACCTAACTGTCAAGGTTTTATGCTAGTTCGCGGGAGCGAATTCTGGTGTGGTTTTAAAAAGTTTGTAACAATCGTTACAAAAGTCGGTAAGATTTTCAGTTTTCTGAAAACGATTTCGCCCCCCTTGCTCCATTTTTAACCAAGTACTACTTAATTCTGATTGAATAATTATATACTCGACCGCTATACTATTATTAGTAATCGATGGTAAAAATAAAGCGAGTATTATAAGATCTTAGAGGGACCTGTCGGTTATATGCTAATTAATTCACGTAACTGATCACCTGCTGGTCTGCCCAATAGTATTCTGCTGATATGTGGTGCCGCCCAATGTAGTAATAGGCTCCGGGCTACGCGATACATGGTTTGGGATTATATCCAGAAAAAAACATATAATCTCCCGCCGTTATAAATAAGTTAAAAAACAGCTAATGGACTGCCTCCGGCGCTAAGCACGTATTTTATCAAAGCCTGCCACACAATATTCAATTATACTGCCGAATATAACGCAGGCCGACTCGAAACATTACACCGAAAGGAGATTAATATTTTCCAGTTGACAGATGTCACATCCACGTAATGTAATTATAAGTAGTCAAAATAAATAATTTGCGAATTTACTTCAAGTAGCTACTCGGGGGAGCGGCTTTATCTCTCCCAGTTATTGACTTACGGCGTAGCCATAAATCTCACCGTATCTTCGTTTATTAAAACGGAGTAGGCACGTACATACTGCGTAACGCCGATTAAGAAATATTTTCCCTCGTGCTACAAGGTGGATCGAATTGAAAATGATAAATTTATATATATAAAAAATATTTGACAGCTACATTTTTTGTCACAAGAAAAATCAAGATGGATCTCCAAAAGGAACAATTGAATTGACATTTGAATTTTTCAAAGACGGCACAAGATGGATCTAAACAAATAGCAGACAGCAAATGGATGACAAAAAATTACAAGGATAAAAATATTTGTCCCGTTGCATTGTTAAAATTACTGTTAGAAAAAAGAAACAAAAATGTTGTTTTTGTCCGAATGACTCTTTTTATCTTACTCCAAATCCCTTTTGGAGAAATACAAATTCTAAAGGTTAGTATAGAAATGTTCCACTGGGGTTAATACAATATCTACTTGGACCAAAAATTCTACAGCTAAAATTCGACTGGACATCACAAATAATAAAATTACCAATCATTAAAACCGCGCCAGTACAGTTTTACTTTAATCCAAAGCAGGGGTAAATGACCAACAACATATAAAGATAACCGGACAGTCATCATCATAATCAATTAAACCCTACCTCCAAATTGACCCTGAACATTACGAAAATCTTGTTAGTAACCAACGAGCCTCGAATAAAACAAGTCAAAACGATATGCGGAAAATAGAGAAGAGAATATTGAAATCAGTACACCAAACCAAGCAATTTATAACAACTGCGTTTTGAATAACTGTTCCTTCTAATAATTTATTCATTATTAGAAGTCCGCACTCATCTTGAAATTTCGTCGCATGTATTTAGCAGTGGCATTGAGATTCGAAGAGTAGTTGAAAACGTGCATGGGAGTCCATTACTGGTACTTAGTCAACCCGATAAACTATCTACGGCTGCGCGCTAGTGTAAAGAGATTCAACAGACTGGTCTGCTGCGTCGTAAATCATGTCTTTGTTGACCGCCGCGCCGCGTGCCCGATCGAAAACGGTTTATCAGTGCAACGCGTAAATACCGATTTAAAACATTAACTACTGAAAGATAAGATATTATAATTATTTCCTAATTTACCATGGGGTTCTGGGGGCCATTTGGAGAAGAGGATATAACGCCCGAAAATTCCTAAATAGTTGAACCCGGGCCGGGTTTAAAAATCAAGATTTACATTATTTTTAATATACATGAACATGAAAGACAATACTTTGGTAAAATTTGTCCATAGAACCGCTACAAAAGCTCGAGATGAGACGTTATTTCCAAGGTCTCTCAGACAAAGAAGTCTAAAACAATCTGGGCTAAAAAACTACTTCTAAGCATAAACCACGGACCAACGTTGCTCAAACGTCGCACGGTCCTTATAAAAGACTTTTATAAAATAAATTTTCCTTCGTTAATTCCCAATTTTTGACACTAGCTGAGCCCAAGGAAATATTGAAAAAGAAACTGCGATCATATGAACTGGATCAATCGGAATCGATTCAAGGGTGTGTTCGATGTGAAAGAGATAGGGCTCAAGACGTCCACCTATATTAATTAGTACATATTTAAGTATTTAACTTAAGTACTGACTTCATTTCGACAATTATTATTTCAATAGACAATAGACATGTTATTTATATTAAGTAATGAAGTGTACTCCAAACCTTCCCCATATTTTGAAAACCTTTCCAAAAGTTCACATATTTTGCTAATGTAGTAATTTCTAATATTTCATTTAACATGCTAATTCAATTAATTCATTTTTAATTCACCTTTATACGAGCGGCTACAAAAATAGTTACGAGAGTATATTTGCAGAACAATATAGAAAATCAACTTACAATTTCAATGGGTCTCACAATGAAACAGTGGCTATATAATGAAGCCACTGTAATATAATTATTGCCTAAATTATAATATTAAGGCTGTTATTTCAATGAAGTAATTAACCCACAGCTTTTTCACGGGTGGAAACGAATGTTCACAGAAATAATATGTTCAAAATTAAGTTTCATCTGACAGACTCTCCGAGTACCTATCCCTATCTATCTATACGTGTATTACGTAATTTCATGAAATTATTGTACGTAAGTGAATAAAATATCATATTGAAAATTTTATTCACTTATGTAAAATCACAAATTACCTTTAACCAACACGGATTCTATAATCACCTACATTTCAAAATACCTACGTTCTCCTATAAGTAGTGGGCTCCAGAAGCAAAATGAGAGAAAATCATACACTCCATACACAAAGAAAGATTAGAAATTCTAAATTTAACACTTTTATTTAAATAAATAGATGATTACGAATAATTATGGCTAAATAATCAATTAAGTTTATTCTTCTATGATAATAAAAAGAAAATGTTATTTAAAATACGAGTCCCTATGATCACTCTATCCTTAACCTAAATTTTAGAATTTGACATATCTGACAGTTCTGCTAAATTTTATGGTTATGTCCAAAAGTTTTCAATAAATTGTAAGATCTTTGATATATATTTAAATTTGTTTAGTCATGACTAATATGCATAAAATTATAACTAAGGTACCTTTACTTTTTTGACGGTTGATTTAATTAAGATGCCACTATGATTCCTCAGCTATGAATCTTCCGCTATGAATCCTTATCTATGAACCCTCGCCTATGAATCATCGGATCCGTCTCAGTACTTCTCCAAACTCGTACCTATAATCACCTTCTCACAGCTCCTTATAACTTTTATATATAATCTCTTGCAATTCTATTAAATATTATAACTTATATAACTGATATAAATTATAAATAATATTAAAATCTACTTAAATCAAGGTGGTTGAGTAACTACTGTCATTTATATTAATGTTTCTAATACATTCGATAGACAACTACAGAATATTATTTGAAAAGCTATAAAATATGGAGCTTGTCAGTCGTATTTATGTAAAAGACACTTTAATGAAATATATCCTGATTAGAAAAAAACAACAAAAACTTAGGTAGTACGTAGTATATTAAAAGGAATAAAAAAGCGATAGACGGTTTGAGAATTTGAATATCGTCAGCGGTCCAACCGGGTAACAAGAGCCAAAAATCTACAAAATTCTTAGCAGTATATGGATGATCAGAAAATTTACGATTAATAGTAAAGTATGCAGACTTCAGTGAGGCTATTACCCGTGGAGTATATGCAACAGCGATTTAAAGTGGGTAATAAAAGTTTGCCTGACTGGTTCAGCTCCTAATTAAAATAAAATTAAAATTCCCGTGGACGCCACTGACCATGAGCAACTAAGTCAGATAGTCCCCAAATTATCCTGGGTATCGAATCTCCTTCTGGCACTTTCTGCAATTTTTGGGGGAAAGAAAAATAAGACACAGTATACTTATTACTAGGTTTACTTTACAAATTGGAAATGGTGATACAAAAAAGAATTAAAAAATTTACCAAAAATGTGGTATTATACCTGGAAACGCAGCATAAAATGCATAAACAGCTTATACAAAAAACGGTTTAAATGTCAAGGTGCACGATGACCTTTCCGCAATCAATATATACAAAAATAGTGAAGCAATGCCTACCTAAATAGGTTGATTAAACAGCGGGAGTAACCCGGTGAATACATATAGACACTTTGTCAAACGTTAGCTGAGGGCTCGTAATAATTTTATATTCTTAAGCGTACACACTAATAATATCAAGTCAATCTAACAGGGTGTACCCCTTTTAAATTATACTTAAAACTAGGCTTATCTGTGATATGCAACGAGTCTTCCAGTAAGGTGGATCGGATCTCTCCTGTAACGCTTCGCAGGTACAGGGGTCGATACTTCAGCAAGCTGGTCCTAAAGGTGGTTCCAAACGTGGTTCAAAAAGAGGTGGTGTAAAAGCAGGTGGTGTAAAAGGTGGTGTGACTTACACTCGCCGAAATATAATCAAGCCTAAGTAGTTGGAAAGCAGCTTCGAAAAGATAGTTTAGCCGTGTCCCTCAATCAACTCTAGGGAGTTCAACGCAACGTAGGCTCTAGAGAACACAAAGTAGACAAAATAAAATACGAACACGCGGTTTCAATAAAACAAAATGGCTTACCTCAATGTGTTGATTAAAAGTTATTTGATCTCACTAATGTGGTATGTGTATATTCATCCAAAAACTCAACACATGAACAATGATTTTCTTGTATTATCCCATTACCTACATCGGAACGTACATAATACGTTATTTAACCAAGAAAATCACTTTCAAACTCTTTAACACCTAGCTAAAAGGAAGCTGGACTGGCTGATGACCATCTTAAAAGATAGGTCAATCTCAGTGAAAACAGGGTCGATTACATCAGGGTGCCGTAAAGTAAATGCGGGTCTACCGCAGGGTTCTGTGCTGGGACCACTTATATTTTTGCTATTCGGCAATGACCTGCCCAAACATATTAAAAGTGACGCCATCACATTATTTGCAGATCACACATTAGTGATATAAGCGCAAACCCATGACGAGATGATCTCATCATCGGTAAATGTAATTGGATGTTTTGTAGAATGGTGCAATGCAAATGATTTGATGGTTAACATAGATAAAACACACTATATATACTTTCAAAATAACTTGGTATGCAAAGAATTCGATATATAAGTTCAAAACTGTAACATCAAATCAGTTGATAAAACTAAGTTTCTCGGGATTACTAGGATTACTGGATCAGGATCTTTCATGAACGGCTCATATTGACAATTTGGTACAGCACTTAATAACTCATATTATGCTATTTCTCCCATTAGGGATTCTATGTCTATCTGCACTTCTTAATGTCTACTGTAGTCTTATGAATTGTCACCTCCTGAGTTATATCGTCGTATAATTTGGTCCACAGATAGCTCCACAGATAGCCAAAGAATTTTTATTGCACAGAAACGCATAATTAGAAATATATTTGTGATTCATTAGAGTCTTCCAGGCCCCCTTTTCTGAGACACAAACTGTTTACCTTTTCATGTATATTTACATATAAAATTTTACTACACAGAAGGCAAAATCTATAAAATGAAAGAATTGCTATTTATGTAACCAATTGGGAAAAGTACAATTTTGTGTAACGAGCAGATTTCTGCGGAATGAGCTTTAGCGAGTTCCGCAAAAGGATGCGAGTTACACAAAATAGTGTTTCCCAACGTGTTTCATACAAGATTTTTTCTAATTTTCACCAATTCTATATTTTATGAGAAGAAAGTTCTGAATTTTATACGTTTAAAAACAATCCAGTAGGTTGTAACGCTGTAAGAGCTTGTCACTTTCATAGCTTGCCAGGTTTAAATAACCAACTGTTAAATGAACTTTACAAAACCAGTTGCGTAATATTTTACTTTTCGTAACTGGTTGTGAAAAGTAAGACGTTTCCTAACGCCAAAGGGTTTTGGAAAGTGTCACTTTACATGTCAAAATTAGAAAAAAATAATTTTAATCATGACTATCAAACCAGGCATTGCGAGATGTCTGGTTGCGAAAATATTTTCAAAAACAAAATAAAGAGTTTACTCCTAGAGAAGGCGTATTTGTAGTGTAGAGGAATTTTTTAATGATAATTTTGTGTAAGTAAAATGTTTTCTTGATTGTTAAACTTACATTGTGATTGTAACAACAAACTGTGACCGGCCCTATACATTAGTAGGTCTAAAGGATTAATAAAGAGTTATTTATTATTTATTTAATTTCATTTTTCACATGATGTGTGCAAAAATCCGAAAATATAGTACAGTCATGTTTTTCACACAGTCCTATCAAAAACAGAAGGAACATCTATTATAAAATGTCTGGATAACCAAAAAATGTCTAAAGAAAAGTGGAACTCCTGGAGTAAATATCCAGATCTGCTGCAATTTTACATTGAATTAAAATTTTTAATGTAATTAATTAATTAAACAATTATTAATAATTAATATAATTATTGTTTTGTTAAATAAAAATATGTATTAAATTGTTTGTCTTTTTTTCAATCGTTCACTCGTTGTTCATCATATCTTTTTCACACTCATTCGAGTTGTGGGCCTCGCCTTCAGCTCGTCTCACTCATACTTTTTTACGTTACTGATTTTTTTCTTTCTATTTTTAGACTAGATATAATGTACTGCGCACGCTATAAAAAGAGTAATTTTATTTGACTCTGTAACTTGTCTTTTCATAAGAGCAGTCGGATTAGACATAATAAAAAAAAAATGTTGCGTCCAGTGCAGTTTTTTTTTTGTAGAACTTGTTTAAGAGGGCATAATAAGCAAGCAGAGAAAAGTACACCCTGCTACACAATGTGCGTTCCCTATTTTTAGGGGTTGAAAATTTGGAATTTTACTAAGGTGCTAATATTTTTTCCCCTATTGTCCGAAGGGCTCTTTACCACGTTACACTTTTTGAAAATTCATTCCTCCTCTACATAATATATATCACACATTTGCCGTAGAGCAAACGGTTTTAGCTGTACCAGTCCGCAAAGGTAGCGCGGTCCGAATTTGGGGGTCTTTTGTGCAGAACAAACTTCCACAAAAAAAACTGCACTGGACGCAATTTTTTTTATTATGTCTATTACTTCCAATTTAAAAAATTAGGCATACTAATGCCCTTTTGAAGGGATGATGATTTGTGAAATAAACTTTCATCGAATACCGTGCGGTTTCCATGATACAGGGTGTTGAAATTTTGAAAACCCTTTTTTGTAAAAAAAGTGAACCTACTTTTTTCGCAATTTTTTTTTATGTATGCACTACCCTAATATAAGGAAATCTACGTTGGTTTCATTTTCATACATTTATTGGTTCAGTGTTCAGTAGGCGTAGATAACAATTCCGTCTTTCCTAAATCTCAATTTTTATAGACGGTAAACGTAGAATAATTATACATTTATAGCCACTGCTGATAGGCTTATCACCCTAGTGAAAAGTGGCAAAAGTAAACCAAGCAAATACTGTTATATATTTCACCACATACGAACACCACGAACAACTGTAATCTACGCATGGAAATACCATGTAGCGATTACTCACTATAGCCAGCGTCACAATACACAGATAACGCTGGGAAACAAACAAAGATAAAGTAACTTTAGTTTAATTTTTGAAATATCATAGTCGCCGACATGTTCCTAATTCCACAGCACGTCCTAGAAAGGCTAAGATGTTCTTTATGTGATGGTTATTTGAGCTTCAAACCGGTAATGGTAAATCCGAGGAATCAACAAGTGTGCGGCAAGTGCTTCAAGATTTTACCAACCGAGGAGAAGGAGAAGTGTCTGAGGCAGATCGGACTAGAGGCGTTGTCTGAAGTGCTGATATTTCCCTGCAGGTACAACCAGCAAGACTGCGGGCATACCTTTAGCTGGGGGGACGAGAAGAATCACGAGGAGGAATGCGTGCATAGATACAAGCTATTCCCGATTGGGGCAACAGATGACTCGGAGATTAAGTGCTTATTAGACAATTCCAGCTATGCTCAGGACCTGACTGATATAACCAGCATGCTCGACTTAGATAATAGGAAATCACCTACGTATACTAAGGCGCAGACGGGTACAAATTCCGGTGCAGAGGAGCCAGCGGTGTTCAGTAGCAAAGAAACCTATGGTGAAATCATCCAACCGCGCTTAGAAGAAAACATCTACGAATCCCTGAGCAGAACAAAATTATTACTGAAACAGTGCTTCAAATGTAAGGCCGTAGTGAACGATGAAGTGTACAACTGCATCTTCGGCCATGTAACATGCATGAACTGTAGAGGGAGCATGTGCCTGATGTGCGTCCAACTGCTAGAGGCAAAATCTAAAACGTTATGTAAAAATTATTACAGGGGTTGCAAGAATGTTTTTCCTCAAAGTGAAATCAACCAGCACGAAGGTAACTGCCAATATAAAGAGATTTATTGCCCCTTAGAGCCGTGTACATTTAGCGGTATCCTGTCAAAAATC
The DNA here is from genome assembly GCA_964058915.1 of Tetropium fuscum. NCBI lineage: Eukaryota > Metazoa > Arthropoda > Insecta > Coleoptera > Cerambycidae > Tetropium > Tetropium fuscum. Next base: position 652,998 of record CAXKVY010000556.1, on the reverse strand, counting down.
AGGCGGCACTTACAGCAGAGTCACTGCGAGAAATTTTACTCGTCCGGCGAAGTGAAGAGGACGTTTCAAGCCCAAGACGACGCTTTCATTATCCTCTGCCACGAGAGCATGTTTAAGTGCGTGTACTTCTACTATAAGACTTTCGTGGAGTTTTTTGTCACGTACGTGGGATCCAGCGAGGAGGCAGTGAACTATACGTATGAGATTTCGATGCATCGGAATGGAAACTCGTTATCTACCAGGAGATCGAAATGCTCCGGCTGGAATGACTCGATGCTGGAGAAGGGAATTACGTTTGACAAAAAGGAGCTTGTTAACAATAATGAGAAAAAACTGAATTTCCAGGTCTGTCTGAGGATACTACAGATTAAGTGAAGTGATTGTGGTTGACTACATGATTAATGATTATACATAATAAATCATTTGCGCTTCGTCAAATTAACAAAATTAACCAAGAGATTATAATTAATATTGTACATATTATATAGATTTGGCGTATGGCGAGTCAAAGGTCAAAGTAGATAAATAGACAGCATAATTGAAATTATGAAAGCTATGTTAACCTAATGGATATACGATATGCATTTAGCTCCAAAAAAACTGACACGTCCGATTTTTTTGGTTAAGTGCAATGTCCTGTAACTTTGATACTGGTAAACTGATTTTTAAAAAAAGCGTATGTAGCTTCACTCAATATCATCATGTTAAAAGGAAAATTTTTTTCCCTTTTATCATGGAAAATAATGCAAAAATTTTGCCCCTTATAATTTTTTAATGTGCTTTTATATATTAATTACTTTTTATAATTTTCTTGGAACACCTTGTACAGAAATCTATACAGTGCTACAGAATTTGCTATTCTTAATGAACATTTAGTTTTTTTCTTGGGAGTTCCATTTAATATAATCTACATAAGCACTAATGGCATAAAGAGCTTGCTTAAATTAAGATTTGTGCAGTTTTTATAAAATTTTATATTATCTTATTAAAGTTGTCAGAAGAAATATCAGAAGAAGAATGGTCAGAGGAAAGGTCATCGTTTTATCTTAAAAATGTATTAAATCACAGCATAGTTACGGGATTTTTTTGGATATTTTGCCTACTTATTACATTTAGAAAAAAATGTATTTGAACACACAACAAACAACAAAACGAATAATGTTCGTATCTCGTATAGCCCTAGGAACTATAAAAGACTATTCATCTCATCTATACTCGATAGGATTAATATCTGGGCTTTGAGAGGGCCACAGTAATGCGGTGATACCAGCAGTTTCTAAAAAATATCGTACTATGTGTGCTACATATGGTATTATTATTCATTAGTACACAATTTTGATCATACTAGTATCATTTTTAGCACCAAGCTTACTGGTATTCTTACTGTCCGTCAAAGTGTTAATATGGTTGTTTAAGTCAAGGTAATGTTAAGTTGAATCCTAAATATGATTCCAGTAAATATGCTGTTGTTCCATCAATTTTTAAAATAAAACTATGATCAAATAACCAAAATGTTCGTTAAGAATAGCAATTTAAACAGGACTCTAATTATATATTTTTTAATCAAGTACTGGTTATATTGCATAGGGTGTTCCAAAAAAAATTATAAAAGGTATGTGAATGAATTTTTCCATTATTTTCCCTGCTGGATGGGAAAATATTTTACCAGGTTTATCCGTATAAAGCCTAGAGGTCCCTGAACTTAACTAAAAAATCTGGTGTTCCACTTCCATGGTGGTGTATTTTCAAACTGAGTGTATTTATAAGTATATATGAACTGGATAATCAAATAAATTTCCTTAACCCTCTCAGAATTACCAAGAACTTTGTAAACCAGTTTTAATTTTTTTAAAATCTACTATAATCCTGATAAATATACACCTGGCCATCATTAACTCAAGATCTGAACCGACTTGATTTTTACTTTTTGAAGTTGAAAGTACCTACATATTCGTACTGCATTTACTGATAGCCATATATTTCAAGTATATTCGCAATTATATAGTATAAATCAGTCTACGCAGACAAATACCAGCGTACCCATAAACGTTGTTCATTGTCGTTGTTACCGAAGAGGATCCTTGTTAATAAAGAAGGGGATATATACAGGGCGTCTCATAATGAATTGTATACAGAGCAACTGCAAAATCCTGACGCCACAATATATAGATCCAAATATGCCTAAGTAAAAAATGTTGATATTACGACAGATACAGGGTGTCAAGCTGTTCATAATATTATAACCACCCTTTATATTTTTTACCATCAATAACTTAGTAGTTATTTCACGAATTGTCATATTTTTTCGTTTATATTTTACTACTTTTGAAAAAGATTAAAAGGAGTTTTAAAAAGATACGTGAAAAACTTGAAATCAAAATTTTACGAAAGTTTGATACCTACATCTCTGTTATTTTGCAACATTATTTTAAATCGTATTATTGTGACGTCAGGATTTTAATGTTGTTGTGTAAAATTAATTATGAAACACCCTGTATATTAATTGAATTATTTTTGACCAATGTGATATATTCTATACAATAATCGATTGACTGTGCTTTATCCAAATCAAGTATAGATTTTATGTATATAATATCTTGAAATGTTTATCTAATGTTGTGACCACCTTGTATGTATTTATATGCGTATATCGCTCTATTTGTTCATTAGATATGGAATGTTTAATGTGTCATTGATAATTGTGATAAATTTAGTTAATAAACAAGAATGATAGAAAATACGCTTAACCTTATTTGCCTGTTACAAAAATTATATAATAGATAATAGATTTATTGGATCAGTCAAGATTCTTAGAGAAACTATTTCACGTGACTTAAAGTATTTTATCTATTTGATTGATCCAAGAGATAAATAACTAAGTAAATTTAACAATTTCCTGCATAAAATATTAACAGGTTCCTAAAAGTTTCTATTGCGTCAGAACCATTGAGTCCTAAGGCTCGGTTTGTGGGCTGTTAGTCTAAATTAGAGGTTCCCAACATTTTCTGGATATCCGGCCCAGTTACAAAAAATCCAACGCCGCGCCGCCTTTGCCATAATACCTAGTTCTAACAAATATCAAAATATTGTCATATTTTATCTACTCTTAACATTTAAAGTGGGCGGTTACGTCATTAAATTATTCTTAATCTACAACATACGCTATTCGAGTGTTCTTCGTTAAAAAATAATAAAACGAGAGAGACAACAGTAAGAAGTCCATTATATGTGACTGTTGATATGTAAGCGGATGTACGAAAAAGAAAGTGAGGGCACGATTTCGTACATCGTAACTCTAGCCAAAATAATATAGATCAACTGATCGATAGCAATACAAATTTATAATTTGGTATATTTACTGCATTTTTGCCTCATTGCCGCGTTAGAATTATTACCAAAAAAATGCAGAGAAAAATATGCATCGCAATTAGTTATTTCTCGGAAAATGTAACGGCATACTTCGTAGCGCTTTCTACAAAGATGAATATATTCAAAGTTAAGGGCCAATTACTCAATGTTGAAGTATGCTCTTGCAATTAAAGACGATGCAGATATATCTAAATGTTCAACACTTCGGCAATCTGAAGTATACAATCAAAGATTTAACGAAGGAATAAATCAACACTCATCCAGGAAGCTCCAGATAGAGAATATTATTTAATGATTATAACTTGAATGTTGACTCAGATTAGTGACCTCTATTTATTTTTTTACGCGACTTTAATATTTTGTATTAAGGTGGGCAAGATGGCCTGGCAAGATGTATAAAACCTAGAATGTAAGCCATTAACTACCAAGTAGTCGGAACACCAATGATGCATCGGTAATTAGTATATTATATATTATATAGAGGACTGAAGTAGTACTTTTAATCCCGAAGTTTATAATTTACCTGCGAGAAGTACTTCAGGCGCAAGGTATATACGATATTATTCGTACTTCTCCGAAATTGAAGCCTATACATAATATAAAAAAGAATATTTAATCCCGGAAGGGCAAAAGTGACACTTCAGTCCCTTCATGAGGGAGTGCGAAAAATGCTTTAAATAGTTATTTAAATAATTATTTTTTGTTGTCTAGCAATGAAAATGCCCATCTGTTTTCAATATTTAATAGAATAGAATTGAGATCTGGAGAAAGAGCAGACTAGTAAATTCCAATAACGTGTACTTTGTGAATTGAGCTCTCTGAGGTGTTATATTGCCAACCAAACCATGTAAATAAAATTGAGTCCAATATTTTAAGCAATTGACAAAACAACTAAATCTTTTGTGTCCAACCACCAATCTAGCCGCGCCTGTCTGACCCTGTTCCTCCTCCGCGCCGCCAGATTTCAATTGCCCGTCTAGGTACACGTATCCGTCGACAAATAAAATACACCAGGCAATTACGGCAAATGACAAACTTACTGATTTTTTAATACCCATGTCATGAATAAAGAACGAATCGTTCAATAGGGGATATCATGCGCATTTTGTGCTGCGATCTTAATATTTAATTAAATCCATAATAGTCTCATCAATAGACATTATTAACAGTAGCAGACGTAAAACATGTCCAGCGACATACGAGAGTTTTACAAGGCGAAAAATATTCTGCTAACGGGTGGCACGGGTTTTTTAGGGAAGATGATAAGCGAGAAGTTATTGAGGACTTGCGATGTGCGAGGGATTTATTTGATTGTGAGGTCTAAGAAGGGGCTGTCTCCAGACGAGAGGCTGCAGCATTTGTTCGAGGAGCCTGTAAGTATGGGTAAAGTTTTTGAATTGCAGTTAGGCATACGTGCTCTGATAGAATCGTGTAAATGTTATTGAAATAAAATCTGATACAGGAAGTACATTTCAGTAGGCATGTCTTGCTTACTAAAATAAAATACACGTCTGCTCATCCTCACTAGGCACACAAACAACCAACCCTATAAGCATAACCTTTAAATGTGTTCAAGGTCTTCGAAAGGATTAAAGGGATAGATACAATATGTAAGAGCAAGCTACACACAATTGAGGGCGATCTCTCGAAGAAAGGACTGGAGTTAACAGATAAAGACAAGGATTTTATAAAAAAAAATGTAAGTACATTTTAACCACGTTACAAACGGTTTATCTTTTAATAAAATTAATGGAGGTATTAGGATTGCTCTACGAAGATTTCTGATAGTTCGCAAACACGCAATTTTGATTTCAAACAATGTATATATAGTGGATTGTAAGCAGATTGTGTTATATAGACGGCATAGACGAGGCACTCAAATATTTATAACACAAAGAATTTTATTCACTCAATGAAAATTTCGTTTAAAGACTTAAAAATATGTATTGTGTTCCTCGAGTATTCAATTAAGTAGCTATTAATTATGGTTTCGGCTTGTAAGTGGAAAACGAAGCGATTTTCCGGGTTGGGCGGGTAAGTTACATCAACCAAGTTTAAAAATATGTTAGTAGTAGTTTCGATTACCGTAACAACAATAATCTAATGCCATAAAGCTATCGGAAGTGCTTTTAAAGAAAACTTTTCAAACGTGGCATCGCCATATTTAAAAATATGCAAAATAAGTCATCGCCAAATAATTTTTTTCCTATTCCGCATAGCGAGTTAAGCCAATACCTTAATACGATTGCAGATCAATGTAGTATTCCACTGCGGAGCGTCGTTAAATATGGATTCGAAGCTGGGAGACGCCGTAATCACGAACGTTCGAGGAACTGCCGAGATATTAGATATAATGAAGGACGCCAAGAATTTACATGCATTTGTTCTAGTATCCACGGCGTACTCGAACTGCTATGAGAAGCACATCGAGGAGAAGTTTTATGAACCACCCATCGATCCGGACTTGCTGATTAAAATCACCGAGGAGTTGAATCCGAATGTATTGAACACTATCAGCGGAGGGTGCGTTATAACTAACTTAACTATAATTTGATATCTACTGCTCGCTCCACGTCTTTTGTCTTTCAGGTTGATTGGAATATGGCCAAATTCTTACGTCTATTCGAAAGCGGTAGCTGAAAATTTACTATTGACCAAAGGAAAAAACCTCCCTGTAGCTCTATTCCGACCAGCAATAGGTATGGGTACTCCACCACTCACAGTCAATCAGTACTTAAATTTTACATATATCGGCTTACCTACCTTTGGCTGTTTGGTATATACACTTTTTTGTTAGTCAAACTACCTACAAGTAATTATACTTTCAATAATGGATGGGAAAGCATAAAATTTATTTCTTTATTACTTGAAATTTATTAAAAAAGTAATCCAAAACTTGAAATTTTAAAATACTGTAGCTATTGGTAAAATGACTTACACATAATTTTATTTTCTCTTATCTGTAGTATAAAAAAATACATAAACAAAACAATAATGTACTAAGAGCGCGGCGCTCTTTATACGGTTCAGAATTTTATCGGGCGCCAGCTGCATTCTAGGTCCAAATGGGACCTAAGACAGCTGCAGTGAAGAAGTGTTATTCATTACCAGGGGCCGATGATAATGGTTAAAACAACCTGTCAAGGCCTGACAACTTTTATTTACATACAGCAAATCATTAGCAGGTTAGCGAGATCTGTTTACATTATACGCATATAGGTTATATAAAGAAATAGTTATTTGTGTGTTAAGAGCGCAAAGTACTGCATTGCCGCTTGGGAAAGAAATTTACCTTCTATTCTTCTTATTCTACTCTTTTACTTTCAAAAGCGGCAATGGCAGTTTGTGCTCGTAATACATACAACATTTTTTCTACAGTCGCTTAATACAGTGTGTTCTTGTATGTATTTGACATATGTTTATATATGAACCGATTTTTATAAGTTTTTTTTGTTAGCTACATTTCTCATGTGTCATTTTTGACTGACAAGCGCCTGCTAAGGAATTTATAATAAAGAAGCGAGCGGGAATTGACACTATTGCCGCTTTTAAGCGGCAATGGATGACAATTATGTCATCATCGGAAATGGCGTACTTTGCGTTGAGAATTGAAAGCGCAAAAGCCTACTGTTGAGGCGATTGTAGAAAAAGTATTTTATGTATGTTTCACGTATGTTTTACGTATGTGTAGTATGTTGCAAAACAATAACAAAACCAAAATCCCTGAAAATTTACACTACTAACCTCAAGACGGATGTTTATGAAATACTGTAGCTATTTATGAAATGACTTACACATAATTTTCTTTTCTTTTATCAATAGTAAAATATATACCAAGCAATAATATTTCAGAACAATAACAAAACCGTAGTAAGCGCGGCTTAATAATTTATAAGGCTCGGTGTTTTATCGGGCGCCAACTGCATTCTGGGTCCAATGGGGACCTAAGATAGCTGCAGTGAAGAACCGTCTATTATTCCCAAGAGTCCATGATAATGGTTAAAAGAACCTATCAAGGCTGACGATTTTTATTTATATACAGCAAAGTATTAGCAGGTTAACGATATTTGTTCACATTATATATAGAGTATATTAAAGAAAAGTATTATATTTATTTTTTTATTTAAAGGAAATTATATAAACCGAGATTTTACAATTCGTGAGGTGTAGAGTTGTATAGCTTTTTCAGTTACGTCGTTTCGTGATATTGACGACGATACTCTCTAGTCTCTATGTACTACAATCGCCCTGAAAATCCACATTACTAACCTTAAGACAGCTGTTCATGAAATAAAAATACTGTATCTGTTGATGAAATGATTACACATTATATTCTTGTCTTTTATCAGTAGTATAAAAAATACACAAATAAAATTATAATGTTTAAAAACAATAACAAACCCGGGCTAAGAGCGCAGCGTTATTCATACGGCTTGGTGTTCTATCGGGTGCCAACTACATTCTGGGTCCAATGGGACCCAGACCTAAGATAGCTGCAGTGAAAAACCGTCGTTTATTCCCACAAGGGCCGATGATAATGGTTAAAAGAACCTATCAAGGCTGATGACTTTTATTTATATACAGCAAAGTATTAGCAGGTTAACGAGATTTGTTTACATTACATATAGATTATATTAAAGAAAAGTATTTTATTTTTATTTAAAGAAAAGTATAGGAACCGATATATTATGCCCATTCGTGATGTGGTAAAGCTGGCCATTTTGAACAAGAAATTAAAACATAGTACCTCAAATATTACGCAATTTTGTGATATCGACTACGATACTCTCAATGTAATACATTCGCCCTGAAAATCAACAGTACTAATCTCAAGACAGCTGCTTATTGAATAATTAAATTGTTACACGATTTCAGTGACATCGACTGTCTCGGAGCCCGTCCCAGGATGGTCGGACAACCTATACGGACCCCTAGGGATCCTGCTCTCCTCTCACTGTGGCATATTAAGGGTAGTACGTGCAAATGGAGATATTAAGTCACACACGGTCCCTGGAGACATGTGCATCAATGCCCTGCTATGTCTAGCATGGGATACTGGCACTAAGTGGTATGTCGCCAAATATATGTTATACTTGTATTTAATAAACATAGACCAACAAAATTAAATAACTCTTGATGTAGGGAAGTAAGAACTGGTTCTGGGTATTTTCTAATTAAAAAAATACCTGCTTTTTTACGCAACAGTTCTAGGTTTTGAGATACGGAGACTAATTGATTTGTTGTGATTGATTTGAAGTTATGAAATTATGTATTTTTAGAGTACGTAAATTCACATGATATTATAGTCCCCAATACAGCGTCATTTTTTGAAAAACTGGTAAATATTGTTTTAGCGGCTTCATTTTTAATTTTCAGGGTACGGGATGGGCAGTTTTTCGCACGCGCAGCACCTAAACTTGTCGTTCTATCACGGTTACGATTTTATATTACGAAACTTATTTTTTTAATTTTAATTGAAAGATTATGGCCAAATCAAAAAAAAAATCCGAAAAAAAAAGATGACCCGATTGTCGAGTCCGACACCTGTCCGACCAACATCTGTTGACCATGACATGCGGATTGACATTTTGTCCATGACCATGACATTTTTTCAGGTTATGTTTGGGATTGCAAACTTATAATCTTAATTTATTTCACTTTCAGATAAAATAAGTATATTCAAAAATAGGTGTCCGACAAAAAAAAATAAGTAAACTTACAAAAACTAATAAAAAATTTAATAGCACAACCTAGATATCAACAAAATACATCAATAACTAGGTGACTTACTATCATGTTCCTTGACAGTATGCCACATTTTTACAGGAAAATCATTTCTCGTAAAACCCTTCCTTCTTCCGTAAAGGGAAAAAAAGCCTTATCAGGTTTTAAAGAAGAACATGGCCTTTCAAGACGCTTTTATTAAGTATGTCATACAGACGTCACCATCTTAAATAAATGTAGTGACATTTTTAAGACGATTGCAGAATTCGTTTGCAAGTATATGGACTAAAAACCAAAAGTAGTGTTAAAAAAGCGCGAATTCAAATGTTTGAAAAGAGTTATAAAAATACTAGTTCTTCAGAGGAAGCATTAAAGAAAAAAAATTAGATCTTTTGATGCGTCAAACTTACCTCCAAGCAAACAAGAGCTTTGACAACATGTAAAACGCACAATATAATTATATAAGCAACATATTGGTGCAATGCACACAAACAAACGCCAACGGAAAAGAGGCCAGAAGAATGCCGCTGGGAATTAATAGATGGTGGTTACGAGTTTTATTGGTTTGGCGGTCTTCAAAGTCCAACGGTACACGAAATATCTTAAATATGGGTATATTATTGAAATCTTATAAAAAATCTAAAAATAATTTTAATAAAATATACAACTTTTATTAACATTATTTCATAATCTACTACCGATGATGAAGGCGATTCGAGTAATGAAACTGACAACGATGAAGGATACGATAATTAAACTGATGATAATTAGAGTGGTGATCATTCTGTTCAGAATAGTCTTAATTTTGATGGTGTGGACATTTTCAATAAATAAATTAATATATACCTAATTAAATAACAAAAGTTATTGAGAACAAAATATGGTTTGATTATATTGCATATTTAAAAAAAAAATAAAATTAACTGATATATAATAAGTAAAACAATAAGCTAAAATTTGTCATGAACAAAAGCAGGTCTGATAATTTTTCATATTTTTTCCCAAAAAATGACTAATTTTTAATAATAATCTTATTTATTAATTAATTCATTAGTACTTATTTATTTAACAATACATTGCACAGTTATTGTCTATCAGAGTATAAATAAAATAAAATCATAATACAACATGTCAACATTAATTTACATAATATTTGCAGCATTATTATACACGAAAATAAAAATTCGATTAAGGATGCATCGTATTAACCTTTCTTTTGTCGGACTGGTAATATGATCCACCATTTTTGTCGGACAGTGCTATATTTGATTCAAAAACATACCAAGCATCAAATAACATGCCATAACTAACATATTCAGGTTGTCGGACTGAAAAAACGACGCTGAAAATTTGTCGGGCGAGTTATAAACAAGAGTATTTTTTAGGCAATTATGACCAATTGCAATTGAAAATTGTGTCGGTGGTCGACAGTCACGGACTTGACAATTACGCCCTCTTTTTTTTCGGACAACAAAATTTTCGCCACGCATAATCTTTCAATTAAAATAAAAAATCGTAACCACGCTAGAACGACAACGGTTTAGGTTTAGGCGCGTGCGGAATAACGCCCATACTCTAAAAAATTTAGTGTGGTAGGCTCGTTAATATGAAGCCGCTTAGACCATTTTAACCACTTTTGTAATAATTTTCAAAAAAAAGACGCTGTAATGGGGACTATTGCGCATATTACCCATTACCATAAAACTGAACCTTCCTATACATGCGTTACTTACTTTGTATTTTTATCTGGCAGTTGTAGCAAATGGTACTAACGTGAAAGTTATGAGTATGTTAAAAATAATAGATATTTATTTTATATTTATTTTATTTTATTATATTTAAATAATTTATTTATTTTATTAAAATATTTATAACTTATACTCTTAATAATAGAAATACTTCATATAACTGAGCGTACAACTTTAAACGCCGAGCGCATCGAGGCAAATTGAATTAATGCGAGTTACATACTCTTAACTTACTTATACTCCGAACGAAATACATCATTTTATTTTCAATTAAGCAAACGTCATGTGTAAATACAATGTGTAAATGATGGCAAAACTATCCGTTATATGAAGTGTGAAAATAAAATGATTTTATTCTAAATGAGACAAATGTAGCGTATCTCGAAATCTAAATCTGATAGACCGACTCTGACAGGTATTTTGGTTCTTGATCTAGTTTACTTAGAAACAACAGAATCGGCACGCGGCGCCACCAAAATGTCTGTTGAGTTGTACTAATTATCCCTATTTTAGGAAAAATTCTTCAATGATTTACCAAGTGCCAGTTCTTAATTTTTCTGGAAAAAACACCAAATTGCTTTTGCCAACGAAGGAATTCGTGGACTTTAGGAATGTGGATTTTCCCCCGTTCAAAAGGGCCATGTGGTACCAAATGCTGTTTCTAATGAAGACTGAATATGGATATATAATCACAAAATTTCTGCTGCATACCATACCAGCTTACTTAATCGATTCTATTTTAATTCTATCCTCCAAGAAACCAAGGTAATAATTTCTTCAAACCAGAACACATCTACAAAATATTTCGTTCTTAGATTGAAAAGGATCTACACTAAACTGGAGAAAACGTCGGATGTCCTGCATTACTTCCTAGTGAACGAATGGGATATTAACAATGAAAATGTGTTAAAGCTATGGCAGAAGCTAAGTGAAAGCGATAAGATTACGTACAATTTTGATATAAACTCCATAGATGTCGACAGCTACTTTAAAAATTTAATCACTGGTTTGAAGAAGTATATTCTTAAGGAGGATATGACGAAGGCAAAGTTCCATCGACAACGATATAAGAGGTACAAATATAGAATAATCATAACCTCCTAATTAGTGCCATAAAACTTGCTTACACTTAACAAATATACAGGGTGTTCCATTTCAATTAATCAGGCAAAAAGTTTATCAGTTTCATAATTCAGCACATGCACAAATATTACTTAAACTAAATCTCATTCTACAACCAATTAATATAATATGGTCCGGAATATTAAAAAAAATTATAAAAACAACAATTATTCACTATAAAACTTACGAAACTTGCTATAACTAAAAATTGCAAAGTGGTGTGAGTTGAAAGACATGCCAACTGATTCATTGTAAATACTATCCCAAGTTTGCAACTTCTTTTTCTAACCTAATACTAATTTTTGAAAATTAAGTAAATTTTGAAATAATTCTTCGAAAATAATACAAAAGCTTTGCTAATTATGAGTTACGTTTGAAATAATGTTTCGAACCTGCGTGTTACTCTGCATACAATTTTAGAGAGAGGAAATTATTTTGTTTTGCCGAACATCAGGAAAATTCAATTTTGCAGACTAAAATCAGTCAGCAAAGTAACCCTTTTCCTGCCAAGGCAGGAATCATGATTTTTGAAAACTCCTTGCCTTGCCTTGCCTTGTAATTTTCGGTGTACGTTTTAAAAATGCCCGCAGTTTGAAATATCTGCCTATATCTCTACTACTTTTAACATTCATAGTTGCCTTCAACATGGTATAAATTGACCAAAGCGTAGAATTTCGCATTATTTTGGATAATCAGGAAAAATAAGCGAGTAATACTAACATTCTCCTCGAGAGTCCTCAAATTTTTTACGATACAAAAATCTATAAATGGTTTATGCTTAATCCGAGATTTCTCCGGTACTAAATTTATTTCAACATGTCTTGCCGTATCTTATTTCCGGGAGAGTAAGTACTTCTAGGTCGCTATCACAGTCCATAGGTAATTAAAATGATACCGATATTTTCCACAAGTCGGCAGGAACTCTTATAACTTATCAAACTTTGTTTAATTATAACGCTGTTTCGGTGTTTATTGACATAACAACCAGCCGCCCAAACAATAACCGCCAGTAACTACGATTTCTATTGTGTTTCAATTGAATTTATCACGAAGAGGCTTATGAAAATGAGTTACAAAATTACGATTATTTAATTATTTAACGCTTGCCGAAAAAATTATACATTTAACATGGCAGCAAAGTACATAGACTGCCGCGGTTGACTTTTCCTAGAGGCCTAGGAAATCAGCTTAGTAAAACAAATAACTTTTATGCTTGAGCTGATATTTTTTTTTAATAGATGGTCAAAAAAATAAAAGTTTCGAAACAGAGTTACAAATTTGTTAAATATTATTCTAAGCTGTACTATTCTTCTGGCTTATACTATTCTTCTGGCAAGAAAAAGACGATGCACACTTGAGATATAATTTACAATGAAGCACTAGGCACATCTCTCAGTTTGCACCACTTTTGAATTTTTTTTGAAAAAGTTATAGCGAATTTTTATTTTTTCAATTTCCTTGTAATGATCAAGAACTTCAAATGGGTAGCAAAATCAGATTTAGATTTAGTTTTATCTCCCTATGTAACCTTATGTCAAAATTTTAGAACTTTTGGAATTTTGTTAGCATAATGGGTCTTTTCACCGGCTTCTTAATTCTCGAAACAAATATGTTTCTTTGAAAGCTAACTGACAGATACTGAATAGATTGAATAGACCTCGTGCACCTATGTTTCGAATAAATCTAAGTATTTAATAAAAAAAATATTTATTTAGCAATTTGGACACTACTTTGATTTTGGCGCTGAGTGAAGTCACACAGCCTGTAATTAAATTGGCAGCATTTGTCAAAACGCCTAAATAGCCCACGCCCACACCTGTAGTTATTTACGCATAGTTTTGTGTTTATGTTTTTTGCGTTCCTCTACGAATTGTTTTTGCTTTGTATCTGTACATTATTGTGAGAAAATGGAGCCAGGATGTTCTAAGAGAACTGCAGAAAATCTGCCGAAAGTTTATTTTAGCATGGTGGACGAGTTTTACATGTCAAATTTAGATTATTTATTTATCAGCAGAAGCCAAGTGTCAACAAAGTCAATTTCAACGTCAACTGCCAAAAAGCAGGGAACCAGCTTTATAATACAGTAGTAATACACCGTTGTGTTATGTTTAAGGTCGTAGACTCTGTGACGTCAATAAAGAAGGATACGTGACAGCATGTATAAGAGCGCTTTATTTCCGCATATTTGAAAAAAAAATCAATAGAAATCGTCCTAAAAAAATTAAAATATACGGGAGATTTTTTTACAAAACACTAGGTACTTTAGGCACTAAAAAAATCATGAGTGTGTGCTTGTGGCCACACGTTAGAAGTGAAAACTTCTAATTTTCGAATTTTAAAATATATACTGTAACCGTCCGCCCGTATTTCACAACCCGCAATACACCTCACCCGTTAATACGCGTTGACCGTACACGCCCGTGACACATATGCTTCAGGCAACCGGCGCTAGATGTGGCCCCACTGTATGTCGCTCCCAAATACCTACTCATAGTAAGCAAGTACTGCGACGGACCATCACTTCGGCAGTCGGTTCGATTCAATCCAATTCAATTCAATTCGATACAGAGAGGAAAACAATTGGACGGTAATCCGACCAGACGGAACCTCCTGATATATTGCTTTCTCTCTTAACAGGTATTATTATTTTAAATACAAGTGCTGAGGTGCCTAAAGAAGTTCTCACTTCAAAAATACGCCTGTTATAATACCTATATAATTACATTTATGTTATATAATGGATTAGTTCGGTGAATCAACAAAAGATAATAACGGTATTGTTATATAATATTATTTATTCTTATCTCTGTACCCATGAAGTAATACCCACAAAAATAAAAGTGCTGAGTAGGCCTAAACAAGTTTTCACTTCAAAAAAATCAGTGAAAGGAATATGATTTGACTGACAGACTATAGTAACACAGTATGTAGTACTGGGAAAATGTTATTTAAAAAGTAGGAGTTAAAAAACTAAAATTATAAAACGGTCTGCTTTATGTCCATCTCGCGGTGTGAAACTCATAATGCCCACAAAGACAAAGCTTGTTGCTACGATGATTTTCCTCACACCGCGCCCAACAAACTACACTTTGACGCACAATAAAAACCGCAAATTTCCAACATTTACCACCACAATGGAATAGTACGGGAAACTCTGAGTTGCCAGTTAATTTTGGTAACTATGTTAGAATTACTATTACTATTCCATTATGCACTTTCTGAATCACTTCTCCACGCCCTGCCGGCCTGGCATTTCACAAAGGTGTCACTCCTGAATGTAACGAGGCTTATTAAATTGTACTCTGTTCTAATAACTGTCACTGGCGGTGTAGCATTTCCCATATTACGTTTTACAAATATGCAGTTTTGTTTTCAGGCTGACGGTGTTGCACTTCACCGTGAAGTACACGCTGATGGCACTGGCAGCTTATCCAATATACAGGGGATTATCCAGACTGCTGTGCAATAAAAGGAAGTGACTACGGCGTATGTTAGAAGAGACAGCAGGGTAATTGTGAATAATATGTATATATAGTTTGTAACATCGAAATATGAGACATAAAAATCCGAGCAAAAAACCCTCATTATATCGATCTCTCCACACGTGCTATCGCATTTTTAACAGCATTGTATTACCGATTTCCAGGAATTTAAGGAAAATACAAATGATTTTATATACATCGCCTATCACATGACGTTATCATGTAGTATAACAAAATATTGATCACACTATATATACCTTTCGTAATATCAAAAAACAATTGGATGGTGAATGTGATGCAGAATAAGAATGTTTCAAATATTACGGATCCATTTTACACGTTCCTCGGCCGTGTCACATCGGCATCATTGGCATTTATTTGGATGGCTAAATTGCCTAATACCATCGAACGTTTTGTGGTAAAGTGGGGTCAACAATAATTCTTGAAATAGAAGTAATACAGTTATTATTTAATTTAGTGTCTTATTTTGATGGGTTTTCTGTTAAAATTGATTAGTTATTAGCATTCTATCAAAACATAACTTGTTGAATGAAAGCGCCTTTATAGTGACGATTTTAGCTTGCTGTAAGAAAAGTTATACTGCCCTGATCTCCCATTGCGGCCATTGTAGGTATCCGTCGAAAAATTTTATTTCTCATATTTCGATGTCAGAAACAGTACGTTGACACTGCAGACAGGTTGATAGCCAGGCGATATCCAAGAAGCCCATCAAGAGCACTACGGGGTGATTCCATTTAAGATTTCAAGACCCCTTGACTGTCAAAAATGTTCCCATCTTAAATAGGTGTCACGGCGAATTCTCAAATATTGTTTAGTTACAGGGGGTGGTAAGTTTTAAAATGTGGACTATTCCGACAGATAAAAAAATTTAAAAAAAGCTAGAGGCAAAATACATAAGGGGAACATAGAACACACCCAATTCTAAGGGATGGTTTAAGAAAATATGTTCTAGGGCCGAAAAAATCTGTTGGATTAGTTGAACGTTATATTGCAGACCATGATGCAGAAATACGATTGTTAAAAGTCAGAAATACGCGAAGAGGGTATTTATTTATTGATCATTATTTTAAGTTGTTGAGAAAAATACATTTTTTTAGAAAAAAAATTCCACTAACACCTTGCCTAAATATAGGACTAACTTCAGAATATAACAAGTACAAATTTTGGGTTATAATTGTTTAAAATGGAATACTTTTGAAGTGGATACTTATTTTATTGTATAGATAATATTTTTTTTAAACATCAGATTTCTAAGTAAGTTCTAAGTCAAGCGGTTTGTGAAATTTTCCCCTAAAAAAATTGAAAATGATGAGTGTACAGGCCCAGCTTCAAAACAACTTTTAGTTTGGCCGCGTATGATTCGCCTACGGTAAAAAAGCAATTTTAAATTTTGTCGGTATTTTTCTTAACAATAATATAAAATTCGTTTCGTATGTATTTACCTAATCTGGCTGTAGTTACGTTGACTTCTAGAGTTTCGAGCAGGTGCTCATTGGCAAGTTCAGAAACTTGTATTCGTGTGTGCTGATGCGGCTATGCTTAGAATAGCTTCTATATTTGACCACCCGAAGATGATTACAGATACAGCAATAGAAATATGAGACTTACGGATCCAAGTATCGGAAAGTCCACGAACTGAAAAATGCTGTTAAAAACAATTTACCATGATACAATATTTTTGTAGTGCTTTGGTTTTATAGTACAATGGTTAAAAACCATTATTGTTATTTACCCGACATTATGCTGCAAACAAAAATTTGATCAGTCTTGCACTATAAAAATAAATGTACTATGAAAATCAGAACTTCTTTAATAAATGTGTTTTTTAACCAGAAGTGTTTTTTAAAACTAGTTCATCTGTCGGGAAATAAATGAAAACTACTTTCAGGGAAACCAACAGACAACATTAGTACAAATGAACAGTGATGGATTTACGATATTAGCTGTAAGAACAGTGTTCAAAAGTATATCGGACAAACGACACCCTCAATTCAAAGTAGGTTCAAGGAGCATATGTATGACTCATCTTAAATATGGAAGAACTGAGAGGTCTGGCGCTGCCCAATATACCTCTGACAACAATTGAAAAATATATATTATTTTTACTTTAGTATTATTGAATTTAAGATCAAGTAGAAATGTGAGCAGTGATCAAGTGAGAAATGTGAACTCTAGACAGTAAGGTGAATTTGAGAGCTTAAAAATAGAAAAATGTTAAAAGCATAAACAACGACAAATTCCCTATCCCAAGTCCCAAGTAGTCCGCTTTATTGGTTAGTAGGTCATGGCTCATCAAACCATGACAGCAATTTAGCTATAAACTAAACATGCAGTAGTTTAAGATAACTTCAGTTTTAATCATTTCCTGATTACGTTAACTAATTTATTGCACGGAGTATAATAAATATTAAGACCAAGTTTCAATTACAAATCAATGCATTTCCAGTTTTTTTTTATATTATAATATCCGATACAATACGGTCTATAAAATAATGTTTATGTTCTTAGCTGAGACGTTAATGTTTAGATATCTTGTGAAATGTTCCATAAAACCTGTGAAAGTATGACCCGTAATGTGCGTACATTTTCCTGTAGGAAAGCAGAACATGGCAAGTGGCCAGCCAGATGATATCTAAAAGTGGCTATAATGGTTTCCGGGTATGATTCAGCGCCAGATTTATTGCAACGTTAGAATCGTTACACTATCACTATAGTACAAGAGGATATGAGCCGGGACGTTAATTTATGTTTTAAATATGGTCATCTTATTTATTATTGCATTTATTTAGAAAAAAGCCCATGAGACAGAAGTCCAATAGTAGGGCTAGTCATAATGTAATATACATAGTATAATACACCTAGTACATTAATCGAGGATATAAAGCACTAAGATCTGCTTAACTATGAATTTGTTGAGCAGTAAGATATTAATGCGGTTTTGAAAAAAATGCATTTTTGCATATAAAAATTTGAATTTTAGAAGTGCTTCTCGAAGAGACAATAAATAAAAAATTACTCTGTAAATATGGACGGAAATGAGTCCACTTTTACTACTCGACCCAGGGTGGACAATATGAACGTCGTATCCTAGAGTTTTATGGGAATACGTCGTAACATAAAGTCGGAACTCGTTACTGACTCGGGAGTTTCTTGGGTCGCTCAGCACGAATATCACGATGGCAATGCTCCACTAACCTTTAATAAGCCAAAGCCGAATACACATGACGAGTTCAAGCCAAGTAATATTCAGTTGGTTGAAACTTATGGGTACTACTGGGTTGTATTTAATGGGTATTTCCAAAAATAAAAGTCACCATCGGTAAAATTATGCCTATCAAAAGATGCATTCACGGACCATTTAAAGACAGTGTATTTACAAGTGCAGAATTGGTTACACGGAGAAGGCGGTTTAAATCTAACAAATTGGGGATGGGAACTTGTGGGACATTCTTTAATTTCTATAAAGACACAGCCTCCTGGTTCCCTAGTGTTATGAAATTAATTTTCTGCAGTTGCAAACAAGATTGCTGTATTCATGTGGTGGCAAGCACAAAACCGCATTAAATCAGTTTTACTGCTCAAAAAATCGGAAGTTCATTGCTTTATTTCCTCGACTATATTAAAAATTAACGAATACAATACGAATATGAATATCGAACAGTTATAGATCGATAATTTATAATTATGCTCCTATTAATAATTGGACATGTTTAACGTTCCTTCCAAATGTCCGAAAACGTGCTGGTTTGAAGTGAAACGTTAAAAATAAGTACATTAGCAAAATCCTTAATGACAAAACTTATGCAACAGTAAAGTCCGCCACACGAGAGTTGAACAAGGGGGAGAATGAGGGATAAAAATTTCGATATCGCTATGTTCTCTATTAAAACATTAATTACAAAGGTGTCTCTCTTTCTATTTGGCGTTGTATCTATGCCTATTTGTACTATAGTTACTTACAAAAATAATTCAAATTTCCAATATGCTCTGAAGCTTTTGTTACATATTTTAGCAGCCTTACCCCTCATACGTCTCTGTTCAACTCTCGTGTGGCGGACATTAGCTAATATTGTTCTCTTAAATATTAGGTGCGCACGCAAGTCTGTAGCTTAGTAGTAGAACACTCTGTACTATTTATGTTCACAAGCATATTGATAAAGTTAAAAAGCGAATCTGATGGATATCTTCATCTCCTCCATCGTTAAGTTTATTGAAATATTTCCTGAGCTCCAATTAAATTCCGGGCATAAAGTAAAACACAGATACATCTTCCCCAAATAAGGGGGTAAATTTCAAACCGAGAGAGGCACAGTTAAATATCCCGCATTATCTGCGTATTTATTCATGACGCCCGCTCGCTTAATTATGGAAATTTTACAGTAAATTAGTTTGTTGTACTAATTTACAGTTTTTAATAAAAGTTTATATGTCGGGATTAATTGCTGGGAAAATATAAACTTATGGCGCCGATGATTCAAGAACGCGCAAGGCGGAGCGCTATGCAACAAATTAAACTTTTCATCACGGAATATACGAGTATACAGATGGTAACCCGTAGCATCTTAGAATAGTCGATTGAGTGTGTTAGGCCGGAATAATAAACCTCTTAGTAAGGCGAACAGAGATTCCTAAGCGTCGGTGTAGGTCAGTTACTGATGACATTCAAAGTCAATTGTTCTAAGAATGTTCTCGAATTTTGACATAAGGTGGTAGCCCAGGCATATTAGTGTTTGACCCTAAAAAATTATGTAAATCTGAAAATTGATAGAAATATTCTATTTACAGTGGTTCCAAGAAGTATGGATAGTTGAATGACCGGTAACTCTGACCTACACAGTGTTACTCATGGGCGTAGCCATTTTCTTTAGGGGGTCGAACGTATAAGGTTTTTAAATGCATATTTTAAACACCACAGCTGATATAGAATGCAAGTTTCAACACCACTCATGTAGTATTGCTTTCAGTGCATTACCATTTTTTAGAGGGTGGTTCGCCAGTAGCCATATTTCCCACAAGAAACAAAAATAAATATGTACAAAATAGCTAAGTAGCCGTGAAAAATAAACTTAAAAACGGAAAAATAAAATAAATACGTATTGCAAAATTAGGTAAAAAATAAAACAATAAAATAAATAAAACAAATATATATTCCAAAATAAAGCAAAAAATCTCAACAAAAAATAAAAATACCTTAGTACCTTAATACTTACCTTAAATACGTGTAATTATTATCACTATTTTCCATTGCAAGTAAACAAACCTACAAACCATTGCCTACAAACTACTGCTAGTAATATTTTTAAAAAATTTTCATCGTACATAAATGTGTACGAGTTGAGAAGCTTCATCGTTAAAAAAATCTCACATAATAGAAAGTACCAGAGTTCTAGAGAAATTCTCAGATAATTCGAAGGAGAAGTATTCCTGTCCCATTGATATTATTATTCATCACCTGTTTTGCACCCAGAACGAGATTGCAGGAAATGGACGAGAAGTATAAGATGCCGAATCACATCGCAACAGTTCAGCAAGTGTAGTGTTTGTTAGTTCGCGAGTGTTAGTGACCTCAAAGGTTTTAAAGGATTAACATAATGAGACTAGGGTAATAACCCACATGCTTTATTGAAATCGTTTACCGTTGCAAATTTGCACAATATTTCTTATTTGGTCTAAGATACCTAGTTCAGGTAGTTTTTAAGAAATTCAGTTCAGGTAATTTTTAACAAATTTTTGTTGCACATGTTATTGTAAAACACGAATATAGTCACATGATTTTATAATAGATATCATTATCACTTTCAAATTCGATACAATCTTTTTTTCCAAGCAAATTAATGAGATTTTTCTACGCAAATTAATGAGATTTTGCCACTTAACGCAAGTCTGTTTTGACCTCCCCTTGGGACAGATGTTGCATTGCTCTAGAATATACAGTGACTGACCAAGCTAATAAATTTCAAAATAATTAAATTTTATATTTTATAAAGCAAAATTCTTCATTTCAATAATGAAGTGGCGCCCATTAAAATAGATTCCAGGACACATAAGCTCATCAAAGTAAGTATATCTCCAACCCTGTAGCAAAATAGGTTGCCGTCAAAAGAGACGTAGTCGCTTCAACCAAGCACAACAACATTTCATATGCCCTGCTAGAGCGGTAAAGTATTGTTCTCTGAAATTAATTAAAAATTTTATATATTATTTTTAAATCACCTTTGCCTCTTTGTTTCAGCGAATGCACAGAACAATATTCTTCAGTTCAGTAAGAAATATGAATAGATAAACCCGACATTAATTGAGTTTAAAATAAATAACATTTGGGTGTTAAATAACCCTATAATTAAAGAAGCGGTTACTAAAAATTTTCACAAACACTGTCAATAACATTAATAATACCAACAAACAACATCATTTAATTATTACCAATTATTTATTAAAATCAACCACCAAGAATTCCCCATATGAGTAAAATGCATTTCTGAGTATCAAATTGTTCATTGAGGTTTTGAACTTGATCAAGGTAGAATGGTCCACGGTTTCTTTAGAAAGAATAAATTGCCCACTTTAGATAACGTGCTGCAAAGAATAAGGGAAAATGATATTATACCTAAAATGTGCAGGGTAAAAATATACCTCGTCTGGTAAAAATTATTGTGAAAGACATGAATTTTACGTATGGAAAGTAGACAGAAAGAGCATTCTCATGATATATATATATATTATCTTCGAAAAATAAAAAGGTTTCGAAACGAAGGGCGGAAAATTTATTAAACTGATGAAACATGGGTCAACGGACATACTGTGAAGAGAGTCTGGCAGGATGGAAATGTGAAAAAAGCACGGCAAGCTGCGATTCCTCAAAACAATACAATTATGATCTTTCTGAGACGATATCTTTCTATATCAATTAGTTAGCTGCTCCTACGTAATATGTAAATACTGTTCTAATATTATCTTCTTGGGTAATGTTTGGCTGTTTGAGTCTTTTTCCATAAATTAAGTGACACTTCTGACTGCAAAAATAACACAAGAATATGTTTATTAATTTTTGCTGTCGAACCTTTAAGTTTCGTGCCGCCCAGGGCTTTATGAGCGGATCCTCTTTATTTTACAATAGGGACAGTAGGATTTTAGATATCTTACTTGGTATGATCTATTTGAGCGACACCCAACTTATGCGTTTTGAACTTTCTGCAATATTGTAATTTACGGTTCCTACTCGAGACCGACACAAAGAAAATTAAATTACTCATGCTTGGTGTCGTTCTTCTAAGAATTTCTTTTGAGCAATACACAAACTGACAAGCGCATTTTGGGCCTGTTTTATACTCTGAAGTCATATCAATATATTTGAGACGCATATCAATATATTTGAGCCGCATATCCATATATTTGAGACGCATATCAATATATTTGAGACGCATATCCATATATTTGAGACGCATATCAATATATTTGAGACGCATATCAATATATTTGAGACGCATATCAATATATTTGAGTCGCATATCAATATATTTGAGACGCATATCAATATATTTGAGACGCATATCAATATATTTGAGACGCATATCAATATATTTGAGTCGCATATCAATATATTTAAGACGCATATCAATATATTTGAGACGCATATCTATATATTTGAGACGCATATCAATATATTTGAGACGAATATCCATATATTTGAGACGCATATCAATATATTTGAGACGCATATCAATATATTTGAAACGCATATCAATATATTTGAGACGCATATCCATATATTTGAGACACATATCCATATATTTGAGACGCATATCAATATATTTGAGACGCATATCCATATATTTGAGACGCATATCCATATATTTGAGACGAATATCCATATATTTGAGACGCATATCTATATATTTGAGACGCATATCAATATATTTGAGACGCATATCCATATATTTGAGACGAATATCCATATATTTGAGACGCATATCCATATATTTGAGACGCATATCCATATATTTGAGACACATATCCATATATTTGAGACGCATATCAATATATTTCAGACGCATATCAATATATTTGAGACGCATATCCATATATTTGAGACGCATCAATATATTTGAGACGCATAATTATATATTTGAGACACATAGCAATATATTTGAGACGCATATCCATATATTTGAGATCCATCCATGATCCATGATCCATGATATCCATCAACTTCTAGTGTGCTTGTGTTCTACGTTCTACTAGTGCTTGCTCGTTCCTGGGCGAGTGAAAATTTCTTACCCAGTGATAATCGTAATGTAGTTTCCACTGCATCTAAATCCGCCTCCTACTAACATGACTTCCATTTCCCATCGCAACCTCCCTAGCCAATCTTCAAGTACTGAACTACTTACTTCATGTAGCATCAGTAAACAATCCCATTCACAAAATAAAGTAGACCGTTTGTTGCTCGTTTGCGTAAAGTTATTTCTCCCTGGAAATGTGCACCGCAATATGAGATAGAACCCTGTGATACGACGCCAGTGTAGTTAGGTTAAAAATTATGCCAGGTGCAGTTCATTACACATGGATTAATACACGAGGTAGGATTTAATTTAACGATATATAGTCCAGGCATTAGTTGCAAATCAAATGAGTCCATTCGCAGAAGGTCGAAATGAAATTTGGTGACATGGCAGATATAGATTTCCTGATAAACCTGAGCTTACGACCTCGAGGGGTTGCCGCTCAAGGGGTGGGGGGGATGAAAAGTCTGCGTCGCGGCGTTTTTCGGGAAATAGCGCCATTGTTGTAAGTGCAATGGAAAAAAAGTTCAAATAAAATATGTAGAGATCTAAAGTTTGCATAATTTTGCTCCTATTCATTTTTCGTTTGTAATCAATAGTTTTCTTTCTACGGCGCGCTAGATTATTGTAATATACAACCAAACCTACTAAATCAGGCATCTGTCGTCATTAAACATTGCTCTGACAGAAAAAATATTGGAGAATTATTTGAGGTCGATTGTCGTCGTAATCCGCGATGAAATCTGATTTTAGTGGAAATTATAAATCAACTTTGGTGCGCTATAGAGCGAAAACTATTAGTCGCAATTGAAAAATGAATAGAACAAAAGTCAAGCACAATTTTGTTCTCTACATATTTTATCTGCACTTTTTTTCGATATCACTTACAACAACGGAACTATTTCCCAAAAAGCTATACAGAGTTTTCATCCCCCATCACTTCAGCGGGAAAACCCCGAGGTCGCTAAAACAGGTGTACTATAAGGAGATCTATATCTACCATCCCACCAAATTTCAGTCCTCTCCGACCTTTTGCGATCTAAGACCTCCCATATAGGCTGTTGATTGTCTTAAAAAAAACAGGGCAATAAGGAACTACGACGTTCACGAGTTTTTCTTGCAGAAATCGGTCAAGGGGTCATTTAAGAAGAAAAAACCGCGGATTGCTATTAAATTAGAGGGTCGACATTGGAGATAGGGGTGAAAATGCACCATTTTCGGTTTTTTAAATATATCTCGCAAACGAAGCAAAATTTCGATATACTTTATAATATATTTCGATATACTTTATAATATTTATATAAAACTTTTTGTGGAGAATTTAATAAATTCTCGAAATTTAATAAATTTTGAAAACATTTATTTATGCCTAAAGTGTTGAAACAAAAAGCCAAAAATTTCAATTTTTATTTATTTTTTCGCTTTTTTGCCTATAACTTTTTTTGGGTCTGAGCTAGACATAAGCATTGCTTTATTGAAAAAAAAAGTAGACAACATTTCCTTTAAAATACTGGGCCGAAAACTTTTTGGGTTAAAAATTGACCGAAATATGGCCACTCGAATATAGCGTTATTTAATTTTTATCCCTCTTATGAAGATATTGTTTTCATTCTCATTTTGTTGAAAAATTCTTATTTTACTCAATAAAAAAGGTGTTTAAGTTTATCGGTTGATAATAAATAACTAATCAAACAAATGCATGTAACTCTTAAAAATAGTTTTATATTTTTATCACATTTATAAACAATGTATCTTAAGTATTCTTATTTTCGATTTGTGTAAGTATTGTTCTGATGCGTTGAATCATCCTTTGGATGATTCAACGCATTCACAGCATTGGTTAAAGCAATGCCTATACCTAGCTCTGACTCAAAAACAAATATATAAAATATATATAAATATGTTAAAGACAAAAAATCGAAAAAAATAAAAAATGCTAGCTTTTTTATTACAAGCTTTTATTTAACTTGCTATGTATGTATGTATGTATGTATGTATTTATGTATGTTTGTTCGGGTCAGATCTTGCAACTGAAATTTAAAGTAGTTATTCGCAACCGATTGAGCAAAAATTTTGCATGCACGTATAGTTTATCATTATAAATCCAATATGGCGGCCCGCTCAAGATGGCAGACTAGTTATTTTTTAAGCACTTCCATGATATGGATATAAAGTGAAAGGGTTTGCTAAGAAGAATACGAAAATAAAATGACGTCACTCTAAATCCAATATGGCGGACTCCCAAAGATGGTGGACTATGTTTTTTCATGGGGTGCATAAACCCAATGACATGGATATCAAATTAAAGGGTCCAAAGGAAAAATCGGCAAAATGGCGGAAAACCAAAGCTTAGGGATAGTTTGGGGGTGCTCCAACAAACTTTGTAGGGACTCCCCGATTACGACTTTGGGGTTGAATTGTTCGGGTCAAATCCTGCAACTGAATTTTAAAAGTACGCATAGGTTAGCCTCATACTATGACTTGTATAATTTTGCGACATGGGCGTCAATAGCATTGGTTTGCAACCTATCTAGGAGAAGGAAAGCTACAAAATCAAACCCAAAACTGTGCTTTGTTAGGCACATGTAAGCTTGGGGCTGAAATAAGTAGAGTCAAATCACTAGAATGTCCCCTTATTGAAGAACTAGACTGTACTAAATTAACAGGTAAACTACTATGCCACAATGACGCATTAAATAAAATGAACAGACTTAAAAACATGTCCAGCGATAACTGAAAATAAATTAATCGTAAAAACATTTTTAAAAACAAACTTTTATTTAAATGCTCTAAAAAGAAGAAAATAAACTTTTAATTAAAAATTAAACCAATGAATTTATTACATTACACAACTTATATAATATAAAAGCTTGTCGCGAGATTTAACTGTGTAGATAAACAATTGACATAGTAATTCTAAGAAAAAAAATTATATTTTTTATAAAATAGGTAAATAATTTAAAGTTTCATTTTCTTCTTTTTAGGGCATTTAAATTAAAGGTTTTAAAAATATTTTTTACTTTTAATTTATTTATTTTTCTTTGAAAATTTTCGACAAAAAAAATGTTTTTTTAAATATGCCATATCGATGGGAAATTCTCTACAAAAAGTTTCATATAAAGTATATCAAAATTTTTCCTCGTTTGCGAGATATCTTAAAAAACTGAAAATGGTGCATTTCACCCCTCCATCTCCAATTTCCGCCCTCTAATTTAATAGCATTCCGCGGTATGACCCATTTACCGATTTTAGCAATAAAAACCCGTGAACGTTTTAGTTCCTTTCTATGTGACATAATAAATAGCCTAATAGCCTGGACTATTTGTTAATTTTAAATAATTTCTGTTCGATTTTAATTAGTTGGCTTAAATAGGGTAAATGGGAATGTTTTAGTAATTCGTTTAACAAATATGAATGTTTGTATTGGGTTTGCCGTATGATACATATTACAAAAGCAAAAAAATAAATACTAAACTGACAAAGAAGCATTATTAAATAAATCATCCCCATTTCATATGTATGCAAATAATTCCGTGTAATAATGTATATTTTAATTATCATATAATTAACATCAGTCCTCAATTAAAATTTAAGTGACTCGTGCAACGTATACATTTATAGATATGAAATTCAAAAACAGCCAACAGATCGGGAACATAATTATCTGATGAATATGAAAATGATGAATGCGACACGGTTCTCTGATTTTCAATAGAATATTTATTTTGCAGTAAACGGACACATATCTCTTTTATCTCAGTTTCAATGAGCATTTCCAATGTATAGTTTGCGATTTCTGTTCCTAGAAGTACAATGTCAATGTAGATATGAATTATAAATACTGCTAGCATTTTGAGGGGTATTTCGGCTCACCGAATTATTTTATCATTCTACCCTCACGTCTGTTTGCGCTTATAAATAGCGAAAATCTGTTTTATTGCGGTTAGCAGGAGCAACCGACGACGACCGAATCCTCGCCTCAGCCTGACGTTTATAGTATAAACGTTCATTCAACGGCTTGCGTTGTGTCTCCATCTTCGTACGGTTTAATAACGGGGAGTATTTTCGTGATGAAATCATTGCCACTGCAGTGTATTAGCGTTGTATTGGTCACTGCTCGTATGTGTCACTTTTAGACCCTGCAATGTCCCCATCAATCTGAAGAGCATGGGTATAAAAGTGCGCCTTTTAGGTTCATACTTCTTTAGGCGCACTCAGCACATTTATTTTTGTGGGTATTGAATGAGACTGGGCCGTCACGCGTCACGCTCGGCTATGTAACGCTCCTTCGGGTAAAGTCGGCTCAGTCGGCAGAGCGAGACAGTAGAGAGAGTTTGTGGGTATTGAATGAGACTGGGCCGTCACGCGGCTGTGGTATAATATAAATGTGGTATTATACCTGGAAACGCAGCATATACATAAACAGATTACACTGAAAAATGGTTTAAATGTCAACGTGCACGATGACCTTTCCGCAATAAATATACATACAAATAGTGAAACACTCGGAGTAGTTTCCACAAACACCAAAACACTTTCACTTCGCTCGACGTGCGTTTCGCCAACCAAGTTGACATCATCCGGAGACGATTAAAACTAATCTTAACCTAAAAATCTACCCTATTTATACTATTTATGATGAAATCATTAGTCACGCTTCAATGATCAGTTGCTAAGCAACGCTAAGCAAGTAACTGATCATTGGATCTTTTTTTAACAAGATAATTTCAAAGTTAATCCACCGGTGGTAAGCCATTGTGACAATGTCAGGCACATGCCAGTTTTGGATTGATTTGGATATATTAAATGTAGCCAGTGTTATATCTATTATAGTTTGACTTCTACAGTTTACAAATGTCGGTTCGCAACCTCTGTTAATTATACTAAGATTACTACCGTTAATATAGTCATAAAGTGACTTGCCTCTTGTATTATTGTCTGTACTTGCCCCAGGTTCCAGCTCTATCCAGTTATACAAATAGTGAGGCAATGCCTACCCAAATATGTTGATTAACCAGCGAGAGTAACCAGGCGAATACCTATAGACACTTGGTCAAACGTTTGCTGAGGGCTCGTAACAATTTTGTATTTTTAAGCGTACACACGTAGCGTAGCAATATCAAGTCAATCAAACTTCATGGTCTTCATGATGGACTTAAAGCTGGTCCTAAAGGTGGTTCCGAAGCTAGTCCAAAAGAAATGTGGTTCCAAAGGTAGTGTAAAACGTGGTGAAAGAGGTGCTCTTAAAAATGGTGTAAAAGGTGGTGGACTTACACTCGCCGGAAGATAATGAAACCTTAATTAGTTGGAAAACGGCTTCAAAAAGATAGCTTCGCTGTGTCCCTCAATTAACTCTAGGAAGTTCAATGCAACGCAGGCTCTCAACGTTAAAAGTTATATGATCCCACTAATGTGGTATATGCAAACTTATCCAAAATGTCAACACATGTACAATGATTTCCTTGTATTATCCCATTATGTCGGAACGTACATACTACGTTATTTAACCAAGAAAATCAATAACCAATAACCAATAACCAATAAATGTTATCAATATTACAATACTTAACGCGCTTTTTTATTCTAATAACTAACCAGGTACAATAAATACTGCTACACTTGTTAAATGAAATAATAATACAAGTAACATTATGTCACTTTTTTCTAATAATTAAACAGCAGTTTATAGTTTATTAGTTTATTAAATAACGGATTACATTCTTATAACTGTTTTAAAATGCTGGATGTGACCATTGTATACAACATAGATTTTGATGGCTCTCTTGAAATTGGGTAATTGATTTTACCAGACACCGTTCAATTATAAATTACGGATGTAGATGGCGCCACGTTTGACGATTAAGTGGGTTAGTGGCAACTGTAATTTGAATAATAAACAGCGTATATATAGTTCTCTACCACCTTCATATGAGATGACGCTCCAATAAACTTTTATAAATCATAACAAAACATATATGTATTTAAATATATGTAACTCTTTGATGATCAAAGTTATAAATGTTTCATGTTGCCTTTTACGGTAATTAATTAAGCAACAAGAGAATTTACCATCAGTAGTAGGTACTTATGTCAGATATATTTAAATTCTGAAGAATATTCTCATATAGCACAAAATTACCTCACTCCACAACTCACCGCCAACTCACAAAACAACAAGGCGACACATATATGTACTATGATATTTGTGGTAAATATACGACAAGGTATCTAATAAATATGCTGCGGCAATATTGATGTAATCGACTAATAAAAGTAATATGCCGACCTGAATCGTAGTCACTGTTTAAAATCAATGTTGTCCGTCAAATATACCTTCAATACATTTCGGATACTCAAATTGTTAACTATTAAACGTGAACGTAACAAATGAATCCGCTAACACCATGTTTACCACTGTTGTAATAACTTTCCAAATAGAACGGTATACTGGGGACTATTATTTTATACGCAGTTAGTATACTGATAGAATATGTAGTTAGATTTACTAATCAATTACACGCACATAATGAGCAGATGCCTCAGTAGTGGTAGAAAGAATATTTGCCATATTAAAATCATTGTGGTAAAGCTTCTGTTCGCTCGCGGTCTCTAATATCGGCGTTTTACCCGTACACCCATGTACCGAGCTCAAACAATCCAATTTGCGCGTGCCGCTTTAAAAGCATAGGCATTCAACATACGAGCGTATGCCTAATAGTTCAAAGTGTGCCTCCTATCACCCCGCCACCCCTCTTAATCCCGGCAATTGCGAATTAAATCAGTAAATAAGGAAACCAACTGAAGCGTTCATTAGACGAAAAGGAATTTCAGCCGAAGTTAATGGTTAGTTTGTTTGTGCACTTGCTGTGGCTAAATTGAGAAACACCGACCATTTCGCACTATTTTTACACCACGAACCACTAGGATGGAGCTGATGCCGCGTTCATCAGTGTTGGAATTGGCGGAATTTACGAGCGCTTGCCATTCTTTTTTCATTTTCCCGCCTTTATTCTTCATTCGCTACATATGCCTATACGATGCTTGTTTTTCTATTTTTCTGTTCTGTGGCGTAGTTTTGTTTTCCCCAGTTTTATTTCCACTTAAGAGCGTTCCATACTATATGCGGAGGCCATGTTGAAATTATAGGCTTATTGTCGCAAAAAATAGATTATTGCTTATGTCCTAAAAAAAAAAACAGGGCAATAAGGAACTAAGACGTTCACGGGTTTTTTTGCAATTGGTCAATGGATCATTTGAGAAGACAAAACTGTAGACTGGTAGTGGACGGAAATTGGAGACAGGGGTGAAAATAAACCTTTTTCAGTTTTTTCAATATAACTCGCATACTCAGCAAAATTTCGATATACTTTATATGAAACTTTTTGTAGAAAATTGAA
Organism: Tetropium fuscum; assembly: GCA_964058915.1. NCBI lineage: Eukaryota > Metazoa > Arthropoda > Insecta > Coleoptera > Cerambycidae > Tetropium > Tetropium fuscum. Next base: position 621,853 of record CAXKVY010000556.1, on the reverse strand, counting down.
TTTCCTATCGAAAAATATTTAACATTTAAATTAGAACATTTTTTATACCGTATGACATGCAGTGGCGGCTCGTGGGTATTTTCAGAGGGTGGGCAGAAAAAATGTAACAAAAATCAAAAATAGCCATTTTTTTTATTTTCTGCTTTTTTGCCTATGGGCCAGTCAGATTAAAGTCGCGCAAACTATCGGCTAGTTTTGATGTTTTAATATGTTATTAGAACCACTACCAGTAATGTATATCCAAGTTTGCAGCTTTGAAAGACCTCTGCTCACTTCGTAGCACTCGAAAAACCGCTAAATTTTCGCACTTATTTCTATTTTTTTTAATATAGGTATCTTCTAAAATATGCGTTTATTACGTATTTTTAAGCAGATAAAATTTGTTATAATTTCAGACCAGAACCAGCTCTATAGGTATAATATTTACCAAGTCACAGCCCCTCAAAATATTGGCATTTTTTTCCAAAAAAGTGAAATTTTAAGATTTGGTTAACTTTCTTCCCCTACTTCGAGGAAAATTTTACGGGTAAAGTCACATGGTCAGATATAGCGATTGTAATTAGCTTTAATTTAAGAACAGAACGACGTCCGTAGGCCTGGATTTTTTCCAAAAAAGTGAAACCCATCCAAATTAAAAATCCAGCATCTAACTCCGCATATATTAAATAAAGTAAATTTGCAGTGGGTGAAGAAATTAAAATAACTTTGTAACCACTGGGGTTTTATCAGATTGGACGATGTTAAAATGAAAGGGAGCGTCTCGGGTTGGCAAGAATATGTATATATACATATATACACACATATACATACATGATCTCATAGTCCTGGGTTCGTCGCGTATGCTTTAAAGTTAGACGGGAACCTTGATATTGATACATTTGGAATTATCTTACCTCTTATACTCTCATGTTGTCGGGGTTAATCCAGTAATGGCTTAAACCTCGCATAACCACTAAGATTCACAAACTAACTTTGTAGGATAATACTGAATTTCGTTGCTCGAGAGATTAATTCAAATAACTTCTAACCAGAATATATATTTAATGATTAACAGAATAAATTAAGATCACAATAAAACATTTACACCAAACAAGATATAAATTTGGACACTAAACCAGATGCGTCTCGCAAATAATAAACTTATCTATCTGAGACACAAAGCTAACCACTAGGGTTAAGTAAACCTGACTTTAATAGAACAATTTTGACTAACTTTCCACTTAACTATTTGATTTTGAACCCGAATTTACTGTATGAAAACCTGCCGGAAAACTGCAAAATTTTGGCTAAAATTGTCGCTCTAGCCCTCGTTGGGCGGGACCAAGGATGACTTTTCATCCCCTGTAAGTAATACCACTTACCGAGGGTAAAATCTCAACAAATCCTACGGGATCTACTTAACCCCTTACATAATGTCAGGAAAATATTCCCTACGCTAACGACATCTGGCTGCAAAATAACATTTTACATGACATGGATAAATAATAACAATATTTGTGGGGTGCCTGTTGCCTATACATATGAAGAGAAACCCCACAGAAAACTCTTCTTAGGCTTAGATCTTTCATTCTCCAAAACAATACAATTATGATATTTCCGAGATGCTATTTCTGCATTAATTAGTTAGCTGCTCCTACATTTTATGAAAGTATTATTCTAATATTATCTTCGGGGTAAAACATGGCAATTTTGCCCATAAATTTGTCTGAGCAGAGATGAAATAAAGTAATACATTATATTTGGACATTTTTTTGGATTTTCAAACTGTGAGGAAACTATAACACCTACGGACATCGTTCTGTGCTTACATTAAAGGTAATTACACAACATTTTCCCCTATGACTTTAACCTTGAAATTTTCCCCGATTTTCCCTCGACTGACCGAAATATGGCTACTAGGCTACTCGAACATAGCTCTTTTTCCATTTTTGTGCCTCTTATACAGATATTGTTTTCATTCTCATTTTGTTAAAAAAAAATATTTTACTCAATAAAAAAAGGTATTTTAAGTTCATTGGTTGATAATAAATAACTATTCAAACAAATGGTAATGGCGCGAAATTTAAATAAAATTGCTTTTTTCATGTTTTTTTTAACTTAAAACGTAAAAAATACCATAAAAATTATATCTGAGGATTTCCTATTATAATTTTTTTTTACCTCCCCCTTACACTTTTTGCTCTCCCTCCCAAACAAATAAATACATTATATATTTTATATAAATGTTCTTTTTTTACGTTTTAAGTGAAAAACGGGGAAAAGGCACTCATTTAAATAATAGCTATTTATGTAACCAGTTCGGAAAAGTCCTATTTTGTGTAACGAGCAGATTTCTGCGGAACGAGCTAGCTAATTCACAAAAATCATAAAAGTGCATTTAAATATGTCTTCCCGCCAAAACTGTTCGCATGCACTATGATTTTATTGTTATTTACACCTAAATCTATCATTCTATCCAATAAAATCTTATGGAGAAAAACTCGAAATTCCTCAAATCATTATTTCTGATGGCCTAGTATGGGAATGTCACGAAGTGATTTTCTCTCACAAGCACTTGAAGATGAATAACATCTTCCTGTGTTAGGATATGAAACACTTACGGTGCAGTGGCAATAAAGAAGCTGTTTAATTTTCCAATAAGGCAGTCAGACTGGAGGAGAATTAATTATTCTCACCACATCCCTCTTGGCATGTTTACCGGGTAAATCGCTGCAACAGTCATATGGAATTATAACGGGATGTGGATTGTTGTTGACTATAGAAATGTGTTTAGAACTTGCTTGTACTTTTGTGATTCCTATGAATGAACTACAACCAGGTTCTAATTTTAGCATGGAGTTCTTTAATATGAGTTCGGTGACAGAATTTCTTTTTGGACAGTTTATAGTTATTTGTAATGCTTCTGAAATTATGGTTAACCAAGTGTTGGCTTCTAGTTCTGGTACATTTTATCCATTGCTGAATACTATTGACGTTTAGCAATTTCCGGGTAGACTTTTAATATTTCATAATATACACATAATATACACATATACACATATAATATACACATACATAAACATAATTTAGTTCCACGAGGTTTACACATATTTGGATTTGAACGGGTAGGTCAGTACATCAATGAATCATCATCTTCCGCGATATATTAATTAGTTATTGAGCTACTTATGAAGGTTTTAGTGGTAAACTATTTCTGTGTAGATTTTGAGATATTTTCTGTAATTATGAAATCAAACCTCCTGGTGTAATTATGGAGGTATGAATTATTTTTAGTCGTGCCAATGTTACAGAGTTAAGCACATCGTTTAAGTTACCTTCTATGGATAGATAGCTTTCAATAAGCTGTTCGCAGATTCCTAAGAATTTTAGTCATGTAACTTATGTCTACCTTCACTCTCATATCATGCACTCTCATATCATAAATACAAGTACACACATGCAAAATAACTTGCAGTTGCTGATACCACCAAGTTGATGCAGACGCTGCGCCGTATGTAAGTGCAGGCCATTAGGACGCTTTGTGCAGTTGAAAGTTATGTACCCAGACACGAAGAGCGACTAGAGATTGGATTCTGCAATGTACGCGTAAGAGTCGCCGAATATGACGACTGATGCAGCGCTCTTATTAGGGACCGTATTCCTGTCGATATTGCTCTGCCTTTCTATGTCTCAGGAAGACGCGGCATCCACTGAGGAACTGCGACATTCCCAAGACGGATACTATCTTGATACAATTGACCAGGCCGCGTTTGCGGGAAGGTAAGTAAGGAAGTGAGTAAGAAGTATGGAACTAGACTGCTGGCCAATTAGGTTGGAATAATTCAAAATTTTAATGTAATTTTGGATGCATATATGAATAACATCTGAATAATATGGATTATCAAAATAAGGTTTTCAGGGCGTTTTCGGAAATTTCATTGGTAATAAATGGCCTGAATATCATGTTTGTATCGTGCTCAAAAAAGGAATACACGGGGTGTAAACGAAACCACTAAACAAAACAAAACATCAACTAAACAACAAAAAATCAAAATTCCATTCTTACCGAGAATTTAGGAAAACCCAAATCGAGATAAAATTGTTATACCAGGGTAGCTTATGGACCAATTCGAAAAAAAATATTTTGCCGTTTTTTGATATCTCGCTTATTTTCGAATATACGGGGGTTTTATTGAAATTAGGACATTTTTTTTTGAAAATGCGTCTTTTACTGTTTAAAAACAAAGTAATTAATATATTTATTCTTGTTTTAAAGTAAACTTGCATGCCTCTGTCTCAGTATCTAGAATTGTCATTTCTTATACAGGGTTCCTGGGAAAACACCATTTAATAAGCATGAGTCACAAAACGCCTGTAAATTCAAATAAACTGTGTGCAAAAACCCTGTTTAATTCAAATGAACCATAATTTTAAGATTTTAAATCTGTGATGGAAAACCTTAGACAAATATCTCAAAACCGTTTCTTATTTTTCTTGATCGGATGAGTATTATCATAATTACAATTTCGTAATTAATTACTTAATTAATTACTTAAATAATTACGTAATTTTCGTAAATTATTACGTATTACACGGTAAATCCCTATATAAAACATTTAAAAAACTTGCAGTAGTAACTAATGAACTGGTGGGCTAAATATTGTTATAATCAAGTCACCACCGGATTACCTTTGGTAATTGAAGTTCTGCAATTTGATCTATGATTTCTCGAAAACGTTTCAGATAGAGAAAAATGGTTTGCATGGTAAAATCTTAATTTTATTAGAATAATTAATATACATCTTAGCAAGCTGGAAGAGGTAGTTTAATATCGACTAGGCCCTCCTATATTATTGTAAACTTCCCGGCATATGTTTGGCATACTTAAAACTAGGCTATTGATATAATTTTGTGGCACGTTTTCCCATTCCTCCTCAATGGCTTGAGTCAGATCCTTTGGGTCTTGAAACTACCAATAATTTTAGGTGAGACCAAATGTTCTCTATCAGATTTAGATCGGGTTATTTTGTAGGCCAATCCATCCTAAGCACGTGGTTTTCTTCCAAAATCTGGTTAACAATATGGGCACGATGATGTCGCGCATTGTCATCGATTAACACAAATTATTCTCCATAACCATTGGCATAGGGAATAACTATTGGAACCAAAACATTGTTCTTATAGCGTTGAGCTGTGATAGTGTCGCGGGTAATGAACAATTCTCTTCTACCATTCCTCTTCACTCCAATCCAAAGAGTAATAATTCCTTCACCAAAAGCCTCCTGAGCTACCCTATTTTTTTCGGCATATCTAGAATTAGTTTCCCGCCACACTAACAGTCTTCCATCAGAATTAATCAGGATTAAATCAATTGGTACGAATTGGTCCACACCCTGGTATAGAAATTTTATCTCGATCTTGGTTTCCTAAATTCCCGGTTCCATTTTTGAGCACGATAGAAACATGATATATAGGCCATTTATTACCAATGAAATTTCTAAAAACGTCCTCAGAACCGTATTTTGTTGTTTTATATTATTCAGAAGATATATGCATCCAAAATTACATTAAAATTTTTTATTTTCCAACCTGTCGTGTAAACCTTTCGTGTAAATCGAAAACAAATTCGAACCGGTCAATTTTGTTTTATAACGACGCACATCTTTATTTTTTCCGCCATAGGAGTAAAAAAAAGGAGATTTTTTTAAATAGCAACCTACATTTTTTAGCAGATATTGGTAGAGCCTTGTCAATACAAATATAATTAAGAATCTTTGAAATTTGCAATTTTCTCTATTCCACATTACAGTCGAATACTTGAAGACATTTACTGAATTTCATAAATAAATATGTAACGGTTTCAAAATTAGAACAGTATTCAGTAGACGCTCGAAACGGCTTCGCTGGCTTCGACAGGCCGCCGATCTTGGCGTCCCTCACAGCACAAACAAAACTGGAAATATTTTATTGTGAAAATAATAGGTATATTGTGAATATTGTGCATAGTTCATATATTTTAGCATAATAACCGTTAAAATAACGATGAAAATTAAAATTATAATTATTTTAGCATAACAACCGTTAAAATAACGACGAAAATTAAAATTATAATTATTTTAGCCCGGGAACACTCGAATGTCCATCGAACAACGTCATTACTACCAGATACAAGTGCAATGTCAAAGGAAAATGGGTTGACTGTACCAGAAGACACTGCTGCAAGGACTACACATTTATCGCTGGAAAGTGAGTATGCCATTCTGCCAAACCTTGGGTTATGAATGTACCTTTTATGTAGCATATCTACACAAAAGAACGATTTGGCAAAATAATGTACTGGAGAAAAAACAATATATTGATAGTAATGCCGTGGCGAGCTATGCGTTGAGGAATGCCAAAAGCTTCCGTAATTGGTTGCCTTCCCCTTTCGGCCATCCTATTTTTATTAGTTTACATCCAATGGTCGATTTGCTCGTGCATCGCACCTCAACCTATGCAAGCATTCCATCCAACCGGAGCAAAACATATGCGTGGCATTATTAATCGATAGTCCATCGATGTCATCAAAACATTTCTACCTAATTGGGACCACATGAAAGAGACAGAATAGATAACATAAGTGTGTCATGAAAAATGCACTGTCAAAAGAGAACTAAACGTATAGTATACAGCGACTATATAGTGGCAACGTGGCAGACGAAATCTATTTCTTTATAGTACATTATTTTGCCGGTTCTGTTCCCTACTATCACCCCGACCCGTCCATCCAAGATTTGAACTTACCGAATCTGAATCCTGAAGTTGGCGCTGCTTTTTTAAAAAATCACCAATTTGTTGGGAGTTCACAGCAGAAATAAAAGGGTACAAAAGTTCAATGTGGAAAAGAGCAATAGTTTAGCAGTATTCTAGCCATCTAGGTCGAGAAATCGCGTAAAACAATTTTACGGCGCTAACTTCTTGCTGCGCTGTTTTTCAACGAAAATGAGATCGCGATGCATGTTTCGATAGAGAAAAACGAGTTCAGGAGTTCACAACTAAAAAAAACAATAATTCATGAAGCTTGCAAGTTGTAAAAAAAATCGAAATAAAAAGAAAATCGTCATCAAAATTGCTTTGAGTGCGCAACGCATAATATTTGTAATAATTATCGCATTTATTGCGATAGAAACTTTTTTCGTTCGGGATTCTCACGAATTCTTCGATCGCCATTCTGAACTCTCATCAGGAGTCAGCCCTCTGAACTCGATTTTAAACTTTCGATTTTAAATTTTGCAATAACATCGTATTTATCGCGATAGAAATCTTTTTCTTCCGGGATTCGCACAAACTCTTCGTTCGCCGCTATAAACTCTCATCAGAAATCCCTTGAAATCCATCGAAATCTCATGTTTCGATCATAAAATTTATAATAAAATTCGCATTTATCGCGATAGAAACTTTTTTTTCGGGATTCGTACAAACTCTTCGTTCGCCATTGCATAGAATAAATTTTTAAAAAATTCTAAATTTGATTTCGGATCGAATTTAATGAACTTTTTTTTTCGTTGTGAACTCGTGAACTTTTTCTTCTCTACCGAAAAATGCATCGCGATCTTTTTTTCGTTGAAAAAACAGCGCAGCGTTAGCGCCGCGCCGTAGAATTGCTTTACGCGATCTCTCGACCTAAATTGCTAGAACTATTGCTATTTTTGGAGTAAAACTGCCGCCAAATTTTTGTTTTACTGGATATAACGCACATATAAAACTTACTGTAACACACTCGATCCGGTCACTTTTCCCGTTTTCGAAAAAACAAAGATTTTTTTATGGAAAAATAAGTGTGAAGTACAAGCTAACTACTTAAATTATCACTACGAATAAGCAGAGCATAGTGCATAGTGCATCTTGTTGAAATGTCAATTGATCATCCAAATAATTTTGGTCGTTTTCATAAAGGTCAGTCAACATGGGGTCAATTGTGTCTTCAATAAATTTTTCAAATATTTCTTTTGGAGTAGATCTTTATATCTAGGCAATTATCACCCAAAAGCATCATGTCGTTTTCGGTGTACCATGTAGGTATACCTAGAATTTAAAATTGAATCCATTCTGACCCCCATCAAAAACCCATTTAATACCTTCGAAATATCTTTTTTTTAAATCTCCATTTTTTCAGCCATAATATTTGCAATAATTATCGTATTTATTGCGATAGAAACTTTTTTCTTTCGGGATTCTCATGAATTCTTCGATCGCCATTCCGAACTCTCATCAGGAGCAAGCCCTTTGAACTTCTTCGAAATTTTTGTTTGAAAAAATCTTGCATTTTTCGATATTAAATTTTGCAATAAAATCGTATTTATCGCGATAGAAATCTTTTTCTTCCGAGAAATCTTTTTCTTCCGGGATTCGCACAAACTCTTCGTTTGCCATTATAAACTCTCATCAGAAATCCATCGAAATTTCTTCGGTCACTTTTACCGTTTTCGTAAAAACAAAGACTTATTTATGGAAAAATAAGTGTGAAGTACAAGTTAACTACTTAAATTATCACTTTAGAAAATGTTAAAACTGCCAACCTCCAGCGTACATACTGCTGAAAACGTTCTCTTATATTTTGAATCATTTCTGAGGCTTTTTGGCGACATTCATTTATGATTCGTTGACGTAAAACTTCCAATGTATCAGATGGAGAAGAATAAATTCTTCCTTTCGAGTGACCCCACAGAAAAAAGTATAGTGGGGAATGATCTGGTGATCACGGGGGCTATTCCATGGAACATCTCCCAATCCAGTGACCTGGAAAGTGTTGCTCAATATATATGAATAAGCAGAGCATAGTGCATAACATCTTGTTGAAATACCAATTGATCATCCAAATAATTTTGGTCGTTTTCATAAAGGTCAGTCGACATGGGGTCAATTGTGTCTTTAATAAAGTTTTCAAATATTTCTCATGGAGTATCTTTATATCTACGCAATTATCACCCAAAACCATCATGTCGTTTTCGGTGTACCATGTACGTATACCTAGAATTTCTTCCATAAAAATAACTTTCTAAAGAGAAACTTGAGAATGCCTTCACATGGCTTGGAATGTTCCGCTACTTCTCATTTGTAAAGGCTGTATATAAGAAATTTTTTGTTGACAAGTACGTATGTGCCAATCGGGCTTTTCTGTCGGTGAATCGCGCGTAATTTTTTCGGAAACGTATCAAATTAATTACTGGAAATTCCGGATTTTGTTCTACCCATTGTTCGTTATCCGTTTCACGAATATTTCACCGTCAGGATATGGCATTTTATTTTGTCGTAATTTAATATGCCTCCTAATTATTCATTGTTTTGGTATATAAGTTCTGAAAATCTTTTGTTTGTGTTATATAATACCCTGCAAAATCAGATTTCGGTCCCGTGAAAATGCATAGTTTAGTTGGATTATGTTCTATATATGTTCAGGGGCGTAGTGTAGTAAGATATTTTAATTAAAATATACTATTACCTAAGTTTATTACTAACAAGTAATATTCGTTAGTGATTCGATTTAAACATTTTCTCTTTAAAGTGAACTTCAACTTCGACTTCATTAGATAACACAAAGTTTAATTAAATCTAATAAAGCATAATTTCATTACTCAAACTACAGTTCAACTTTGACATTCGGGTGAAATAACGGCCGTTCCCAAGATGTTTATAGGAATATTAAGTGAGCCGGTTATCTGTATTAGTTTGGAATGAAATCCCTTCTTTATTATGGAATTTATAAGGCCCACTTTAGATGTGACTTTACTGCAGCTATTGGAACGAAAATATGGGCAATTCCAAGAATATACCGTCGTAACTGAATCTTTCCCGCCTTTTCGAAATTACCCCATCTCATCCAGAGAATTATCTAGATACGACGACCAATTAACAGGAGTTGTACGAAGGAATGCGATTGAGCATATTCCAATCCTCATAAAACTAATATAATTAGAATTTGTAACCCGTAATTGAATTGCCTACATTTTTCCACAAATGTAGGCTTTTCATATAATTGCCGCCGCCGCCACTCTCCGGGCGTCGTATCGATATACAAATTCCAATGACACAGCTCGGAAAATATTGCCAGTTGATCGTACCACCACCACTTTCAATCAGCTGCTCCATCAACAATAATACATGTACTTCCCGTTTCCTCGGAAACAAATACCAGTTATACGCTGCAGATAACAATGTCCAATTTAATTCTCCGGTGTTATATCTCCAGGAACACCAGTCACGACGCTGTAAGAAACGTAAATTACAATAATTGCACTTTCATTGTCTCGTCCTTTGTGATATTTTTTGTCAGCCTGCTGGCTGCGAGACTCGGAAAATTTTATGAACCCCTGGAAAATAAAAAGGAGAAATAATAACGAGACTTTAAGAGCGTAAAGTAAGCAATTTGTTTTTATATTTATCCTTTCGTCGGGTGCGGAGCATCTTAAAAGAAAATATTTTGTCAGCAAGAAACATTTCAGATGAAAAATACGTGGACGAACAAAACTTGAGTAAGGCGTTCTGTAATTGTTCGAATATGCGTGAGCGAAACATTTTCAGGCAAGTCACATTGACACTCAATATACATACCTAGTAATTCTCTATATTTGCGCAGATCGTGATGCTGCTAATTTCGGGACCTTGACACAATAAAGCCACAAATCCCCCTCGCCTCGACGGCTTTACTTTCAACTTATTTCTCACGTCCATCATCGTGCGCGGAGTCGTGCCTCAGCCGAGGATAAACACAAAACGCAATTTGGAAGTAACACATGACATGTTCCCTACTGTTTATTTTCATTTTCAGATGTATATCCAAGGAACAAGACCCATGCTCCATGGCCCTCTGTGAGCAACAGTGTACGGTGTACTTACAACGTGTCATCTGCACGTGTTACGATGGATATAGATTCAGCCCGGAAAACCAGCGAAGGGGCATCAAGCCCGTGTGTGTGGGTGAGTGGAATATTCCTCCTAATTCAACAAGCCTGGGTTTACAATATATATATATATATATATATATATATATATATATATATATATATATATATATATATATATATATATATATATATATATATATATATATATAAACTGCTGTTCAAAATTATCGCACCACGTTAATATTTGCTAAAGTTTGAGGTCTCATAACTTTTTTACTTTTAGTCCAATTTTGATAATTTTTTTAGAATACTGTAGATAAAACGACTAATTTCAACTTGCATATCCAGTCTTTTGTTAATTGAGGACGGTTTAGGTATTATACAGGGCTAACTAAAAGGTTGTTATATAACCCTAATTTTAAAACACTCTGTGGAATAATTTCGTAACCAAATTCTTTAAAAATACCAATTTTTGTTAAGAACCATTCCTTTCCTACATTTCGTTTTTTGGTCCATGTCTTTAGATACATTGTTCGCAATTGAAGAGTGAACTTGAGATGGTTAGAAAACTTATTGTTGGAACAGCTCAAAACAATTTACAGCCAAGGAACAGGGACAATTCTCATCGGATTTATTAGAACAACTTCTTTGAAATATTATTACTTTGTATAAATACCTTACAGCCTTGCAGTCCTCCTTTGGATGCGATGAAACATTAAAACCACTTGCTTACGTATCTAGGACTCCCTAGATACTCAACTGGTCTTCTGCTCGTACACAATTATTACTTTTTTGAATTCACAAAATTTTTACTTCAGATTACTTTTGAAACACGATTATTATAATACTTAAACTTTCAAGATTTTCTTAATTTTATAATACAAATTATTACATTTCTTAGAGAGACAATTACAAAGGTGGCTACCGTTTAGTGCCGAAGTCAGAACTCTTAGCTTTATTTATTTGCAGAGGAAGGAAGTCTAGTATATCAAACAAAACGATACTTCTTTAGTTACATACCCTTACATTAGTGGTAATTTTATTGAATAAAATAAATTGATACAAGGACAAAATTAAAATATAACAATATTCAAAATTCTATTCCTAAAAACTATTCTATTTCTAAAAACGAAAATTTCACAAAATTTCGTATTTAAGAAATGAAAACTTTTTTTTTGTGGTGCAAATAGTAAAACACATACTTTTATTATTCTCTCTAATATACTACTGTTTATTATAGAATAATATTTGATAAAAATGAGAGCAAGAAAAGGATCTATAAGCTCTATTTCGAGTGTTAGTAAATGTATGAAAAAATCTCAGTTCTTAAGTAATTTAAAAAAAACTAAAAGCTTTTCAGAGCTTACGTTTATTTTAAAAACTTCTCTAGTTCGTTCTCTTTTCAACGTCCTCTTTGCAGTTCCGTGAATTTGTAGTCAAAATTGAAGATACTATGTAGTTTACACTATATACAAATTTTAAAATACAATGTTTTTTTGGTTTTGTGTTTTTATTTTTTATTTATTATTCTTCATATCATATTCATATTCTATGATTTATTATTCTATCTCTTCAAATTGAGGCCCCCTACTTCGACATCTTATTTCCACAGTCGTTGTTCGCAGTAGCATATCCTGTCAAAAATCCATTGAAATAAAATTTCCCTGGTCGGCACCTCTGTGGGGTACACCAAATCCTTAGCACGTCCCCAAACAAAAAATCTAAAGGTGTCAGGTCTGGCGACCTTGCCGGCCAAGGAATGGAAGCCATTCTGCCAATCCAAGAGTTTGGAGACGCGTTGTTCAAATGCTCTCGCACCATTCTTTGGTAATGTGCTCGACAGCCGTCATTTTGAAAGGCGATTGGCAGACCCTCTTCAAAAATAGGTAATTTGGCCAATGCTGGTCAAAAAGTCTAAATAAACTTAAATAAAGGTAAGCTCTAAAAACCTTTGTTTTTTTTTCATTAAGAAATTGAGATTTTTTCATACATTTACTCTCGAAAGTTTGAAAGCTTGTAAGATGCTGTTCCATTAGAAAAGCTGTTCCATTAGTTTCTTTTCTTGTCCCTATTTTTATAAAATATTATTTTATAATGAACAGTATATTAGATTCCGAAGCGTTGGGATTATTGAGAATCATTCGCACATGTTATGTCGCTTTTATTGTGGCTCTTTAAAATTATATAAGATTTATTTAATTGGTCATTTACACTTAGGCACCGAAAATTCTACCGACTGCCCCAGTTTCGATTATGATTGAAAGAAACAAATGTTTTAAAACGAAGGAGAGAAGGAAAAGGTAACAGTAAAACAGGATCGAACAAAAAGTAGTGAATTGCCAAACCATGAAAGTTTATTTATGATATTGATGTTATATGTTCCTGACTTTGCAGTATGCACTTTCGTTATAACCATACACACCCTGATCACTGATGGTTTCTTATTTATTCTTTCTTTGTCCTTTCTTGATGAACGTCTTATTTGTTTGTTTTCTCATGAGAGACGTTTTCTCTCTTGTGACTCTCTGAAATCTAACTTACTTCTAGGGTGTCGCGTGACTAGGTTATACTAAATATCCTGTGTTAATTCCCCTATTCATGGCGTCGTCTTTATGATTAGTTTTTCTTAACTGGGTTGATTTCTCAGTAATTCCAGCGATTGTAATTGGTAGTTAAGGTCACTTTTCCCTCGTTTCATTGACAATACTATCGGTTTTCTCGCTCGGATAATATGTATTCACTGAAATGGAAATTTCTTCCGTAAATTTAAAAATTGAGATTCACAACGATTAGCGATTGATTAGGTTCGAAAGAAACAAATGTTTTAAAAAGAAAAAGTATAAAACAGTACCAGGATCGATCAAAAAGTGAATTGCAAAGCCATGAAAGTTTATTTAAAATGTCGGTGTTATACTCATATGTTCCTGACTTTATTTTGTTAGTTAGATTGTTATATTAAGACAATGCCTAGTGACAATACCTAGTTGTGTTCCCCAAGCAGTTATCCATGTGAAGAGAAAATTCACGAACCTTTCAACGGTTTCCGGAAGTAAGTAATAGTTTCAGGAAGTAAGTAAGTATATTTTTCATTCCTTCCACTATTCTTCCATTAGTTCCATTTCGCTGGTAATTCTGTCGGCTATAAACAGCAACAAATATTGGTAAATGTATTCTAAAGGTCGGGCCATAGGTCAAAGTTAATGCATCAGCGGAGAGGGCCGTATAATCAATATGTGGTAAATGCGGTTTGCTCTTAGAGTAATGCAGTAACCTTATTAGAGCTCCGGATGAGTATTTTGTTGTAAATAGACACAAGACGGCGGCAAATTTCGGATGTGGGGTCACCTCAAGGTAAAAGGCTAGAGGCTAGAGGTAAATACTCTTAGGCCTAATGAACTTAGAGAATATGTGCAGAATATATACAGGGTTTTCCAGTTTATACCACCAGGACCTCGCAAATCGATATAGGTAGGACCTCATTATAAGGATAAAAGGTCTATTTAACGTGTCGAAAAGTTAAAAGTTAAGTTTTAAAAAAATTTCCAGGCAGTTATTAAGAACCTACAATAGCTTTCGACTTGAAATTTAGCAAGTATTTTTTACTGTCAATACGATACATTTGTCTCAATATCCAGTTGTGTAGAAAGGGTGAACCCCTTTTCTGCCTAGAATTTGAGCGCCAATGATGATCAAATTGAAAGCTATTTAGGTTCTTCGTAAAACTGAAAAATTATATATTTTCCAGTAGGAAAGCTACATTCCGATATCGCAAAGGTTTGTTTATTATTTCAATTAGAATTAACGGCGAGGCGGATCGTCGTAATTAAAGAAACAAAGTATTTGCATTTATATTATATTTTCATTTGCAGTTTATAATTTGCTTCTGAAATAATTACGAAAAATTATATAAAAAGCAGAATGCGAGATGCATCTGGGATTTAAGCAATTCAAAGTGCACAGTAAACATAATATATAATTAAACAGAGAAAATGTAATTTTTCCGGATGAGAATTTTTAATGAATCTGCTTGGTGGAAATCAAATTCATAGTGGAAATCAAATATGTCCTATATCTTGTTGCTCAAGAGATTCATAATAGAACTTTTCAGCAGAAATGTGTATTTTTTATTTATCAATTTTTTTAATTTTTAATTTTAATTATCAATATATTATTTATTCAATTGCAACCGGGTTCGGCTGTTTATAATACAGCCATCTGCAGTCGAAGAATTATAGTAGCAGTGATTTATTAGCATGTATACAATAGGGTGTTTTTATACGAGTACGAATTGTAATATACGAGTACGTTCTGTAATAGTACGAAATTATTTTAGGTCCAATGCTAAATCATTAGCCAATGAGACCGAAAATTAAATAAATAGAAAAAACGCCCTAGTATACATCTTTACCTACCTGTGCCTGTGACATTCGTTATGAAACAGATTTTTCTTTACGATACAAGTTTGTAACGAAATGGAAAATCTGGACAGTCACTTGTTAACGATAGCCTGAAGAATAGTTTAGATTCTAAGTAAATATCAATTGTAGAAATTCATTTATTTTCCTAGAAGTATTTATATTTTAGTTCTGTTTAAATTAGGTCTCCCAAGGCAACGGTTTTGAAATCTACTAAATTACCAGGAATTTAGTCATTAAAAAGCATCTCTGCCATACATATATCGGCACCGCGAAGGTCTAGGTCAGTGATGACCACGCTGAAAAGACTCCCACTGCGATATGCTCGAAGTAGGGGCCACCGCATCGGATAGACAGGCAGGCGAAGGAGCAAATATTAAAATCTGTTGAAATCAACATACGGTGGAAACCACAAGTGCCGCAGAACAACCAGTGAAACTAATAAAGGTGTTAGAAAATAAGAGGTCGAGGTAAATGATAGCCGTTTATCATTCTGCATTTTATGATTGAAAATTTTACCGATGCTTCGTAATTAATAAATAGTAGAAAAAATACTAAATAAAGGGTAATTTGTTGTAATTTCCAAAGAGTCGAAAACCGCGAATCAGAATAAGACACTAGAAGTTTTAGTAAATACCGACCAGCATGCGTACTTTGGAAAAATACTAATTATCATTTTAATGTCTAAATTCCTATCAGTAAGCTTGAGTAAAATGGAGAACCAATACTTATTTATTTTATATATGTTCTAATATTTCTCTTTCTATCAATTAAGGATCCAAGTAAGACCGAACTCAAGTCATTTGGAAGACAAGTGAGTAGTAAAACCGAGAAGGGACAGTAAAACCGAGAAGGGACTCTCAATATAAACTCCGGAATTTTTATAATTAAGACCGGGTAGAACTGAAGGTGAAAGGTGGTGCCCTTTTCGGAGGAAACTGTAACAATCTGACCGCGAAATATCTTATTGATAAGCTGAGTACAAGTAGCACCTGTAGTGTAGGATGTGAAGGGGTGTCCTTAGCGGCGGAATCAGGAACAACCTCACCGCGACTTAGAGCTTGCTTATTCTATTTCAAGAAGTATCTGTAGTATAGACTGTGAAGGTGGTGCCCTTTTCGGTGGAAACTGAAATAGTCTGACCGCATAACAAAGATAATTTAATTAGTTAAAAATATGACCTACTCTAGCGTGCTACTAGAATGTAGCACGCTAAAACGTGTACCTTTCAATTTGATATTAATAGAGGTATTTCTTTTAATAGAGATTGTGAAGATGGTGCCCTTTTCGGCGGAATTGGGAACAACATAACAAATAATCGTAACCCTTAAAAAGGCAATCTCTGAATTACTTTATCGTTTGTACCTAATAAAGTACTACTAGTCATCATCTGACAACAAATAGGTAATCAAATATCCGAAAAAGTTCGTCTCACTATATAGAAGATGGTATTCCTATTCCCTGTACATCACGTGACCTCTGGACATTTCCGATCTCCAGCTCGAAGCTATCTAAGGCCCCCATTGTGCCATCTTTGGGGTAACGTGGTAACTGTACCATAACCTTATAACCGATCAAAATGTAACATCACATGAGGATCAGTCTACATCAAGTATTGTCATGAGCATGACAGATCTGCAGTTTAATAGTTTGGCAGTTCGCATAAACTGTCGTGATAAAAAAGGAAGTTTGGAAGTTTGAATTATTGTTATTATATTTTTCTTACTTCTTTTATTTTGGTTCTTTATTTCCTGTAATCCTTCTTCTAGCTCACTTCCTATGCTTTTTATTTTATGAGAGTCATTAATTTCAGTTTTTTGAAGTGAATATTATTCGCATGAGAGATTTTTCAAGGTCGCATCATGACACATTTATAGTCATTTTTAAAAACAAGCTTTTATATCATATAAATTGTGTAATGTAATAAATTGATGGGATTGATGGGAAGTTTATTTTCTTCTTTTTATAGCATTTAAATAAAAGATTGTTTTTAAAAATGTTTTTTCACTACTAATTTATTTATGGTCTCATTAGACTATAACTCAGTATCGGTGTTCGGTATACAGATCACCAATTCGGTATACGGATCACGCATTTCCTCACGATTTTTTTTGTCAGATCCAATATCAGCAGATCACGAATATTTTACAAAAAACATTTATGAAGGTGGTTACAATATGAGAACTTATACCATTAATAATTGTCGAAATTACATCTAGCTTAAACTCTAGCTAGAAATATCTGGCATATAATAAGTTTAGTAACCGACGGCTATACCGTCATTATCTAAATAGTAAATACAGAGTTGTATGATTGTCAAATAAGCATCCAGAATTCAGCCACTCCCAGTTGATTCTAATAC
Source organism: Tetropium fuscum (assembly GCA_964058915.1). Taxonomy (NCBI): domain Eukaryota; kingdom Metazoa; phylum Arthropoda; class Insecta; order Coleoptera; family Cerambycidae; genus Tetropium; species Tetropium fuscum. The sequence continues at coordinate 604,214 of CAXKVY010000556.1, read as the reverse complement.
AAATGGAATTAATCCTTCTATCAGATACTTCCAAACATATATTGAGTATCTCAAAGCAAGGCCATGTTAAAACCCGACAAAGCATTCATTCGTGTATGATACGAGTCCTTAATTCTAGTACAGTCGATTCAGGACGCAAAAGAGATCGCTCCGGTATAGAGTCATCAAAAGTTAATGTACTTGAAACTGGAACGGTAGTATTATTTAAATAGCTCAGAAGTCCCTCGTTACGGATGGTCGGGGATTATCCTGTTTGCAGCTAAGCACACACCGGTATATCTAATACTGGGCGCCAAGAGAAACTGAGTGGAAGTTAAAATCATACAAATAGCATATTAATTAGTGACGATATAAAAGTATTGTATTTCTACCAATCTCTTAGTTGCCAAGTTTTATTTTGTTCTCTGGATAGATAAAATAAAGTAAAAGGAAATATAATTTTCTGATAAAAAATTTGTTTAATATATTTTCGAAGCATGATATACGCTGTTCTGTGCTGTATTGGTTGCTACAACTTTCTGCAAAATTGTATAAAGGCACATCTAAAAGTTTTCTAGATATTTTGCAGAAAGTAAAAGGAAATATTATTATCTTTTTCTGAGAAATATTTTTTTAATTACATTTTCGAAGCGTGACAAAGAAAACCATACATGCTGTCGTATACTGTATTGGTTTCTTCACCTTTCTCCAAAATTTTATAAACTCAAATCTAAGGGTTTTATAAATATTTCGAATAAAGTAAAGGAAAATATATTTTTTTTGGTAAATAATTTTTTAAATGTACACTCGAGGCGTAACAAAGAAAACCATATAAGCCGTCGTATACTGTATTGGTTACTTCACTTTCCTACAGATATTTATAAATGCAAATCTAAGGGTTTTCTAGATATTTCGAGTTAAGTCAAAGGAAATATCTTTTTCTGGTAAATAATTTTTTATATATATTTTCAAGGCGTGACAAAAAAAAACCATACACGCTGTCGTGTATCGTATTAGTTGCTTCACCATTCTGCCAAATTTTATAAACATACAGTTTTCTAGATATTTCGAATAAAGTAAACGGAAATATCTTCATCTGGTACTGGTTAAATATATTTTCTTCTTTTACTTTGGCGTCTGTGTCAAAGCACATCATCCACATATTGTCATCCACAGATTCTTCATTTGCCTTCACGTGAGCATCTGCTGCAGGAAATCTGTGGCTAACTTCACACCAATTACCTCAACACTAATTCTGTTCGCAACCGGGAAAAAGTATTTCCAGCTCATCATCATGTCAAAGTATTATTAGGTGAAGAAATCATACAAATAACTGTTCCATTAACTGTTTTTTTGTTTTGTTATATTCCTTGCCATATTGGTGCATTTCTTTTATTTTCCAGACGTGGATGAATGTCTGGATCGCAACGGCGATTGTGAGCACGATTGCATAAACGAAATCGGAGGTCATCGCTGCTCCTGCAATCCGGGATACCAACTAAGAGGAGACAACAGGACCTGCGAATCGCTGGTCGATTCCGGAGGATCACAGCAGGCGGCACACGTCGACCGGTGCTACGCCAACTGCGATAGCCTGGTCCGGTTGCATGACAAGCTGAAAACCCTCCAGGAGAAGGTAAGTCGGCGTTTTGCTTTTGTTTTCATAAGCCTCTTCGCGAACATTCGCGTGTGTTTTTATCTAGGGAGGCCGGCGGTAATGTAAACAAAACAAAGGATCAAAGAGACGTAAGCGGGACACGAGAATGCCGGAGGGAGATTGACTTTTGAGAACGAGGTACGAGGGAATTTAGTTAGATGTTCTTTAGTTAAAAAACAAATTGTTCAACACTGGTTTTTATGTACTAAATCATCATTTTAACGTACAAGTGGAATATACAAATTTTAGATAATGTTCTGAAGTTTCCAAAACCATTGTAAAAATTACGATCGGACCACCGTACGAGCAAGGTTTATCAACCTGCAAAAAGAGCCAAAAAAAAATAATTAGCAATAATTGTAGCAAAATTATGCGTCCGACAGATCCAGATTTTTGTACAAATAATTTACATGTTTAAAAATACGCGCGACACGAACGCCGCGCCGTAGCTTAAAAATTGTAAAAGTTACGAATTTTTAATAAAACGCTCCTTTTAGCGGATTTTCCCGTTTTTCTCGGCAGAAAATGCAGCTATAGAGTTCTGATAGAGCTCATTTTCTAGGTTCTTCAATTCTCTACAACTTTTTTATTGTAGTCAAACCGATTGCATTTGTAGTTATTGGTAGAAACTCAAGAAACGATTTTTTTGCATTTGTTTACAAATTTGGTCGTCATTTTGTCATAAACAACAATTGGCTCTTTAATTTATATTCATCTATGTATTCTACTTTAAAACTCTGCACAGTTCGTTACCTATTATTTTTCAAAGCACCAAAAAACCTCTGTAGCTTGACCTATATCGCAATCAGTATCTGAAAGCTTAGTCCAGTCATAAAGTACATTAAAATCGTAAACTAACGGCTAGTTCTGATTTTTTAATATGTTGTTAGGACCACTACCAGTAGTGGCCCTAACACTACTATATATAACCATAGCCAAGATTTCAGCTTTGAAAGACCTGTGCTAACCTCGTAGCACTGGAAAATACGCGAAATTTTCGCACTTTTTTCGTTTTTTTTTTTTACTTTATCTTCTAAACTGTGTGTTTGTTCATAAACTGTCTTATTACGTATTTTAAAGTAGGTTAAATTTGCTACAATTTGAAATCAAAACCAGCTCTATATGTACAGTATTTGCCAAGATACAGCTCTCCAAAAATTGGCATTTTTTGGCATTGGCACAAAAAATAAATAAAAAATCCAAAATCTAACTCCGCAGATATGAAACAAAGGTAAATTTGCAGTACGTGATTTGCAGTGAAATTAAAATAACTTGTTATTTGTGTGACAGTACCGTGTTGCAGGTTATATGTATAATCTGTATATGTTTCACATTGTAGTCAAATTTGTCTAAATACGAAATAAAGTAAATTTGCAGTGCATGAAGAAATTAAAATGTAAGTACGATATACTTGGACGTTTTTTGGATTTTTAAGCATTCTGAGGAAACTATCAGACCTACGGACGTCATTCTGTGCTTAAATTAAAGCTAATTAAATTCGCTACAACATTTTCCCGTATAACTTTACCCGTAAAATGTTCTCCGATTTCGGGGACGAGGGTTGACCAAATCTTAACATTTCACTTTTTTTGAAAAATTGCCAATCTTTGGAGGGCACTATCTTGGTAACTATTATATATTATTATACAGAGCTGGGTTTCAAATTGTAGAAAATTTAATCTACTTTAAAAACGTTATAACATATTTTATGAATAACCGCATAGTTTAGAGGATGTCGTGAAAAAGGTGAGAAAATTTCGCGTTTTTCGAGTGCTACGAAATAAGCACTGGTCTTTTGAAGCTGCGAACTTGGATATACAATACTGGTAGTGGTGCTAATAGCATATTAAACAATCAGAACTAGCCGTTGGTTTGCGATTTTACCGATTTCTACTGTACTATTTGACTGGCCTATATATATCCAGTACCAAGATCAACACTGAAGTCCTACAAGGGTCAGCTTTTGGTGCCCGCTTTTCCTCAAAGCCATTAATGATGTTATAACCTATGCGCAAACGTATTAAATACTATATTAGACCATAGAATACCCTGAAACGATAAAATTTAATGAGTTATGGACCTGATTCTTTTGAGGGGTGCGTGAATACACTAACATCTAACTGTGGAAGATGTAGATATAGATATTATAGGATAACGGAACATCAAAGAACTGTTAATTGAATTAAATTTAAATCAAAGAGATTAAATAAGAAAATGAGAAATATCATATTATTTCTAATTACAATATAGGAACACAACTGGGCTATTTCTCGCGTTCGTAGCGTGAAAATTAGCACTTTCCTTATTCCCTCAACTTTCTTACAATGGCGGATATAATTAGGCCCCAAATTAAAATTCCAATCACAGTTCATGAAGTGACTTGATCTTTAGAATTTTTTCTTTCTTATATATAATAATATTCAGCGATTCATCTTGACATCAAAGCATCGCTGAAAGACGCCACCCGTCAAGGAGATAAATAAATCAGGCCCTATCCTGAAATTAGGGATCAAAATTTCAATCGTTCCATCCCCGTTCATTTTGTAAAGCTGTACGATAATTAACAGCGGTTATAGCCGCCACGTTATGTGAATAGAATCCGAAGAACGGAAACCTCTCGGCCCCTAAAAACACACCCTGTAATAAAACAAAAACGCTATTTTTAGATCTAACACTGTCCGATATTCCCAGGTTTCCGCTTTAAGCACGGCAATCAGATTGTCGAGTTTCGCTTCCGGCCCTCCGGGTCCTTCGGGACCACCAGGACCTCCCGGCCCTGCAGGAGCTCGGGGATTCCCCGGTAAGCTTTTTCTACTTATATTTACAATGGTTAAATGTTGCATGGAGCGACCATTAAGCACAGTCGTATCCCATGAGCGCAAGCGATACTATAATTCCCCATTTCCAGCCACCGACAGAACCCACACAAACTCACTAAGTCCCCTTTTCTGGTATTTAATTTTCCGAAATAAAAAGTCTTTGACTAAGAACAATCAACAGATCCGCATATTATTATTATTATATCTATTATTTTCTCCTGATGTACTTATATATGCTAAAAAATATATAAAATGTAGGTATACGTTATTACGGCTTATTTATTATTTTGCTTTGGCCAAGGCCAAGTGTGGAGGAATCAAACAAAACCCTATAAATCCACTGTTCATGAAAAAATAGTTTAAGTACTATATTTTATAGATTATTAGTAATCCAACGACGATATTAGAATCAAGTAAAACATGATATATTTCCCATGTAAAATGTGGCTCAAAATGTAAGCAATCAATCAAAACCAGATAAATCTAAAACAATATATGTTTCAAAAATAAAAAGGAAAAACCTGACAAAAAACATAAACCATACGTCACTTATGGAATATCAGATTGGCAGTAGCTGGGAGGAAATGAGCAAGTTTGGGTTGGTATAAAAAAGTACTTAGTATCTGAAGTATGGAAGATTTCTTTTAGCTTTCATGTGAGTCAGGGGCTTAGCTACCGCTATATAGCAGCTCCCAACATGCGTAACGAAAATATAGGGAAATATTATCAACATATCATTAAAATTAAATAATAAAATTAACTTGACACTTGACTTCAAAATTCCGGTGTATTTTATCAGTACCGAAATGAATAAATGTTAAGTAACCATTAATCTGAAAAACATAAAATTGCTCAAACAAAGTATGCCCTACTAGATGGTATTCAAGAAAGACGCCTAATTACTATAAGAAAAAGTTATTCAATACTAATAAAAACTTTATAAGTTTCAAGTTAACATAATTTCAACTGAAGAAGACGAACCTGACCAACGGCAACGTCAAAATAGAATAAATATGTTACGAAGCGTTTTCATAGTGTTTGTCATCTTTTTCTCTGCTATTTAAAACCATCAACCCAGTTTCTAAAGCATTACAAGTATTACAAAAGGACAGATTTTGTTAAATCTTCTAGACAGACTGGTAGAAATAAGAAATCAAAATTAATTTAAAGGTTTTTTAAATGCGGTCAGAGATCTAGTCAAGTCAAGAGAGTGAAATGTAACACCTCCTTTGAAAAATAAAACCGTAGCGGATTTTCGACGAATTATCACATGAAAGAATTTCTGATCCAGATCGTACTTCTGTGTCACTCTCACTCCAGATCATACTTCTGTGATCGTACTTAAGTCGATTCGAGAATGGTTTAGAGTCACAATTTGATCTAATAATATTTCTTTAATTAATTTAAATATCTATAAATTAACTCAGATGTCATGGGTTGTGCCCGGTGCATTCCCTATTTAGTAGACTGCTAAAACTAAAGTAATAATATTCGGTAATGAAACTAAATGTAGATAAATAGTCGATGCACCAATTGACATCGGCAATCTAGACCAAAAAATGCCAACACTGTCATGTATTTAAATACAAAGGTGAATTGGCTGGTCTTTGCAGCGCATCAGGGAAATTTTCACCTCCACCATTGAATTAATCAATTAATTAATATTAAAATTAAAAACATATTTAAATATTTATTTTTTGTACATCAAAAAGTACCTACCCACCATGAAAATGATTTGAGTTTTTTCTTTGTTGCTATTATTTAAGACAGTTTTTGGTTTGTACTCAACACATTTTAGTTGATAGTATAGAGATCGACTTACACGCAATTGATAGGTCGAGTTATGATAACTGTACACAGTGTCGTAGCTGGGAACTATGGCGCCCAGGGCAAGCATCATAATTTTGCGCCCCCACCCTCCCTAATAAAATAATATCTAGCATCACTGTGACGTATTCAAAATTTAGATATTCCTAAGAGTCCACTCAATGAACTCTATATGGGGTAAAACTGGTAGAAGTTTGTAAAGTTCCTCACGACTCGCCCTGTATATATTTGATTAAATGTTTTACTGGTTTCAAAAATCAATATGTAATATCTGTACCTATTTAAGAAGAGTAAAGAAACACTCTTTTATTGCACATATATTTATTACAAAAGTTAAAACAGTCAATTACAGTTAAATTACAGTCAAACTGTTAAAAGCAAACATCAATCACTTTTTAAAAATAACCGCAATGTAGAAATAAAATAAAACAATATAGAAAGAAAAAAAAATAAATTTGCTATGGAAAAGTCAAGAAAACTAGAATGCAACTTTTCTTGACTTTTCCATAGCAAATTTTTCTATAATGTCATCGTAATTAGGTGTTTCTGCCGTTTCATACTCTATTGACATTATGGCTAAATTTGTCAAACGCTCTTGCCCTATTTGCGATCTTAAGTACGTTTTTACAAGTTTCAGCTTGCTAAAAGATCTCTCGCAAGACGCGGAGGTAACCGGTAACGTTAGTGCTAAACGGAGACATATTTCTAAATTGGGATAATTAGACGATAAGCCATATTCATGAATAAAATTTAGCCTCTTTTAGGTTGGGTATTAAAGAACAAGCTTGATATTTAAAACTCTCGATCTCCAAGCTTAGCTCGTTTGCGTCAAGATCATCTTTATATTTTAGTGCCAAATCAGCTGCTGCCTTTTTAAGGCATTCAGTAGGTTTTTCAAAAAGCGAGAGTCCTGTTAGAAAACTAAAATCCGAGGCTACGTGTGACAAAGTCTCAAATCTCCACTCCATCTGCGAAATTAACGTATCAAGAACCTTATACAGTTGGATTTTAAATTTCTTCAAGTCTGTAAAACACTGAGCTTCATCATCGGCCTTCTCATCGAAATTTTTTTTTATTTTCCGTTTTCTTTTTTCTGGAAATTCTTGTGTTATATTAATCTGCTGGCAGAGATCCTTTGCGGCGTCTATAGCTTTGTCAATTCCATTTTCTCTAAAAAATTTTAAATACTGAAGGAGACCATCAATATGTTTAGCTGCCCTTTCGATTGACTGTGTTTTATATTGTAAAATGCTGTTTACCGTAATGTCGATATTACTAAGAATTTGATTCCACACACTTAACAGACAAATGAATTGAAAATCAATTAGTTTTATCAAATTCTTGGCAGAAGACACAGAGTCTGTGGAATAGGTTATTTCATCTGTTCCTTCAGAAATCACATGTAGGGCTTTTACGACTTCTGGTAATTGAGAAATCAAGGAGTTAACTGACTGATACTTTGATGACCATCTGGTTTCAGAATGACCTTTTAGAGTCAACTTCAAATTTGACAAAACTTCCCAACGTTGTGTTGACCCCGAAAAGAAAGTAAATATATGTTGCAACGTGCCAAAGAATGTTACCATTTCTGATGTTACAAGAGCTGCATGCACCCCAATTAGATTTAAAGAATGAGCTGCACATGGTAAAAATGTTGCATACTCGTTCTGTTGCAAAATTAGTGCTTGTACTCCACGATATATGCCAGCCATGTTGGCACCATTATCGTAGGCTTGCCCCCGGCAATCTGATAGTTGTAAGCCATAATTCTTTATTTTTGTCATAATTTCATCTGCAAGACCACTTCCAGTTTTTTTATTTGTTTGAATAAAATCGATGAAACTTTCTTCAACTGAACATTTACCGTCCTCAATTAGCACATATCGTATTATTTGAGCCATCTGCTCCGTGTGGGCGACGTCCGGAGTGCAGTCGAACGATATAGAGTAGTACTTCGCTTTTTTAATTTTTGAAATAATGGTGTCCTTAACACTAGATCCTAGCAACTTAATAAACTCATTTTGACTACTAAGGGACAAATATGAAACAGAACCTTTAGTAATAGACGAAATATGTGCGGCAACTTGAGTATTGTATTTACTTAATAATTCCAGTGCACTTAAAAAAATTCCCGATTTCCGATTACCAATCTGTTCAATTTTACCCCTAAGAGCTAAGTTGTTCTTTGCACAAAATAATATGACGTCCAAAATTACCTTCAGAAAGTATCTCCACTTTTCTCTTTCCGTTAAAATTATACATTCCATATCATCGTTTATCGCTACCCCTTTCTTTAGACGAATTTCCAATTCTTTCCATGATACAAAGCATTTTCGATGTTCTATAGAATTCTCGTGTTCACCGACTCTTGGGTTTAAGTGTTTCCAATCACAAAAACCCTGTTTTGCATTTGAAAAAATGGACGGTTTTTTCGTAAACAGTAAACACGGGAAACAAAATAGTGCTTCATTTTTTTCACTGTAAATCAACCATGTTCGGTCTACTTTTTCATTATTTGGCAGGGTTTTCTTAAACCATTCGGCAGTAAAAATACGTCCGTCGTCTTTTACGGATAACCTGAAATCGCAGTCTTTTCCTTGACTTGGACCTTTTTCAACTAGGCAACACCTAAGCTTATCATCTATATTTGGCCACGACTTTGGATCGTTATAATTTATTACAGAAGCTAAGGCGGATAAATGACTAGTATTTTGTTCTTCAGAGGTCCCTGATGGAAAGAAAAAAATTGGTTAAAAGGAAGGATCTTCTAAAAACAAACGATATTTTTATATACATAAATACTGCATAAATAATATATGCATAAATACTGATTTTCTAAAATAGCCGTACAAAGAAAAAAATTATTTCTTTTTTGCAGAAAATGTTGACCTTAAATTCAAAAATTTCTTTAAAACGTACCTCCTTCTGCTTCCGCGGCTAGTGAACAGTCTCTTTGTATATCTTGGGATTCTTGGGTAAAATCACTTTCGTTTCCATCGAAGTCGATGTGATTGTTAAAGTGTCATTATTGTCAGTAACATTAACATTTAAATCTAGTTCCATAGACGAAGACGCAGATCCGGAACCTTCATTTACAACAGCTAAATTACTCGAATTGGATATCCAGCCGAATAATCTATTTGACAATTTTTGTTCACTTTCTTTTCGCGCTTCTCTTAATTTCTTAAATTCCGACCCTGACGGCTTTTTTGGTGGCATTCTAATTTAAGAAACATTTGTTTACATTAGGTACTTTTAATTACAAAGCAATAAAATGTTCTTACCTGCGTTAAGATCTAATCTAAAACGTAAACAGCATAGCCCACAAAAGGATTTGTCTAAAAGTTATAAGTTATGAAACATACAAGACTCGACTACTCGCCTCTCCCAGTATAACTGATAATATTTATACGCGATTCCTCTAAAAATGTTGCTCGCTTTCGCATAGGCCTTCGCATGCCTTCGCATGCCACTCGAGGCTCGAGCGCAGACTCGGGTCCAGTGGCGTGGACATACTGTGTCATTTCAGTCGGATTAACTTAGCGTAGATCAAGTAGCGTGATTTGTCGGCCTGCCATTTTGCGTCCCACAAGGCTTGCGCCCCTGGCGTGGGCCCCGGTTGCCCTGCCCTAGCTACGACGCTGACTGTACACATGGTGGTATTAGATATTTTTCAAATACCTTTTTTGCATATTTTTTAAATTTATTATTAAATTGTATAATTAAATTTTATAATTTCTAGATTTACAACGTTTGAACAAGACAAAGTCTGTCGTGTCTGCTAGTCTACTTATAAATTTCAATAGAATTGCCTCAAGTTTCCCAGAAGTTATAGCAATATTTTTAATATTTTTTACCTTTTACCACAACTGCAGAGAGAAGCTTTTCAAAATTTAAACAAAAAAAATATAGAACGTCTATGTTTGTCCCATATAGGTAGTAACTTAATAAACTAAAATCTTCTTTAACTATGGACGATATAATAAATGTTAAAAAAATAGTAAGAACAGTACGATTAGGTAGTATGCTTTTTTTTACAGTAAAGTTTTTTATTTATTGTTTGAGTTGTTTTTAAATATATTTTATATTTTGTTAATATGAGGGTTCGTGTTTATTTTCCGAAAAAAAGGCCTCCCTAAGAAACTTGGATACAGGCCCCCTGACGGCTAGCTACGCCACTGATCCTAGTTGAAAAAAAACATGATTCAAGTTTTGTTGTATTATGATGAAGCTCTGTCGTAGAATAACGTTTTCAAGGCATAACTCAAAATAGTTTAGAATTGATTTATCTGGTTTTGTCTGTTATTAGTATATTAATATGCAGTACCTAATAATAATATGGAATTCGTTATGGAACAAACGATTCAAACCAAAACATAACTAATCTGATCATAGCCGCTCTCATCTCCAAAATTGATTATTTATATATTTATCGCTTAATTAAGGCAGCACACATTCCTAAACAAACTCATAAACACCCTTCCAGCCCCATTAAATTAAAACTTTGAAAGTGAAATACACTTCGGTGCCCTTCCGCCTGACTCCAACTTACAGCGGAACCACAAACCGCACGAACTAATTCTAGACGTTATACAGGTCCAGATTTCAGCCCGTCCACCGCGACAAGCAGCTCCAATCCAGACTACACGTATTCCATGCTGGACGCGTTCGTACCCCTGCCAGGAGATGAGAATGCCCAGTGCAGATGCAAGAGAGGAGCTCAAGTAAGTGTTAGGTTTAGCTGTAGGATAAAAATTTGGCACCTCACAAATATTTCCATTATTCAAACAAGTCCCCCGAAAAAATTGGCAAACGCATTCATATAATCAATTATTTAACAATTCATAATCATTTTACCACAATTCAAGTTCATTTTACCACGCATTCTGGATATACTTTTTCCTCGTTAACAAAAAATGTCCGGATGGATATTGCTTACTTAATGGGTACCTAGGTACGTACTTTAATTTGGCTTGAATGTTTTGTTTGTAATTTTTTGGTTAACTCTTGCCTGGACTGTTGCTCTAGGTTCGCTATTTAAAAATTCCTAGTAAGTACATGAATTCGCCGGTTCCAGAGATTTATTTACATATCTTACCTATTTCTTATTTATGTTTACCGGTACCTACGTTATATATCTCCTAATTTGTGGTGTAAAAATAAATGTAAGTACCTACCCTACACCTAATATAATGATAAATGATAATAATAATGTCTGGTAAGTGCCTACATACTACATATAATTAATAATTTAATTAACTAGTTGCTTACCTTTTGCTCAGGTAGGCACTTAGTCCTTGGGCCTTAAGTGCTCCCATTTCTTTTTGTTTTCCTGCATCTTGTGGAAAATTAAACATTTATTGTTATAATTTATTATTGGCTTCATTGTTATGATCCTAGCCCACGAAGCACAAACAAACACAGAACACAGTGCCTCAATAGTCAAAAGTTTTGTAAAACGAATTCCTTGGTTTCATCCGTAATAAAATAATACTTACACTGTATTTTAGGTAGTACACATAATCGGCAATATAAGTACATGGATAAGAGATAAAAGCAATTTTAGTAAAATAATGTCGAGGATACTGTGTAAAAATTAGGACTTATCTTGATTTGTATAACAATCAAAAATAACAAATAGGTAGATAATAGGTAGGTAAATAATAGGTATTAGGTTGATCAGGCAAGAAAAGAAAACCTTAACCTAAACTAACTGACACCCACTGACACCTTATAGGAACTTCAGGTTTCTTATGTTGGTCTGAACTATTGCTAACGCTCAACTATTTTTTTATTTTTTATATTTCATTAAAGTATCCCTATCACAGATGTTATGGTTTATATATTATAGATACCTATATAATATTTATGTTCACGCACACACAACAACGCCTGCCTACACGATAATAAAAATACAACAAAATCACTAAAACAAACAAATATCCAAATAAACGTTAAATAAAACCTAAAATGTCAGATGAAATGACAGAATAAAACCGCGGTAGTAATAACAAACAGGGATTACTTTTTGTCAAAATTTGGGCTGCTTTATAAAAATCGCGATAGGTACTGTCAATTTTATTAACACAAAACGATTTAAATAAACGTCACTTTGCTGCATTGCTGTCGGCTGCCACAAAATATATATGTGATGTGATAATGACGATGTACCAATTTAAGCAACAACATTTATGACCGAGTGCACCGTAGTCTTAATCCTGGACAGACTTATTTTGACACATTTACGTTGCACCGTGTATTAAAGCTCGGATTAATGTGTTAAGACCGACTTTAATTAAAGTCGACAATTTCGAGGGCTTAAGACGGAGTTTAACGTTGAGTCTAGTCACAAATAGGTTATGTTTCATTATTTTACAAAAAATTTAGGCATTATTAGGTATTTTATGCGCTTTTAGGCTTTTCCTATAGCATATTTTTTCAATAAATGTCCAAGCCATAGGGGACAGTAATTTAAAAATTAGAGATATTGTGGCACGATGACCCGGTAGCGCTCATGATTCTTGATAATACCCACCATCTTTAACTATAATAGCAGAATAATTAAAGCAAGATTTAAAATGAGGGAATTTAATAATTAAACACATATTTTACATATATATACAGGACAATGCATACTCCTCTGGGTATTTGGGCCAACTGTTTAATTATGAAATTAATTAGAAAATCGTCAATTCCAGAAAAATCTCTACAGGAGCAGGGTCACCACTGGTCATGTATGTAGATTTCCTTTCATCGGCAATTTTATGCCTCAAAATTTTTTTGCTTTTTAAACCGTTTTTAGTGACCTTTTGACCTTCTTACCATATTTGGAGACCTTGTATCTGTTACGATTTCTACCCACGCCCTATTTTTCTCCTCAGATGTAATCCCATCAATCTTCATATTTTCAATTTCGTGTTTTTGTTCTGCAATTGAAAATATAAAAGTTATTTTTCTTTTGTTAAGTTTGCTTCTTACTTTCGTCTGCCATGATTTGCTAGATAAATGTAGATCTTAAAGTTGTATCTTTATAATGTATAATGACATTACGATCTTCAACCATACAGAGAGAAGATATATTGATGCAAAATTAAATACCTACCTTCGAATATTCAAGTTGGAATTATTTTGCTGTCAATTTTCACAAAATTTTTTTACAAAATAACCCAAAAGCGTCAAAAGTCACTAGGCGTTCGACTTAAAAGGCAACGTTGCCACATTTTAACTGGACTTAGTTAAGTCTTTATGAATTTTTAACGGTGCATTTGAATTAAAAATAATCCTGACTTAATATTTTAAGTCGACTTAACTAAGCCCAACTTAACGTACAATCGGTGCACTCGGGCATTAACAGAATATCATAGGCAGTTTACATAAGCTAGTAATGTCGCAAAATTGAGATGACCTTGATTTTACCCAGAGATATTTGAACACGTGGAGGCCCAATGGTTCATTTATAAAACGCTAGAATAGCCCAACGATTATAGACTAAACAGAATTGCTTATCCCCATAAGCGCAACGTTAGACAAACTCGTAGGCCCCACCACGCTTTTGACGTCAGCGGATACGTACGGCGTAGGTTCATTGCCCCACCTGTGTATTTCCCGGCGTTTGTGTAGTGTGTCATTTGTATATTAACATCGTGCCTAGAGAAGTGTTATCTGACCAAGCATCAATTTGGAAACGACCGTTGGCGCAAAAGGATGCCGGCCGAACTTAACCACTGACGTCAGATCTTGTCTAACAACACGTGGCCGATAAGCAATCCAGTCTATAATCCTTGAGAATAGCCGACCTATTATTGGTCTAAAAAGTGCAATGAATGCGAGAGAGAAAATGCAAGACGGTGGCGGCCATTCTGCTACGCCTGGCAACGCTGCTTCTTCTGATCAGAGCCCATCCAGTGGCAAGCCGCCAAAGAGTGTAGCTTACCTTTTGAAAATACTTACCGATGAAAAGTAACATTTTCCGGACTTAAATGATCCACCCTTTTACAAACCAGGCATACAAGAATGCACCATAATTACACACTTATTGTTCACCCAAGTCGTAATAAATACAAAGATTCATATAGAACACACTAGAGAAAACACAAGTACAAAACGGCGTCTCGGTAACCTCTCGATATCTGTTTCCATTCATAAATCGACCTTGACATAAAACCCGAGTAAAACGCATCAAGCGACGTTGCCGTTGTTGAGAATTATATATCAAGGCACAGTACATTTTCGGTTTTTCCCATATATTAATAACGCAATAAGAATAAGGCAACACAATAGATTACTTTTACCAAGAAGCTGTTATAAATAACATTTCTGTATTAAAATGAATCAGATTCGTTGAAATTGCCAACTTCTTTGAACATCTCTTAGAATTGATAGCTTAGGAAAAAAAAACTTAGAAGTAAATGTAACAGGCCTGGCAAATGTGCCGTTCGGGAAAAAAGATGCACGACAGACGGAACGATCTTGGAACTATCAAGAACGTATTCTGTCTCCCCGGGTTAAAATGTCTCTGGTTATACCTAATCATATCACACACGTGCCATTTTCCGCGCCCAAAAGACTAGAACAGTCTAGACCGAGCTCGGTAAAATAGGCACCGAGAGAATGGCACAAATGACGTCAAATCCGCTAGGGGATTAGCGGCGCTGTGAGCGGCGCCCTACCTAGCTTCGGGAGTCTCCGTCAGCCTTCGTGCTTTCCCAGCCAATGTGCTTTCTCAGGAGTTGGCCTTCGTGTTTTCCCATTCTCAGGTTAAAGTGCAATTGTGGGCGGTACCGCTTTGCGCATGTAATAGTCCTGTCATGTAATAGACCTATTAACCTTTGTAGATGTTTTGTGGTAGGTATAAATTATACCACAAATAGATAGGTAGGTACCTAATTATTAAAATGAAATACAGCCTTCAAAATATAATTTATAAGCAGTATATAGCCGAATTGTACTGTTGATTGTTGGTTTCCTAATTTGTGAGGACTGAAGTGTCTCACTAGACGAGTTTGTAATACCTATCCAACTCTGTAATCGGATTATTAAAAGTTCAAATATTCCGTTTCGTAGTTGGATTTAAAAGGAATAAGGAGGTAGCGGATTGCCTTACGCATTCTTTCGGCCGCAAGGATTTGATATATAGAAAAGATAAACCAGTTTAGAGCAGTGCTCTTTGTTGTGATATCAGGTGACGAATTCAATTTTCACGTCAAATACTATTATCGCAGGGTGACGTCGGAGCGCAGGGCCCCCAGGGACCTAAAGGTGAGCAGGGCGAGCGAGGGGTGAGAGGACCAAGGGGCGAAAGAGGCTCCTTCGACTTTCTCCTGCTGCTGTTGGCTGATGTGAGGCACGATATCGTTCATTTGCAGAACCGGGTGTTTGTCGACGGCGAGAAGTAAGTGAATATTAAATGCAAACAAAAACAGTACAAGTGTACTTATGTATATTTAAGCTCCGTTTAAGTGTTATTTGCCACATAGATATTACTATTAGAGCATAATCATAATTGCTGTTGTACTTATGATTATAAAAAAAACAAAAAGCTCAATCAAAAGAAACACAGATCGGTTTTGTCCGTGATCTATATTCGCACGTTTGTTCGAAATCGAGTGAGGTTCATTTGCGTAAAATATTAATTAGTTGTGGATGTTTATTGTATAATTTAAACTGTCGAATACACAATAGAATTTCTTGCATGTTGTATATGACTGGTATTTCGCCTGGTAACTGAATTTTACGCAAAAGCGCCTCATTCGAGCACATATATATGTACTACATGTTCACTTGAATCTGATTACGGATTATGACAAGTCTTGCAATGGACATGGACACTTGCATTACTCTAAACTGATATATTTTGATTTGTAGGCCACCCAAGTTCGATTTCGAAGGTGCTCTACAGAAGAAACGCGCAAAGCAAAAGCATAGAATTCTGCATCAGCACAAATTGTTGGAGGGATTTGTAAATCCTTCCATAGAAACAAAAATCGTGGAGGAGACCACGACTCAGCAAATATCCACGTCACCAACATTAGAGGACGTGGAAGAATTTCGAGATTTTGAATTTTCGGATGAGAATCTTGAAGAATACGACGACTTTTCTGGGGAAATGACTTACGAAGATTACATGTGAACACCGAACAAAAGTTATATATCGCTGACACTTATACCTAATAATGCTATTAATAAGGTATCTTAGTTGGAGATTTAGCGTCTTGTTATATACCTACTACATCATATGTTTTCCTAATGCTCTCCGTGTTATTTTACTAGTTGTGCAGTATTTTTTATAAAAAAAATTCAGTATCTCTGCGAATCTCAAAGATAGTGCTTTAAATATGTACCTAATAACACAATAACATGTATAAATAGCTATACCTAGGAAAATAAAACACTTTATGATATTAATAATGTGTCTCTCGCCTTATATTTCATAGATTTTCAAAATTTTGTATTTCAAGTATTTCAACCGCATACCTACCTCTGAATTTATCCAAGACTTTTACCATTTAGTTCTTGTGGATAAAAGTCAAATACCTAGTAGGTAAGTATTAAGTGGAAATCTTAGGTGGACAGATCTTCGGAAACGGTGACTCATACCCGCTGTCTTTGTGATCCGCAGCTGAAACCAGCGGCGGCTCGTGGAGTGAAGTAAGTGAAGCGGCAATTATCCCTGATTTTCACTATTTATTGGCATCTAATTATGGATGGTGTCCATCATACTTCTAATGTTTAGACTAATGTTAAGATTACAACGCCACTCGCGGCCGTTTCAGAAGCCTTTTGTGATCCACATAATAGATAGGTTATGTAATAGAATAATTAGGCAATCCAAACCACGTGACCAGTTTAATATGGCGTGGAAGGCAAACATTTGTTTGGTTCCTATACCAATGCGTGTGCTGTAAATATGGCTTCTAAGCTAGGCTGATTTCAATGCATTCTCAATTTAAACATAACTGTTTGCCCTCCGCGCCATATTGTTTAAAAAATTTGACAGGTCGTGGGATTGCCCAATTATTAGCCATAATAGGTAGGTATTAGCCATAATAGGTAGGTATAGGAATATGGCCCAAATATTGCCATAACAATAGTTAGGTTATCTCACCGTGTATTAGGCAATCCAATGACTTTTTGTCACGGTTGTCACGGTTTGTATTGCCTAATAGCATCGAAGGTTTACTTCATTTCTCGTCAGATGGCGTATCGCTTAACTGGATTGGCGAATAACGGCTATTTTTCATGCCAATGCAGAATGGATAATGATAATATATTATCAACAATGGAAATAGGTAGATGAAATGAATAGTATCAGTTACTGTAAATATACTGCCATCTGGCATCATCTACTATTATTACTATTCAATGATATGTCATTATGTCTCTGCTTTATTCTTAGGGAAGAAAAAATATTTCAGAATTCTACATCTGAATTTTTCTGATTTGCGCTATTCATCGTAAGAGGGCACTCAGTAAAATTATTTTAGGTAGGTAACTTGCTGATCACTAAAGGCCGGTATTTCATTGTAGCAGAGATTGTAATTATTTTTACAGATTACATTATACGTGTCATTGATTGAATGATTGACGGCAGAGTAAACATAGGTACAATATCAATAAACAATGGTAATATCCTTAAAGCCTGTGACCTTGTTATATAACAAGGGAAATAACAACGGACAACGGTAACATTATTCGTTGAATTTAGAAAATTCGCAACAGATTCTCAATATTAGTATTTATATATCTGCGGCAAAATCATAGACAATATATTTGGTAAATCCAAGAACCATAAACCAATTAATGGTTGGTTACTGATCCATCTGTCATTGTCACAGAGCTGTCAATTGTCATTAAATTTGACTATTATTGACTTAACAGATAACAAAAATTTTTGAAGTTTGATAATTGTGTTATTAGGAGGTTTGTGTAAATTCAGTACCGATATCACCCGTAATATGTCGGGTTGCACTTGGTCCTGGTAAATTTTATTGATTTTGCTATTTCGCTGATGAAGTGAAGAATAATACTTATATGAGTGAAGTTGCTTCCGAGCCTAACCTCACTTCTCCGTGCTTTATTTATGGACCCAGCAAGTGTTCATTGATTTTATCTTAAAATTTACAAAACATTTAGATGAAGACACAGTGAATCTTACCATGGACCTAGCTTCGACTCATGCGATGGTTTTGGATGTCCTCCAAAGAGCGTCCAGTCAAAATCCAGAGATATTAAAACCAGCTGAGGCCAAACTCAAGGAATGGGAAACGCAACCCGGCTTTTACACTATATTATTTGTAAGTATTTATGTTTTTCTCTGTAGTGGTGATAAAGGTGTTTAATATGTGCAGAATATCATCTCCAATCATTCCCTCGACGTCAATGTGCGTTGGATAGCAGTATTGTATATGAAAAATGGAATCGATAGGTACTGGAGAAAGAATGCGCCAAAGTAAGTACTGAAGGTTGTATAATTGGTGTTTAACAGTGATATGAATTTGTTTTAGTACTATTTCCGAGGAAGAAAAGCAGAGTATCCGCCAGGGACTGTTGTGTAACTTTAGCGAACCAATTAGTCAAATTGCTGTGCAGCGAGCAGTGTTAGTGTCGAAAATAGCAAGAGTAGATTGTCCCAGAGAGTGGCCGGACCTGTTTCCAACATTATTGCAGGCGGTCGAAAATCACGACCCAGTCGTTCAGCATGGGTCATTATTAACAATGCACCATGTTGTCAAAGTTATAGCTTCAAAGAGGCTTGCAGGTAAGCACGCTATTTTATATTTTATAATTTTGGTAGTATATTACACCCATTTTTCTTGCAGGTGACCGGAGATTATTTCAGGAGTTTACAGCTAATATTTACACGTTTATTCTGAATCTATGGAACAATTTCACGGAGGCTTTTGTTAGGGATATTATGCAAAATACTAGTGCGGAAGTGATAACGCCCAATTTGGAGAAAGCGCTATTGAGCTTAAGGGTGTTGAGGAAACTGACTGTCCATGGATTCTATAAGCCGCACGAGAGTCAGGATTGTATGTCATTTATAAGAGTGATCTTTGAGAAGGCGAGAACTGTGCTGCAATGCCGTAAGTAGAGTTTCAAGTAACCGTTTACTCTCATTTATTATCTCCCAATACCCCCGAATACCAAATATACCTCCAGTAAGTTTAATAATAATTTATCTTTCGAGTTTAAATTTGCAACAGTTGCTGATTTAAAAAAGAAAATTTCCAAATTAAAATCTAATGCGACAGGGTGTGTACTGTTCATTAATTATTTGTGATCATATAACGC
Source organism: Tetropium fuscum (assembly GCA_964058915.1). Taxonomy (NCBI): domain Eukaryota; kingdom Metazoa; phylum Arthropoda; class Insecta; order Coleoptera; family Cerambycidae; genus Tetropium; species Tetropium fuscum. The sequence goes on along the minus strand of CAXKVY010000556.1, from coordinate 584,639 downwards.
ATATTATAAATTTTTGTTTAGAGGTTGGCCATTTTCCTAACAAATGGCCAAATTCCTAATAATTCGATAATTAAACATTTACACCAAATTAGTTGGTCTATATTAGTCAACATTAGGTTAGTCTATAATAATAAACCAACCATATCGCGCCGGCGCAATTTTTGAGAACTGTAAATTATAAAGAAAAATGTAAATTATAGAAAAACTGTACATTTACAGTTTTTCTGTAAATTTATAGTTGTTCTATAATTTACAGTTTTTTTGTAAATTATTAAAAAATATGTATTAGAAAAAGTGTGGCAGCTCAGCTCATCCGTAATATTAGTCAACATTAGGTTAGTATATAATAATCAGTGATGTAAAATTACAGTAATTTATTTTTTTGGTAATTTATCACGGTAATTTAGCAATATTTTTTACCGAAATAAATTCTCTGATAATTTTTCTTTTTGGTAAATTACCAGGTACCTAATAGATTTATTTTTTGTAAATAAATAGGTAATTAAACTTTATAAATCAGGTTTTTTTTTGTGATTTTTTAAGAAAATTAACATAATAAATGTGTGTTTACTATATAAAATTCAGGAATTAGTGCTTAATATATTATTGATACTTAAGAAAGATGTTTTATATACAAATATAAAACAAAAAAATAAACAAAATGCGCCTTTATTAATTTAGGACGTAATTTACGGCAATAAAAAAAGGTTAAGTTACCGTAAATTACGGTAAACAATTTCGTAATTTACGGGGTAAATTACGATTTTACATCTCAGATAATAACAAACCAATCATACCGCGGCGGCCCAATTTTTGAAAAATAAATTTACAGAAAAACTAACTTATAAAAAAACTATAAATTATAGAAAACTGTAAATTTACATTTTTTCTATAATTTACAGTTTTTTTTGTAAATTATTGAAAAATATGTATTAGAAAAAGTGTCGCAGCTTCCATAATATTAATCAACAGGTTAGTCTATAATAATAAACCAACCATACTGCGTTGGAGCAATTTTTGCAAACTAAATTTACAGAAAAACTGTAAATTTTCAAAAAAATGCAAATTATAGCAAAACTGTAAATTTACAGTGTTTCTATAATTTATAGTTTTTTTGTAAATTCTTGAAAAATATGTATTAGAAAAAGTGTGGCAGCTCAGCGCTTCGGTACTTTAATATCTAAAAAATTATTGCAGTGAATGGAATGTTCCCTATTGTGAGATTTTAAGATGACATTTGTTTAAGTGTAAATTTTTTGAACTTACCCCTGTTCTTATTTCTTCACATAACTATTAAAAAATAATTTATCGAAAAGTACGGTAAAAGGAGTTAAAAATAGAAAAAGAAGTTATAAAAATATTTAAAAATAGATCGATTTTTGACAGCGCTTTAATTCTAATGGTTTATTTTGTCAAACTTCATCTGTAATTTTGTCATTTTGGTATAAATCTTGGTTGGTACGATGCCGACGTTGTCTACCGACTTCATGTTATATTTCCGATGTCACCCCGACCGATATGTTTTGCTTGAGTTTCCTTGCTTATGAAATTATTATTTGGAATAATTAATTTCAAATTATTTTGTCTTTTTTTTGTATAAACTCATGATTTTATGTTACATTTAAATATGTATTTAAATAATAAAAATTTGTATTAGTTTTTAATTTTTATTATTTTTTTAAAACTTTTTAAAAATGACAATTCATTATTATTATTGTGATTTATGTCCTCCTTTTTTAGGAAAACAAATAAAAGGGAAGGGTATATACCTGCTGGAACTGTGCGAAAAATTCATAGTCCATCTGACGAAGGTCCTTCTTTCCGTATTGGACATACATCCGGTTTCCTTCATCGACTTTATCCAGCCTAGTTTAGAATTCACGGTTTGCTATCTGTTCACGGACGAGGGCATAAATTTTTTATTTGAGAGGTTTGTGATACAGTGCTTCAACCTGATCAAGAACATTCTTTTATGTGCCGAGTATAGAGCTGCTAAGGTGATAGAGATGACGAGGCCTGATACGTTACGAGCGCATCAGATCAAGCAGGCATTTTTCCAGCCCCAGACGGTGTCTGACATCTGCAGAAAACTCGTTGTACACTATTTTATTTTAACTCAAGACGAGTTGGATATGTGGGATACGGATCCGGAGGCTTTTTCCAACGACGAGTGTGGCGATAGTTGGAAATACAGTCTAAGGGTATGTAAAGTTTTTTTCTAGTTGAGATGTAGTTAATTTGGTTGATTTTTAGCCTAGTATGGACACGGTGTTTGTGACTATTTTCCATGAATATAAAGAGAAGTTAATACCTGTTATATTAGAATTAGTGGCAGACACAAACGCGCTGGTCGCTCCCGAGGACATGCAAGGTATTTTAAGGAAGGACGCGGTTTACAATGCTGTTGGGTTGTGTGCGTTTGATTTGTATGAAGAGGTAAGTTACTAACACGTTCACATTTCCGTTATTTTTATTAGTGATTTGATAACTGATTAGAGAAACTCATCACACTTGTGGGGAGGGTCACGTGAAACGCGCGGCCTGCCACTTACAAGGTCGTCTCGGCCTACATAAAAGGAGATAGCACTTTGTGGTAACATTTATTGTATGTGGGGCATTATAGGGGACCTTCTGGTTCCCACGGGGTGGTCCTTGGACGGTATAGCATCGGGACGTCAACAATTTTGCTGAAAAAGGACGAAGGGCCAACGAGTTAGCTAGAATAATCAAAAAAATATCCTTTTTTGTCCTTTTTTGCCATGTTTCTTTTTTTGTTCTTTTCTTTGCTTCTTTTCTTTTTTCTTTTTTCTCTTCTTTTCCTTTATATTTTTTTCTTTTTTTCCTCTTCTTTTCTCTTTTTTCCTTTTTTTTCGTGTTGTTTTTTTTCCTACATTCCTTCTTTTCTTTTTTTTTCTCGTTATGTCTCCACTTTCAGTTTTCGAAACATTTCTGTCTTATTGTGACCATATGAAAGAGATAGAATAAGTTAACGCAAATCTATCATAAAAACCCATTTTCTTCGATTACTGTTTAAACGTCTTTTAGTTATTGTTAGGTTAGCTAGTGAAATTTTACATTACATTTAAAGATTATCAGGTTTCACTATCTGGAGTCCTCATTTTATGTAGAGAAAGCAAATGAATTCCTTTCAGATCGACTTCGACCAGTGGTTCACCAACACGCTTTTGCAAGAGTTGAAAATTAAAGACAACAACTACAGGGTGATTAGGAGAAGAGTGACAGCACTGATCGGGAAATGGACCGGGATACAGTTATCGACTGAGCTTAGGCCAGCGTTATATGAATGTATCGTTAACTTGTTGGGACCTGACGAAGACATGGCTGTGAGACTGACGGCGGTTTCCACGCTACGGTATGCCATAGACGATTTCGACTTTAACGGAGACCAGTTCAAGGATTATATATTTTCCACATTTAACTTGTTGTTTAACCTACTGAAGGAGGCCATTGAGTGTGAAACTAAGGTGAGCTGATTGTTGCCATGAGCTACTTACTGTCGTATAATTTTTGCGCTTTTTGTTATTGACTTAACGGTTTACTTTAATTGCGTGTATTGTGATGATTATTTTATATAACTGAAAAATATGACTTTAGATGCAAGTGCTGAACGTTATGACGCTACTCATGGAGCGCCTAGGCAACACGATCCAGCCGCACTCCGAGTCACTCATTCAGTACCTGCCGCACCTCTGGCAGGAGTCGGAGGAGCACAACATGCTGCGTTGCGCCATTGTTGCTACTTTAGTTCAGCTGGTGAAAGCTCTGGGCGGTGTCAAGCCAGAACTGAACCCCTTCCTCTTGCCTATTATCCAGTTGGGCACCGATACAACGCAGAGCGCTATTGTTTACTTGCTGGAGGACTCTTTGGATCTGTGGTTGACGGTGTTGGAGTATTCCACGACGATGACCAATGAACTATTGCAGCTGTTTAATAATATGCCTACGTTAATGGGTGAGTCTAAAATCTAGTTTTATAATATACTTGGTGTCCCATTTTAATTTATCAGGCTGAATAAAAATTCACGAATGACATTTCTGAGAAAAAAATCGCAGACAAAAGTTTTACAGTTTGAAGGGGGACATTGGATGCCTTGGCTACTTTTGAGCTTGGATGAAGGATTTAAGGTTGATTTTATTTTTGAAATGAAACACCGTATTTAGACCAGGGTTGAAAATTTTTGAAACCAAAAAAATAATAGTAGGATGAAACCCATTGGAAAAGGAAGACAATATAACAAAAATGAAAGGAAAAATAATTTACGGGCAATCTGTGGTCGGGAGATGGAGGGGGTGAGTTTTTAAGGGTAAAAAACGGGTTATCTCGATTTCCGGCAAAACTACAAGTCCTATGGAAAAAAGGTAAATGGCAAAGTTGTAGGTAATAAAAAGATCTACAACTTTTGTGTTTACACTTTTTTCACATAACCTCAAAATTTGTGTGAAAAATTCAAATTATCAAGTTTTTGGTTTTTTATTTTTCTTTTACAAAAAAAAATTTTTTTTAAGAAATTTGGTGAAAACACCTTTTTATGTCCCAAACACACTAACTTTTTTGTTTTAAAATATTTATTTTTCACCTTATTTTGACTTAATATCGAAAAAGCAGGCTAATTTTCAATCAAATTCTCGCGTTAAAATATCTGCTTTTTTAAAAAAGTCGGTAGACTTTTGTTCGTTGAAATCTCTACTTTCTGATGGTGTAAAAAAATACACTACTATGATAAATGTTCTCAGAAAATGCAAAGAAACGAAAAAAACTCGAATCCGAATTTATTTTTTTTAATCATTATGTACAATTTTGAGTTGTTTATTTAAATTTACACTTTAATTACTCGAAAAACTGAAGATTCCATGTTACATTGGTTGTTAAACAAAAAATTTACAAAACCATAAAACATAAAGATTGCAAAAAACATGCGAACATAGTTGTTCTCAATACTAAAGATTTAAAGGGGATTTCATCTAAAAAATGTGCACGGCTGCAATTTTTTTCAGTAAAAAAGTTGATTTATTAAATTCTAATTATACCCGGGTTCCGAAATAGTGTGAAGTGAAGTGAAGTCTGCCTATTTGCAATGGATAACAGAATTTTTTAGTGTACAAATTTGTGTACACTATAGAAATGGTGGGCAGAACTCATTAGTAACTGGGTCTACCGCCCTCATTGTTGAGTTTTAGGCGGTTCTAAATTAAATTAAATTTCACTGGTCAGAGGTAAAGACGCGGGATTTCCTTGGATATATTGATGATTGCGCTGTTTCATGCATGTATGTTTTGGCGCGACAGTGGCGTTTCATTGTGTCTTATGTACGGTTGATTCGCGATAAAAATTAATTATAATATTAAGTTATATGCGAGTGTTTAGTGTTTTTATGCGATGGAAGCGACGAATGCTAGAAGTAGTGGTTCTAAAACCAATAATTCTAATTGTAAGCGATCGAATTTGACAGGAGGAGAACTGAAAATGATCAAAAATGTATACAAAAGAATATTGGAATGGTATTCTGGAATCACTAAAACTGAGGCAGTTGATAGTTGATATATGCGCTTCGTTGACAAAAGTCTGTGAATAGTGTGTTTCGTGCAATTACAGATGAGGAACCCATTGCAAAAAAGAAGAAAATGGAAACTCATGACAGAAAGAAAATTGACGTTGACGAAGATGTCAAATACGCAATTCGCCAGATTATCCATGGTTTCTTTTTTAAAAATGAGATTCTGACACCGAAGATAATGTCACTTGCTATTTCTGATGATCAATCTTTACCCAAGTTATCTCGAAAAGTTCTTTTGAGAACTATGCATGAGATGAATTTTCGTCATATAAGATGAAATCGGAAAAGTCTTCTTATTGAGAAAAACGAAATTGTTTTATGGGGAAGAAAATATTTGGTACTTGTACTTGATAAAGAAAACGTATAGAGTATACATATCACACATTTTTAGAACCATCTAATAACAGTATTTTTCTTAAGATAAAAAACCATCACAAGTACACTTAAAAACAATGTTAATAACTTGGATATTTTATTTCATTTTTTTTATTCTGCCCCCTCTAAAATGATACGCCTATGGAATTTCGTTCCCTTCGCCCCTCATCTCCCTGAGCCGTCCACATGCCGGTGATGAATCACTCCACACTATTTCGGATCCAGGGTATAGGTACATTTATGTCATAGAAAATCTCATAATATATAAATATACATGTAAATCGTACTATTGAATTTAGATACTTTATACTGATTACGTTATTCATTATAATATTTATACCTTAATTACATTAATCTTGTTATTTATAAATACCTTATCTTGAATTCTAATCACTTATCCATTAGTTTTGTCTCTTTGATGGCATTTCTTCATTGTTAGATTCGACAAATCTTCCCGATTCTAGTAAATCTTCGAAATCTTCAAGACTATCACCGTCTCCAATATTATTTCCAGTCTGCATTGGTTTTTCATCCACAATTTCATCTGAATCATTAACTTCCTCCTAGGTTTTTTCTTCCACATTGGAGCATTTTTCAGAACCATGACAATTTGAGCATAAATTTGTGCATTTTAAACCATGGTTTCAGCAGCCACGTTTTAAACTGTTACATCTAGTTTCATAGCTGCAGCAAATAGTTTTGTGCAAAATTTCCGGAATTAATCCCTTTTCTGTAAATTTGGACATAATGCCACGTTGATGTTGCTTCCAGCCTCAATCTGTTGCTGTTAGTTCGTACCCAGCCAAGTTTGAAGCTGATAATATGCCCTGTAACAATGTTGTTCTGCTGCGCCTTCTGTGGGTGGGATATTTGCCAATATGAAAGATGATTTAATTTTTTGCTAATTGATATTTTCGAAATCTTAATTGATTCAGTGTTATATTATCATTTTTACATTTATAAATAGATTTGATTAATTGTAATCCATTTTTTTCGATATCTTCTTTGTTTGCATCATTTTTATAAAAAATATTTACCAAATTTGACAAATTTTGAACGTCTAATAATGAATTTACGATACTTTTCTTTCCTTTTCCGGCAAATCCAAATGTTCTATCGCAACCAGAAAAGCAATGCAGAAATGCAACGATATTTTTGAAGGATTCATAATCGAAACTATTAAGACGTGAAAAATAAATCAAATAATCAGACATTTATTTTCTCAAGCCAGCTTCTGTAAAAAAATTTCGTGTTCGAGTTTGTTTCGTTTTACCATAGTTTTTTTTTTAATAGAAAACGCCCTATGGACGTTGAACATTGTAACTAGATTAAATCTATCTAACAATTTTTTCCTAATAACTAGACTTAGCTATTCAGTAGCTAAGTATCCAGTGACACACTCCACATAACACTAATCACTTGGTATATGTGATAGACATATCATGCTTAGAATTCTAGGCACTTTCACTGTCACTTTACCATAGTAATGTATATTTTTTACACCATCAGAAAGTAGAGATTTCAACGAACAAAAAGCCCACCGGCCTTTTTAAAAAAGCAGATATTTTGACGCGAGAAATTTAGATTGAAAATTAGGGCGCATTTTCGAAGTCAAAATAAGGCGAAAAAATAAATATATTAATATATATAAAAAAAGTAAGTTTTCACCAAATTTCTTTAAAAAAAAATTTTTTTTGTAAAAGAAATGAAAAACCAAAAACTTGGTTATTTTAATTTTTCACATAAAGTTTGAGGTTATCTGAAAAAAGTGTAAATATAAAAGTTGTAGATCTTTTTATTACCTACAATTTTTTGCCATTTAACTTTTTTCCATAGGAGTTGTAGTTTTGCCGGAAATCGAGATAAACCGTTTTTTCACGTCACCCCTTCCACTTCCCGACCTCAAATCGCCCATAAATTATTTTTCTTTTCATTTTTGTTATATTCTCTTCCTTTTCCAATGGGTTTTCAGCCTACTATTATTTTTTTTTACTTTTTACCATTTTCAAAGGCTTCAGCCGTGGTCTAATAGAGGGTCAGAAGAAAACACAAGTCACTAGGAGAAATCAACATAATTGGACATTATTAGATATCGACGTATTCGGAATGGTTCTTACTAGTGAGTGAGATAATTTTCAATGCTCATGAGAATAGATGAAAAATTTAAATAAATGCCAAAGTACCTTAATTTTATCCATACTTTTAGCATGTCAATATGTCGCATTTACGACGGAACTAGGGCAGGAACAATAACTAAAACTATTTCACTCACTACCCGAACATCTAGGATCAATTGTACTTGACTTTCAGATTAATATTTATTATTAATTCTTCACCGTCTGCGTTCAAGTAAAATACAATATAGACATCGCAGCTTTCATTTTGGTTAAAAAACACAACCCGGCTAAAAAATGGTCAAATAAAAAACTTCACGTCGTTTTTGTTAAATTAACTGCATTCTACTTTTAGAGTACTCTACGGAAAACCTGCGCCAGTGCCTGGTGATATGCCTAGTCCACGTGCTTTTGGCTCCCGAATTAGTGATGCGGACTCATGGCGCGTCTATTATCCGAGTTTGTGATGGAATGATGTCCGATTTGAAAAACGAGGGTGTCATCCTACTGATGCGCCTCGTGGAAACCTACATTCGGGCCGTGCCACTATTAGGAACAGAAACTTCAATGCCCATCTTGCCTAGAATATTCCAGTAAGTAATTCCAGTAATCCATGCGCTCTGTAAATTGTTATCGTGATATTTTTTTTTAGGAAAATATATCACGGTGATGAGTACCCGTTGGTGATGTCGATGTATCTGAGTATTTTATCGAGGGTGTTATTGTCCTCGCACGATGTGTTTACTAGGGTTTTGAACAATTTAGCACAGGGTAATAATCTGTCCGACGAGGCGACGCTTAGTAAGATAATGGATGTGTGGCTGGACAAGATGCGAAACGTTTCTCAGCTTGATCAACGTAAACTCTTAGGTATGCATTTGGTAATCAAATTTCACATTGTTGAAAGTACGTTAATACATTTATAATAATAGCAAAACACCTAAAACTATAAAATTGCTGAATAATTTTTTTCACGGACGTTTACTGCTTATAACAGCTCTTTGTGTGTCGCTGAATTGTTAAAATGTCTGTTTTATTTAGTGCAAGATATTCAAAGTTGACGGTACATCAACCAGACTTATGTGTGATTTGAGCGGTCATTGACATAAATGATGCAAATTTTGTCTAGTATATTTACCGACGCATTGAATGGATTACGCGACAACTTATTTTCTGTTAATTTCATATTTTTTTCGCATAATTCACATAAATAAAAAAATTGAAAATAAATAAATAAAATCAATTTAAAAATAATAAATAAATAAAAAAAAAGTAAAAAAAGAAAAAAATAATATATCATTAGCAGTATAGACCAGGGTCGATAATTTTTGAAACCAAATAAAAATAATAGTAGGATGAAACACATTGGAAAAGGAAGAGAATGAAAGAAACAAAAATGAAAGGAAAAAAATTATTTACGGCCGATCGGAGGTCGGGAAGTGGATGGGGTGAGATTTTAAGGGTAAAAAACGGTTTATCTCGATTTCCGGGAAAACTACAAGGCCTATGGAAAAAAGTTAAATTGTAGGTTAAATTGTAGGCAAAGTTGTAGGTAATAAAAAGATCTACAACTTTTATATTTACACTTTTTTCACATATCCTCAAAATTTATGTGAAAAATTCAAAGATCCAAGTTTTTGGTTTTTTATTTTTCTTTTACAAAAAATTTTTTGTTGGTGAAAACTTTATGTCCCAAATATTTTTTTTTATTTAAAATATTTAGTTTTTCAAAAAAAATAAAAAAATGCAGCAGCCACATTTTTTAGATGAAATTCCCTTTAAATCCTATCTTTAATATTTAGAACAACTATGTTCACATTATTTAGAACAACGCAATTATTTAGAACGACGCAAAGTTTTTTGAGTAATTAAAGCGTAAATTTTAATAAACAGCTCAAAATTGTACATAATGATTAAAAAAAATTTCGGATCCGAGTTTTTTTCGTTTCTTTGCATTTTCTGAGAACATTTACCCAATGTATATTTCTTTTACACCGTCAGAAAGTAGAGATTTCAACGAACAAAAAGCCCACCGAGACTTTTTTAAAAAAGCAGATATTTGACGCGAGAATTTTCGATTGAAAATTAGGGTAATTTTTCGATATTAAGTCAAAATAAAGTGAGAAAATAAATATTTTAAATCAAAAAAATTACAGTGTGTTTGGGCCATAAAAAGGTAAGTTTTCACCAAATTTCTCCAAAAAACATATTTTTTTGTAAAAGAAAAATAAAAAACCGAAAACTTGATTTGAATTTTGCACATAAATTTTGAGGTTATGTGAAAAAAGTGTAAATACAAAAGTTGTAGATCTTTTTATTACCTACAACTTTGTTATTTAACTTTTTTCCATAGGACTTGTAGTTTTGCCGGAAATCGCGATAAACCGTTTTTTTACCTTTAAAAACTCACCCCCTTCCACTTCCCGACCTCAGATCGCCCGTAAATTCTTTTTCCTTTCATTTTTGTTAAATTCTCATCCTTTTCCAATGGGTTTCATCCTACTATTATTTTTTTTTCACTTTTTACCATTTTCAAAGGCTTCAGCCCTGGTCTAGTAGTAACGCCAACAATAGAAAAAGGCAGGATATTATTGGTTGCTAGTTTATCTGCCAAGGCTTATTTGCCCTCCTAGAGGAACATCCAAAGCTGAAGTTGCCACGGTCAAAAATTGACCGAACCTTTATTTGACATAGACCAGGCAATGACTCAATTGATGGTCAGTTTTATGCGTCTTGTTGCCCCCTTTTCAGTGTCTGAGTAAATTAAAATTTCTAGGATTAGCATTAACGAATCTAGTCACGACGCAGAGTATGCCGGTTTTGGAAAGATTTGACCTGATAATGCTCAACATTCTGGAATCGTTAAACGACATTACAAAATCTGACGACAATGGGGCCTTAACCGACTCGTTGGTTTTAACTGAGGGGCAGAGCCCTAGTCATTTTGACGAAGACTCTGAGGGCTACTACGAGACAGATCATGATCAGCGAAAGAAGAAACTTATACTGTCTGACCCTGTACATACAATAGTGCTGAAGGATTACCTCCAATCACAGGTAAGAAGAGCCATATAATCGCTCATAACCTCAAATGTAGGTAAATTCGTTATTTCATAGCAATCAAACTCTGTTTTTCTTTCAAAATTAGTAGTATGTGTGTCTTTAATAATTTTTTTGACTGTCTTACAAGTTACGAGGGGTGATCAAAAAGTTCCAGGACTAATGCTTAAAAACTTTATTAAAAAATATTATAAATAATTCAACATTGCCCCCATTCAAAGTACTACCTTTGGCAACGTATACACTTCTCCCACCATCGTTTCCAGTGCTGGAAGGACCCTGAGAACTGTTCTTGTGGCATGCTATTTAGCTCTTCCAACGTTCTTTCATGTTTGCAATTAATTCAAACCTCTGCTCTTCCAAAGGTTTTTGAAGTTTGGGAAACAAGAAAAAGTCCATGGGGGCTAGGCCTAGTGAGTAGGTCTGGTGAGTAAGGGATGACAGTCATCCCATATTTTGTGTAGAAATCGTGATTAAGCAACGCAGAATGGAACCAATTTCCCATTTCAAAAAGTTTTTACCCTTGGCAACATATACACTTCTCCTGTCGTTTTTAGTGCTGGAAGGACCTGGAAACTGTTCTTGTGGAATGCTATTCTTCCAGCGTTCTTTAATGTTTTCAATCGAGTCAAACCTCTGCTCTTTCAGAGGTTTTTGAAGTGTGGAAACAAGAAAAAGTCCCTGGAGCAGGTCTAGTGAGTAGGTCTGGTGAGTAAGGGATCACAGTCATGCCGTTTTTTGTGCAGAGAAATCGCGAATGAGCTACGTAGAAAGGAATCAATTCCCCGGTTCAAAAAGTTTTTACCCTTGGCAATGTATACACTTCTCTCAACGTCGTTTCTAGTGCTGGAAGGACCTGGAAACTGTTCTTGTGGAATGCTATTTAGCTCTTCCAGCATTCTTTAATGTTTTCAATCAAGTCAAACCTCTGCTCTTTTAAGGGGTTTTTAAGTTTGGGAAACAAGAAAAAGTCCGCTGGGGCTAGGTCTAGTGAGTAGGTCTGGTGAATAAGGGATGACAGTCATGCCGTTTTTTGTGCAGAAATCGCGAATGAGAATGCAACCAGTTCCCCAGTTCAAAAAGTTCTTATCACACATAACAGTCTCACATAACTGCACTATTCTGTGAAGTTACCAAGCAATTAAAAAAGTCCTTGAACTTAATGATCAATCCTCGTATTTGCACAATTGACAATATGCTGACCTATTATGGTCTCAATTATTAACAATGCCATTGTCTATTGTATCCTTTAATTGTTTTTAGATGTTCGAATTGAGGAATCAAATAGGACTGCAACAGTACCATCAGCTGTTACAGTCTGTCGATGCGGATACCTTATCACAGCTAAAGGATTACATAACGTTTTAAATTCGAGAAGATCGGCACATTCTTGTGTTTTAATTTCAGTTTCTCATTCATAACTTATGCCCTTTTACAAGTGTGCTCTGTTCATGCATTTCTACAAGTGTGCTCTGTATAGGCAAATTATAATCCAATTTTATCATCTAAAATTACTTGTACAGGGTGTCCACGTATTTAAAAACAAAAAGCAGTTTGGAATATATTCATTTATTTCTTACTTGGTATGAAACGTTTCTTCTCTAGTTTAATTTATTGATTCAATTTAAAGATTAATTGTATTAACAAAATGTTTCACACGTTTAATTTTCTAAAATTACGACTTGTGTGTTTGAAGTTTAAAAAATATCTTATGAGCAAAGTGCCTGTATAATCAGTACTGCCGTATGTTTTGGAACATATGTATATATATATATATATATATAATTTCTGGGATTCTTTAAATGCTCTTTACCCTTCACTCACCTTCAATGCTTAAAACAATTGTTTTTCAATTTAAATTGGGTCGGTCATGTTGTTGCCCCCCCCCCCCCCCCAACAGCATCAATCCATATATATGTCACAATATGCACATATTTTTACAATTTTGCACATCCTATCCCGAATTTTGCACACCTTGCCCTGGAACTGGAAAGGGGAAACGTATGGGGGGTGCAAAATTGGGGATGCAGTTGCCCCCTTTTCCGCGAAACTAAATAATTTTACAGCTGTTATAAACGTTTCAGTTTGCGCATTTTTGCACACCCATTTCTCTTGCACACCCACTCTTGAAAAATTACCTTCAGCCCCTCCCACGCCCTAGGTAGAAATCATTTTCTTTGCACGGTTTTGCACACCCATTTCCAAATTTTGCATAGCGTCACATTTTAGCCCTCACAGCCTCCTGAAAGATTACCGTCAACCCTCCACGTCCAAGATAATAACTATTAAATAGTCAAATCGATGTCTTAAGATTCCATCTGCCGGTAACCGGAAATGCCCTGTAGTCTAGCGTATTTTTTCCTATTTATTTTCCTATAATTGTACTAGATTTTTGAAATGGGTACTGCAGTACCTACTTAAAAAAAGTTGATTGCTACTACTAAACCTAGTGCAATTGTACCCTGGCCATCGTCTACTCGATCACAAAATTACAATTATTTTGCTTTGTATGTTCTATTCTTACAATTTTGCACAACTTTGGACATTGCTAAAGTACCACAATTAGAATCTAGTTTGGAATGCAAAATTGAGGATTATAAAAATTTGCTAGTAATCTAGGGACTAAACAACTAAAGTAATGCACATCAGCTGTCAGTCACTTACACAAATTTTATGTGGAATTCTGCATTGTGCATTGCAACTAAACACCGTCCAGTGCAACTAAAGACCGTGCATTGCAACTAAAGAACTAGGGATTTTAATTTAATTTGGCACTAATATCTTCGACACAAAATGGATTCTATTTGCGGTATTTTAGTAATCTAGGGTGCAAATTGTAAATATAGAATATAAAATGGCAGGAAAATAATTTTGTGATTCGAGAAGATGTTCAGGGTAGAAATGAATTTTTTTTTTAGTATGAACACAGCTACACCACAAGGCATTGCCGGTTGCCGACAGGCGGTATCTTATACACCGAATTTGACTATTTAATGGTTGTTATCCTGAAGGTAATGTTTCAAGTGGCTGTGGGGGTTAATCTGAGGCTGTGTAAATTTTGGAAATGGGTCTGCAAAATTTAACTATAATGTTGGCTAGAAAATGGTTTTTACCTAGGCATGGGATGGGCTGAATGGGAGGGGCTAATCTGACGCTGTGCTAAATTTGGAAATAGCTGTGCAAAATTGTGTAAAATGAAACAATTATAACAGCCGTAAAGTTATTTATATTCGCGCAAAAGGGGGGCAACTGTCAATTTTGCACACCTCCTACATTTTGCATTTCCAGTTCTCATGGCAAGGTGTGCAAAATTGTGATGTACATATCGTATTGGTTATTGCAGCTGGGGGGGGGAGGTCAATTTGACCGACCCATTTAGATTACATCAGGTAACTTCATCAATTCTGCTTTACTTTACTTGAACAGAGTGCATTTGTGGTTAAGGATGTGCCGTAATTGCTAATAGTAAGTAAATTTATGTACAGTTTTGTAGAGTTGCTATAGTGATACAGATAATGCTGTATAATATTTCATTGTCATACCACATCTTTAATTATTCCGAGAGTTTTCTAGTTTGTTTTCGATCATGTAAATAATGTTTTTGTCACATTATGAAAACGACATTTCGTCTACGTAGTTGTAGTTTATATTATAAAGAAATATAATTTTAATAACTCTTATATCCCCTCTAAAATACCGACTGTGTCTATTTTTGTATAAGTTGCAATTTTACGAGGTATTCTCTGTGTTTTTTACTATTTTATTATTACTATTATTAAATTTATGTTGATGTAAATTTCATAACTCTTGTATTTATTGTGTTAAATATATAAAGGCTGTTACAAGAACTGTGTGGATTTTTGCCATACAAACACGTCACAAGATTTATTTACACTGATCTTGATGGATAATAGTACCGTTTCTAAAATTACCCACCTAATATTTCCCCATACCTTGACGTTACTTAGTAAAACGCATTTAATTATTTTGAGTTAAACATTATCTTTTACTTTTTAATTCGGTTTCCCTTTAAAGCAAGATTTTTTGGTTTTTTAAACTATAATTTATTTTTTACTTTTTAGTTCGGTTGGCTATAAAAGCGTGCTTTTTTAGTTCTTTGTACTTTTTAGTGCGGTTTCTCTTTAAAGCGTGTTTTTTTAAACTATAATTTTTTTCAGTAAGAAATATGTTGATTAGTTTTACTTTCTGCCATGAAAAAGATTAATTTTTGTCCTGTTTGGTCCGAGATTTAATTAATGTATAACTTTCAGTAAATTCTATATTGTGGCGAATGCGCCTACGCGATACATTTTTTATATCCTCGTTTTTGATTATCCTTAATTTTGATGGTTTTAAACTATATTTTGTTTACTAAAAAATATATTGATTAGTTTTACTTTCTGCTATGAAAAAGATTAATTTTTGTCCTGTTTGGTCCGAGATTTAATTAATGTATAACTTTCAGTAAATTCTATATTGTGGCGAGTGCGCCAACGTGAGACATTTTTTTATATCCTCGTTTTTGATGATTTTAAACTATAATTTTTTCAATAAAAAATATATTGATTAGTTTTAATTTCTGCTATTAAAAAGATTAATTTTTGTGCTGTTTGGTCCGAGATTTATTGAATGTATAACTTTCAGTAAATTCCATATTGTGGCGAATGCGCCAATGTGAGACATTTTTTATATCCTCGTTTTTGATTATCCTTAATTTTGGTTTTAAACTATATTTTTTTTACTAAAAAATATATTGATTAGTTTTACTTTCTGCTATGAAAAAGATTAATTTTTGTCCTGTTTGGTCCGAGATTTAATTAATGTATAACTTTCAGTAAATTCTATATTGTGGCGAATGCGCCAACATGAGACATTTTTTTATATCCTCGTTTTTGATGATTTTAAACTAATTTTTTCAATAAAAAATATATTGATTAGTTTTAATTTCTGCTATTAAAAAGATTAATTTTTGCGCTGTTTGGTCCGAGATGTATAACTTTCAGTAAATTCCATATTGTGGCGAATGCGCCAATGTGAGACATTTTTTATATCCTCGTTTTTGATTATCCTTAATTTTGATGGTTTTAAACTATATTTTTTTTACTAAAAAATATATTGATTAGTTTTACTTTCTGCTATGAAAAAGATTAAATTTTGTCCTGTCTGGTCCCAGATGTAATTAATGAATGTAATCTTTCAGTAAATTCTATATTGTGGCGAATGCGCCAATGTGAGAATTTTTTTTATATCCTGGTTTTTGATGATCCTTTTTGAAAGGACATTTGGACAAAGTTGTCAAATTATTGTATTGTCATCGGTCTTTGATAAGTGTGCAAAGTTTTAGTTTAATCTGACGTTTTGAAGTGGGTGAAAATCTCGTTCAAAGATTCTGATACACACAGGTGAAGCTAATATAATCGTGTTAAAAAAAAAGAAAAAAACGTGTATGGATTTGTATAATATTCAATAGTCATTATAATGGCAATAAAATAAAGGATTTCTAAGAACACTAATTTTTGAATTATGTCCTCCAAGAATTGACAAATTTGCCACTGTGTGACACGTATGTCCCTCATTGTAACCTTTTTAATGGCTTTTACTATATACATTAAGGTCTTTCATCCAAGCCTAGGTCGACGGGTTGTGTCCAAAGTCTAAATCAAAAGTGTAAACAGTACATACATTGTTTATTGTAATGTTTCACTTTTGGTCCAAACACACAAGTATCTTGAAAATTTCTAATATTAATGCCCCATATCGATCATGTTAGTTTTCTTATATAAGCGATGATTCACATGCCGCAATATAAAATATTGAGGCTGTCCAGATACTTTTGGACTGCGTACGCAATGACACATGTTCAGGATTTTAGAACTTTTTTATTCTCGTGATTCAGCAGGCTGGAACTTTGGTTTTGCTATAAAAATTGGAAATAGACCCGGAATAAAACAAGTAATAAATTTGATATTCTGTTAGTTTATCTGCACAGCTTTATTTCGTTAGATATATTTACATAATGCTACTTTATGTTTTATAATTTAACAATTATTACATGTACATACTTGACAGGACAAAAATACAATTCACAGGTTCGGTAAAATAACACAAATCAATAATATTAATAAAAAAAAACATTTCGAGGTACGGTTGTAAAAAAATATTTTATTGAAATGTAAAAAAATACTTATAAAAATAAATACTTTTAAATAAAAAAAATACACTTTAAGTAGATTGAATAAATAGGTATAAAATGAGTATTTACAAAATTTAAATCTACGCTCAACTTTATCTGCTAATATAGATACATGTTCCACATTTCAATAAAATTCGATTTTATTTCTCATTCTTATATCTACACAGATTCAGTACTTTTGAAGGTAACCATTAAAATATTAATACTAGGGCCCAGTTGCTGCGCAATTATGGTGAGTATTTTGCATGCACTGTGTCCCGCTCGAGATACGTATTCAAGATTTGGCATGTCAGTTAGCAAATAGAAGCTCCAATTTCAAATGCCACCCCAAAACACAACTCCATACAATATACCGGCAACCAAACAGACGGATAGATTTGACTAATTTCGGTGATAAGTAGTGTGTGTAGGAGAGTTCTGCCACCCCCCTCCCCATGTTATACCTTCCCGAACAATCTTGACTCATAAACTTGACCATACATTTGGATTTGCAAGTGAATCTGTAGATCTAATTCTTTCTAGAACAAATTTACACATTATTTTTTTAACTACAATTTTGTTCTTTGACTTGTGTATGTTCGATTTGTTCAGAAATTCGTCTACATATTTGTTTGTCCGTTTGTTTAAAAATTATTTGTACAAGTAGGTACCTTTAAAGAGACTAAAACTAATCATAGATAAAAAATACCTAATTCTTTGAAGATCTAAAGAAGGTGTTATGAGGAAACATAAGAGGTATATACAGAGGACAGTAATAAGGGTCACAAGTCATTTGTAGATGACTAGCTTTTAAATAAGAGTAAAAAGACAACAGAAGCAGAAGGAAAATTCAGTAGCTATGAATAGGAAGTCATAGCAATAATAGAATCATTGAAAAAATGTTGCACCTCTTCTGGGTAAACGATTTAAGACTTGATATTTACAAGCAATGAGGAAACATAAAGAGGTACATACAGATGCCAGTAATAAGGATCAAAAGTCATTTGTAGATGACTAGCTTAATAAGAATAAACAGACAACAGAAGCAGAAGGAAAATACAGTAGCTATGAATTGGAAGTCATAGCAATAATAGAATCATTGAAGAAATTTCTCACCTCTTCTGGGTAAACGATTTAAGGCTTGATATTTACAAGCAATGAGGAAACATAAAGAGGTACATACAGATGCCAGTAATAAGGATCAAAAGTCATTTGTAGATGACTAGCTTTTAAATAAGAATAAAAAGACAACAGAAGCAGAAGGATAATTCAGTAGCTATGAATCAGAAACTAGCAATAATAGAATCATTGAAGACATTTCGCACCTCTCTTCTGGGTAAACGATTTAAGACAACTCAGCTTTGGAGAACTTGACTTTTGTTAGAAGATTTTGATTACGTGACAATGACCAAGTTCTAGAATGTAATATGTCGATTCCTTAAGGTACCCTGTATGATAATTAATCGTCTGGTTGCACATATTAAATATATTCAAAATGTAGATGATGAAGTTAAAGAAATTTGCCTGTCAACACTCACAGTAAGATTTATTAAATCGCTTTTAGCCAAATGTGCATATAAGATATAAATACCAACATCTGTATTTATATTTATATTTTTATATAACTTAATAAGATTCAAATTCGTCTATCTGTAGATATTTGTATACTCTGGAACTTTTGGCAATGGAAATTTTTTTCCATAAATTTTCAATAGAATGGAGATAACACCAACTAAAAATAGTTCAACCTTTCAATTTTTTCTGTATCGATAATATTCATTTAAATTTGGCCTAGCGTCAACAGGAACCAAGTTGTCGCACTTTTTCAAGATATATATATATATATATATATATATATATATATATATATATATATATATATATATATATATATATATATATATATATATATATATATATATATATATATATATATATATATATATATATATATATATATATATATATATATATATATATATATATATGTTAGACCTTTGCTGCGTAGATCTAGATTGAAAGAAACATACACAATTTTGCAAAACAATCGACCCTAAAGCAGATGTTAACCTTATACCGAGAAATGTAGAAGAATATTGTATGGTGTTGCTCAAATAAGGTATGAAGCTGCAAATGCGGAATGAGCCTGACTAAGCCGGGTTTTGGATTATATTTTGGGCTATGGCCTTTCAGCTGCTTTTTGGCAATAATGAAGCATTTCGTGATTACCAACATCGTTGTATCAAATAAAAGTTTATTCTCACAGTGCAGTCTAAGTACAAGTACAGCTAGCAGCGCATGGACGTCTGCAAAGAATGCCCAGCTGCCTTACCACTTAAGTACAATACTAGAAGAATACTCATGTCATGTTAAGGGTTCCGCCACGATAACCTAAGAGGAGTGTTAGTCTGGTGTATGCTGTGAAAGACTCTTAATATTAGAGTTAGTAACGAATATTTTTACTCCTGCAGTATAAAAAAATCATTAAAAGCTTAGTAGAGTACATTTTGTCAGATTATCTAGTAAATTAAGTCTTATTAAGTATTTTATCAAGTCGTCACAGTTCATCGTCGATTCCTAGCTACATTTAGACTAGAAAAGAAAAAGTACATATCCTCGTAAACCATAATACTTCCGTAAAAAAACTCACAAATATTCTCGCAAAAGAACACACAATGGAATGTCTGAATAATTCACTTAGTTTGCAATAATAAAAGGGGTGTAAAAAATCCGAATCGGTACACTCAACACTTAAAACTTAAAAGTCACTGAAGATCTCCTTTGGTATTAACAATAAATTAAGTAGAGTTCATCGCTTCTCATTGTTTTTTCTCTTGTGTTTGCTTTTGTTGCGCTTCTTCTTGTTCGGCATCACTACGCAGCTGCAACCACTCCGCACACTGATGTAGTCCAGGGTGTACGTCGCCCCCCCCGACCCCTGTGCCGGAAACCTGGGAAGGTTCTTGCTCCGATGGCCCTCGGTGTCCTTCACCAAGGCGTACGTGTAGCTGTGCTGCTGCACGCAAATCGACTGGTTGTGCAGCTTTTTGTCCATGAATCGACACGGCTGGTTCAGGATGTCCTTATGGCACGACAGCTCATAGAATCTGCAAGAGAAAAAGACGTTCAGAACAAGACAATACTACAAGGCCACTTTAACAAGCCTTAATGTAATACGGATGATATCATTACCTTTGTCGGTAGTTGTGCTCCTGGGATCTGTAGAGCTCCACGTATATGCCGTCCTGGTTCTTGCCGCCCTCCGGCTCGACCATTTCTAAGACGGTGGGGCAGCAGCTGATCGCTGTCCTATTTCTATTGGATTCCATCCTGAGGAGTGCTTGGTTGTCGCGGGGACCGCGATACATCCCTGCGGAGGTTAAGGGAATGTTGTGGTCGTAATAATAAGCGTCGTATCTGAAATTAACAACTAATTAAGTAAATAGTGAAGAAAATTATTAATCAGCCTACAGTGATACCAAGAAGGTGCGAACACGATAGGGCATATGACCAAATAATGAGCCAAGCGGTGTTGTCTTCCCATACCCGGTCGCGTATTTTGAAAACTGTCCTCATTTGGTCTCACACAGTGCAGAAATCGGGACTCATTAATCGACTCAACAAGTAGATTAAAAACGTACTTAGATCGACAACTCGAGGAGACGTATTGGATACGCTTTCCTTGCGAGATTTGAAACAAATGCATAAATAAATCCGTTGCGATTTCGGCCCCGCTATTTTTGCGTTTCTGAAATAAACTACAACCAAAGGTTTTTTCTTATCAATAATATATATTAATTTATTATTATAAAGTTATTTTATTAAACTATGTTTTTTATGTATTTGCTTTATTTAATAAAACAAATACCAAGACAGAAAATAAATACATTTTGGAGTTATAACTACTTGTTAAGTTTTATTAAAGAAAAAAAATACGTACAAATTATTACAAAATAAAAAAATAACGTCCAAAACAGTAAAATACATAAAATAAAATTTGTTGCTAAAATTACCAACTTTTAAAATTAAACATAACTGGTCTTGTACTAGATATGTTTGTACTCTCTGTTTGTCTCCTCGTCTCCTCGAGTTGACGATCTAAGTACGTTTTTCATCTATATTTTGAGTCGATTAATATTAATGCGTCCCGATTTCGGCACTGTGTGGGAGACCAAATGAGGACGGTTTTCAAAATATGCTACCCGGTCGTTCGAGAATATTTGAACGCTAGAAATACAAGGCGGTAGCCAGTTTACTCAGACATAATGAGACATAGTGGCGCGATGCAACTTAAGCGCTACCTAGACTAAACTGGATTGCTGATATTTTTCATATTCTCACCTCTGATTGTGTATAAAAGGTGTTCCTCAAGTTTGCATTTTTAACATCAAAATGGATTTTTTTTAAATTTACTCTTGAAGTACTATTTTGTGTAACAAGCAGATTTCTGCGGAACGAGGGCTAACGAGTTTCGCAAAAGTATGCGTGTTACACAAAATAGTGTTTCCCGACGTTGTTTCATACCAAATTTTTTCGAATTTTAACCAATTTCATATTTTATGAGAAGAAAACTTAATTTTATACGTTTAAAAACAATCCAGTTGGTTATAACGTCGTGACAGCTTGTCACTGTCAGTTTTCATAATTGTCTAAATAACCTACTGTGAAATGAACTTTACAAAACCAGTTGCGTAAAATTTTACTTTTCGTAACTGGTTGTGAAAAGTAAGACGTTTCCTAAGACGTCAAAGGGGTTTGAAGAGTGTCACTTTAAATGTCAAAATTAGAAAAAAATATTTTTTTAACAAAAATTTGAAAACCAAAAATAGCAAATCGTCAAAAATGGGCTGAATTTGTTTTATTGCTTTATGTGTTTTATAAAAAAAAATCTCGCAGTATTCTTTTATTTTTTAGAGCACGATTTCTATCGAAAAAAAATTTCAAATGTGCGGAAATAAAGCGCATGCCTATTATACGTGACGTATCCTTTCTTAGTGACGCCACAGAGCCTACGGCCTTGAACATGACACACCGGTGTATTTATTAGTAGTACTACATTCCAAAGTAGGTTCCCTGCTTTTTGACGACGTTGAAATTGACTGTGATCTCTCTCTGCTGATAAATAATCTAAATTTGACATGTAAAACTCGTCCACCATGCTAAAATAAACTTTCGGCAGATTTTCTGCACTTCCTTTAGAAAATCCTAGCTCCATTTTCTTACAATAATGTACAGAAACAAAACACAACTACGGCTGTGCGCATGGGCTATTTAGGCGTTCTGCCAAATAATGCTATCAACTTAATTCCAGGCTGAATGACGTAACTCAGCTTCAAGGTCAAATGAGTGTTCAAATTGCTATAATAAATATTTATTTTTTTATTAAACACTGATATTTATAATCGAAACAAAGTTGCACGAGGTGAATATCAGTTAGCTTTCAAATAAACATATTTATTTTGAGATTTAAGAACCTATTTTTCTATATAATTTGAAAATATATACAATTCATAAATGACGGATCCAATTTATAATAGTCAGATAGTTGATCCAAATTCGGTATTGTGGGTTTTTGGGTCATCCATTAAAACTCTTTTTGTTAAAATCTGAAATTTCAAAATGGCCAATGCAAAATCTGCATTTAGCATATTTAAGGACGGTTTTACCTGGGGTCTTTTAAGGCTGACACTATTTTAAAATGACTTGTTCGAATTAGTGGTTTATATTGGTTTAAGTGGTTAAAATTAATTAAAAAACAGTCAACGAATCCACAGCCAGGGGACAAGCTTATCAGTGTTTATGTAAACATGCTACTGCTACCATTAATTTGTAAATTCTGCCAAACCCCCACTTCCTCGTGGGGGTTTGCACTCAGCTTGATGAATGAACTAAAAACAAGAAAATTTACCTGTCCTCGTGGAAGTGTCGCCTATGAGTATTCCGTTTGAAGTGAGATTCGTGCAGCGTTTCGTTAAAATGCTCGTTACAACTGACCTGGTGAACAACAGCGGCTAAGCCAAGCACCTGCAAAAATAAAAAATATTGCTTTATGTCATCCTAGCTCGTTGTTGTGTTTTTATTTCTTAACTACCAACTAAATAATAGTGCATTTTATGTCCGCGAGGGCCTTACAGACACAAATAAATAGTTTTATTTAAATTTGTTTATTTTAACAAACACTACAATAATTTTCAATACATTAATTTCCATAGCAACATCAATTAATAGGCAATTTTTATACTGCCTATCTGCCATCAGAGATGCCGTATGACAGACAGCGTCGTGCGACACTTTTCGTCCCACCGCGACTTATGTGTCCTCTATAATCTTGGAATTCATATTTCTTATAATGTTATCAACTGTTATTTTTCTATAGATCATTATATTGTATTTTTACAGTATTACATTCACTTTTCGCTAGTGATATGAATTGGTATCTGTGAGTTAAATTGTAGGTTTTTAGCTCTACAATACTATGAAAAGGTTACATTAGGCGCGTCCTCTATCATTCGTGATTAGGACTCAGGTATAAATTATTATCGGTTTCTTTGCGGCTTTATCGATTTACCATAGACCTTTAATGACAGTGCTTGACGGGTATTAGTTGCGGCCCAGTTACTACTTTTGTTCTTTGATATTTCTGCTCTTCTGTTTTGTGGCTCATAACTCGTGCGAGGCGAAACAAATGATTTCGGGCTTCCGTTTTCCGGAGATCGAAAGGCGCCATTTTTTTTTATCAGCGTCCTTTAGTTGCAGCGTGCTTTAGTTACTGTTCATGTGCTTTTGTAGTTCTGATAACAAACGCATACGGCTGATGGTGCGTCATTCAATAACTCGTTAATTAAGAGCTTGCCTTGCATTAGTCCCCAGTGTCGGTTGAAGAAGTATCTCGCCTGGGCCGAAACCGTCAAACACCCATTGAGGCTTCTTCTTTCTTTCGTGAATTCAGATCACCACTTCTTTCGTGCTTCATGTCTTCAGCTCACATTTTTTTACTTGGAACCTTCGTTGGAATACCTATATTGCACCCTGGACTGTCTTATCTGCCAGAACATCGATACTGTTCGTTTTATTTGGAACGTTGGACTTGCCTCCGCTAATGTGAATCCTATCGGATACTTACCCTTAGGATTTTGATGTTAGAGAGACCCACCTTGCTAGAATACTTCCTTTCAATTCACAGATAAGCATAGTTTTAGTATACTAAGAGCCACGCCATTTTCTTAAACGTTATTTCTCTTGTGTTGGTGTGTGCCCCCATGTTTAATTATCTGAATGCTTCCACTACTTGGACAGTAATGTTTACGTAGGCCTAGGGCTTAGCCCTAATTTTTTAGCATCGTTTTGTGTGAAGCGCACGTGCACGTTTGAGTATACACTAGGGTATATATTTTGTTTTAATAAAGATATGCAACTTTTGAAATACAACTTTCGAGATATAATTTCTGAAATACAATATTTGAAAATAAATAAATATTAGGTACTGTTTTTCTTAACCAAAATTACAGAGTATTCTGAGGGTAATTTAGATCAGTATAGTTCGGAACCATCTGACGTGGTTGCGTAACTGTCAGTGGCATCCACGGGTAATTAGTAGCTTCGATACCGTACGAAGATACTAATTTATTTTTGAAGTGAAAACTTCTATAGGTGCGTTTTTCGGGGGAGTGAACGTAAGTGAACCATCACGCTCGGGTCGTTGAATCGGGTTTACTTGGCTCCACTCGACGTTTGAAGCGAAAACTTATTTAGACTTATTTAACTTATTTAAAACTTATTATTTAAATTTACAATTACTTTTTACTAATAAATTTTTATATAATTCAAGAGCGTGGCTGTTCCTTTCATGAACGCCGTAACTAGACTCTTCTAATTACTGGTAGTTGCTACGGATGTACCGTATTAAAAACAGATGCACCTTCCTGGTTACTTACTTCTTTCTTGTTCTGCTATTTTGATATGAGCAATCAGATTAATTCATAATATTTGATTTATTTAATTGCACTTGAAACGATCACACTTTGATTATCACACAATATAATTTTGTATTCTGATTATATTCATACAGTTAATTTCAATTTCTTACGTGGAACTTCACTTTCTACTTTTTACATTTTGCTTCCTAGCTAAACTCTAGAATTATTAGGACTTGTCTATTATAATTTCACTTGAAACAGATTTTTGTGGCGATTAATTATTTAGTTATAACGATAATATGTTTTCACCAATCATGCGCGTAGCTGGTAGGCATTCAGCTATACTCTGTTCGTTGGTTATAGGTAAGTGTTTGTTTGCGCTTATAGTATAGTCTGTTCGGTAGTTGTAGGCTACTGAGTTTAATTTAATTTTAATTTGTTGTATTTATTGTATTTGATTAAAATTGAGAATTGATAGAAATTGTTGAGATATGAGATACGTATATAGACAGAGATGCCTAATAACCTTGAAGGTACTTACTTTGATAATCTTAATCTGCAAATTCCCTTGTTGAAAGGGCCCTAGTTCATAAGTTTGTGAACAATCTTGATATATACATTTTCTTGGTATTTTTCACTTTTAAATTTTTTAAAGATTTTGGTTATTCAAAAAAATGTCACTTAAATTTTTCAAAACACTGTGAAATTTATCAAATTTATCTCAAGTGAGGTTCAAATTATACTAATCAATGTTAAAATTAATTTAAATAATTAATTATTTTTAAATTGAAGTGGCTTAGTGGCTTTATACTCTAAAAAATATATTTTATTATGATTACCTTATGGATAGTTTACAAAATGATTGTACGAGGCAGTTAGTTTATGTTAAATTTTATGTGCGGTTTTTCCGATACGCGGTCAGTTAACTACACATACTTAGGTATTAGAAAGATAATTTTTTTTTATTAAGCCATATATATATATATATATATATATATATATATATATATATATATATATATATATATATATATATATATATATATATATTCTTCACCGCCCGTCATCGTCTGAAATAAATAAAAGCGGCGCCCGAATAATACTTATTTATGAAAACGATTGTCCGATATAAATATCATCTAGAATCTGGGGTAATAAATCTTCAGGGAGATCTACACGTTAAGACGCAAAAGGCGTTTAATTTACGACACGCAGTACCACATTACTTATTATTTCAATAGTCCCGCCATAAAAATCTATTCAATGAATAATGAATATCAAACTGGTCATTACCTACTAATTATTCGAGAAGATTGAGACACTTTTTCGTGGCCGCATTAAAATATTATTATTAATATGTCGCCGCGGTATCACGGATCAGATCTGTGTGGTACTTATGGCTGCGCCGGCGAGGGGGATCAATTTTTACCTGTCTCCATATAATCCCCAACACATCGGCGCCTAAAAGGAATAGGGGCATTAATATTACTGATTAACTTAAATAATTTTTGTGCTCTTAAATGGGCATCGTCGTTAAGCCTTCGCCGCTAATTTTTTAAATTAAATAAACACTTTGGCCCATACCTCTTTATCTGGGTGCTAAGAGCTTTAATTGGCAGTAAGTGATGGAGCTAATTTCGGGTAGCGTGGAAAATTGACGGCCCAACTATGCACAAGCGACCTCGCAAAAAATGGGGAAGAATTTTTCAATGATATTAACATGAATCAGAACTTTTATTTTTACTTTAATTTTAATTTACCTTTATTTTTTCCGGGAAAATAAGTTATAAGCTGAAAACGTTTGATTTTGTTTGTTTTTATATAATAACTCCTAAGCTATTCGTTTTTGGATAACGTTTATGTACAAAAATAAAATGGAATTTTCTACATTTTATGTCCTAACAATATTTTTGTCCAGTGAACGGTATATACGCTGTAGAATGTCAGAAGTAACCAGTAGCGGCTCGTGCTTTAATGCAGGGGGCTGCGCAAAAAAATAATTGAGGGGCTGAGCCCTTTTTTATCCCAGAAAATTTGTTATAAAAAAACCTACTTAAGTACTGAACTTATTAACCACTTACCAAATTTTCCTTGAATTAGTTGTAGTAGTAAAACTCCTTTGATAATTCCTAACACAATTCTGTCAATACTCAACATTTACTTATAGTTTACAACACACCTAGTTATTCTTTAAACAAAAAATCCATACGTCTATTTTTAATAGCCACAACTTTTTCATCGAAGTTCGGTATTTAAAATACAAAGTCCCTGTTTATTACCGACATTGCCAATGCATTAAGTCGATCGTTCAACATAGAATTTCTAAGAGAGGTCTTTACTCTTTTTAAAGTGGAAAAGCAACGCTCAGCTTCAGCGGTGTTCATTAGTGTTGTACGATAATTTTAAGGACTTTAACAAACTCGAGGAATGTGTTGCCTAATTCATTTTTTTAAATAAATTTCAGTGTGCGCGTAGCCCCATGTATTTTTTTGAAATCGCCTCTAGAATAAATAACCTCGAATTCAGTCTTTAATCGCTTCGCGACAAGCATCGGATACATATTGGTAGCAGTCTTAAAAACCACTGAATTAAACACAGTATCACAATTATTTTGTCCACTAACACAACCCGAGGTAGTAGCCATAATAATGATTGTCTCGTAAGATCGTGTAAATAACTAAATTTTCTAATCCTACACCTATACTGTCACGGGAATTACTAGAAGTGTTTTTTAGAGCGCGCGGACTGCTTATTCGTTTTTTTTACGAACATTGTCAGTCATTTCGCAGTAAGTATTACTATTTGCTTGGAGTGCCTAATAGAATCACACGACCAATGATTTCATATAAGTATGTATAGGTATGTATTAATGGTTGCTGACTCTGCGATTCTCGGTGAACTAATTTTGCCTGTAGATTCATAATTGCAACAGGTGACAGATGAACAGTTTAAGAAAAATGTAAATAACAATGTATTAAAATATCGCATAGTAAACATTATTTTCGCAGACAGTGCGCGCGCACGGGGCACTTATAGAATCGCCCCAGCCGATGAAAAATTTCCTTGCTATATGGAAAAGGAGTTGTTTTAAAGGGCTAGATGTGTATGAGAGTTTATGACAACTGTCGCAAACAATACATAAATGGGAAGTTTATCAAATGCCTATGTGAAAAAAAGTCTCAGTGCTGGTGCTTCATATCGTCAACGACGATCGTCTGAGCTCAACAAAATACTCACCTGCAGATCGTTTTCTAAAAAGACCCTATCCCGGAAATACAACCGTGTTTTGAACAGACTTATTATCAAGAAGAAACATGGAGATCTCGAAAAATTCAAAAAACTGGAACACTGCATTAATGAGGCTGAATTCTTTTGTTTCTAATCTGTAAGTTGCAATGGCTGTTTCCGCCTACAAAATAATTGGCTCGTGGAAATTGATAGATGCGGTCTTCTATCTGCTATCTGCCATGGGATTATGTGCCTCGCGCACAGAAGCCGTGTGTTTCGAGGTGTTAGTCGTGAAACCACCACTACAAGTTAGGGAAAATGCCTTTTGCTCTCAGGTCGTATATATTTGATAATGCGGACTAATGAATACCCAGACTGTTGATGAAAAGAACACGTTTCACGTTAAGGTGGACGCTCATTGCGTCTCTCCAAAAAGTACAATTAGGTACGCCTAAAAAAACATTCCCACAATGTCCTTTCTGAACGTAGACTTGATTTAAAAAAATCGGAAGAACATGCAGACGTGGAAGACCATTAGGACTACTATCCCCAAATCCCACACCCGACGTATCATATTTAATCCAATTGTCGACCTGTTCCATCTTAGCGCGCATTATTTGGGAGTGGATTTTAACTATACTCTATCCAACGAGAGAATGGACTTGATTTGCGCATCGGCGACTAAAGAGGAGGGGCTCTGTAACGAGCTACGCAGGACCGTCATTATAGGTATTTCAATTCAGTAAATATAGCAGCAAAGGAAGACCTTCAAGGTCGACTCAATACCTTATCGGCACAATTTACAAACTGGACGCTATCAGAATGCGTTAATAGTAAATTCTGAGAAAATATGTATGCAATTTTGTTATCTAAAAAAGCATGATACCGTATTAATAATAATAATAGGCAGCTCATTATAATATTATACCATGAATTAATTTAGTAGGTATTGTGAATAAAGATTACATACAAATTGCACTTTAGTACCGGGCCTTCAATAAAGAATGTAAAATAGTTTCCAACCCACAGCATTTCCCTGTATGTCTAAAATGATACCTACACAATGAATATTAAAAATAAACATCTTTACTTTTCCGTATAAAGGAGTAAGTATACAGAGGAAATATTGTGATTGTGCAAAATTGTGGCAATTGTGCACTTAATCTAAATATTTATTGAACTAATGAGGAATAATTTCAGATAGGTATAATTAATGCAAATTGCAATGTAAAACACCAAAGTAAGATAATAAAATTGCAAATTAATTTAAAAAATATGGGAAATGATGTTCCCGACTCTCCAAACATAAGTTGACACATATTTTCATGCTCTCAAAGACCTTGGCTGCTCTATCAGTGTATTTTATACCTTGCGCAGTTTTTAATCATTAAATCGATCGACAAGGCGTTGTCTATGAATAACAAAACTTTCATAGTCAAGTCTCATACTCAAGTTGATCGATGCATGATTGGAGTGAATTCCGCGATAGGTCTGCATTGCGATTTCCACCACGAAAATGGACAATCAGAATACCATTGGAGTATTATATTGATATCCGAAAAGCTAAAAATATAATCGTAAATATTGAAAACATAATAGACACTAAACCAAATATTATGAAAAATTAAATTAGGTCCGAAATTAATAATGTAGTACCTACATATTTATATAGTATATATAATTTTAAAAATAAATCAAATAATCAAATAACATAATTTAGAAAAACAGATAAAGAATACCAATTTTAAAAAAATACCAAATTTAAAAAATTAACATAACAATTACTCTTCTCAAACCAGATAAATCAAAACAAAACTGTAATCATGAACACAACTGATTAAAAAAAATTGATAATATGCTAAATGATAATACAATATATCGAGAAATATTCCAAAAAAACCTTCATCAAAATACCTAATTATTTAATAAAAAACATAGGAAACTAAAGAATATATCACAAAATGCTAATACTTGAAAAAATAATTCTCTTGCTCCTCTATTTTATGGTCTACCAAAACTACATCAACCATTAAGACCTACTGTTTCATGTATTCAGAGTCCGTTTTATAATTTAAATCCTTATCAAATATTCTAAACAACGTTAAAACAAACCATTCTTTAAAAGATTCTCAGACATTCAAAACATTTATTCATACAATAAAACTTAATAACCAAGAATTTTTTTCTCTAGATATAATTTCTCTATATACAAATATACCAATTGACCTTGTAAAACATATAACATATAAATGTTGGAACGAAATAAAAAATTATACGTGATTGCCAATAGAGTTCTATATGCCTCAGAACTCACATTAAATTGCACATTTTTTCAATGCAATAATACATATTACAAATAAACATATGGCTGTGCAAATGGGTTCACCAATATGCAGTACAACTGATGAATTAGTACTAGAAACTTTAGAAAAAAACAGCATTCCAAATTCCAACAAAATATAAAATACCATTTTTCAAACCATTAGTTTTAACGCAACTCACATTCATAGAAAATAGGTAAAAAATTCATAATTATTTTCTAAGAATGTGAATTCCGTCAAAGCTAATGTCACATACAAGTATGTGTCACTATGAGAAGAGTCGGTATTAATGTAAAATTCAAGTATAAATGAGCAATTAAATAAATCGTACATTATTCTGATGAGCCTCAATAAAGGCGAAAGAGCTAGTACAACTTTAAAAAATGATTCGTTTCCGTATATACGTCCATATATACAACGTGTAAGTGTTTTCAATTGATTTATCTGAGTTTTGTGTTGTATTTCTAAAAAATTATATAAATATTCATTCCTATTTTATTATGTAAGTATATAAATTTTCCAAACGAAAATAAAATTTCGGGTATTAATTTAATTTCATTCATATATTTTTTGTATATTTGGCCTAAAATTAATATATATTGCTGTGTGGATAGATTTTACGATGGTACTAATTTTGCTGCTCATTTTACTAAAATAAAGACTAAAGTAATTTTCAGTGTAGCGGTCTATAAAATATAGCTATTCACTTTAGTACGTGTATATTAAAAGAACAGAAAGTGAATCTTTCATCGGAGCACATTCCTAAGTATGCTTTATACAAACAAAATAATTCAAGTAATTTATTTTTATTCACGTAACACTTCAATTAGCACCGACGTATTGATGTCACTGTGTGTAAACAAGGAAATATTTTCCCAGAGTTTTTTTTTATTAAAATCTTCCGTCTCTCAAACGAAGTCATCGGGTCCGGCAGGCCGGTCGGTTTTCCCACTGTCCGGCCGTGCTAATTGCTTGGTTTGAGTTTGTTTGCGGCCCTGATTGTGGCCGCGTTTCAATGCAAACACGTTAATTGTTCGCGTCAACAACCGCCCGATAAAATATCTAACCGGGTACTAGCGTAAAGTCGGAGTCAATAGGCTGATAGCCATCTTATTGAATCCTAGATTTATGGCATTTGATAAATATTAGCATCTCATTTGTTTAAATAAAATAATCACTAGTGAATGAAGCGGTACCTACGCGATCGGTTTGATCAGGTAGGTATAAAACTGCGATTTCTTGTCACGTTTCTGCCATAGCATCTGCATCTGCAGACATACATCTTCCGCGTGTGACCGAGAAACCTGTAGTCTGTATCAATGTATGGTATTTTCCCGCGACTCCTTGTCCGTTACAAATCCGCACAGACTGGAAAAAGCGGGACACAAAGCATACCGAACGCCACTTTACCCCGTCAAGGCGAAGCATAATAAATTCTGCAATTGTTTCCTTTGACAACTTAATATCATGTTCTGTATTCGGCCACACCAATTCGAGATACACGCAGACTACCTGCCTAAATGGAGACACGCTGACCTTTTATAAGTCGCGATCTCGCACCAGAATTTTTTTTTGTACGGTGAATATATATACTTGCAAAGTTTGGTTGTCGCATACCATACTAAACCATACTAAAAAATATTTTTGTTAGCTCTTTTTGTAATTTTATGATGTGGCGTTCTCTTTAATGTTTTTTCATTCTATTATTTGGCATCAACCAAAACCACAAAAAGTGGCGCATTCAAATTAAAAAGTGCCCTTGAACAGTGGCGGCTCGTGACTAGAGCATCAGGTGGGGTAGAAACATTCAATCTTGACCTTAAGTCTGTTCCGCGAGGCTTTAATGGTGCCGCAGGCGAAAATTTTTAATTTTCAAGGTCACGCGTTTTCCTGGCACTTCAGAATTTCAATGAAAAATTAATTTACACACACGTTTCACCAGAATGATATTTGGAATTTGATACCTTTTTGAAATAATAATATTTATTCATGAATTACTGATGGTATACCTAAATAAATTGGAATAAATAAAATATATTTCATTAGATTGTTAAATATTTTTTAAAAACCAATATTTCGGTTAACAAATTTACGATCAATGATTCCACGAATTTTTATTTTTCCTTGCGGTTTTTCGATTTTTTTATTTAACTAGTTTATCAATTTATATATACCTACGTTTGGAATTCGAAAATAAACTATTTCTTGAATTTTTTTAATGAGTAGTTTGTGTGTTTGAAAAAAAGAACAGCTCGTAGGTATATCAGAACGTACCCACCACTCGCATAGTTTCACACTCACCCGATGATCCCGCCATTGCGTACAACGCAAAAAATAACAAAATACGAATATTACGAACAAGATAAAAATATTTAAATATGTAAGGTAAGTAGGTACCTAATCAAATCACGACCAACAAAACAAAAAGCCGAAAAATCGAGCGAAAAACTAAATCCGCATGCTCTACCAGATATTGTATCTGCACAATACAACTGTTTTCTAATATGAAAACAGTGAAATCTGAATCATTAATTACGTGACTTTCTTACACCAATCACCAATTAGGGGCTGAAGGGCGCGATTCGAGAACGTTCACTTAAACCGCGCCGGGCACATCGGAGCAATACGAAAACGTTACCGATGGGCATGCCCGAGAGCATAATATACAAAATAATGTATGAAACAGGCGCGCCTTTAGTGACTTCCTCTTCAAGTCGGTTTAAGAAGTTGTCTATATTAATTAAAAATCAAAAAATATATTTCCCACCACTTGATTGATGGGGTATCGTTACTTATTAGTTTTATTACTTGTTACTTGTTAGATTAGAGATTAGCTATTACTAGATACATAATAATTACATAAAAATCATAGCTGAAAAGCTAAAGAATAAAGCGCGATATTATTTTCGTGTTTCCTACACACCTAACCTATAGGTAGGTTATAATAAATACTTCGATTAATTGGTTTTTAATAAATATTAAATACCGTGGTTCTAATACTATCAAATTCTAAATCCCGTACAATTTAGTGGTAATTATAATAATAAAGTTTTCATCATAATTACGTATCACTTCAATTGTACGATATTTAAAATTTCATCTATAGTATTTCATCTAGAACCAAGGCATTTACGTATATGTTTAATACCTATTAAGTTTTAAGACAAAAATTATTAGTTCAGAAATAGTTCCTTTACCGCTTCACAAAAGTGACGCCCGATCGGCTCGGCTACAGGCCACGGGCTAGCCCGTTTACCGTTTCGCTCGCACAATCATCGCCGCGTATACCTTAAACGTATATCCCAAATTAATACAGGCCTGTTTGTCATCTACGGGCTTCGCCATAGCGACAATTTGCAGGTCTCCGTCGCGCTATGGGCAAACAGATCGTATTACTAATTTATTTCGGGTGCATAACGCGCAAAATTTAAATGAGAATGTGATTACTATTGATTAATAATATGCTTTCTATTTATAATCTTACTTAAGACTTTTAAAATCTGTTATGCTATTGTGTTAGAACATAACATAATTGACCATTCTAAGTACATGATAATTGAAAAATGTATATTGATTATGTTTTTTCTTACTTTACTTTTTTTTCATACTTTAAATCTTAAGGTGGGCCACTTGATGCGCCACTTGACTGCCCACCCTGCCCACCTTGATGAGCCACTGCCCTTGAAATTAAAAAGTTCTTTGGTGTACCCGACATACTATGCACATGCAACGTGACAATGATTATTTCTCCTGAAGCGATTTAGACGTAGATAAATCATTGGTGCGGTGTTGTGTTTAGTATCCTGAATGGAACAAAAGAGGGCGGTCTTGGACTCTGATATCGGTGTCAACTGCGTTCACTTATTCAGGATTATATTGCTATCAAAACTTAGCTATATTCAAGACTGCGGTTTAATTCTTCAGAAGGCCATATCGTGGTATGGTCAGCAAAAATTCAGCACAACACAGCAGCAGAAACAATAGGTAGATACCTTTAAAAAAGAAGCTGAAGCGGTATGAGAAAACAGAAAAACATTTAACGTAAAAAGTAATAATTAATGAAGATAATAACATGGAGATGGATGGAAGGAAGGAGGGGAAGGGTAGGGGAGGAACATAAGCAAACATTCCAATGAAGAAATGAGTGACAATTAAAAGGAATTACAAGTGCTAAAGTAAAAATATCGATCCCCTAACTGCAGAAACTATTTTTAACTAGTCATACGTCTCCCACTGTAGACAAATATTCCAAGTATGAATCACCTCGAACAATCATAGTTATAATTACATAACAAAGTGATACAAATGTGTTGCTTACAAAGTAGTATTCCATATTTCATGGGATATTTGTTTTTACTTGTGTGTCAGATAAATATTGCTCTGGTAATATCGAGATTGAGTTGTACACCAAATTTTTCTGCATTTCAGTTTTGAGATTGCGAAAATAGGAACTACAGATTAATTAGATGAGCGTTGAGAGCCAAGAAAATAAAGAACATAATAGACTAGGAATTGAGATGGAAAAAGAAAGTATTGGTCAAAGAAGAAGAACGAAAGGAAGTTGGAAATTCGAAAAGATAATTTGTACAGAATAGAAGAAAGATAAGGAAAGTGGTGAAAGACCGAAAAAAATACACTTAAATGCAAATGATAACAGTAATACATTTAATGCACATGTTCCATTGCTTCGTGTGATTTTAGAGATTTAAATAGTGAAAATCCCCCTGGAGATAATCGGGTTCCACATCCTCGTGTGCCATAAATATTATGAGTAATATGCTAAACAATGCGGTGGGTGAAATCTTAAATGCAAATTAAGTGCAAACCAATCTCGAACTGCAGAGTGCAACTCTATATTTGGAGATTTAAGATGATTACTGTCGATAGCACGTCTGGACCGCATTCGGTGTAAGCAACAGATTATCATTTATCACGAAAAGTTAGCTTCGATTTCTACAACGGAACCTTACAATACCTACTTGGGTTTAACGCTGTCTCCTGAAAAGGACAACGGGCTTAGCGAAATGAAAAATAAAATAGGACGATCTTCAGTGAATATTACATTTTTATAGGAGGGTATTTGAGGACTGATTTTTTTCTATTTTGTTTGTTATATACTTGAGCAGCTTTGGCAGTAACAACAAACGTCCCGTTCAGTATAATCCCCCTATTAATAAACACTTGTTGTGTTGCAGGCACCGGGCAAAAAGCGCCAATGCAATAAATAACACCTTAAACGATATGATCGTACAAAGGCACGTCCCGTCCGTCTGTTTTACATATTAATCATGCCTGGGCAACGTGTAATAATTAAGTCAAACGTGGTATCTGCGGCACCATCAATCTTTGATAATGCCGCAAGATGGGATCTTTTGCAGCGCACGAACAACCGCTCATGGTCTGCGTTTCACACTTTCATTTACATTTACGATTGATGCCAGTCCTTATTCTCGCAGGCATTTTCTACAAACTTTAAAGGAAAATGTTAATTTTTGCAATACCATATTTCGCGAAACGTACCAATAAAACGTCCCTGAAGAAGCAGTTCAAACAAGAATGAACTTGTCGTTTTCAATTATTTATTGCATCATTTAAATTATCAATTGTTCTATAACCATCGCTTCTTGTTGATGCGTGTTTTTATTTTGGTTGTCTGTTACAAGTGCAAGTGTATTAAAAATAAATAAAAGAAGGTATGATAAAAAAAAAGCATACGCGAACTCGGGAATTCATACGATACAGCCCCCAAGAATAACCAAATAGATATCTAGGTAACTACACACGCTGACAGTTACAAAAAGTTCTATTTACATGCGCGTTACCGCTGTCACTTTTTCGTGGGCTATTCGCATCTGCGATCCATCACGTGTCGCCGAGATGTAGCTGTTTAGGTGTTTTTTGTGACCTAGAACAAGGAGCCTCAGGAAAAAACAATGGCATGTGCATTGTTTGGACGAAAATGTGCGTCCAAACAAATTTATCCGCGTAAGATTTGATTAACATCGTTTGAGAGAGCTCTAGCCTCCTTGGAGGTTCATGAACCCCTTAAGATTGTTCGGAATTCGTGGATTGAAAGAAAGAAATACGCAAAAGTATATAGAAATGTAACAAAACGAAAACCGGGCCATTATTATTTAATATTAGGATAAAGGAAAACGACAACTAGGGATCCAGAGGCCCATCTTCTAGGAACTACTTCAAGAGGGTAATATATCAGAATATCAGTGAAAGAGCACGTACTTGAATTAGGCAGAACGAACCGTGACATCAACCGGATCTTGGGTTCCTATTTCTTGCAGCAAAGAACAAAGAGCCCAAGAATTGGTCAGATAGAAAGTGTCACAAGAACAAAAGGCGAAAAGTACGAAGCGCACACATGTTTAAAGGGTCCAATTCCGAGAAGAATCATATATAACGAAACTAGTACATCATAAAATAGAAAGTAACAATATCGCCGGTTAAGAAATAGTCCCTCATAAAAAAAGAATTATTGCCTTACAAGACAAAAACACCCTTTACAAATAGCCCCGAGCAATTCGATACGGTGTGGATCAGAGAGGTTGCATTGTCTAGCGTCGCCAAGATGCCGGTTCCGCGATGACAATCTGCCAAAATTGTGGAGTTATGTCACCCAAATTGCGTAGAAATCATTGAATTTAAAGTATAAATTGATACAGACCGAATGTTCCTAGTCAAAGAAATTAAATTGTAAAATAATGTAAGTTGAAGCAAGGCTCAAGACATAAAGTATTGCCAGTAGAGTTTTTAGGAGGCTTTTCTCTATTGCATAAATTAGGCAAGCCTCCCAAGTTTATTCTTAGTAACGAAATTATACATTATCTAAACGGAAGGAAACACGAAGTTTGTTAACCGGCCACCGAGGTCGCCTTCGTACGGGTAGTTATAGGATTGTAAATCATTTTAGGAGGGGTTGGTCAAGTACACTTAGAAAATCTATAACAATGTAAAAGGTGGAGTGAGGTTCTTAAAATCCAATAGTTTGGTAGTTGGGAAATAAAGAAGTAACACGCCTTAAGCTGTGATTGCTTAAATAGAAAATAACGTATCTGCCTCTTTGGCAGACAGGCCCACAAAACGCAAATAGAGTCCAAATTAGAATAATTAATAGAATCAGACATACTACAAGTGGCCCTTTTGGCCGAAATTCCCACTACCCAAGTCAAAATTATAAAACCGATGGAAGAGCGAAAATTAAGCAGTTCCACGCGCGTTCTTGCATCCAATTAACGTTCGTACGCTTTTCCGTTGTCCGAATGTTAGTTTGTGTTTGTGCATCTCAACCAATTGCGTTAGTACGAATTTTGGTTTAACAAATCTAAATTGCATAAGGGCCCAAAGTTAATCGTCATTGTTTTCTAAATTGAAGAAAAGACACACTCCAACCTTGGTTAGGGTAGCTACAGAGTTAAATCTGTAGTTTATTGTTAATTTGTTCAGGGAAGTAAATTCAGCGGGACCATCCCGAAATACCTTTAAGAGGGAAGGTAATTTCTTAATAAACTTAGAGTCATATCAACCCATTTCGTTAAATAAACTTGTCCGAAGAGCCAAAGAGATCTTTTATTCCATAAATTCGACCGCATTTCACCTTTCATAGTGCGATCAGTGAATTGATCTCCGAACAGTTTCGTTGGGTCCAGGTTCAACTCTCATCGAGGTATCGTCTTTTGGCCCAGCAGACCACAGAGGGGAAGTAACCCAAGGTAAGTTAAATCTTCAATGTTGTAGAATAACCGAGCATTCGCGAGGAACCCATGCCAGCCACCATTTCTCAGGTTCAGTAAAAATTCTCCCTTTCGAGACTTGGCATTCTAAATGCCAGGGCAAGCTAACTATACCGCAAGGTTACAGAAATCACTAGGTGGATCTTGTGTAAATTAAATAGACTACTTACTTATAAGTGTACGTACTAATGGGAAGAAATGCATAAGAGACATTTTAAGTTATAGAGGACCAAACGTTGATCTAGGACCATTTTTACTAGTTACAAAAGTGCATGCATAAATACGCTGGGGAAAGAAAAGAAAAAATATCAATAACAAAACAATACGTGGAACAAAAGAAGATTGAAATATGTAAAGGAAAAATAGCATTATTATAACACAATAGGCATGGAAAATCTGTGGTTTGAAACAAATACCTAACATGACATCAGGTATTAGTCGGCTGTCAAATGTACAAAAAAACATGGGTGCGTGCTTATGACCACTAGATAGAAGTGAAAACTTAATTTTCGAATTTTAAAATATATATACTGTAACCGTCCGCCCGTGTTACCACAACCCGCAATACAC
This sequence comes from Tetropium fuscum, assembly GCA_964058915.1. NCBI lineage: Eukaryota > Metazoa > Arthropoda > Insecta > Coleoptera > Cerambycidae > Tetropium > Tetropium fuscum. The sequence goes on along the minus strand of CAXKVY010000556.1, from coordinate 545,562 downwards.
TGCACCCGTTAATACAGTTTTCACTTCAGAACTGCTAGAACATACCTGAATACGAAATATTATCGCACACAGATGCTTCAGACAACCGGCGCTAGATGCCGCCCCACTGTATGTCGCTCCAAAATACCTACTCATAGTTACCAAGTACTGCGACGGCAGTCGATTCGATTCAATTCAATTCGATACAGAGCGGAAAACAATTGGACGGTAACCCAACCAAAGGGAACCTTCTGATATATTGTCGTGAACAATAGGCCTATGGAAGCTAAAATATGCTGTAAATACTTTAGATCAAGTTTATATCTCGCTTAGTCAACTAGTGGACTGAGTGTTACATAGAGCAACCTGACGGCTCAGTCTCATTCAACACCAACAAACTCTCTCTACTGTCCCGCTCTGCCGACTCGAGCCGACTTTACCCGAAGGAGGGTTATATATCCGAGCCTGACGGCCCAGTCTCATTTAACACCCACAAAAAAAATGCTGAGCGCGCCTAAAGAAGTTTTCACTTCAAAAAAGCTCCCGTGGGCTCATTGATGATGCCCGTTTGGGAATGGTCTCAATCTCTTCGTTTGACCTTGGTGAAACACAATTTTGATGGTGGCACTCTCGAAAATGGTCCGTTCGGGTGCTGCACGCGTAAAACAAAATGGCCGTTATCTCAAATACTTTTGCCATTTATCAAGTAAGTAAGTTTTCCATTTTACTAAAACCCATTTTGTAACAAATAATAATTAGTGAAGTTGATCTGGGTTTAGAAAACAGACAACTCAAATTAAAAAAAAACTGCTCCACTGCTAATAGATGACTTGAGTCAGATTACTGTTCACAGAACAACCTTTTCTATGTAAAATTACTCTGAATATTTTTTGTATATATTTTTTTTTGATAAAATAGACTTATTTGCGACGCCGACCATTTTGTTTCTGAAGGGTAGTACTCACACGCACCATTTTTGAGAGTGCCACCATCAAAATTATGTTTCTCCAAGGCCAAACGAAGAGATTGAGACCACTTCCACACTTGCATCATCAAGGATGTACTTTTGACAGCAGGCTATATATTGAGAACAAAAAGATATTGAACCGCAAGATATTGGAAACAACAAGGGTCAAAAATGGCTCTAAACAGAATGTGAACGAAGGTATTAATAATGGAAGTGCACAATCGCAACAATCCAAAGAAGAGTATAAATAATACAGAAGGAAATGAAAAAAACTGCTAAGAGAAAAGCGAATTTAACGAAAGGAAACAACATTGAAGAAAATTACAAATATGGTAAGGTAACTGTATTAAGGACTAGAAAGACAACGAAGGGATACCAGATAAAGCCAATATCTTTTTAAAATAAACATGAGCATCTAAATGGCAGACCAAGAAATACTAAATATATATGGAAGGCATATTTCAACTAGAAGAAGCAATGGAACCTGATCACCAAGTTGTAGAAGAACCAACATTAATGTTAACAGAGGAATAATAAATTGTATTAAAAACAAAATAAATGCCCTGGAAATGATGAGATAATTGCAGAGTCATCCGAAATATAAAAAAGCAGACGAAATGGCTTTTACAAATGATAGGGAATTAACCCTTTCAAACGTAGCGTAACTTCCAAAATTCTGGTCACACAACTAGGGGAGGAGAGGGCAACATGGAAAGGGTGGGCAAAATGGAAAACTGAAATTTTGTCAACAAGCCACTAGATAACGCCACATAACTCTGTTCACCTCAGAGTAAATATTTAGTATCACGTTTACCTGCTAGGATGGCGCCCTAATCGCCACAACGCCCGATGTGGAGCTGTCGGCACAGTTTATCGCCTTGTGGTCAACGAATTGCGGGGAAATATCCGTGTATTAAAAACTATTTTAATATTGTTGTATTTGAATATTCTTTCGTGTTCCGTGCATTGTCAACATTTGCCGTTTGTGTTGATGTAATTGTCTAGCATTAATAAAAGGTAAGTTATTTTATAATAGTGAATATTCTTGCGAAACACTGAGTTAGGTTAGGAAGGCAAAGTGGAAAACCCGTTAGGCGGGCAGAGTGGAAAGTTTCCGCTTTGCCCTTCTCCTATAAATATAATTTCTTTTGTGTTGTTGTTAATATACATGATGGCTATTCTTATTCCAGATGGTAAATAATCGAAAAAGAATAACAAACCAAGCTTCCTGGACGGAGGAAAATATGGCGAAAGCCATGGAAGAGGCCAAGAGAACGTCGATTTCTGCTGCCTCTAAACAATACAATATTCCCCTCGGTACGTTACATAGACACATACAAAAGGGGTCTGCAAAAAAAAAATTAGGTCGTTATACTAGTGTTTTTTCTGCTGAAATGGAGAAAGAAATCGTCGAGTATGCCAAGGAGCTTGACAGTAAATACTACGGCTTAACGAGAGATGCACTAAAAGAGCTTGCTTACAATTTGGCAGAAAAAAACCATATAGTACACCCGCTTCATAATAATGCTGCAGGTAAAGCCTGGCTTAAAAACTTTATGAGAAGAAATCCTTCCTTATCGTTTCGTTCTCCAGAACCAACCATGTATTGCGAGGTATGCAGCATTTAACAGATCAAAAGTTAACGAGTTTTATGACAATCTTTGGTCTACGATGGAAAAGTATGACATCACTTCATCACCTGGTAATATTTACAACATGGACGAGACTGGAGTCCGTACAAGCTCTACAAAACCCCCCAAAGTAGTGTCAGTAAAAGGAAAGCGCCAGGTGGGCGTTATAAGCTCAGCAGAAAAAGGTCAACTGACCACTGTAATTGCATGCTGTAATGCAGCCGGTGCATACATTCCCCCCTGCTTTATTTTTGGCCATAGAAAAAAAGTGGCTGGAAGAATGCTTGACCATGGTCCTGTAGGCAGCAAGGCTTTTTGCACCGATTCTGGGTGGATAAACTCGGATATTTTTGTGGAGTGGATGAAGTTTTTTATAGAGTCTGTAAGACCAACCGTTAATCATCCTGTGTTGCTGATATTAGATAACCACAGTTCACATTTAAACCTCAAGGCAATTGAACTTGCTCGGCATAACGGGATAGTCATGCTTTCAGTGCCACCCCATACGACTCACAAACTCCAGCCGTTAGATGTGGGTGTTTATAAGCCGTTTAAAACTGCTTTTGAGCGTGCTATAGACCGCTTTCAGAAGAGATTTCCAGGAAGGAGGATTAACCAGTTCGATATCCCTTTACTGGTAAAAGAAGCATTCGAAGTTAGTGCGACAGTGCAGTCAGCCACTGATGCATTTCGAAAATGTGGTATTTGGCCCTTCAATCGAGACATTTTTACAGATTTGGATTTCGCTCCAGCAACGGTTCATTTCATTCCAGCAGAAGAAAATCCAGCTCCAGCTAATAAAAACCCAAATCAAGTTCCGGTCCCAGAAGAGCCTGTTAATAATAATACAGAAGATATTTCCCCAGTACCATCAACTTCTGCTACTAAATCGAAAACAGGTATAGCAATAGCTTCAGAGCCTTCGTCGAAACCGGGATGCTCTAGAGAACGGACACCATCTCCAGATGGTAGTACTTTTTCTACAGGTAGCAAGACACTGTCGATTAGTACACCTCGGGACTCATTAGTGTTGACGCAACGGTTTGCTGTATCACCCAGAGACCTGCTGCCTCTGCCACAAGTACAGCGCTCAACGGAAGCTAAAAGGCGAAAAAAATGTCAAAAATCCGAGATACTAACCAGTACACCCATCAAAGAATATTTGGAAGAAAAAGAAAATAAAAAAACGAATGTCAAGAGAAAAATTGTTGCGAAAAGGAACCTCAATCCACCGACCGAAAAGATAAATAAAGTAACAAAAAAGAATTCTGCAATTCCTGTTAATTTCAAAATGCCCACCCCACCGAAAGAACCAGAACCGGAAGAGGATGTTACTTGTCTGATCTGTGGAGATTCATATGGAAATTCTGCTGGTAGGGAAATTTGGCTACAATGCAACATCTGCACGCATTGGGCACATAAGCTCTGCACCGACTACCAAAGAGGCGTCTACATTTGCGACTGCTGCCGGGAGGCTGTTTTGAGTAAAAGACGTTAAATGCCCGTTCCCAGTCCTATATACATTATATTCCGCTATATAAGAAGTAAAATATTAGAATGTTAGCTCATTATTAGAATGTTGTTTTTGAAAATAAATTTCCTTTATTTTGTGTTCTAGAGTTGGTATTTTATTTATCCAATTTCAATAAACAATACAAAAAATCTCAATAGGAAAAGTATTTTCCGATTTGCCCTACTAAGCTTTCCATTTTGCCCTACCAAGGTGGGCAAAGTGGAAAAATGCACTTTTTTGGAATTGTTTTTTTTTAATAAAAATATTTTTTTTATCCATCTCATACTTAGTAATTTATTAAGGAAATAAATGTGGCATGGTGTATTATTTTTTTGGAATGTTTGTTTAATATTTAGTTACTTGTATCACATCTGCAATATATCCTTTCCACATTGCCCTCTTCTCCCCTAAAGAAGAAACTGAACGGAAAAGGGAACGCAGTGAACGCACACAATTTTTATAGAATTCAAACAAGAAAACAACAGATATCGTGGGAATAGAAGAGAATATAATATTGTACAATTAGAATATAAAAAACTTGATTGAAAACCTTGCTTAAAAAAGCGGACAAGGGAATAAGACCTGAATAAAACGTGTTAGGAAAGCTCGACGTCAACGACGGAGTAAGGCAAGGCGACCTCCTGTTATCGATGCTTTAGAGTTTAGACTATGCGATGAAAAAGAATATTTTTAATTATCGTATTTAACAGATCAGCAGAAAGCAATAATGGATATTTTTCAGAGCAGTCTGGATTTCCCCTACACCTATTTATACCCATTTATTTTAAAAATGGTTTGACCAAATATAGATAAATTATATATTTTTGATGTCAATAAATGCGATCTTAAAAAAAATTAAATATATACAGGGCATTTCATTAAAAAAGTTAATTGTTTAAAATCTTGCCGCTTTCGATAGTCATTTATTTTTTATGATTTTTGTAATTTTGACGGTTCACAAAAAGTCCTAAAACTTTTGTATTTGCCATTTTTCCCTCTCTCTTTAAAAGTGTCAAAATATGCGAGAAATATGGAAAATATTTGGAGTCTTTTTCCGTAGATGGCGTGGAAAAATTGGAATAAAATATAAAACAAGTTCCTTTTAACCCTGTTTTTTTCGCCCCTTTCATACCCCTTCAATAGACTAGGTGGAGCTTCTTCTGAATATGCGCATCAAAATTGGACTAAACACTAAACGAGAGTTTCCCTTCTGATTGTAATATTTACTGGGGTAAAATAATGTAAACAGTACATTTTACAGTAAATAACGATCGAACATGACAATGATTAGGACAATGACTTGTAAAGTAAAATGCTTATTAATGGGTCCCATGGAAATTAAATTATCAAATCAGTCGGGTGGGAATAATAAACTACACACGTGCTTTAACACGTGGGCAATAAATAACAAGCGTCAATAAAAAATTGCGCGGTCAGACAGGCCAGATTTATTTACATGTACATTTAATCAAGCGGAACTAAAGATGTCGGTTTAATAACAAGCAATTCAGTGCTATTAAAAGGTGAATTACGATCAAGTTATGTCAAGAGTGATGTTCTAAAAATAAAATATGGTTATTAATAATAATTACCTCTTCATTATCATAATTTAACTGTGTGCCATAGCGGACGCGGTTCGTTCCCATAAAAGGAAACAAATAAAATTAAATAGACAAATAATACACAGCATTTAGAAAATTAGAGAAACGTGGAGGTGAAACCGGGGCCGGAATATGTTCACGTAAATTCATGGTTTCGGCATTTTCAATTTCGTGGTGGTAACTTTGGAAGCGAAATCCGCGTTGAAATATAAAAAAAAAAATGTTCCGTGTTTGTTGAAATTCTCGTCATTAACTCATTTTCATTTGAAACGGACTCTAGTTCGTCCGTTTCTTTCTCTTCAGAGACTGTAATAATTGTCTATCAACATTTGTAAACGTTACAAGGAATTACACGATGGTCGTAAAGCATCCTATATTCTCGTTGAGCAGGCTTATTTTTTTTAGATATAGGTACTGATAAAATGCATTTTTCCATTTCACTAAAACCCATTTTGTAAAAAATAGCAATTAGTGGAGTGGATCTCGGTCAAATTCAAAAAAAAAATCCCAATCTATCATGTCGTGTCCCCTCATCATTTTGGGATGGTTTATACAGACGGGGTCAAAGGGGGGGAGGTAGGGGGGAACGATCAATTAAAAGCATGGGAAAATCGTTTTTAATACATATCTCGGCGGCTTTTGACTTGACAAAAAAAGTCCATATTAAAAATAAAAAGTACGACAAAACACACGCTCATTTAAATTTAAGCCAAATCGGATAATTAGTTCGCGAGATATCGTGAATCGTAGTTGCGAAAATAAGAAAAATCGAATTGTTTTGGAGTGGAGTTGGAGGCTCAATTTTTTTTTGAAGAGCTATTATGAAGGAATTACGAGGTCGCAGACGGGGGGAGATGGGGTAATTAGGAGTGGGGGAGAGGAGGGAAACGATATTTTTTGAATGCCGATAACCTCTCTGAATATTGACCGATCTTAAAAAATCAAACGGCTTTTTGGTGGCGGGGGAATTATTTTTTAACAAATTGAGAGCTTTTTTTCGATCGTTAATTCTAGTCTAATGAGAATAAAATCGGAGGATTAGGAAGGGAGCTAGGGGACCTCAAAATTTTTACTATGCAGCAGGAGAACGGAGAGATATTGACCGATCTTAAAAATCAAACGGCGTTGTGTTCGCTTCGTTCGTTTTTAATCGACTTCAAAAAAGGAGTTGTCGATTTCGATTCGTGTATTTTTTTATCTTTGTTTATCCATTACTCTGGAGCGGCTTAAGCAAATTGGATGATATTTGCGGGATACTATAGGATATCATCGGAGGGTGGTACCATTGAAATTTTAACCATTTGGTACTTCTGGTTATAACGGAAGTCGATGCCAACTTTGTTATTTTAAATGAAATCTTATATATTATTGAATTTCCAAAAAGTTGTTACAAAGATAAGTCAAAAATATGTAACGTACACTATACCACAAGCCAAGCGTTTTTAAAAAATTGTTTTCCACACCCCCTTCCTTCTTACCGGAAATACCGTTTGAAAAACAGGCAAATCATTTTTTGCGTTCACAGCCACTGCATCTTTTAAAGCTTAAAACACTATTTTTAAACAATACAAAGTTTAACATTAAATATCTCGAGAGCCGTAAAAGATACCATATAAGAACTAAATGTTTTTGAATTCACAGAAAACATGTCTATCCAAATATATAAAAATAAACATGGTGTTACATTTAAAATTACATAGTACAGTGAATATCTCGTTTGTGAGCGTTCAATTGTTTTTCTGTGTATACATTTAAAATCTGTAAAAAAAATACTAAATTTTCATATACGGCAATTTGCTCTAAAATTAAAAATATCGGGGTTCAAAATATACGTGAAGACCTTGCATATGCAAAATTCAAGTACTTTCGGGCATGTTTGCAGACGTGTTTTCGATCCCCCTCCTAAGAAAAATAATGATTAAATTATGCAGCAACTACACTGCTGGCCAATAGGTTGGAATAATTCAAATTTTTAGGGTAAGTTTCGATACATATATCTTCTGAACGATATGGAATATCAAAATACGGATTTCAGGACGTTTTTGGAAATTTCATCGACAAAAACTGGTCTGAATATCAATTTTCCATTATGCTCAAAAAAGGAATATACGGGGGTGTAAACTAAACCCCTAAAAAAATCAAAATTTCATTCTTACCGAGAATTTAGGAAAACCAAAATCGAGTTAAATTTTTTATACCGGGGTAATCTATGGACCAATTCGAAAAAACAAATTTGGCCGATTTTTGATATCTCGCTTATTTTTGAATATACGGCGTTTTTATTGAAATTAGGACAATTTTTTGGAAATGTATCTCTTACTTTTTAAAAACAAAGTAAGTAATGGATTTTTTTCTTATTTTCAAGTAAGCTTACATGCCTCTAGCTGCCTCAGTAACTAGAATTGACATTTCTTATACAGGGTGCCTGCGAAAACATTTAATAAGCATGTGTCACGAAAAATCTGTATATTTAAATAAACTGTGTGCAGAACCCTGTATGATTAAAATGAACGATAATTTTAAAATTTTAAAACTGTGAAGGGAAACCTTAGAAAAATATCTCGAAACGGTTTTTTATTTTTCTTGATCGGATGAGTATTATCATAATCACCAGCTAATCGTTACTACCGCAAGTTTTTTAAATGTTTTATATAGGGATTTACCGTGTAATTACAACGAAACTGTAAATTATGATAATACTCATCCGATCAAGAAAAATAAAAAACCGTTTCGAGATATTTTTCTAAGGTTTCCCTTCACAGTTTTAAAATTTTAAAATTATCGTTCATTTTAATCATACAGGGTTCTGCACACAGTTTATTTAAATATACAGATTTTTCGTGACACATGCTTATTAAATGTTTTCGCAGGCACCCTGTATAAGAAATGTCAATTCTAGCTACTGAGGCAGCTAGAGGCATGTAAGCTTACTTGAAAATAAGAAAAAAATCCATTACTTACTTTGTTTTTAAAAAGTAAGAGATACATTTCCAAAAAATTGTCCTAATTTCAATAAAAACGCCGTATATTCAAAAATAAGCGAGATATCAAAAATCGGCCAAATTTGTTTTTTCGAATTGGTCCATAGATTACCCCGGTATAAAAAATTTAACTCGATTTTGGTTTTCCTAAATTCTCGGTAAGAATGAAATTTTGATTTTTTTAGGGGTTTAGTTTACACCCCCGTATATTCCTTTTTTGAGCATAATGGAAAATTGATATTCAGACCAGTTTTTGTCGATGAAATTTCCAAAAACGTCCTGAAATCCGTATTTTGATATTCCATATCGTTCAGAAGATATATGTATCGAAACTTACCCTAAAAATTTGAATTATTCCAACCTATTGGCCAGCAGTGTACATAAAAAGATAATTACGAGCAATTAATTGCAGTAGTTTATGTCATTGGTTAATTAGTGCTACATTCCCGTACAACGGGCAATGCCGTGTCTACATAGTATCAAAGCCGAACGGGATATAATTAAAAATCGGAGATATATGCCGCGCGTAATAAAACCCATACGCATATGTTCCCGCTCGCAACAGCGGCCTTTGGAGAAAAAAATCTATCAGCTTCTATCGCTTTTACTCGAGCTCGGCGTTTCTAGATTGGTATATCTAAGCGCCGTGGATGCTGTAGGTAGGTAGTCAAGATATGGGCATTTTTCCGGTTGGTCTCCGCCGATACGAGACACCGCTTTATGTGTGTTTGCACATTTGTTCCCGCGGTGCACGCCCACGCGGGCCTGTGCCTGGCTCATATTTACAAGCAAGGAAGCAAATAATGCCATTAGATTTGTTGCTGTTCCCAGGTGGCATAATTCACGCGAATGTTGTCGGTTATCGGGCTCGAGATCGACACCAGATTGGAATACTTTAGAGTTTAAAAATAAGAGCTCGTTTCATTCATGTAATTATGTAATAATGTGAATACCTAGCATAACTATCCCCATTGGTTTTTCGATTCTTATGTTTAATAACAGACACTGATATTAATTTGTGCTAAATCTCAGCTGGAAAAGTGAGATTAACTCTTGTTTTCATTACCTGTTCCAAATAGCTGTTTTGTTACATGTATTTAATTTGACACCTAACAACGTTGCGTATGTTTTCAAGTAGCTCTGCCCTTACACTTGTGTGGCGTCAAACTGTTGTTATTTGTGAGAAGTGTTCGAATTTAGTTTTTTGGTGGTTGAATATCCCTTGATAATAATGGTGAAAAACTTATGACATTATTCCTCTATCTTTTTTGTGCTCGAAGTATTGATATATAAGAGCATCAGACACAATCTTGTAGAATCTATTAAAACAAATTTACAAAATTTTAAAAACTACACACTGATTTCTTCAACACTGAAGTTTAAACGACTGCCTAGGCAAACAGTGGCGGTGTATTTACCACACTCTCATGCCAACCGTTAAAAATAATTAATAATAAAAGTGGTCATTAATCACATTCAATGCATTTCCTATTAGGCTTATAAAAGTACGCTTAAAATTCAAATCGGAAATAATTACTATGATTATTTGTAGTAATTATTTTATTGTTTTAATGGCTTAATTTATTGCCTAATATCCTAGGTTTTTCTCCCCGGCGTGTTCCCCCCCGCCCCCCCGGAGTGTTCAAATGGGGAGGGGGGTAAAATGCACCCCCAAAACGGGTATTTTGCGGCTTTACGGTTATATCTCGTAAAAAACATAGAGGACTCAATATCGAATACATTGTCCTATTAAGATTTAGGGCATTAATTTCTGCATTGAACGAGACCGGACGCATCAATTAGTGATGACTCAATTAGTAATTAGTGATGATTATATTTCATAATAACACAAATTATCTACAGCAGCCACACTTTTCTCCCTGGTGTAAGATTTATGACATGACACATGAAGTTTTACGGTATCACATGTCTTAAAAAGAGCATACTTTCCATCACGTCTCTTCTTACTGCATTCCAACAAAGTTCTATTTCCTCTTGCTTTCACAGTCACTGCCTGATTCTCTTCTACTGTCTTTTCACATTCGGGACACAGATCCGTCATTTTTACGTCAAAACAAATTGTAAATTTAAAATTTTAGTTAAATAACATCCACAATCAAAGTGAGTTGGTCAAACTTTAAGGTGGAACTTTACGGAAACGGATGCTCCAAAAAATTCACTTTTAATCCCATCGAACGCAGAATTTATTTCTTTATAACTTTTGTATGTACCACTTTATTGATAGATGGATTAGTTCAAAAGATACCAAAAAGTTAAAACGAATTTTTTTCATATATAGGGTCCGCCAATAAGCGCGCTCGATCTTTAAAATGAAATAAAGCAAGTTGTGTGAGAGGTATAAATGAAATTTATTTTTTGTTTGAAAGAGTATTCGAAGGCATTATGTATGGAAAATAATATCGGTCAAATGTCCACCTCGGCTTCGCTGGGTGGCGCGCATACGAGAAGTCCAATTTTCAATGACTCTGGCGCACAAATCGGGCTGTATTTCATCGATGGCGTGGCGTATGTTGACTTTGAGGGCATCAGTGTTTTGTGGTTGGTTTGCGTAGACCTGTGATTTAAGAAAACCCCACAAGAAATAGTCTAGTGGGGTTAAATCGCACGATCTCGGTGGCCAGTTGATGTCGCCTCCGCGCGAGATAACCATTCCTCCGAAGCGCTCGTGCAGAAGATCCATTGTGGCGCGCGCTGTGTGGCTCGTAGCGCCGTCCTGCTGAAACCACATATCCTCGACATACATATTGTCGATTTCATGCCAGAAAAAGTTCGTTATCATGGATCTGTATCGTTCGCCGTTTACCGTGATGGACACACCATCGTCGTTCTCGAAGAAATACGGCCCGATGATGCTTCCGGCCCAAAATCCACACCAAACAGTTACCTTTGCTGGGTGCATTGCGACCTGGTGGACCTCCTGTGGATTGTTCTCGGCCCAATAACGGCAATTCTGCTTGTTGACATTCCCATTTAACCAAAAATGTGCCTCATCGCTGAAGATGATTTTGCGACCAAAATCGGGGTCGACTTCCAACTGCTCTAAAGCCCAATCAGCGAAGATACGGCGCTGTCTATGGTCGTTTATTTTGAGCTCTTGTGTCAGCTGGATCTTGTACGGATGCATGCCCAAATCCAGATGCAAGATTCGGCGAAGTGATGTTTCCGAAAGGCGGAGTTCCTGTGCGCGACGTGAAATTGACTGTCGCGGATTTTCACGCACACTATCGCGCACAGCGGCGACATTCTGGGCAGATCGGACGTTTCGACGACGCGTCGGTGTTGGCTGATTGTTCACCGAATCGGTTGCCTCGAATTTGTTAATCAAACGACGGATAGTCGACTCAGCAGGACGATCAATTGCACCGTAAAATTGGCGGAGCGCGCGGAACGTTGCTCGAACCGATGAATGATTTTCGTAATAAGTTTTAACGATTTGCACATGTTGCTCGCGGCTGAATTGGTTCATGGTGATTTGTGAAGATACACTGAATAATAACAACTGCGTTTGCCAACTCTACCACAAACAACATGGCCGCCATGAGCTGTCAAAGATCGAGCGTCCCTATTGGCGGACCCTTTATATGTAAACTATGTCCAACTTTGATGAGCACTAAGTATATGGGAACGGGTGGTCCAAAAAATATGGCCCCGTCTAATACAGAATGTAATGCCCTACAATTAATAAAAGGACAACGTTTTCGATACTGTCCTTTATGAGATATAACCGCAAAATACCGCTTTTGGGGGTACATTTTTACCCCCCAGCACTTAAACAACTCCTCCGAGGGGGGAAACCTAGGATAGTCATATTGAGCAACAAATGAAGCCACTAAAACAATAAAACGTTTTTGTAACAATTATTATCCTATATACGGGTCTATTCTAATTTGCAATGTTAAAAATAAATGGACCAGGAAATCTGTTAAACAAGTTAACGAAAATTTTTAACAGAAACGCTATTCTCGTTCCAAATCAAATTGTATTAATGTTAAAATGAACCAAAACCCGTTTATTTTAAACGGGTGATTAATAAATAATTTGTTAATAAGACATCTCAGGGACTCATCAAACCCATTCGAAGTGCCTAATTGGAATTTTAGGCAACAATTCCATTTAGGGTCAATTGACAGTGAGACTTATTGAAGGGATAATTCTTTTATCGATGAAGGAACTTATGTAACAAAGATCGCAGTGCATTCACGGGTAAGTCCTTTTCGGCTAGTCAATAGTAATTAATAGTAATATTTTATGCATTTTATCTCAGGTCCACCACAAATCACACCACCTCAGCATCCACCACAAATCCCCCTCACCCTTTAATTTTGTTATCTACCTATGAACATTAATATTCACGGCAATATCTTATATTTTACCATTAGCATCTTCAGCACTAATGGCAAAAATAAAACGTTTACTTAATTGTACCGCGCTTTGAATGATACCAACGAATGGTGATCTATAAATCCCAGTCAGCGATTAGCCGTTTACACGAATATTTACTCTTTCACGATACTACGCTATAAATCCATTTGTTTATCTTACGCGCTTATATAAGCAATACGGTTTTCCTTTCTTATATATTTAATGCGATCGCTTTGATTCATTCTTCCGATCCCGCATTTGGTTCAACAAACTGCCGTTCCGGCGATGCTGACGCAGCTGACCACTGGTTACCGGTGCTTCATATCGGAAAATCGGTCCCAATTAATAAAACCCGAATACGTGCTGTATTCGAGAAATTTTATTCATGATTTATAACATTTACCCACACGTCTTTTTGAACTTGTGTGTATAATATTTCTATACGAAATTCCTCGGATAGCAAATCATACGATAATGTATATATCGAGCTGCGGCAAAATAAACTAATAAAAAATTAATAAAACCCACATAGAAATATTTTTCTGGGCATATGCAATTAAATGAGTAATAAAATGCGGTATTATGACTCTATTTTATGCTAATGCATGTAGGATTGTAATCTACTTCGCTAAATTACATAGCAGATAGGATTTTATAGGACAATTCATCGAGAGTCCATGATCCAGTTATAATATTTATAATAATAATATTTTATTAGCCAAGAAAAATATACAAAATTGTAAGAACAAGCTCCAAGCTCTAAGCTAAAAACGCTCCACCTTAGGTGTCGCGTTTGTAATAGTTGACAGTTTTTCTCATCTAATTGCTAGTTAAGAGTTTCTCATTAAACAATCCAAATTTATCCGGTAAAATACAAACCTCTTGTGCATATTCTAAAAAACTATAAGAGGGGCAATTTGTTCAGCATAAAATTTCTCTTGAACTCGTGTATTTAGAATATAATATTGTTTCACCCTTAAGGTGCATAGGAGGGTTACACAAAGAGAAATATTCACACCGCACATTTAGCGAAAACGAATTCCAAGATATAGTTGCTGTATTATAAACTCAATTTTCTACACACGAATAAAATATTGTATCACAAAACGGTTACTCTTACTCTGTATAACCAGCACCCTTAAAATCCACCAACAATTTTTTGAACATAATTCGTTGAATAATGATTTTCTGTCTTTATTTTATTTAAATAGGGGTTGAAGAAATAGAGGTCACGGGTTGAAATGAGATCTGAATGAGAACAATCGCAATTATTGTTATATTTTATCTTCTTTTATATTTGACGACCTGAATTGGGTTTTTACAAGAAGAGCTGCTTTGACAAAAACAGAAGGAGCAGCAAGGTATTTTGGCTTGGATTGGCTTTTACGTGAACAGTAATGGGCCTAGTACGGAACCCTGAGGTGCAACACTATGTAGTCAGATTTAGATACCTTTCCATCTACCTTTTATAGATTTTCCATCTATCCTATAAGTTATCCATGCGAGAATGCTACCTCTTAAAACCAGGCTCTATATTTTTAGGCTTAAAATTTTCTATCTACGGTATCAAACGCTTTGGAGAGATCAAACAAAAGTGAGACTATATACCGGTATCCAAGCACTGATACACATATTCGAGTAGGTGACAAGATGCAGTCGCAACCGATTTATTAGACCTAAATCCATGCTGAGATGCAGTCAGTAGGTTATTTTTTGCCACAAAGTTGGTTATTCGGTTATACTTATTTTTCCGTTACACTATTTTTTAAGGTATTTTAGACAGAACATGCAGCAGAGAAATTTGTCGAATATTCTATTTCGGTTGGAACACCTTTTTTTAATATCGGTGTAACGATTGCTAATATTAATTTAATTTTTATTTTAAGTTTTGACATTGTTAAATTAGTCTTAAAGCAAGACTGGTGGTAAAATAACATTCTACATTCATGTAATGCTAAAAAGAACAGCATTAAAAAATTGTAATGTATTGTAGTGACCCAGCATCAATGGCTGCATAAAAGTCCCGCGTCCCGCTATAACTGTGAATTCCGTCCCACCACACATTCATTAAATTAGCCCTTTACCAGTCCTACGCGCATTTAACGTCGTCGAATCCTTCCAATATCTTATCTGAAGAGTGGTGTCACTAATAAATACACATGTGCATCCATTGAGGCCCCTTGTAATGTCCCAAATAGACACGGACCACCGAGAGACTTCTGTATATCAATACGTGTGGTGACAAGGCATTAAATAAAACGAGTGTAAATTAGGTACGTCCAGCTAATGTGGATGTTTGTAAGATACATTTCGTTAAGAACATGGCAAGGCCCTTTGGATAAAAAGGTAAATTTAAATAAATGCATTTGTATATGCACTATTAATCGCTAACCGGGAAGTAAGTAACAGGTAGAACGTGCGGGAAGAAATACGTATGAGAGAAGAGGAAGTTGAGGTGGGAAACCGTATCAAATGTGGGAGGAAAGATGAAATAGGTGTCTTGGTTGAGGAAATTCAGTTGTGCACGTATTAAAGACGTTGAAAGTCAGTGGAAAAATGATGGGAAATAATATGGGAATGCGGCTGGATTGAAATAAAATATGAGGGGTTATAATGTGGTGGGAATTCATGTACGCTTAGCTAACGTGGATGTTTGTTAAAACACATTTCGTTAAGAACATGTTAAAACGACGTTTGGGATGAAACTTTGATTGAATGTAAGAGGTAGAACTTACGGCATAAAATATATAAATATGATGGGAACAGTAAGCTAGACGAGGAAGTTGCGGTGGGAAACATTATCAAAGATGATATTAAAGATGAAATAGATGTCTTGGATGTGGAAATCCAATTGTGCACGCTTTAAACGCTTTGAAAATCAGTGGGAATACGGTGGGAAATAATATGGGAACGTGGTTGGATTTAATGAGTTGTGATGGGAGTTCACATGGATGTGGTGGGAATTGATGTACGTATAGCTAATGTACATGTTTGCTAAGATACAAATTTCGTTAAGTATATGGCAAGAAGACGCGATGTTTTAGGTAAAACTTACATAAATTAATTTGTTATACATACATTACCAATCGTCAACAGGGAAGTAAGAGGTAGAACTTATGATATAAAATACGTATGATGATAATAGAGGAAAAAGTTGTGGCGGGAAAATGTATCAAATGTGGGATGAAAGACAAAATAGGTGTTTACGATGTGGAAATACATTTATGCCCATTATAAAGACATGCCCATTATAAAAACAAGTGGAAAATATGTGGGAACGCGGTTGGAATTAGTGTTAATGCCATAGGAGTTAATATGGATGTGGTGGGAATCGTGTGGGAATATTAACATAAAAGTTATTACAATACAACACATAGTAAATGCACATGTATATACGTTGAAAGTAAGTGGGAATTAATGTGGGATCGGGGTGGAAAATAATATGATAATATTGTGGCCACTATTATGGCAATTGGTAGGAACTACTGCGGGTACGTAGTGGGTATTGAGGCGGGAACATGGTGGGAATATGTGCACAGATATTGCAGTTACATTTTTTTAATAAATGCGCGCGATAATTTGTATTGATGTACTTACCGCAATGAGGGCTCGGATACAGTGTGCAATTCGCATAGTAGCCAGTGCTGGCGTGGGTTAGATTTTGAGGGTTAAGGGCAACACTAACCCCCGCACCTCGGCCGTCTTTAGTGAACGCTACTCCTCTGGATCCTGGCACGACCACATCGCATCATCCGGATGAAACGTCATGGTCTCGATGGTGGGAAGCACTTGTTTATGTTCTATCTGAAACAAACGAAGACGTTAAACATGTGTAATTATATGTAACGGTTCATTGTACTAAATCTATCCGGATCACTATATCCCACCTATCTATCCGCCGTTATTAAAAATATAAAACGGTAGTAGGTACTGTAAAGAAGAACTCAAATAATGCTTCTTACCACTTATTTTCACCCAACTTTTCACACTTGACTTTGTAATGTTTGGTTTTAAAGATTGAAACAATACTAAGCACTGAATAAAAAAATGCGTGTTTCTTAGAATATCAGCAAAGAAAACGGAACAGTTAATATAGCCTCAAAATACAGCGTTTTTGTTAAAAAATATAGATACTTAAAATTATAGCAGTTTCTTCAGTTAAGCAGTGATAACTAAGTAAATATTAAAATTCAGTGTAAGGAAAATCTGAGTTATGCAAACAAAGGAATACTCAAAATCATTACGTGCGTCTAGATTTACTATGATGTTATGAAAACTTATAATATTATTATATAGGAAGCTAAATTACAGTGCGCAAAGATACATGTTAAGACTTGAATCATTTTAACTGACCTCTTCCCAATTCATCACATTTTTATCATACATAACATTCTTATCGGTAGTGAGTGATTTCTTGGTAAAAGAGCAACCGATCACCAGAAGACAATGATTGTACGTAATATTTATCCATTATTTTGTACAAGTGAATCAGTGCCGTTATCTTCGATCTAAAAATACTCAGTTTTTGGTAATTTAACGATTTTAAATAGTAATAAAATAAACATTATTTTACGCTGTTGGCGTCTAGACGCCAGGCATAATGCTTCGCAATAATCTGTTTATCTAGAGCTAAATCAAATGCTATATGTAATTCTTTCATAGAATTCAATTCTAACACGTTACCTAGAAATTAATTTTGCTCATAATAGGTACCTGTTTGATATCAGATAAGCTTCGGGAGAAATATTAGCTTGATTAACGTAATGAAATATTAATTATTATTTTTTATCAAATACATTTTTCAAATTACTTACATTAATTCTATGCTTAATAAAGAAATCCGAGAGATTAATTGAACGTTTCATAGGTGATCACGATCAATTAATGGTTTAATTCAATCCCTAATTAAGCAGTAAACAGAAATCCAAAATACTCAAGAAATCCGACGTATAAAACCATAATTAATGGTTAAGAAAACTCTTTACAATTATGCAATAAGAGCATACAATTTATACGATGTATAACCGATTATTCTGAAGTACTTATAGTATTACTACTGGTTATATGGCTTCTGATCAAACGGTAAATCGCCACGGCCATTGTTATTTTTTAATGGGGCACCTGTTATTTTTTAATGGGGCATGCTTAAATTTTTTGGTAGTGTCTTGCAAAACAATCACAAATGACGTTAGAATTTGACAAGTTCAATAGATTCAATAGCAATAAATTCATTAAAATAGCTCTATAAATTTAAATAGCAATCCTCATTTTTATCACTCCAGCAGATTCTTCTAAATAACCCTAAAGCCAAAATGTATTTATTTCACTCCTCAGCGAGCTTTTGGGATATTTCGAAAGTCTATGTGGTTTCAAATACCGTTTTTTTTCTCGATATTGGTGAACGTTAGACAGTTAGTTTTCTCGATATTAGTAAAATTATCTACAAGGGACTAAAGGCAAGGGAAATTATCTTAAAAAATGACACAATATACAAGCAGTCGCATTTAAAATATCAAAGTTCAGTCTAATAGACCCTGTATATGATGACCAACCAACTATGCAACTGTATACTTGACACTTTCTTCCACTTTTCCATAATATTCTATCTTCTTCAAAAGTGCATTTAAAATGATCAATAATAACAATAGTTTAGTTTAGGTATAGTTTAGTTTTATATTGATGACATTTAATTCAAAGTCATTTATAGCGAAAAGTTTCTTACATGAAACTCAAAGCTTATTGTCTATACATATTTTCTACATAATTAGTTCTATACATTTTTGCGCTATGATGCACCGTTTTCGAGATATCTCATCTCAAAAGTTGTTAATTTTTAACAAATATTTTTCGTCACACGCTTTTTGTAATAAATCTCTTGGTAACTCCTCGGCCGTTTGTTTTCCATAAAAATCCCATGACATAATATTATAGAGCGTTAAATTTTCGTCAAGATTATATTATAAATCTACAAAATTTTCTCCAACGTGTCAAAACTTACAGCAATTTTTTTGGCTAAAAAACAAAAAAAGGGACCTTTCTAAAAAGGGACCGGAAATCAAACTATTTTTATGCCAATATCTAAATGCATATTTAATCATTTCAGAACATACCCCAACGAGCATTTTTATGTCTTATAATAGTTGCCAAAACACCGAAACAAAAATTATAAAACAAACACTACCATCAGAAACGTTTTCAAAATGTTTATAAGTCAGCTATGAATGTAAAATTGGCACCACTTGATAAAACATTTCAATTTTGGTTAGTATTTTGTAAAAGCTTTTAGAAACATAATTAAATTGTTTCTTAAACATTTCGGCAAATCTTAGAAAAACTACAAAAGCATTGTGAAACAGTTTTGTTAAAGATATTTATACTGCGCTATCAAATATACTTTACAAAAGTATAAACATTTCTACAAAACCACTATATAACAGTTTTATAATAGCTTCACGCAAATAATATAAAATAAAAATGCATATTGGAATTACAGTAACAAAATAAAAAAGTTATTTAAAGGTATTCTAAATGCTGCAAAAAAGCAATTTTGCAATATTTTCAATTCAACTTACTTCGATTGCTTGGGTGCACCTATTTTCTTATAAAATATTTAATTTTAGGCGCAACTATTTTAAAATAATATAGTTAAATACTAGGCAATCTTTATATTTTTTTTTTGGGCTAATGGTACATATTTGTCACAGGGTCGGACTTTAAATGTTAAATTTCTTTTCGCACTCGAATATTTTTAGCAAATTCTTAATATTCTCATTAATTATTGATATATTTTCGTATTATTAAAAAAATTTCCGGTATTAATTGAACCACTAGTGGTATTAAAAAGTTAAAAAAAATTAGAACAAAGCGAGAACGACAATGACAAAAAAAGTTGCATTTGTAGTTTTTTAAAAAATATAAAAAATCAAAAAAGTCAGTGACGTCATTTTTTTAAATGATATTCGCTAAAATGCCTGCCCGGACGCCACTGAACTAAATACTTTAAATTAGATTAATGCTAAATTAGACCTTTACCACTACAAATTACGCCATAAAATATCATAAAAATTGGGTTTAGTATATTTAAGATATTTAAGAAAAACCGATTTTTTTTAAAAAGTTTAACACCATGCAACTTGAAAACTATAATTAGGTACCTTGACTTTTCATCTTAAAATTAACTAAAGAATTAGCCTGGTAAAGTTTGGCCACATACTTAATTAACACCCTGTATAGTACCTTAGTAATAATTTACTTTTGTTGCTAAAAGAAATAACATGTTATTAACGATTAAAATCCATCGATTTAAGTGTATAAATTAGAGTATTGCCATATAAGCGAACGAAGAATTCGAAAAACGTTAAAAAACCGCCCTGTTCCCAACCAGGTAAATATTTTAAAAACCGAAATACGGTGAAAAAAGCTTTCTTGTTTATAGTAATAAGAGTGCCTATATTGCCAACTGGCAACTTTTTTGCTAATACGCGACTTTTTGGCGACTCTAATAAAACAGATTTGTTGCCCCTGAAATAGTTTGAGACCGCACGCCTACTGTTATTGTCAGGCAAATATTGAACCTATCAAATTTAAAACGAAAACCGATAATTATATATAACCGGTATATTCCTGCGTTATGTTTAAATGATCCGTGTTACCATTGTCGAACCTAGTAGGTATCCTTATTATCACTGTTGATCATTTTTTCGTCACATACTTTTAATCTTCTGCGGATGACATTTTGATTTCCACAGTTAATTCATGCTCTCTAAACGGAAACTGATGAACACACTGAACTCATGAAAATTATGTACACATCAGCGAATTCAACATAAATTTGTTTTATTGTAGTTAGCGATAGAAAAATGGTAATCATGAAAACAATTTAATTTTATAAGAACTTTGTTATTGTTTTTTATACTGTTACCCAAATAACATAATATAAAGCGGTTTTATATTGAGCACTAAGGAAACCCTTTTCTTGAAGAAGCGAAATAGTTCTCAGTGATACTTAATTAAACGCAACGATAAAATAATTTTATAATATATTTATAAGTCTTAATAATATCTCCGAAATTTCCTAAAATCAAGTATAAAACAATTTTATTTTATAGGCTTTACTTTTGTATTTGTTTTATTGTGTTGCTCATGGAAACATTTCCACGATCAATTTATAAAACACTTCATCTTTAACAACAGAATTGTGTTCATCGCCCCTTTAATTAAAATTAATTAGTATTTTGGAAGTAATAATAAAATACAAATAAAATAAAACAGTCGCAAAGCGATGAAATTATAAAATTACTTTGCTGGTTGGGACTGTATACGAGTACAGGCAACTGCATATTTATGTCACATGCGTAAATATATTATCTCGTTATCACGTTGCATATCAAAGATATTATCTATTTATTTCGTAATATCTACCGTTATTTTTTTGTGATATTTTTTTGAACAGCTGACTTACGTGTTACCTAACATTTTCTGCTGTTCCATTCGGGTATCCAAAACGTGCCTGAGAAAAACATCACAACACTGCACTACTTAACCAGTACAACGCATCACTAGTGCCGAATCTATCTGCCAGATACATTGTTCTGTTGATATAATTGAAAAGTATTGGCGTTATCGTTTGGTCGCCCGCGAACGCTGACATGTCAAGTCTAGAACGGCACCAGTCTCTAAATAAACAAATATCGGAAATCCAACGAAATGCGTGAAAGTACGCACATGAGATAAGTCAACAATACCGTAAATAGTTGTTCTAATCGCTTAAATCGCTAGGGCTTACTGATTAAATGCAAGCGCCTACCTGTCGAGGAAAGTCACCTTTTGACCCGCGTGGCTAGGTTAGTTATTGTGTGGCGTGGTCAGCTGGCTGATTATATTAAAACAAATAATTGTTTCCTTCACTGAATAATAATAATTGATAATGTAATTGGGTAAACCGTCTCGGCTGGAACAGGTGATCAATCATAAAACAGAATTAACAAAGCAATTCAATTGACTTAGCTTTAGGTTTTCTGGTAATCTGCCGGGTATTGCTTATATTGTGGCTTAATTGTAAGCCATTTACTGCGATCGAAAAATAAGTGATACGGACATTTTCGATGCTGCCTTAGCATAGCAAACCCAGAGGTGTTATCAACATATTTTAACTACTTCCTCATATCTCTAGAGTTTCTATTAAAAGGAATAAAATATAATTCGGATATATATATTTAACGAAAACATTTAAATAGGAAAATACACTGACGGACATAAAAGTGAAAGAACCTTGGAAAGAGTCTGCTACCAACGTTTCGCTAAATCTACTAAAAAAAAAATAAATCTTGCTTCATTGCCACCATATGATTATGTCATATAGAAAGGAACTAAGACGTTCACGGGTTTTTATTGCAGGAATCGGTCAATAGGTCATTTAAGAAGAAAAACCGGGGAGTGCTATTAAATTAGAGGGTGGAAATTGGAGATAGGGGTGAAAATGTACCCTTTTCAGTTTTTTAATTATATCTCGCAAACGAAGCAAAATTTCGATATACTTTATATTAAACCTTTTGTAGAGAAGGTTCCCATCGAGCTTGTTTAAAAAAAATATAACAATTTTTTTTTGATTTTTTGCGTATAACTTTTTTTGAGTCGGAGATAGGTGAATGAAAGGTCGAAAAATTTTTTGGGACAAAACTTGACCAAAATATGGCCACTCGAACATAGCCTTTTTTTCGATCCCACATACAGATATTGTCATTTTGTTGAAAAAAATATTATTTTACTAAATAAAAAAGGGTTATTTAAGTTTATTATACCCTTTCCAAAAAGCATGTGTAGTTGACTGACCGTGGGTATAAGAAAAACCGTAGTTGCCACATGTAATTTTCAAATTTCTCAATATTAAATTAAACTATCAAATTTCACAATACTATATAAAAATTGTATATATTATTTATGAAGGTCATAAAAGAATTATTGTTTGTGCATACAATAATATATTATAGGCTATTTTTACATACATTTTCGACTACTTTAATTATGGCAATTCCGTAAACATTTATTTTTATAGTTAAAAGCGGCAAATCCGCTCTATTGTAGACCCAAGGCCGGATATGCCAGCAGTATATCTCTTTTTAACTTATTGGAATGACGCGCCATCTGTGTTTAGTTAAAACAGTCTTTGCCTTATAGTGGCGGGTTTGCGGGAATTGCGCTCTTATTCTGTAATCTGTAACGGTCATTTGCGATAGAGTAGTGCGTTAGAGTAGTGCGATAGAGTAGTGCATTTGCGATAGTGAGGTATTCGCGTATATATCTGTATAGTGCTGTTTAAATGTGATTGTGATACAATATAATATCGGCGAACGATGGAAAATATTCCAAAACGTAGGCACTACCGATCGATAGCATAAGTAAAAATGATATTACCTATACCTAAAATGTCCAGAGCTACTCTGGTAAAAAAATTGAAAGACATGAATTTTACGTATGGAAAAGTAGAAAGAAAGAGTATTGTCATAAAAAGATATGAGATAGTTGCTTAGCGGATGGATTATCTTCGAAAAATAAAAAAATTCGAAACGAAGGAAGGAAAATGTATTACCTGACGAAAAATGGGCCAACGAAGGACATACTGTGAAGAGAGTCTGGCGGGATGGAAACGTGAAAAATACACGGCAAGCTGCGATTGAAGGCTGGACAATTGACGCATGGAATCACTTTGCTGAGATTACCTTATCACTGCGAATGGGGCATTTTCACAGTTTTTTTAACAATAGCAGCAGAAAGTAAATGGAAAAAGAAGCTACCCGTATTTTTTATTTTTTGTTTAGTTAAAATACCCTATTGAACCCCATTGAATTAAACTGGGCGCAAGTAAAAGGGGAAGTAGCGAGAGTGAATCGGACTTTTAAATTAGCTGACGTAGAGAGACATCTTCGAGGAGCAATGGAAAATGTCACAGCAGAAAATTGGCAGAAGTGTATATATTAATCACGTGATGAAAGAGGAACAGATAATATGGGATGTGGATTTGGCGGTTGATCAAGCCATAGAACCAACCCATTGTGATTAAATTTAAAATCATTGAACAGCAAAAGCTCATTTTCGTAAATACTTTTACTAATTTTAAGATCCACATTATGTGTACAGCTGAAACAGCAGTTAGTTGTTCTGCTGACCACGTGAAACTGATAGAGACTGAATACCACCTGAGGAAGTTTTTTGTTGTTGTGAATGTGTGAAATTCTCTATGGTTATATGGACATATGGTTTCCCATTTTTAATAATTCTTGAAATTGTCATACATGCTAGTAAGTAACTTGTTCTTGATTAGACTAATGCTGAGAATGGCACCAAAAGGTTACTCGCCTGCCTGGTATTGTATTGATTCATGTCAGAGTGTATTCAGAATTTAGACCGACTTTTTGGACAACCATCTGCGACTCCAACAGGTACATACTGATACTGGGCACCGGTAAAATCTTAAGTTTACTAAGTCTGCAATACAAGAATTACCCCATAAAGCAATTCCATAGGAAAAACGACTGTGAAATAAAGAGACTTGAGATTTTCATTGCGTAATTGTCAATGAAAGGTCGTATCTGTCTCATAACGAATATTTGGGACGAGAGTTTAGAGCATAAATTATCAATGTGATACCGAGTTTAAACTAGTATCAAGTGTAACGCCAAGTAAAGATACTATTTTAGATTGTGACTATTTATCCAAGGTAAACGTTAGGTTTTGTTTTAGACACATTAAGTTTTAATATATTAGCTGAAAACCAAGCTCCATACGGATATTTAGTCCATAATTGTCTGGACAATTTGCATTTTAACCAACTTCAAAAAATGAGGTTCTCAATCGACTGTATGTTTTTTTTTGTAAGTATGTTTGTTTCGCGAATATTCCGCCAATTATGAATTGATTTTGATGATTCTTCTTTTGTTTGGTAGGTCATACTTCTGAGGTGGTGCCATATAAATTTTTAGGAAAATGTAAATATCACGTTTTATCATTGAATGAAGGACTCTTCCTTCAATCAACGGTTTTATATAATGCTCAAAGTTCCATAAAAAGATAATCCATGAAGATTTTCTTAGCGGCCGGGATTAACGATTACGATTACGTGCTATGATAATCCTGTTATTACTAGTAGGGATTAAAATACACAGACAGGTGTCATTAGTCATTACCGCGGGTAATTTAAGGCCGGTATGGAATTAATTAGGATTCAGATTCCGGACAGGGATAATGAGAGCCCCCACACGTATTTTAACTTTTGATGGTGTTAACATTTTTTAGATAATTATCACCCGGCCGTACTAGACGGTGATTTGTAAAATAATTACATTTTTTTAAGTAGCTAGTAATTAGGTATACCCAGTAGACTGCAAGGTACGCCTATCAAAACATGTATACGCATTTTTTTTCGTAGCTGCTTAAATCATGATTTCGTATCAATAATTATATCAATTTATATCAATAATAACATTTAGTTATTAAGTCTGAGGCTTATGATTGTTACAAAAAGGTTTCATAATTTCCATGTAGTAATATTTTCTTATAAATACAACAGTAATACAGACCATGAGAGGAACTTTACGCGATGAACAATGGCATATGACAGCTAACAGTTAAAGAATAACAAATATAGGGTAATGGTGTACAAAATGACACACATTTTACAAAAGTGTAAAATTACAATTAAAAAAAATTTCTATACAGAATTTAAGGATAACATAAAACTAACTTTTTATATAATTTGAGATATTATTAGAATAAAAATAAATGACATTTGTAGTTTGTGTCAAAGAAATAACAAATACGTGACTGTAATTTTGTATTTCATATAAATGGCCCATTTCTTAATCGACCATTTTTCATCGATAGTCCATTCATTTCTGTAAGCAACCATACCTAGCTCATTAAAATCGGTCAATAAATAAAAAAGTTATGGCCCAGTTGTTCAGTATATATCGCAAACGAACATAGACGTAACTAGGGGGGACTTGGGGGGGCTTAGACCCCCCGATTTAATCAACAGCCCCCCCTCAAAGATTTGGCCTAATAAAAAAATAAAAAAACCAAGGAAAAAATAATAAAAGAAAATAAAAAGGTAGAGTAAGACAGAGTCACTGAAAATTTGTATTGTCTGGTCACAAATCATCGCGTTGGCGCGGTTCGTACGAGTTCAATCATGTCGATTGTGGAGCCACGCCATCTATTATCTATGACACAACGCTGGTATTAAGTAGAT
This sequence comes from Tetropium fuscum, assembly GCA_964058915.1. Lineage (NCBI taxonomy): Eukaryota > Metazoa > Arthropoda > Insecta > Coleoptera > Cerambycidae > Tetropium > Tetropium fuscum. The sequence goes on along the minus strand of CAXKVY010000556.1, from coordinate 519,261 downwards.
CCCGCCAGACGAATTAATTTTATCTGCAGATTTCAACAGATGGCCTTAGCATCACTCTAACAAATAAAATCAGATTTGTGGAATTCAGAGAAAATAAATGTTTGGTTACTATTATTTTTATTATTGTCCTAATAAAAATTATTGTTGTGTCCTTCCTATTGGTTAAAGTTTTTGCCTGCAGCGCTTTATCCACCTGTCATTACAGTGACATAATTATTGGATTAATTGACAATCGCCATTTTCAATATCAGTCGTTTTCGTTTTTGTCGATTTTTTTTTATTTCCCTTAATTACATAATAACTAATTTTCCGAACAAATTCTTTTCTCTTTTTCTCAAGCTCTTTTTCAACCATGAATAGAGTTAAAAATTGACTAAGAAATAAAACAGACAATGAACGAATGAGCAGTCTTGCTATAATTTCCGTACACTGGGATATTTAGTTGCACAACTTTTCATGTAAAATCGGTATTTTTGTATAAATGGATTATTCATTGAAATTCTGAAGTATCATGAAAACGCGTGACCTTGAATATTTTCAAAATTTTTGCCTACGGTGCTACTGAGGTGTAACAGGGCAGATCTAATATCCCGATAGTGATGCTCTGACCCCCCCCCAAATGAGATCCTGACTATGTCATTGGTCATCATCCTTCATAATAGCCTTCAGTCCCACCTAGCCCCCCCCCTCAAAAATAAAAGTCTAGTTACGTCTTTGCAAACAAGGCAAAATTTCGATATTCTTTATATGAAACTTTTTATACGGAAATGAATTTCCCATCGAAATGGCTTATTTAAAAACATTTATTTATGCTGAAAATGTTTGAACAAAAAGAAAAAAAGTCAAATATTTCGTTTGTTTTTTTGCCTATAACTTTTTTTGGGTCAAAGATTGGTAGGCATTGCTTTATAGAAAAAAAAATACACAAATTTTTCTCTAAAATGTTGGGTTGTTTTCAACCCAACATTTGAAAATCCTCCCCAACTATAATAATGTTATTAACTGCAGTCATATTTGCCGCTGTTTCGATAATTAATGAATCTTCTTCTTCTTCTGATATTCTAGTTTCAAATTTAGCATTTTGTAATTCAATGCATACTAAAAATCAATGAATCTTGGCGTAGTATTTTTTATAGAAAATATAAGATAATTAGCATTAACATATGTGAATCTCAGCTCTACAATGTTTTTGCGCATGCCAGTTTTTTTTGTTAAAATATCGCGGCTCCTAATGGTCGGAGAATTTTATATATTTTTTTGAATTCGTGAAATAAGATCAGTAATTGATTCCCGTAACTGCAGTTTCAGCCAAATAAAAACTGAGAAAGTTATAAAAAAAAAAGTTGCAGGTTTTTTAATTAATTTGCTGACCCTTGGAATAAAAACAAATTATACCGCTGTTCTCTAGGATGATAGTGCAACTCCTCATGAACAAAATAAGCGCTTACTCGATGCTCTAGCACGAGCTCCCGAGATGATATAGCCAACTTAAGAGAGTATCTTTTTCTCGAAAAATCGATATATCGATAAATAATCAATATTTATTAATTTTTCAAATAAGTTTTTCTTAGCTTGCCATGAGCTATATCTACCCCAAGTAACAAGTATGGGAACGTTATAGTTCAGTTCTACTTCTGTTCTAGAGAATCCGATTTTTAGCGGTATTTTCTATATAACTCTAAAAGTACGAAACATATCAAAAATGAGTGACAAGCATTTTGAGAGATTTTTTTAATATGACTTCTTCATTTAACTTTTTTCGATAGGAACTAGTTTTTTAATTATTTACAAGAAAAATAATTTTGCAACTGCGAATTTTTTAGGTGAAGTTCGCCATTTAGGCGCGCGTTGAAAAAAATGGAAACTCATATTTAAATTTTATTTCCTATACGCCCATATATGTTTTATCCAGGTAGGATTTTCTGCAAATTTAACATTAGTCCAGACATAATGCTTGGACTGCTGAAAAATTAAGGACTGCAAAAAAAAATATCGAAAATTTACTTCGTTAAATGTGTTTCATATTTAAGCTTACCAACTATATTATTTTTCAGTTAATTTTTGTAATGAGTTAAAGTTAAGTATACGCTAAAATACCAATAAAGCATTTGCGTTTATCAGTACCACAATTTGTATCTACTGGTGTCAGTGGCAGAAACACCTGTGTGTTTCTAAGGACCCTTTTAGTCGGTGGCACGTTTACCGATACTTGACAGGTATATTTGGTGACATCTTTACCTACGCCGATAGGTATCCACTCCAATATTTTAGAAAATAACAATTGTCAGTCAGAATATTTGTGTTAATTGCACTATATTTATGATTTTATACCATTGTATTGTAGTATGTTTTGTTTGAATTGTATAAATACTGTTTGTATATCTATAAAAGAAAAGTTAATCGACACCGGTCTTGAACTAAAACAATAAAACAATGAAAATAAACTGATTGCCTGCCTGTCAGCGACGACAGTTTGATAACAAATCTACTTGAATCTCCCTGTATATGCAAAATGTAGAGACTTTTTATTTATATATGTCGACTGAATGTTGACTGAATACAACAACATTGTATACATCTATAATTCTATGTTCATCGAGTTTCCGATGGCACTAAATTGGAGACGTATTTCTAAAAGATGCCAAGAAATCCCGGAACTACATAATACACAATACAACACAATAATTTACGCAACTGATTCACTACCGCACAGGTTACGACCCCATAAAATCCTATCCCATTAATAAATCGACTTTATTCCGAAGTAATTTCCCGGGCAAAACACATGCAACAACTTATAACACCAAACAATCAAGCGTATTTACCAGCAGCTGTGGAAACCCCAAAAAATGCGTCGGTAAACGCAATCCACACTAACTGTCAGCAGAAATCAATCTAAGGTGATCTAATTAACTAGAGCTTTTCAATTAAGATTGAGCTAATATAGTGTAGGAATACGCACTAGTACACCCACACCGTGACGCCGGGATTGGTTCAGGGGACGCCCACTTGTTGCTGATCCGATTGTCATTAGGCCGGCGCCGGGGTTCACCAGGTAACGCCTCTGCACGTCGCGACGGCCCTTTGGGCGACCTCCGCACACCAACTCCCTGGCGTTATCATAGCGGCAGGGCATTCTAAAGCGGGAATTTCGACAACACACATCACGAATTCATACATTACGACCGACTACAAATTACCGGAGCCTTACAACTTTTCTACCTACTGGGAAAATAACTACCTACCGGGCTGCGGCTCCGCATCATATGACAACTTCTTTCAAATGTCTTCAACTACTATTTGATATTCTTACTGCAGTAACATCAAGACTGATAGTACGTCGGATAGGTGAGTCTAGCGTTCACAAACCTAATACCGAGGCTAAATAAAACATTTACCATTTTATTTAGCATGTTTTTTTATATAAAATTTACTTTTGACGACACTCCATCGGTCGAGACCGAAGCTACAATAAAAAAAATGAGCGAGTCTGCTAGTACTCGAGACTGAGATGTGTAAACATCTGCTATGTGTTAACGGTGTGTGGTTTTTTCATTAATAAAATTTAAAAAAAATGTTTTATTTTATATTATATATAATATATAATATAAAATATATATAAAAAAATTATATATAAAAAATGTTTTATTTTAGATTATATATATTTTGTAATATGTCATAAGAATATTCCACCTACACCCTAATATTTTAACTGCTACACAGGCCCTGAGTCCATCGTACTTGCACTTGCATCATGTGCACGATAACCGCCGCCCTAACAAAGCACCAAGTATACGACATTTAACAAAGCATATAGCAGTTATATGATGGTGCAGCGGTTCAAGCCCCGCTTTCCAAACTAGGGATGACTGGTTCCATACTCACATCAGGACTTTTTAATAAGGTAGGCAACACAATACATACACACCATGGAGTTCGGCGCTGTAAACGCCATCTATCAGGTAGTAGCTGAATTAATTTAGTAGGTAGGTACTGTGCATGATAATTTATGGGTTATGATGTCAGACCCGCTTTCACATTTCCGTCCCATTTCCCTAAATTTATCCTCATATCGCCGTAATAGATGTTTACACATGAAAAACTCATTGAAAATCAGAAAATTTAAATTTAACCATATTTATAACGAAAAGTGTTAAAATTATACTCTTTTTTTAGTTTTATAGTATAAAAGATTCTCTTTAATTTGATGTATAATTTGTCGCAAAAATTGTAACATTGACGTTATTTGAAATGCTACACAAATTGTCAACTGTTTAAAAGGGTTTAACTTGTAACTCGCTTATCAGTTAAGGTATTCGAATGTTTTCGCTATGAAAAACTACCAAATTTAATAGACCTTATTTCCTTATTTTGCCTCGAATAATGTTGGGTCTAGTTTTATAAACTAAAACGGTACAGTCTTTTAAACACAATGAAGTGCGCTACAGCGACGGAGTCGCAAGTTTTCCCGATACATCCTGTTAATTTCTAGAATAATTTCTGGGATTGAATTTCATAATCAAAGGATTTCGTTTAATGATAAATATTTATTATGGTGACAAAACGATTTATTTATTCCCTTAAAATAATTATCCTTTAGTGCAAAATGTTAAAACTAACAACAAATCAAGTTGAATATTGAGATTCATTTTAAGGAAATATAATTTGAATGTATGTTTTCCCTACAAATTGAAGCAATGTTTTAAAAATTGTATCGCCTTCAAATTCCTTCAAAGTTGCCGTCTATATTTAATGAGCAATAACGTTTAAATCAAATTTGTCTGTTGTGGCTTTAGACAAGTTTTTTTTAATACCCACCATTTAATACCCACGACATAAATGTGTATAACAAATCTGGAACTTCTTGTTTACGTTGATTGTCTTCATCCAGATTGTTTGTGTAGATGTGTTTTTTTACTAGACTTTGTTTGAAAATTTTCAGTTCTAGCTGCTTTTAAAATATCGGCAGCTTTATGAAAATTGTCAGTTTACTCTCGTGCATAAAGTTTTATTCATCTGATTCACTTGAAAACAAACATTTGTTATTTTTTTACCTCTACTATCATTCGAATAAATAATTGTTGTTGTACTTCCTTTTTGAACATGAAATAATACTTGTTTCCCAAAATGTTTCTCTGGTCTCTTCCTCAAATTTCCTCTGCTATAATATTCTAGCTTTTCTTCTGTTATTTCTTCAAATATATCATTGAGAGTAATGAAATCTGTATCGCAGAGGATATGCCAGTAGGTCGACCTCAAGTTTTAATGAAATTGTATCTTTTCTTTCTTTCGTATAATTTATAATAGATCTGATACCAGTAACAGTTGTTTTTTACCATTAAATTTTCGCTGCTTTCAGTAGCACCCCAAAACAAATATGTATTTTTCTCCATTAAGAAAAATTTAGGCACGAAATATATAAACTATAAGAAAAGATAAGTATTTAACTAAAAAGTACAGTTTTCTATGTATTGAGAACAGAACTCTTAAGTCTATAAAAGCAATCACCAAACAACAGTAGCTACGTATCCTAAAATGTTCACTATACAATAAGAAATATAAAAACACCACAAAAATAAGTAAACCATTAATAATCTGAATGTAAGCAAGTATTGTATTACTTATCTAGATAATATGAAGACTCATTATATATTGTTACGGAATCATTAAATAAAGTGATGCACGATAAATTGAAAATTCGCTAGATCTAGGGAAAAACTGCACAATCTGGCAACACCGCACCCGACCATATGGCAACGTCGCATCTGGGGGTGCCTAAAACAACCCACTAAGGGCGATCTTTCTTCCTCCTTTTCTGATTGTCGACGTCTTTCTTCCTCTTCATTTTCTGCTCGCCGTTATAATTTTTCCTCCTTTTTTTCTGTCTTTCGTCGAACTGCATCTTCCCCTCTTCGTCTTTCTTCCTCCTCTTTTCTGTTTTTTGTTTAATTTCATCTTCCTCTCTTTGTTTTCTTAACATCTCCATTAATTCTTGGAATTCTTCCATCTCGTCGTAATCCGTAGAGCGAATTTTCACCATTAACTTGTCTATTTTCTACTCACTCATTCCGCTTCCGACACCAATTGTTACGCCACTGAGTTCGTAAAATAAATGAGTACTGTCCAGAATCCAAATACACTTTATTAACTTCCAAACACAACAAGTCACAACCTGTTTACAATGATGAATTACACGTCGAACTAATATCGTACAACATCGAATTAATACCGGGGAAGCAAGACCATTTGACAACAGCCCCGAAGACTTTTGCGAAACAACATGAGGTGACTACTATGACACAGGACATATTAGAAGATGGCATCTTTCGCGTCATCTCCCTATTCCAATGTTTAATTAAAGTGTGGTTGTTTGAACGGAAATAATTTATTCTCTTTTAAAATCTCTTTCTAACTGTTTGGAACGATTTCTAAAGGCCATCATAAGAGTTTCTCCAACATATTGCAAAACTAAAACTGCGGTAGCATCGTTATGGTCATATCTATTTATTTTTTCTTCTTGAGGTTTAAAATTTATTATTCCATGACGTAGTGATCTACTGTTATGGCGATGTAAAACAAACTACCAAACAGTGTGTTTGTTATATAAGCATTTTAAAGTAGATTAAATTTGCTACAATTTGAAAGCAGAACCAGCTCTGTAGGTATAATAGTTACCAAGATATAACCGTCCAAAAATTGGCAATTTTGCCAAAAAAAGTGATCAAAGATTTGGTCAACTTTCCTTTCCTAGATAGGGGAAAATTTTACGGGTAAATTAATAGGGGAACATATTCCCCTATGAATTATTTATTTTTTTGTGCCCACCCTCTGAAAATATTCACGAGCCGCCACTGTAGGTCAATAGGCTAAATATATATGTCTTGAGGATATATATGGGTTTCACTGAGAAAAATGCCTACACTTTTGGAAAAAAAATGTAGGTCTACGGACGTCGTTCTGTGCAAAATTTTCCCCGATTTCGGGGACAAAATTGGAAAGTTGACCAAATCTTAAAATTTAACTTTTTTGGACAAAAATGACAATTTTTGGAGGGCTGTATCATGATAAATATTGAACCTAGCTGATGCTGGTCTTAAATTGTAGCAAATTTGTACTTTATTCCCTGCATAAAGATTTTTTTATCTTTTCTTATCAAGCTTTTCTTTACCAAAAAAGCATTTTTCGTATCTTGCAATATAAGGTATGTTTACTCGTACGAAAAATAACATTTTTGTACTTCGAAATATGCAAGGGATAGTATATGTGCACCATACCTACGAGTATGTGGTCATTTAAAAATATTTTCGTAAACCCCATGAATCATATCAAAAATGTTCAAAAATTATTTACAGCAGTTAATTTCAACCTTTTGAAATCCTGTTTATTTTCTTTCGGTAGCTCTAACACAACCCGTATGTGTTACAATTATTATTAACTAGTGATACTGTTTATCGTATTTGACGTACGTACTGCTTCATGAGGAAAACAAAGAGCCGACAAATAAATAGAGAGTGAGCTCGTCATGGGAGTTATTTTTATCCTGGCTTTCACGGCATAAAAACATCCAATCGTTGCGTCACTTGATGTCTTCATTTAAGGCAATAACGACGACCGATTTGCGAACTTCATTAACTGTTCCTGTAAGTATACACCAAGGGTCTCGACGCATATGCCATTACAACCGTTATAAGTGTATATACACTAACTGATTATGGTTATTAGTACCACTGAGATAGTAGAGGTCATATCATGCTTCTAAGTGTATTAAAAATGTTTGCACATTTTTATGAAAATATTTCTACAGCCACTGACATGCAGAAAAAACACGATTTTAAACTGTCTTCTTAGCCAGTACCGATAATGGTGATCCTATTTTTAATTCACGTGGTTGTCGCGTAAATGTTTCTGAAATCAACATTATTAGTAGCACATTCCTGAAAAGCTGTATCTACGCTGTAGCTAAACAAAGGCTTTACGTCTTTGCGGAACGGAGCGGTTCGTACAAAAGGACTTGTCGATATAGGTTAGTTTAGTGAAAAAAACAAAAAGTGAAAATACAAAATACAAAAATAATTATAGATATCGAACAAGAGGTCTAGACAAAAACTCGCTTATTTTTTGATGATGCTTTAATTTATTGGAGAAGTATATACTAAAAATCGTTTCAGGTATTTTTTTCCTTTAAATAGCGACGCTTTTCTTGAAAAAGCGTGACTGTTGGTATCTGTTCAGTATTACGTTATTTCTTCTATACTCATTGTGTATTTTAGTACTACTATTAGTGGCCTCAAACTATAACCTTGAGGACCTCTAATAGAGCCATCTCTTCATCATCAACCCGATCAACTATTGATAACGTGCTATTTCATCTTCCTTTGCCTCGAAATATCAAGCATCATAAAGAGACAATAATTAATTTCAATGTTGTATGTTATCTTGATCTGAATCTTGTTAATACGAGACATTCCGCTGCATCAGCTGTAGTGTTTGTTAAAACATTCGTTGAATGTTTGGTAGCCAGGTAAAGTTTGGCACGCGTGAAGACGCAAGTTTAGTTGAAGGTAATTTTCCTGGATTTACTTATCGATCGCCTGGTTAACACACGGCACGCAGGAATGTATTAAAAATAATTAAATTATTTTAGAAATTACGTTAAGGTTATTAATATCGCCGAATGGACCGAAATAACTATAGGAAGGTATTTCGGCGTGACCGTGTAAACACCGCTAGCGGAATTACTGGAAGATTTTTATTTACATTCGGGAATGTTTACCCCGCGGAATAATATATTGGCCACAAACTATGCAGAATTATGGTTATACCTATCTAATATTATGATGGTTAAAAATAGTGAGGTTATAAATGGCCCAACGTATAGGCGTTTTGTTTTGAATTTTTTAGCTAATTTACAGTACGGACCGGTCGCATCATGAAAGAATTATCGAAAAGTGTATTTTTAATCCAAAACACCTGAGAAGAGCCCGTGACCTTCTAATTTGAACCAGTTATACTAATTATAATCGGACAGTCTCCGATTTTTATATTAATTTTGTCTATTCGGATACCAAGTGAAACGATAAAATGCTGAAATAATTTCAGCATTTCTCTGGCTGACTCTGGCGGTCAAATGCTGAAATAATTTTTAGTACGTTATACAATGACTGATTGTCATTTTCTTAACAATTACAACACTACCAAAAAGGAAAATATAACACTTATATTTTCTATGGAAACTGTGTATAGGGAATTTAAAACAAAAACCGTAGCACGTCATCAAATGACCAGTGAACATTGTTGCCAAGCCTGTCAGACTGTAGTAAGTGTTAAAAAAATCGGATCGTGCTAATATGTAATGAAAAAATGCAATGGCTGATGATTTCCAATGCTCTCTAATCTCTAAGTGACTCGACAGGTCTAAACAGGAAATGCCCAAGATCCGTCGCGTAATTTTACGGAAGCGAATATTAAGGCGTGTATAGATTTGTACCACGTCCCGAACCGAACCTCGTCACGTACCACGTCGCGAACCTCATCGCGCTACCGCCTAACGCCGCGCCGTCGCGAACAGCAGTTCGAGCCCCGCACCGCAACAACGACCCGTTCGATACTGCAATTCGCGTTTTTAGTCGGTAGAGTCAGTAGAGTTCACTGAAATGTTGAAAGTAATAATATACAGTTATATAATATATACCTAGATAATATACTTAGTTTAAATAGTAAAATGGATGTCGGTGTTGCCGCAGCAGCGTACATTTATTTATATTCATTACGCTCTAGTAACTAAAAAACAAAAACAAAGGCAGTGGTGGCAAACCGAACTATTTAGAAATAGAACGAAATATGGTGCGTACAATTTGCTTGTGGCCTTAAAGATGCAAAAAATCAGTGGCCAATACAAAAACTTCACTCGAATGGCACCAACAGATTTTGATAATTTCCTTAATGCAATTGGACCAAGAATAGGGAAGCAAGACACCAAATTCCGAAAAGCAGTCTCAGTGCAAGAAAGACAAGATGAACAAACGAAATTGTCTCTCTGCCCGTCCAGACTTATGCAACGCCGTCGCGCACCAGTCCTTTGATGTTTCGTCAGTTAATTGACAAGTCGTGGATCACGGCGTACCTCGAGCTGTAACGCTTATCTGGTTCGCAACGGCGCGGCGTTCGTTTCGACGTCCAGATTGCGCGCGACGTGGTACGCGACGAGGTTCGGTTCGCGACGTGGTACAAATCTGTACGCGCCTTTAGACAATTTGATGAAGCGTCGTAACTCGAGATACGTCGCACTTGTTTCAGAAGGAATTATTAAAAACCATTTCACGACTGATACCAGACTAGCCAAAACATGAGTTACGTGGAAGGACAAATTGACAACTAGGAATCTAGATACGCCATTCCGTAGCTGGTCGTGATAAGAAAATTGACATTTCCGACAATCATATAGTAATATTGAGAACGATATACGGAACGTTAAATACGAACTATAAATTATTCAGAGGCGTGCAATTATGTCGTCGGTACTTCAGCACAATATTTATTGCTATCAGTGATTTTATAGACAGATATCCATCCAGCCATTTTATGCAGGCGCTAAAGCAGCACATTAATAATAATAATAATTAACTGCATGCATTATGCTTTCAATTACCAGGATATGTTTTATGAAAATTGCATACAAATGAGACGATTCGATGGTTGCGATGTGTTGGAATCTACCCTCAGGGCCGGTTATGTATGGGAGAGATGGCGCCAGCGGTTGGCACCTCTCGCTGTTGATATATGTCACTCATTAATTCTCCGACTCGACCTTGGGGTGTCGCGATAGCGTAAACAGTTGTTAGTAACTGATATGGGCACGGTTGAGGAATCATTGCAGTGCCATAAGTTGAATTGCTGTTCTATTGAATTATGAACCGTGCGGATGATAATATCTTCTACGAGTATACTTATACCACAGTATATTTGTTTAGTATACTGTGCTTATACATAACATTCTACATTCTACTAGGCCAGATCGGCACGCACTGTTGTCAATATAACACTACATAATTATTATTATCGCCCGATAACTTTAAAACGGTGACAGCTTATGTCGCAGTTTTTTTCTCTCCAATATTTTGGCTACATGGTGCAGTATTTATATTATCTTTTTTAAATTTCAAAAAATTCTTATAAATCTTGTAGTTATACATGTCTGATTTTGCTCACTTTAACTTAATTGATTGTTATAAACAAAAGTATTGTTACTATGAAAAATCTGAATGAACTGCTGGAAGCACGATAGTCTTCTGTATGAAACTTGAAAATTTCAAATCGATATCATTATTAATCAACCTTTCTTTTATCGCGAGACAGGTTTACAAAATAATATATTGTTATATTAGGATTAAAAGTGGCATAAGGATGCAAAATTGCAAGAGAAAAAATTTACAGATCTTGCATCTTAAGCAAGTACCGCAGGCGTAGTGAAAATACCAGACACAACTGGTAAAAATTTCTCGAGTGAATTGAATAAAAATAAAACGCAGTTGTTTTACGATTTTTTGTTCGTTTGACCCTGAAGGTCTTGTCGTTTTAAACGGGTTATCTTTCAGTGGGTGGTCAAAAATTACATAGTCCGCAGCGGATTTTGTAGCTGTGATGTTTGGTTTCTTGGTTGTTGAAGGGTGTGTGAAGGATGTACACAGAAGCGTGATGCTTGACGAGTGATGCGTAGCGCGTGATGCGTGACGGCCCAGTCTCATTCAACACCCACAAAAATAAAAGTGCAGGGCGCGCCTAAAGAAGTTTTCACTTCAAAAATACAAATCCCTAAAGCTATAAAATGTTATCCAGATTGAATAACAGTTTTATGATGGTTTTAAGAAGGGTTTCCAGAGGATTGCAATAAGATTATGATGTTTATAAAAAATTTACATTAAATACAAGTCTCATTTTTTTTGTTTTCGAATGAATGCTATTCTTTAAAAAAATTCTTGTTTGTCTAAAAATAGTGATAGCTTTATCAAAAATAGTGTTGTATGTACAGGGTGGTTAAGAATTACAAAATCTTAAAATTTGATGAAAGTAAACTTTGTGATTTTTGATCACCCCGTATAAAAACATAATTGTGGCAAAATCGTCATAAGTTTTTTATATGTGGTGATCAAAAAGTAGAAACTTTACTCTTACCAAATTTTCAGATTTTGTAATTGATCACCCCGTATAATAAACATAATTTTTGTCGACATTACTTAGGGAAGCAAAAACTTTTATAACTAATAGCGTTTTCCCGAAAACTAAACATTTTTTGAAATTTTGTAATTTATGACCACCCCGTATAAAAATATGATTTTTGTCGACGTCATTACTATTTTTTGGGCACGTAAAATTAACTGAATTACTACGTATACTTGAACAGTTATGATATTACAGATAAAACTAATATCCATGAGATTAATAATTATTAAACACTAGCGGCCAAGTGACCCAGGCAGCTTTCACGATCGGGACTGATGCAATGATGCTGACAGGCAGCGGCTTAGTGACACAGTCACATACAGTCCCTTACAGTCACATACAGCTTAGTGTCACATACAGCTTAGTGTCACATACAGCTTAGTGTCACATACAGTCCCTAAATGTTTATTAACATTAATGCCAGCCGATATGATTTATATTTTCATACTAACATTCTCTGTAACTGAATGAACCATATAACCCAAACATATACATAGATAACAACACATCTAGGTCGTCTCCAGGAGGACGTGACCATGTCAAGGTCGCTCGTGTTCACAAACGTTTTCTTAAAGACGGCTCCCATATACGCAACCAGAAGTATTTTCAATACTAAAAGACACTTTAAATCCAAATGAAACATGCTGTTTTTTCTCCAGCCAAAATCATGCAAACTTCAAAATTCAAAATTATTCAAACCATATTAGGATAATAAAGCAAAGTACGTAAACATTAGTTGTCATATTGCTTTTCTGGAAACTATGCAGAAATGGAGTAGCGAGTATTTGAAAGGGAGCAAGTTGATTGCTTTTTGAATAGTGCACCTGATAATCTACATTTAATGATGTAATGATGTAAACGCTTTAATAATACAAAATTTTTAAAAAGCTTTTTAGGTCGTCCTATAGGGGATTCATGCCGTTCTGATAGTCTGGTTGCCAAAACCAACGCCCTAAAAATTTAACTTAAGTTTTTTTTACTTCTGAATAGATACAAGGACATATTAAGCTTCAATAAAATGGATGATAACATTCCATCAACCATTTCCATGATCTTTTCATGCAAATTTGGTGTATTAAACTACATTTTATTAGGATGCGAAACTCACAATTGAAATTGTATTAGGCGATTAGTGTATAAAAAACCATTTCTCAAGCTTATGCTTGAGAAATATGTATGTCATTTGTGTAATATTTATGACAAGGATAATATGGTAATATTCTCTTCACTTAGTAAAAAGAAAACATTTCTACGAAAATGATGTCTAGATAAAAATCAGCATTTTTTAAGATATAGAGTCACGTGTAGTCTCAGGTCTCAGGTGTATATCGTCTGAAATTGGTTCATAAACAGAGTCCTCATCCCGCTCCACTTCTACTTCAGCAAACCGTGTTAAATTGTTGGAACAGAAATTATTTGGGCATAAACAAAACATGGTGAATGGTAGGCTGGCACTCCTTCAACTACACGATTGCTCTTGCATGGCAATACACTCCCACAAAAGCCCTTAACCAATGTCAGCATTTCCGACAGTGCAACTTCATTATTCTGTGGCAAAGTTGTGGATAAGCAGGCACTGAGTTTTCATTCTTGTAGAACCCGTGAAGCAGTGGATCCAAATCTGGTGGATCAGATTCCATTAAATTTTTCCAAATAATGCAAGTTTGTAAGTAAGCTCGCTTAAGGTTTTCTTCAAACGCTGAATTTATTGGTTGTAGCGAGCACAGTTTCGGTAGTTGTGATGTTGCACTTCCAACTTTGTCAGCCTACAGTTTACCTGCCATTTAGTCTATGAATAATTAAAGCTGTAAAATTCGCGATTGTTAAGGGTTAAAAAATCCGTTCATATCAATCCATCTTTAAAATATTTATCTACAATTTTTACATTGCGGTTGTCTCATAATGACTTCGATCAATGCCAACTTACTATCTCCGCTTCAATTCTCACACCGACTCCTATGGACTCATTAGTACCAATCAGTACCGCTGTCACTATATTGACGCTAAATCATCCGCAATATCCTTATTTACTGGTATGGCGTTTTTCTATTAGATAAAACCAGTTGTCTTAACGCGCAGCAAAGCCTAGGCACATGTGAATTTATGGGCGCAAGAAAGGTTATCACGTATATAATTGCATGCATTATATAATTGCAACGAATCGTGGATACATTCGTTGTCCGCGAAGGTGGATCTAACTAAGTGCTGGCCGGAATGACGGAGGGGGGTCTGATGGTCTTTGATGGTTGGTTTGGTACGAGTGGCGCCTTCCTGGCTATGGAGATATTCCAGAGCAAGGAGTAGATTTACTAAGGAAGAAGATACAATTAGAAACTGTGATTGGAATCATTCGCCTCATTTATCTTCGCTGGTTAGTTAAAACCAAATTGTGGCAGCAGGTGCATATCAGCACTTTCAATGTGTCACTATTCCTGAAGAGGGTTGGAACATTTGATGTGAAACTGACACTGACGTGGTTTTCGACAAACACCAAAACACTGAACACTATATTCGACGCGCGTTTCGCGTTGGCACCATCGGCAGATGATGGCACAACTAAACTGACACTAAGAGAGAGCCCTAGTTAAACCTAAATTATTGTCACGGTTCAATGAACCATGACCGACTAACCAAAAGAGCGGGCTATTTAGGATAGGCCCTTTGTCACTATTCATACTATTTATACATTTGTTGTTACTAATGTATATCCTATGATTGTTGTCAAAATGATGTTGAGCAACGCTAGATTTTTCTGTTCTTCCGTATTTGAGATGGGCCATGTGCTCCTTGAATCTAGTTTGAATAGATCACCTAGTTTGTCCAACATACTTTTTATTAGGGTCTTTACAGCTAATTTCATAAATCCCCGACTTTTCGTTAATACTTATTTTATCCTTTGTATTACCTAAAATTTGTTGTATTTTATTACCGGATGAATGAACAACTGTTATTCCTATATCTTTAAAAATTCTGCTAATACCATTGATAAGACGACGTTCATATTGAATTCATATAAAGTAGGAATTTTATTTATTAATTTGAAGGGACGAGGAGTTACGAAGTGTTTCTTTTAATTTACGTTTCCTGATCATTTTATCAAGTAGTCCTGTACAATATCCATGACTCACAGCTATATCTTTTATCAATGACTTCTCTTTTCCAAACCGCTCCTTGAAACTTAAAAGACGGTGAATTAGAAAAATGAGGCTTGACATTTTCTTGAAGCAATGGTTAGAGTCACTGGGTATACATCTTTGAGTATTGATATCTTTTCGGTATATATTAAATTGTAACTCATTTTCTGTATGCCTAATTGGTAGTACATCTAAGAATGGTAGCTGTCCGTTGTTTTCAATTTCATATGTAAATTTAATTGAAGAGAATCTATTGTTTAATTAATTACCAATCTTCCTTTGCTTTAACTTCACATCTACTCATCAATATACTGGCAATAAAAGGTGACAAAGAGTTACCCATTGCTGTTCCTTCGTGTTGTTAGAAAATATTATTACTGAATTGAAAACAATTTTGTTTCATGCAAAGTTTGGTGAGTTTAATGTATTCATGTATTACTTCTTGACTAATAGTGTTTGAATCGAGTAAATCCTTGAGTTAGCCAGGGTGTGTGGAATCGGTACAGTTGGAAACAATTAACAGACATCAAGACAGGTGATGTCTTGGTTGGAAAAACGCGCGTCGCGTAATAGTGTTTAGTGTTTTGGTGTTTGTGTAAAACCACGTCAGTGTCAATAAGTCACTAGTAATTTCCGAGGTTAGAACGTTTCTTACAAGTTTGACGGTTTTTTTATCCCGCCAAGACAGGTAATGTCGCTTAATCTTCTAGTGGGACGTTTCAATATTTGGTGACAAATTTAACTTTATATTTGCACTTTTTAATTAATCAGATAGATCATGTAGACTTTTCTTGTAAACATTATTATTATCCGCTGCTGAGTTTCAATTCTGTAACCACAATTTTGTACTGGAACCCTAACAGATTTTACAAACTAATTTGTATAGCCCATTCATTCAAATTAAATGTGTAAATTGAAATCAAATGTGCAAATCAAAATTTTCTAATGCCATCCTCAAGGTGGTAAAACGGTAAAATCGTTGCCTAAATGTGAAAATATGTTTCCAATGGTCATAACAAAATAAATACAAATTACATTAAATACAGAACGTAAATTAATATTCAGATGACTGTAACGACAATGAAGATTCTGAAGACTCATCTGTTAAAATATAGACTCAAGAAAAAACTTCCACTACTGTCCAGTGTCACAATAATAAATTACTACCTACTGACTTTAGAATTTCGTTCTGTTCTACGTTATTATCACCACTAATGTTATTTCACGGTCTTTTGGCAAAAGCTACTTTACTACACGATTAATCGATTCAAATGGGACAACTGCCATTGTTTTAAGATAATATAAATGAACAGCTATGACGAATAATGGGTTTTTGGCAAGCTTAAGACTGTATGTAGCGGGACTATGTAATGAATTTGTCATTACGGCAAACATACTTGTACAATCTGTCTGGCTAACATCCATTAATGTAAATAATGGTGTCAAATTTTCCAGTAAATAAAACGTACTGAAACAAAACATTTCCGGGACATTTTTAACGAAATGGCCGAAATATTTATTAGACAGTCACTGAAGAAATTCAATTGTTCTCATAAAATCTCAAAAGTTCTCAAATTCTGACCCAAGGTTAGAGATATATTACTAAAACTAAATCTTATTTTCAACCAATTTTCGTTTAATTACTTAAAATTCTTTATAAAGTTCCGGAACATTATAAAGGGTGGTCCATAATATAGTAACACATTGAAAATAATATTTTTTTCAAAAAAATGCAGATGTACCAAAGCTAGAGAGATATATTACTAAAACTATATCTGATTTTAAACCAATTTTCTTTTAATTACTTTATAAAATTATTTATAAAGTTTCGGAACTTTATAAAGGGTGGCCCATAATATAGTAAAACATTTTGAAGTCTAATATCTTTGCCTCTAAAAAACCTGAGAGTAAATTTTTGGTGTTGTTCGAAAGAAAAATTCAAAAAATATATATTTTTTAAAAAATACAGATGTACCAAAGTTATATATATTACTAAAACTAAATCTGATTTTCAACCAATTTTCGATTAAATACATACTAAAAAACCTATATGTATACTAAAAAACCTATAAATACTAAAAAACCTATATGTAAGTTTTTGGTGTGGTTAGATAGAAAAACTCAATAACATTTTTTTTAATACATGTGTACCAAAGAGACATATATTACTAAAACTAAATCTGAGTTTCAACCAATTTTCGATTAAATACATACTAAAAAACCTATATGTATACTAAAAAACCTATAAATACTAAAAAACCTATATGTAAGTTTTTGGTGTGGTTAGATAGAAAAACTCAATAACATTTTTTTTAATACATGTGTACCAAAGAGACATATATTACTAAAACTAAATCTGAGTTTCAACCAATTTTCGTTTAATTACTTTATAAAATTCTATATAAAGCGCCGAAACTTTATAAACGGTGACCCATAATATACTGACAATTTTCGAAGTCTTATAATATATTTGCCTCTAAAAAACCTGTATGTAATTTTTAGTGTTCGATAGATAGAATATAGTGTTCGATAGAAAACTGAGAGAAAAATATTTTCTTCGAAAAATGCATGTGTACCAAAGCTAGATTCTTTATGTAGTCCCGGAACTTTATAAAGGTGGGCCCATAATATAGTGACACAGTTTGCAATCTAATATCTTTGCCTCTGTAAATCCTATATGTACATTTTTGGTGCTGTTCGATTGACAAACTAATAAAATACAGGCTCTACCAGAGTATAAGATTATTTTAATCAAAATATGGAATTCAAGAAATTTAATAACATAATAATAATAACTAGCATAATTTTTAAAAATTGTGTCAAAAAGATGATCTTCATTTCTAAACATTCTTCTACTCTAGATACCCTATTTCGCATAGCGTTATGCAAATACTATTCTTCCATTAATATTGCATGCTGTTAGGATAGGATTCCGGATATTCCGGAAGTCCTGGATCTTAAACAGGCCTATAACCAAAAATCTCAGGGTGTTAAGTCACATGACCTGGAGGGCCACTGAAGAACACCAAAGCTTGAAATCAGGCGTCCTGGGAACATTTGCCGCAGGATTCATGGATGCGCGAACAGTATGACATGTGGCGCTATCCTGCTGCAACTTCAGTTCAGGAAAACGCCGTAACTCTTTTTAAAAAAAGTTGACATGTTCACATAACGTTTCGAACTTACCGTGGTATTTTCCTCATTTTCATCCAAAAAAAAAGGTCCCACAATTCCTTGTGCGGGTACACCAAACACCAAACAGTAACTGTAACAGTAACTGCAAATAGTAACTGCACACCAAACAGTAACTCATTGACTATGAAGAGGAGTTTGGTGTATTTCTTTGGGATTTTCTTGAGACCAGTAACGAGAGTTTTGTCTGTTTACATAGCCACACATGAAAATGTGCTTCGTCGGGATTTTTGGACAAGGGAGCATTGTTTTCCAAAAGCTCTAAAAATATGTTAGAAAAACCAAAATAAAATGAATTATAAAATCTGTAGTTACGTTACATTGAAAAAATAATTCACACTGAAATACATGTCGCGTACTTCATTATAAATAATATATAGGGTCCGCCAAGCGCGCTCGATCTTTAAAATGAAATAAAGCAAGTTGTGTGAGAGGTATAAATGAAATTTATTTTTTGTTTGAAAGAGTATTCGAAGGCATTATGTATGGAAAATAATATCGGTCAAATGTCCACCTCGGCTTCGCTGGGTGGCGCGCATACGAGAAGTCCAATTTTCAATGACTCTGGCGCACAAATCGGGCTGTATTTCATCGATGGCGTGGCGTATGTTGACTTTGAGGGCATCAGTGTTTTGTGGTTGGTTTGCGTAGACCTGTGATTTAAGAAAACCCCACAAGAAATAGTCTAGTGGGGTTAAATCGCACGATCTCGGTGGCCAGTTGATGTCGCCTCCGCGCGAGATAACCATTCCTCCGAAGCGCTCGTGCAGAAGATCCATTGTGGCGCGCGCTGTGTGGCTCGTAGCGCCGTCCTGCTGAAACCACATATCCTCGACATCCATATTGTCGATTTCATGCCAGAAAAAGTTCGTTATCATGGATCTGTATCGTTCGCCGTTTACCGTGATGGACACACCATCGTCGTTCTCGAAGAAATACGGCCCGATGATGCCTCCGGCCCAAAATCCACACCAAACAGTTACCTTTGCTGGGTGCATTGCGACCTGGTGGACCTCCTGTGGATTGTTCTCGGCCCAATAACGGCAATTCTGCTTGTTGACATTCCCATTTAACCAAAAATGTGCCTCATCGCTGAAGATGATTTTGCGACCAAAATCGGGGTCGACTTCCAACTGCTCTAAAGCCCAATCAGCGAAGATACGGCGCTGTCTATGGTCGTTTATTTTGAGCTCTTGTGTCAGCTGGATCTTGTACGGATGCATGCCCAAATCCAGATGCAAGATTCGGCGAAGTGATGTTTCCGAAAGGCGGAGTTCCTGTGCGCGACGTGAAATTGACTGTCGCGGATTTTCACGCACACTATCGCGCACAGCGGCGACATTCTGGGCAGATCGGACGTTTCGACGACGCGTCGGTGTTGGCTGATTGTTCACCGAACCGGTTGCCTCGAATTTGTTAATCAAACGACGGATAGTCGACTCAGCAGGACGATCAATTGCACCGTAAAATTGGCGGAGCGCGCGGAACGTTGCTCGAACCGATGAATGACTTTCGTAATAAGTTTTAACGATTTGCACATGTTGCTCGCGGCTGAATTGGTTCATGGTGATTTGTGAAGATACACTGAATAATAACAACTACGTTTGCCAACTCTACCATAAACAACATGGCCGCCATGAGCTGTCAAAGATCGAGCGTCCCTATTGGCGGACCCTTTAGTTTGCAATCTCTTTTTCCAACCGGAACCATACTAATTTTGAAATTAAGTAAATTTTGCCATTTGGCTTTACAAAAAAAAATTAAAAGTTTTGCAAGTTATGAATCAGGTTTAAAATATTGTTTCAAACGTTCATTTCAATCTTGAGCTAATTTCCACACCACCCTTGAGGTAGAGCTTCTGGCGCGTTTTCTTTCAGTGGTTTCCCCATCAGGCCTAATCCACTAAGATTTCTTGTTTATAGACTGTCGACATCCCCATTGTCTGCTTCCGTATTTGAACAGCTTTAGCAAGGCAATTTATGCACATAGTTGTGCAACGTAGTCCTGCTTTTCAACAACCGCATCTTTTCCGTCAGATGTAATGTGATCATAGAATTGGTTTATATCAAAGCTACCCGCAACCCCTCTTATTAATAGACCATACCTCTAAAACTACTAGGTCAATTGGAAATAAGTGTAGAGACTTATTTGTAGAAAATTTTACGGCCAATATTTTTAGTAAGTATAATATTTTTGTGAGATCGACCGTTTCCAAGAAAAACACAAAAAAACGCCAGCGTTCACGTTTGTGGAGGGCTTTTGGGGGTGTGTAAGTGGTCGCTACACCACCAAAAGCCACCCCAAACGCTGGTGTTTTTTTTGTGTTTTTATTGAAAATGGTCGATCTCACAACAAATTTTATACTCACTAAAAATATTCCTTATGAATTTTTTTAAAAAATTATAAATTTAAGTTTATAATTTTTTTGATTTTAGAAAGTCTTGTGCATCTGGGAACACTGCCAATAACGTAGAAGTTTTTGAAGTTGAAGACAATGATAACTCGGACGAAATGGGGTTTAGATGAAACTGAGATAATGGACGATTGAAATTTTCGACCCAGACATTGAGCCATTGAGTACCAACCCAGTGATCCAAATTATGGGGACGAAACGGAAATCCAACTATCGGACAGGACAGTAGGGGATTAATAAATCTTGATTCTTTATTACCCCGATCTATGGTTATTAGGAATTATATAAGTCCGACACACTATGACACGTACACGTTATGATTTCGCCTATTTACAAGGTCTATCGCCTACCAGATTATAAACCAATAAACTTTATTGGGTTGTTATGAGCTGTACTCACTTTCTGCGAATATGATAAATTCTTCATTGCATGCACTCGACGTAAACACTGTAAACAAACCAACAAACGCCGAGAACATGGGCTAATAAAAAACGTTAGGAGATTTATTTTTCTTCCACCAGATTCTGAGGAACGCACCGTAGGCTTGTTATTATTTCGTAGAGATTCGATGAACCTCGCGCCGATATAATCCGAAGCTTTATACACAGTTTACAGTTGTAATAAAGTTAATTATTGTGTATACGGATTAAGTGGGCAATTTTCACCGGTATAAACACACAGTTTATGGGTTATTAACTCCACATTTGAATTTTTACACTTTGTATATTGGAAGAGTGTGATACACTTTCGGCGTAGATAATTTAAAATGTTGAAAAATGCTGCCCCAAGCACATGCAAACACTTTCGCATCTGGATAATGCTCACGTTGGGGGCGAAATCTCGTCGAATTTGATGATGACTAATAGTCCAAGCATTCTCGACAAGTGGCGACAATAAATTCCTACATGGATAAAAAGATATGATTGTATAGGAAATGGAATTTAAACATGAGTCTCTATTTCTTTCAACTCGCGCCTGAATGTCGAATACAGTTGTCATATCACCCTGTATAGGGTGCGTGTGAAGAAACTAAAGAATTGTTAAGGATTAAAACAACCCGAAAACCATCGCAATCTATTTATAAATCAAACAGTTTGAAAATTTGGTTTATATTTAGAATCTTTACTTGTAGTTGCCACTGCATTCCAACCTGTGGGTACTATGATTTCCCTAGGGAGGCTGCCATAGAAGAAAATGAGACTACACGGAAATCCCTAGTAAGGAAAACTAATATGATAAATCTAATCCGCTATTAATCTGTTAATGTAAATATTAGGAGATCTTATAGATTTTTGTATATGCGAGTAAAAAAGGAATGAAGAAATGTGAGCAAGTGATTTTTTTCCTGCAACAATATATTCAGGTTATGCACTGATGATCAGTGCATTAAACGAGCCGTAAGGAGTCGGTTCGAACACTGCACGATGCAGTTACAGAGATAACAAGCCGCACTATCATTATTTCTGAACGAGTAGGCAGTTTCCCAACAAAATTAACAATCTTGTTAGTACTTGGACAAATATAGAATTAAGTTTGTGCTGTCATTTATTTATAATCCGCTACAGATTGGATGGTGTATATCATTTTTATAAAATCTGTTGGTATATCGTTATTATTAAAATTGTACCCCCAATGTTGTCATTCACAACTTCTTACCCAATAATAAATGCACTAACGCTTAGTAGTGCTGCTAATGTGATAGGTTTTAAAATTTTCATATATAATTGCACAAGAGGTTTGTATTTTACCGGATAAATTTGGATTGTTTAATAACAAACTGTTGTCTAGCAACCAGCCGAGAAAACTATCAACTATTATTAAGAACGCGACATCGTAGGTTGAGCGTTATTATTAGTGTTTAATAATTCAATAAGTTGTTGACAAAAATGTCAAACTATTTATTTTGGCAACGGACATCCCGATAATTGATTAAAATATAAATTGTCATTCAAAACATTTTTAAAGTTAATTTCAGAATAATAAATATTACTTGAAACAGCGAAAGTCGATCAGACGGAAGAAAATTAGTTAAATGGTACTAAATGATGGCTCCATGGTTTTTAAATTCACGATAATATCGGACCCACATTAAGTTAAACCAGATGACGATATTCGCATATTCTGCCCTTAAAACTATTTATAGCAATAACCAAGGAATAATTATGGATAGAGAATACCACAGAAATATTCAATTAAAACACAGAATGATTAAAACTGTTATTTTTAATCGTCTCCGGATGACGCCAGCTTGGTTGGCGAAACGCGCGTCGAGCGAAGTGAAAGTGTTTTGGCGTTGTGTGGAAAGTGGAAACTACTCCGAGTGTTATAATTACATCAGATTCCAGCCCTATCCAGTATTATCCTGGGAATTGAAACAGTGACTTTATTCTTACTACTTGCAATTTGGTATCTATATACAAATAATTTATTTCAATAAAGGTTATCGAAATGCATCAAGTGCAATAATTATATTATTCATTATTATTTACTACTACAAGTTACTATACGCATAATTGACACAGTTTCTCGGCATGACTTGACAGACGTCCAAGGCAAACTCGATATTGCATCAGTATTATACCATGACAGTTAATGACGTAAATAATAATTATATTATTTACACTATCAGGTAATTTGAAGATGTACGCGTGGAAGGAGAAAATAAATCCCTGGTATAGTCAATTTAAATATCTAAAAGCCATTCTAGCAAATGGGCACTTTGAAGGTGACGTACATCCATGCATTTGACGTGCAATGTTAAGATCTCTCAGAAAACTCAAATATTATTTGATTATTATTATATTATATTATATTATTTTTACCTACATTTACGTTATATAAAATTAATTGAACGTTATAATATAGACGTCAGAGCGCCTTGTTATCGTAAAATGTTAATTATTTCGATATCTGTGAGTATATCCTTGTTCACAGAGTGGGTTATAATACTAATATTGGCAGTAAATATTTCAGTTTAGCATTTTAGAAATGTGATTTTTATTGCACTTCATTGAGGATACCCTTTTTTCCATCTGCATTAGTTAGCACCGGAAACAGCGCACGAAAAAAGTTTTCCTGATCTTTGATTCTTTTCCTGGGATGAATAATAAATATATGAATTTAAAATATAGTAAAAAAAATAAAATTTACATGCCATGAAAATCCAGTATTTAACATGTACAGTGCCGTTCAATTGAAAGTAAACGATTTTTTTAATTAATGTGAAACAGGATTTCAGGTAATCAAAACTTGATTGTCAATTTTATTTGTCAGTTTACTAATAATTATTCTATATTTTGAAGTTTTCCTTATAATTATTATTATTATTATTATTATGCCGCGCTTAATTGAACCGCAAAAAATGAGAGTTGTGATGTTGCTGCAGAACGGATGGTCAATGCAAGTAGTTGCAGATACTTTGAATGCGAGTAAAGGTTGCATTTACAAAATTAAGCAAAAGTGGAATGCAGAAGGAACTGTTGAGTACGTCCATGGAGGGGGCCGTCAGAAATTCAGTACTATGGAGGAAGACGAACTCGTCCTTGACCACCTCCGACAGAATCCTTTTGATACAGCAGTGACTGCCTGCTTCTTAACAAATTTTCCTGCTTCGGTGGAAACCGTAAGACGACGTATCAGAGCATCTGAGCTGAAGAATTTTTCGGCTGCAAATAAAGTTGCTCTGTTGCCACGGCATAAGGAGCAGAGGTTAAACTTTGCCAACCAATTTGTCGGTGTGCCACAGGACTTTTGGGACAACACAATTTTTTCAGACGAAAAAGTTTTTCAATCCTGCTATGATGGCTCTGTGCGTGTATACCGCCCAAGAAATTGCCGATATGAAGAGCGCTATATAAATCCTACAGCTCGTAGTGGTCGCTTCTCTATCAACGTGTGGGCTATGTTGCCAAGGAGCAGGTGTTACTTGGAGAATCAGAGAGCGTCTTACTGGTCAAAGCTACGCTCGCATTTTGGAATATGTTATGTTACCTTCCGTTTCCATTTTATATCCCGAGAACTTCACTTTCCAGCAGGAAAATATTTTTATTTCCTCTTTCCTTTTTCCATATTTCATTTAAATTTATATATCAGGATAATTCCTCTATTCACAAATCACGAGTTGTTACTGAATGGCTCAACCTAAAATTATTTTGAATGTGATCTGTTTACAAAAGCCTGCTTCACAATGGGAAAATTTCCAAAATTTCTCATAAGAGTCGTTTACTTTCAATTGAACGGCACTGTACATTCTGTCATGGCCTAATGTTAAATTTGCAGAAATTCCTACCGGGATTAAAAAAATATAGGAAATAAAATTTGAAAAATTTGAATATGAGTTTCTATTAACTCTAACTCGCGCCTGAATGGCGAACTAAGCCTAAAAAATTTCACAGTTACAAAAAACGGTTTTTTGTAAATAACTGAAAAACTATAGCTCCTATCGAAAAAAGTCCGATCTAATATGCTTCTACAATATACATTCTACAAAATGCTTCTATAACAATTTTCGATATTTTTCGTAGTTCTCGAGTTACATAGAAAATACCGCTAAAAATGGGGTTGTCTAGAACTCATTAACTATAATGTTCCCATACTTCAATTGCAGTACTACAATTGAACATTTGAGCCATGCACACTTTATCGTTAATATGCAAATATATGAACAGCACAAGATTATTTGTTACATATCGAAACGGCAGCTGTTACGCTCAACACGTTGGACGCCATACCATCAGTGAGGTTCAGAAAAAGTCTTAAAATGTACAGAAAAGTCGAATTGATTGCTTTCTTGTATTGGATGAATCATCTCGTCATTTTTCTTTAAACAAGAATTGGATCAAAGAAAGGGCTATTTGCAATATGCTATAGTCTATTATTTTCTGAAAGCAATGATACCAGCCCTTTAAAAGCAGTTGGTAAACAAAAAAATATGAGCTATATGGCTATTTTTGAGCCAACCGGTATAAACTGAAATATATACCTACCTTACTTTATCACTCTAAGCTGCAATTCTCAAATTTCGAGCCACTAAAGAAAATAGAGAGCTGTAAAACCTTGCCCATGGGTTGAAGATAAGTAAAATTTCTAAAAACAAATACCAAAATATTATAGATATAGTATACCGATTACTTTATTTATGATTTAAATAACCGTGGTAACGAAATACCAAGTTCTCCGTTTCCTTTCATACAGATAAATAATTTTGTTACTCCCAAAACTGCCTACCTTCACCAATTAGAAGCAAAATATACCATAAAACAAGAGACTTATACTCCTCATCCGAGCAACATCTATCTTAATACTTTTTGTTAATTGAATCGGCCGATACGTTCGACTGCTATGTCGTAACAGTGCCTCTTAAGACACCCGCTGTTGGGCTACACAGAAGATATTCACATTAGTATGTTAATAGAAGGATTTTAATTTAAATGAAAAGACCATTTTTAACGTGGGAATTTTAATATCGCGCCTCACGTGTCACCTTAAGAAAAATGCAGCCAACGTGACTTGTCAATCCCATATTGGAGACTACCAATATTTACATTACAAATATGGCCGTAAAGTACGGCTACCTGTTGACAAACATTGTAATTGTGAAAGTTCGATTTAACGCCGCGCCGGCACAATCGAGCTTTAAATACCAGGTTTTGGAGTTTCCCGAGTGGAACTGCCCTGGGTGCACTTTCAGTTTTCTTAAATTAAATTTAAAATCCGCCCCCTTTAGAAGAAAACAATTTTTCAACGCTCCCTCTCCCATTATAGTTATAATTAAAAATTAAAATGATCTATGAAATAAAATACAATGATGAAATGATCAATAATTATTGCCCTCGTCGCATATTTTTGTCGTATTTTTGCACTATGCTCTGCAATATAGCGTTCAGCTATGCCGGCCAAAAGATTTTTGAGGTGAAAACTTAGGCACCCTCAGAACTTTTATTTTTGTGGGTGTTGAATGAGACTGTTGAAGAAATCCAATCAGAGGAAAATTCACAAATATTATTGTTTATTTTGTAACTAATATTACTTCATGGGTAAGAGATAAGAATAAATATTTTTATATAACAATATCGATATTATCTTTTGTTGATTCACCGAACTAATCCATTATATAACATAAATGTAATTATATAGGTACAGTGCCGTTCAATTGAAAGTAAACGACTCTTATGAGAAATTTTAGAAATTTCCCATTGTGAAGCAGGCTTGTAAACAGATCACATTCAAAATTATTTTAGGTTGAAGTATCTGTCAGTTATAGGGTGACAGCATTTTATATACAGTATTTATTAAGGAAAATCTATATGGTAAGGACGTGTCTTGTAAAAAATCCATTAAATTAACAAACTAACTGCGAACTTAAGAAAATTACTATGAATTAATATTTGGTCCAAGCACCATTCGCGTTTATAACTTTTTGAAGCCTATTTCTGATAGACAATATTAGTGTCCTGGTGTAACCCTCGCCAATATTTTCCCAGGCATTTTCAATCGCCAACCACAGTTCTTCTACGTTCGCTGGTCGGAAATTTCTGCTATACATGTCTTTTTCCATTTGTGCGCATACATTTTCTATCGGATTTAAATCCGGCGACTTAGAGGGCCAAGGCAGAGTGTTAATATGGTTTGTATTCAGCCATTCAGTAACAACTCGTGATTTGTGAATAGAGGAATTATCCTGAAATATAAATTTAATTGAAATATGGAAAAAGGAAAGAGGAAATAAAAATATTTTCCTGCTGGAAAGTGAAGTTCTCGGGATATAAAATGGAAACGGAAGGTAACATAACATATTCCAAAATGCAAGCGTAGCTTTGACCAGTAAGACTCTCTCTGATTTTCCAAGTACCATCTGCTCCTTGGCAACATATCCATGCCCACACGTTGATGGAGAAGCGACCACTACGAGCTGTAGGATTTATATAGCGCTCTTCATATCGGCAATTTCTTGGGCGGTATACACGCACAGAGCCATCATAGCAGGATTCAAAAACTTTTTCGTCTGAAAAAATTGTGTTGTCCCAAAAGTCATGTGGCACACCGACAAATTGGTTAGCAAAGTTTAACCTCTGCTCCTTATGCCGTGGCAACATAGCAACTTTATTTGTAGCCGAAAAATTCTTCAGCTCAGATGCTCTGATACGTCGTCTTACGGTTTCCACCGAAGCAGGAAAATTTGTTAAAAAGCAGGCAGTCACTGCTGTATCAAAAGGATTCTGTCGGAGATGGTCAAGGACGAGTTCGTCTTCCTCCATAGTACTGAATTTCTGACGGCTCCCTCTATGGACGTACTCAACAGTTCCTTCTGCATTCCATTTTTGCTTAATTTTGTAAATGCAACCTTTACTCACATTCAAAATATCTGCAACTGCTTGCATTGACCATCCGTTCTGCAGTAACATCACAGCTCTCATTTTTTGCGGTTCAGTTAAGCGCGGCATAATAATAATAATTATTATTATAAGGAAAACAAAATATAGAATAATTATTAGTAAACTGACAAATAAAATTGACAATCAAGTTTTGATTACCTGAAAGCCTGTTTCACATTAATTAAAAAAATCGTTTACTTTCAATTGAACGGCACTGTACTATAACAGGCGTATTTTATAAAATATTAATACCTGTTAAGGGAGAAATATATATTTATTGTTTCCTAAGTAAAAGAAAATACAATAAAATCAGAATCATAAAACAATATATCAGGAGGTCCCATCTGGTCGGTTATTGTCCAATTGTCTTCCTCTCTGTATCGAATTGAATTGGATCGAATCGAATCGACTGCCAAAGTGATGATCCGTCTCAGTACTTGCTAACTATGAGTAGGTATTTGGGAGCGACATACAGTGGGGCTGCATCTAGCGCCGGTTGCCTGAAGCATCTGTGTCACGGGCGTGTACGGTCAACGTGTGTTAACGGGACGGTTACAGTATATATTTTATTTAAAATCAATATTAGATTGGAATATGTCGAATGATCCAAGTGAAAGTACAACAATTGACGGAGTTTTTGTTAGATATCTAGCAAATAGATTACAATCAAAAGTATTCACCGCATATTTTAGTTATCACAAACGTATTGATTCATTTTTAGAATATGATACAAATGACGATCAGTCAGAGCAAAGTGTACCAGAGTAATTTACATACAATTGTAATTGTATATATTGTAAATGTTATTTTACTTTGTGAAAATAGAAAAAAAATATATTTATTTCATAATATTAATTATTACTGCCTTGCCCCGCTTGTTTTGTAACTAATATTACTTCATGGGGACACAGATAAGAATAAATAATTTTATATAACAATATCGATATTATCTTTTGTTGATTCACCGAACTAATCACCATAAATGTAATTATATAGGTATATATTTTAAAATTCGAAAATTAGAAGTTTTCACTTCTATCGTGTGGTCATAAGCGCGCACCCATGTTTTTTTTCTCACTGCAACATATTTTCTTTAACCATCCAATAGAATTGGGTGTGTTTCCAAGTTCCCCTTACGTATTTTGTCTCGAGCTTTTTTACTATTTTTTTTTATCTGTCGAACTAGAGGTGAGGTGAAACCCATTTTGGAGTTATAAATGACAACAATTCAATTTTAAACGATAATTATGGCCCAAAATTTGTACTTTTTTGCATTCTCAAGTTAGTGCCATGTTTGGGCAAGCGGTTTGTGACATTTTCCCTAAAAAATGTCGAGTGCAGGGTCAGCTTCAAAACGACTTTTCGTTTGCCCAAAATTTTACTTTACAAAAGTACAATATTAAATTTGTTCCTTTTACCGACATAACTTTTAAAGAATAGACACGTGATGCAGGAAACAGTAAACGGAAGGAATTACAAGCTCTTCCAGAGAAAGGAAAGGCATGTTCTGAAGCAATAGACAAGAAATATATACTTAACATGGCAAAATTGTGAAACATAGAAAAATCAGAGCGATTACAAAAAAAATTACGTATGCAGCACGGAACTGAACACTTTCTATACCGATTCGTTGAGAGAGTGACAGAGATAGAGAGAGAGTTGTATTGTACATTTTCCAGGTATATTGAAATAATATGATGTGGCATATTAATGCAATATTTAATTTATTTCTTCTATTTGTACATTATTTTCAATTGGGGCAGGGGATATTATGGCTTTATGGTAACTGACGTGTGAAGCATATGTTCGTGATTCTATGCTCCCTGATATCTGTCATATGCTTTATCTCACTTGCGAGACAAAAATTTTATAAACTATGGGTGACGCGACCTTGAAAAATCACTCTCATGCGGCCAAAGAAGTATTCACTTCAATAAAAGAGCTAAATATAATATCATATGATTACTTTTGAGCTTTATTTATCATATTCTTGGTGAACAAGTAAGATCATCATCAGATCATCATCCGTTAATTCCGATTCTGTTACGATCGTTTATAAACTATATCAAAATTGCTTTCCGCTTTAAAACACTTGAGAGGGATCGTTGCCCAAGTCAAAGCTACATTCGCTATCTCTGTTTCTCTCTCTCCCTCATATTTGTCATATAGTTTATCTCACTTGCGAGAAGAAAATTTTATAAACTGTGTCGTGACGCGACCTTGAAAAATAAAATCACTCTCATGCAACCAAAGAAGTATTCACTTCAAAAATTCATTCAGTAGATAGTGGGAGGGTCACAATTTTGTGACTTTCCCACTCCCTTATGTGACGCTCAAATCGTCAGCTTATTGAAATGCACAATTTTCAGCATGTACCTAATTAACTCAACATACTGACGTGCTCGTTCCAACAAATGATTTTTTTAAAAATTCTGATCGGCTCTGCCCTACACGCACGGTATTTGCAGAAGGCTTAGATATGGTTACATCCACCATATATTACCTCAACAGGGTGCAAGGTACCCCCATATGTTAATCTGCCGCGTTTGATTAAATACCAAAATCCCCTGTTGGGCTACTATTAGTTACATTTTCACGATTTGTCAATTTTCGAACCGTCAGTGTTTTCCATATCATATCATATCATTCAATATCATTTCCATAGAAACGCTGAGATCTGACACCACCATAAATATATTATAAACCATGGTGTCATTTATACCTGAATTAAAACTGATAAAACTATAGTGTTATCAGATACAAAAAATTACAGCCATGCATATGGTTGCACAAAAAATAATGTGTAGCGACGTCGAGATTATTTCGCCTCGCCTCGGAAATAATTTTTTCTGGGTACGCGAAAAGGAATTTCGCAACCTAGGTATACAAATAACTATTCATCGACAGTATTTTCAAAGTATTTTAACAAAGGCCGTCCCCACAGACTGCCTCAGCGCCCCCGCTTTCCCCTGGGTCTGCAACTGCCCCCCTGGAAGCTTCCGGCACCCACTGGGGGGCGGTACCGCCGCCATTGGGAACCTCTGCTGTAGATGTATTTCGTAGGAAGCCACAAGCAATTTTGGAATCAGGTAAGCGATTAATTGTGCAGACATAACTGCGACAATCTGAAAGCATGACCGAGTGTTTTATAGCGAAATCTAAGCCGGTTGGAGGAGTGTTAATGTCACTTCAAGCGGCCGTAAATCCTTCCTTAATTAGGAAACATGTAAATAAGCTGCTAGGTAATATTTTGTGTAACATTCACATTACGCAATTGACGGAAAATTAACATGCTTATATGACTGTAAGTCTGCAATCGGAATTACTATTCAGTATCTTAGATCCAACCCACGTAATCTTCTGATGTTACACCAGTATAATAATTGGACCATCTAGCCGCCAGAGGGTTTACAACGGGGTCGGAAGTAGGTACTCTGATTTATGGAGCATTGGTGTTAATAGCGCGCTTAGGCGCTAGCTCATTTAGGCGTATTGTTTAAAACTTACATTCAAGTAAATCATGTAATAGTTCTTCTTGGATTCGAAGCGCTTTCTTTTTTAGAGAAATGGGTCTAGTTCTGTTATTTATAGAGACGGCTAACTGTCTGTTACAGTACATAAATAAACGGGAAATTAGTTCTAGTTCATCGGAAGATTTATGGGAATTTATCGTTTCCCCCAGAAATAAATTCAAGGTGATTTACGAAGTGTTGGATTTTAACA
Organism: Tetropium fuscum; assembly: GCA_964058915.1. Lineage (NCBI taxonomy): Eukaryota > Metazoa > Arthropoda > Insecta > Coleoptera > Cerambycidae > Tetropium > Tetropium fuscum. The sequence continues at coordinate 487,207 of CAXKVY010000556.1, read as the reverse complement.
GAAGAGATAGGTAATATGTTCATGGGTACAACATCAACATGAAATATCAACAGTATACCTATAATTAGAAGTAACATAATATGATTTAAACATAAAGAGAAATGAAGGGATAGAATACAAAAGGAAGTAGATATTGTGTATTTTTCGATCGTATTTTTCAATTTGTGGAAATAGCAGGCTCATAAATAAAACAAATATTGGTATCGGTTTACTTTACTACTTTTGTTGTTTCTTCAAATTTATTGCACAAAGAACAAGACATTTTTTGACCATTAAAAAAATGACCATCTTGCACGAATGAGGTCAAACGTTTTACCTCATTTGTGCAAGATTTTAATGACCAGATGTGAATATGAGTGAGACACGAGACGTCTCTCGAAGCCATTTTGTCTCGTCCCGAGAGCATTTTGTCTTGAACGAGAGGCGATAAAATCCTTCCAGGCAAGGCGAGAGAGACGAGACGTCACGAAATATTTTAGTGACTTAAAACGCTTCAAACGAATGATAATATTTACATTTTAATTATTGTTTTTGACTTCCGAATTAACAAAGAACAGCATCATAAGGTATGAGCTAGTACCTAATACGTGCCTACAAATATTAATTGTTGGTCGGTGAGATATTGTGGTGTCTTGAAAGAAAATGGATGGATTTTAAATAGGTCTTCAATAAAAATAATGTATGATTATGATGATTGTTTCTATTCCCTCATTTGTTTTGTCTATACAGGGTGGCTCGAATTGCAGGGACCAAACTTTACCGGATGCCGGGTGATAGAACTCTTTAAAATAAGATAATAAGTTCATATAAATATGGGGCGGGAAATGCTTAGTTTCCCAGAAACAGGGCACCGAAAGAAAAATAATTTTTTTACTTATTGACAACTGTCAACTAACAAAGATAAAAATTTGAAAATTGAAAAAAACATTTTTTACTTAATGCAGTTTTTTGGTAAAAAATCTTGGAAACATATTGTTTTAGAATCCTTAAATGGGGGGGGGTCCGGCCCCTTTCGCCCCTCCAAATATTTTTCAACGTATGTCTATGGTCTTGAAACAACATTTGTTTCATAGTAAATTTGATCTGCTAATTTTGTCACCTGGCATTTTTTATTTAAAGCTCATTTTTTTTAGATATTTTACATTTTCTTAGTCAATGGCAACTTTTGCCGAAAATCAGTACAAAATATTTCATTAAATTCAGGAATTTAATTTAAAGAAGTTGTTTTGATTTACAGCACAAGTTGTTGACATAGACTAAGAAAATGTGAAATATCTAAAAATTGAGCTTTAAATAAAAAAAAAGCCAAGTGACACAAAAGCTTGCAAATCAATTTTTCTATCAAACGAACGTAGCTTCAATAGACCATAGACATGCGTTGAAAAATATTTGGAGGGGAGGAAGAGGACGGACCCCCCCCCAGCAGGGTATAAACATTTTTTTCCAAAAATAAGCATAAAGTAAAAAATACTTATGCCAATTTTCAAATTTTTATCTTCACAATTAGTCAATAATTAAAAAAATAAATGTTTTTATTTAAACTTCGATACTCTGTATTTCGGAAACTGAGCATTTCCCAACCCATATTTATGTTTTTTTTCTTATTTTAAAAAGTTCTAAAATCCGATAAAGTTTGGTCCCTGAAATTCTGGCCACCCTGTATATAATATAGCATACATGGATACACGTTGATATTTAGTCCAACCAATCAAGCGTCTTCTAAAGTAATTATTATAACAAAAGTTAAAGATTGGTATAGAACATTAACCTAGTAAACATAACTTAGTTTATAAGTGTAAAATATATACGTAAGTATAAATATTTGTTTGATCAATTTTTGTTAGTTTTATTATACTAAAAAGGGTAGAATTTTTTGTATCCTTCTATATTTAAGTACATAACACTTGCAAATGTATAAAAAAAAATACGTTCCACCTGTTTTATTTATAAAAAAAGCAAAGCAAAATTTTATTTATAATAATAACTTTAAACAATTCAGACAACGGTTTCTGTTCAATTTCAACTGATTTATGGAAAACGTGTGTCGTTTGTTGAAAACACAACATTTTTACTTAACACTTTCCACCTTACATAATAAGAAACTTTAACGTGGTATAGTTTTGACGTACCAATAAACATTTAGGTGGGCATGAATGTTTTTTGGTATGAATATATTGGTATGGTAGTCCTCGCCTTTTTCATATCTCTAAAATGTTATTTCATTCCGCCCCCCCCTACAAAAGTATACTTTTCTGTTTTAAAAGGCATAGCGAGACCGAAAGTAAAACATACTAGGTTATCGGTTGCTAAGTATGCAAAACTTTCGTGCCCTGGACGACGAAAAAATAAAAACGTCTAATTAGTAATGTCAAATGTTTATTTAGAGTGGAAATTAAATGTAAAATTACAATTGTTGTATGTTCCTGAAATATTTAACGGCAAATGTTACTGGAAATGTTGACTTGTTTGTCGATTAGCGCAACAAGATCTGCGCATCTGCACTGACAACACAATTTTTATACTCAATGTCCTTCACTTTTAGATTATATAACTCATCAGTTCGACATGCCCCAGCTACTCCAAAAATCGCTACCACTTTTTTCATTAAATATATTCCATCAGGAGCTTCTAACAAGAACTTTGATTTATTCTTTGTAAATACCTGAGATTGTAAATGTAAATGAAAAGTTTAATACATTACACGCTGAAAAGCCCTTTTAGATGCTTGGAGGTATTCCAATAGCCTCGGCTACGCTTCGCTTTGCCTCGGCTATTTAAATACACCTCGCACCTAAAAGTAAGCTTTCGCAGCTTGTAATGTAAATAACTATAGTCTTAAATTTTTCTAGGAGAATGATATTATTATTTTCTAACTGAGTTTTTTAAAATGTTTTGAAAGAATTATGCCTCGTCTTCGACTCGGGATAATTTTTGAATCATTCGTGAATTCGAATTTTCGGTAATAATCCACCAGGGAGATAGATTTGATTTTGATTACAAGTGAAAATATGATTGTATATAATGGCGAAGGCGTCGGTAACACAGAATAATTATAAGTTGATCACTAATTTGACACCGTTCTTTGCGTTCTTTCAAATATACCTTGGATTATAACCAAAAATATAAATCACCCTCTCTTATACAGCATACCTGAAAGTTCATATGCATTAATTCTCCACCGAATAATATAAAGGTAGAATCTATAAGCTATGATCGTTGTTCAATTTTCGGTGACGTTTCGGAGTTAATATAATAACAGTAGATAATATTGGGTAAGAATATTCAATATATTATTTTAATTAAATAATAAACTAAAACGTGTACATAAATAGGAAAATTATTTTTCTATGATAAATTATTGTAATTAGGCGCTTTGAAAAGCTGGTTGAAAAAACACGTGCATAAATTGCAAGAAAACAAGACAAACGAACAAATTAAACAAATGAACCCTCTACGACCAAGATAGCAACCAAGATAGCAACTTTTTTTAAAATCATAATATGTTATTTTTACAAACATTGAGAGGTAAAATATTTAAACCTTTATTTTATGATTCAATTGATAAGTATGCAAGTTATGCAATGAGTAAGTCCAAGCCCTTGAAAGTGAAGGTACTTTTGTAAGAGCGCCATAGATCAATTTCTTTTACACAGACTGGTCTAAAATGTATTTAATGTAGGTACTTACATTTTATTTGTACTTACCTAAAGAAAGTATGTAAAATTTAATTACTTACTATTATATAATAAAGTTTTACATACAATTGTCAAAAACTGTACTTTTTTTATTATATTATGATATACACTTTAATAGCCGGATAAAAAAGACTAATTGGTAGTTTTCGTCTGCCCGATCCCGAGCATTAAATCAGAACCCATCATTTCAGTTTAAGAGTCAATTTGTTAGAGGATAATAACCCCTTCGACGATCAGTCAAGTAGCCAAAACAAATCAAACGAACGACAGCGAATTATCGGCTGCTTGAAGATATAAACACATACCAAAATCCAGGCGTCCGACCGCGATTGAACAATCTGCGGAATCAGCTGAGGTTGCTAGATCTCAATGGGTGGTCAAGGAACGTCACTTGCACCGGCCATGCTACTATTATTAACCTCTGCTTCTTTTTATTGGCGGATTTTAACAAGTTGTAATTACATGCAAAACTGGAATGAAGATATTAAGTTGTTTGGAACGCAAATTCGGGGTTTTTAGGAGGCATACACTCGTAATTTTGCTCAGCGGAAACGGCCACTCATCGATAGTTTGGCCACTCTGTATGTTTAAAACAAATTTCGTACATTTGACCCGGTGTAACCCTTGGCACGAAACTAAATTTAACGTGACGCCTGCTCCTACGTATCATATGTCCATTAGTGCTAATTACAGTTTACCGTGTCAGCATCTATGTCGAAAGGATACAATTTGGTATAAAAAATAAAGCCATAGTAAGTGATAAAAATGCACCGTCATGCATAGTTGGGCTTTCATTGGTATCCCGGCATGAGTGGTGTAGACATAATCCTAATAAGTTGATTTTGGGTTGACATGTCAGATCGGTTTTATATGAGGACATGCCAGGATTGTCCGGGTAGTGTTTTAAGTGATTTAAAAATACGGTGAAGAAGCTTATAAATAATTAATCTTAAAATTAATGTATTCGGCTACTAATTCTCACTACAGAAAAATATTAAAATATTATTATTATTATTATATTGAATAATATGAAATATTATTAAAATAAATATTTTTAATATTATAAATATCAAAAATAAAATATTAAATTAAAAATATTACTCATACCTATATTACCTTTTATATGAAAATATTACAATCACCTATTTTAAAAATATTGAACCAAAAACCAAATAAGGGGTGGAGTAGGAGGAATACGTAGCTGCTTTTTTATGCATTCTGGCCTTAAAAGAAAGGTAACGACAAAATAAAACAAACAAAATATAATTTACTACAACAAATCAAACAAAATACTTAAGCTAAACGACCTACCCAGTTACATACTCTTCAAATTATCACGGTGAATATCACAATCAGAAGGGATGTGAATAAATAGTTCACATATCAGAGATATTGGGGACTAATAAAATCTTAAAATATTTGATCTAGGAGCAACACAGTCAAATAAAGTTTACTGTCTAGAATTTTGGCGAGGTATCAGAAAATTAATTTTATCAAACTTGCCATTCAGGATATTAAATAAGAATCTAACTAGCATGATATTACGTCTGGTTTTTAAAGAGTCAACATTAGATCCCTCTAGGAGGATAAGATCCGTCTTGCAAAAAAACAAAAACTTTAAGAACTTTCTATCGATCGATTCTAAATATTGTGAGTTTGCTATCAAAATAAATATCCTGATCTTAGAATACATCAACTAGGCTGATGATATTATTTCCAATGAAGTAGTTCTGAGTGAAAGAGGTAGTTTTGCGAGTGTAAGCCATTATGTTACATTTAGCTATATTGAGTTTAAGATGATTTGTCTCACACCATGAAGACATTCTGTCAATGCATTCTTGAAGATGGATGGAATCTATAGAATTGCTAATTTCAGAGTAACATTACTATTATAAAAATGATCATCTGTACCAACTCTCAGAATTATATCAAAATGTGAACGATTTTTCAGCTTAACTATTAACACAGTTGTAATAAACAGAAGGAAAATCGGCATAACAAGACAAGGGGGAGTAAGAAAGGCCATTGGGCCGTCAAGTGAAGAACCTGGCAAGAAAATACCCTAAGAGAAATATAATCTATGACAAAATGTAAAAGTATTCAACCAAATGAAATTGAACGTGAGTCATCGCACTAAATGTCACTCGTATATTATCTGTTTTCTTTTGCGCAATATACATATTTGCACTTTCGCTTTTTATGTATATGTTTCTTAGCTCGGACTGCATAGTTCAGCAAAACTACGAAAAATAAATTGTTTGCTGCGCATAACGCGCATCCAGCTCTATCAACTGTTACATTCCGTATGCGCGTTTGGCACCAATTTACGTTCCATACACATATTTCACACTCGAACTCTGATTGGTTTAAAATTTGTATCTGACCAATGGCATTGCGCTGAGTGCCAAATATACGGAATATATAAATGTGTAGTTACCGTAAAGGTCGTGACTGATCCAAATTACATTAAAAAAAAATTCTGGCATCAGCACTGACTATCAAAAAAGTATTATTATATCCTACAATATTTGTTGAGCCAGTGGGTTGGAGACAATGATGGTAAAATATCGTTTATTGTTCTGGGATAAAGAAAATCTATTTCTTTTGGTATTTTCAAACTAAGTACAAATATGTTAAAGTCAGTCGTCAGTTATATTATAAAGCTATTAACATTTTTGTCAAATTGGTCTCTAGCAGACAGTGTTTTCGGATGAATTTAAAATTGCGAAAATAATTCCTCAATGCCAAAAGGAAACATTTAACTATTTTCCTACTATCGTGGACCTCAAAAATACTGGAAAGAATACTACTCAATAAAATGGCAAATCGCCAACAACTGGTAAAAATAAGCCGTTTAAGATCAGAAAAATTACTTATATCTAACGGTATCTCACAGGGCTCTGTTCTGGAGCCTCTCTATTGTCTGAATAATGACGGCTGATACATGAAATGTTTGGTACATGGCTTGTTCCTTATGAGAAGTGGTGCCCAATAAAAACACTAGGAATATAACCCACGAAAAGGTTTCATTAGGTAGCATACTTCGAATGCGTATCAAAACAAAGAAAACCATCTTCGCTCTGGTCTTTATGAAATGTTATTCAATGTTAAAGAGTCAGAAAAATCTAATCACAAAAAACCTTTTTTTTATTGTATTATTAAAACAGAAATCAGAAGGTGCACACTGATCAAAATCAAAGATATTTACGTAGATATTACAAAGATATTTACGTATATTTATGTAAGATGTTACAAAATATGTGCAGATAGATAGAAAATGTTTACTTACAATAGTAGCTATGATTATTGGACTACTTACATTCTGAAAAAAAATAAAAGGAGCAGCCGAAAAATTTAGTAAAGGTTAATAAAGTGAAATTGTAGAATGGGGCTGTTGTGTTTTATTGCAATTTTCGGTCAAACATGGCCTCCTACCGGAAAATTTATATATTTTCTGAAAAATGGCCATGTTTCTTCTCACTTTCTTTAATTAAATTCATTCAACTTTAGTAACTATTCCATTGAAGTAAATTCTGCATTTAAATTTGATCCATTATTTACATAAATAATTTTAAAAAAAATATATACATAATACACTACATGTTTTTTGAAGTGGTTCACCTAAAAACTTGGTCCACTTTGGTCCAATTGGTCCAATATTGAAAGATTCCAAAAGAACTATATAGAAAATAAAAATATATAGATTATTTTAAAGTAGATACTCTACCGGTTAAAATGAGCCCGGATAGAATATTTAAATCGAAAAAAACACCAATAAAGTTTTCCGTGGATTTTTTTTTTCGAAAAATGTAAATATGTCGGGAACAAACTACTTGTTTCCCAGATTCCAAAAAAATCTTTGTTCAATGAAAAAAAAGGTATACCCCCACAAAATTTCATGAGAAGTATTTTTACGGAAAAAAAAAGTAGAAACCGAGAAACCGGTTTTGCTCCCTTTTTTCGGAAGATTTGAGGTTACCTTGAATGAAAAATGTTATGTTGAAACAGTTTTAGATTTTTTATTATCTGCAACTTTTGTAAATGACATTTTACGCTAGCAGGTCACAGAAAATTGCAAAATATACTGTCAAACTACTAAACAACCTATTTTTATTTAATCATAACTTTTTAACTAAATTTTCTAGCTGATCCTTTAGCCTTCAAATTCCTTTTTAACAGCAACGTATAAAGTGAGCTTGCAGAACAGAAGAGGCTGATCAATATGCTTAAATAAATGTGACATATATAATAATAACAAGTTGCCTACTAACTGCATAAAGGATGATCACGTGGTTTACAAACATTAATGATGTCCCGTATATGTGGAGGCAACTTCTGGTAGCTAATTACTTGCTTTATAGGCACTACACGAGCAAAACTACCTGTATGAATATACGAGACAAATTCACAGTTTTATATAGAGGTGAACAACGAATACACCTTGTATAAATTTTATGAACAACCGCTACATTAATGTGCAAAATTTATGTGGTGATGAAAAATGCCGACTGACAGCGCATTGCGTAGGTACTTTATGGATAATTGAGGTAGCACCGGTCTTTACAAGCGCTTAATCAGCCTTTCTTTTCACTAGTTACCGATGACTTAAATGCCAGTTTTGAAATTATTACCCACCGAAAATGTTAAGTGGATATTTTGTTAATCTCCGCAGATTTATTGTCATCCTAGTGCATTTTCCTTATCTTCTGTTCCTTCAGAAACATTAAATTTCTGATGATCATGCCTGTAGTAGTTAAATAGATTCGATCGATCTTATTAAGATACAAGTGGGTATGTCTGCCACCCATAAAACATAACGTAATCCCGCTGTTACAGCTAATATTCTTAAGGAACAGCAACATTGAGAATCTACCATAAATCTTGGCTATGAATTATCGATAATCTCATAATCCGATTAAGTAAACTCCTCGTTTATACTGGAAAAGATCATATTGCAATTTCCTTGCATCAAGGCAAGGATAATATACCGGTTCGTAGTTCTTAATGAGCATATACGGCTTATGTATCGGGTACATAGGTAGGAGCAAAAAATAATATGGAATAATTCACTGTTATATCAATTTGTAATTGATATTATTTTATTGATTTTTTGAAGGCTCCAACACATTGATTTATTAATTTGTAGAAGCCATGTACTCTAATTGACAACAGTAAATCTACTCCAATACTGATCTCCTGATTTTCAGATTAAATAAGATAAAAATAAAATCGTCAGAAACTCAGGAAGGTCCATGTTTGTGTTCTAATTATTTTGCAGCTTTAAGTACATCTGATGATTTAAAATATAACCGTTTATGTTATAATTAGTTACGTAAAAAAATTACCTATTTTTATTTTGTAGTTTTTTTTTGTTCCACAGTCCATCTCCTGCCTCCATCATTAAACCTTCATCACCAAATATAATGTATGGGACTCGTTAAAAGCAACCAATTAAGCCCAGTAATCTTACACGACCCCAAGTACCAAGTTAGAGACAAATGGGTTCATAAATTAGTCGGCCATTTTAATTTTTTAAGTTAGCTAAAAATTGTATTGAGTGACCTCAACACCGCAAAGTTTCAAGTTTGAGACAAATCGGTTAATAAATAGGATAGTCCGCCATTTTAATTTTTTTTAGATTTGAGTCAAAATTGTATTGAGTGACCTTTAACACCACAAAGTTTCAAGTTTGAGTCAAATCGGTTCATGAATAGGATAGTCCGCCATTTTGGATCCGCCATTTTGATTTTTTGAAGTTTGAGTAAAAATTGTATTGAGTAACCTTGAAAACCGCAATGTTTCAGGTTTGAGACAAATCGGTTCACAAATAGGGTAGTCCACCATTTGGATGCGCCATTTTGATTTTTCTGTAATAAAAAAAAATCAATTGTATTGTCACCGGAACACTATATAAACCTACCAAATTTCAGGTATCTAGCTCATCTGGAAGTAGTTGAAAAAGATGCGTCACACGGTGACGAGACATATTTCAGAGACTTGATGATTTTAATTATGAAAATTTGGTCAGGTCAGATAGGGAACCATTATACCATTCGAAAGAAAACAAAAATGTTCATCACGTCGCGCCTGATAAAATATACAGGGTGTTACATTTTAAAAAAATGGTTAAGATAGTGACTAAATTCTGCAATAAGATTCTACCACCCTGTATAATAATACAGGGTGGAAGATAATAATAAAACACTATTGCCCAAAATTTGCAAAATTAAAATCAAAGTAGTCTCTGAAATATGTCTAATGTCTCGTCACCGTGGGACACCCTGTATACGAAGTCAAGCTAAATAAAACCGTTTAAAAACAGCTTACACCATTCCGATTTCTCTACATTATATCTCCAAAAAACACCGATAACCCTAGATTCAATCAATCTCTTCCCACAGGTTCTCAATGATGTTGAGGCCCGGTGATTGTGCGGCCACTGTAGAACCTATATCAGTTTCGGAAATAAATGGAGTGACATGTGAGTATAGACATTATTGTTCACCTGGAACCTATCCTGAACAAGGCCAGATGTGTTTCGGGTCATTGCCCTGTTGAAATACAAATGACAAAGGCAAAGCCAAAGCCTATTTTTTGTTTATTATTATTTTTTATTGTTGGTGCGCACTCTAAGTGGGTTGAAGTTTTTCTCACAAATACCATAACAACAAATTTTACAATATCGGCTTTGCATAAGCAACTTTGTTAGATTTGGATTACCAAAATTCATAGTATCTGATAATGCTAAAAGTTTTAACAGTGCAAATTATATGCAAAGTGTTTCTAGAAAATTATGGAATCAAACATATTAAAATTCGAATCCCTTTTATATTGTTTTTATAGGTAGTTTTTTAGGTAGCTTTTTGTACACAACCTGTATGAAGACAATTATACTGCATAATTAACTTAAAGAAATGCGAAGAAACAGGGACAACTAAAAAAATAATAAAACGAGAATATTTGGTGTGAAACAGGAGAAAGAAAAAGGAAAAAGATTTGTAAATATATAATTGAATAATAAGAGAAGAAAACGACAGTGAGGCATATTATATGGAAAAAAATTAAAGAACAAAAGGAAAACTTAGGTGGGACAACACTATGTAAGAAATAATTAATAGCTTTAAGGAAAATATTCAACGGAGAAGGAAACGACAAAGTGACGAAAGTGGGACTCTGAAAGCGAAAGTGAGGTCACAGATTTTTATGCGAAATATAAAAAATGGGGGTAAGTGTCTGCAAAATGAATATAGCGAGTAAAATAAATAATACTACTCGTATATAATAATTTACGTTTTTTAATTTTCTTAACATGTTAAAAATATTTAAATATAATTAATAAATGATTATATAGTCATTTTTCATATTAAATTTTGATATAATTTTTTTATTGTACCTTTTTTTATTATACTATAATAGTGTGTATTAATGGTAAATTCAAGTATAAATGACCAATTAAATAAACCGTGCATCATTCTGAAGATCCTCAATAAAGGTGAAAGAACTTGGATAACTTCAAAATGATTCGTTTCCGTATATATGTCCAGATCTGCAACTGGTAGGTAAGTGTTTTCCTTTGATTATTTCACATTGTAATGGATTGCTACAAACCCAAGATTTCATCTAACATAATAAATATGAATCTTATTTTCCTGGACTATAAAGACGTACTAACTATGAAACTGCTCTGTGTACATCATTTTTCCTACTACCGGAAATTATATTGCTAGTCCGATTTTCTATGAAAGTCATTTCAATGTCTGTTCATTTATATGAACTGCAAAAGCTGTTTGTTTTACTTTTAAACCGTTTGTTCATAGACCGACGATACAGTGCACTTCCCGAAACAATATACAGAATAATTTTGATACCCTAGTTAACTAAATACACCTCAATTCTCTCGATTTGTTTATTTATAAGTGCTGCAGTTCAAAGTTACGTATCCCCTATTATAGCCGGTACATATAAGACAAATTTAGACATCTATTCCTAGATGCCGCTCCTGGGCAAGCAAGAATCATGAGATGAATCAATGCCGGATCGGCAGGAGTTAATTAATCATGTTTTGAAAACAATCGCCTGTTTTCTCGTTGAATGGGAACCTGAATTAGTCAAATGAGGCAATTAATTAAGCTGGGGTAAATAAGTAGTCAGCTGTAGGTGTTTGCTAATTGGATACGGTATATAGATGATTATTTACATAACTCTTATAGAAACAACTGTTCTCTGAAATTTTCTCTACCTACTTACGGCTAGGGCGAACGCTGGATATGCCTTTAGTTGGGTCTTGGAATTACGAGGTAGGTACATTTGCAGCGCAATATGAGTTCATGTTCAGAAATCGAAGCTAAAAACTGGTATTTCAGGGTTTGTATATCTGGGTATATGTGGCACAAATTACACAAAATATGAAAACTAAAAATGCAGTTGAATTAGACAAGATTCCTTAAGATTGTTCTTTTAAACTACTGTCTTGGAAGAGTAAAATCCAATAATGCAAACCCAGCTATATTTAGCCATCCTATGGAAACAGTAGCCGATACGCTCCACGATAATGCACATAAATTTTGTCAGTACTCCAACCAAATGCACCGCCGCACGTTGCACTACCATCAGATGCCAGTAAATCACGTACTAATCCTGCCTTATGTGCATTCATTGTATCGCTTTTCAATACCTGTGATCAATGTTCCCCAACGAAGTAGGTACGTGGAATTCAGCCTCCATATGTACCGATCATGTTCAAAATGGATTGCAATATGAGGATAATATATCATTTCGTTTGTTTATAATTTCCGATTCTCCAGGCGTTAAGGCAGTAAAGGGGGATAAAATATTCTTATCTACAGTAGTTCTAAGAGATATACAAAGTGTAGTAGTTCTAAGAGATATACATGTAATTCTTAAATTTACCAATATTCAATTAAAATATCATATTCCACAATACAACATAAAAATTGTATATATTATTTATGAATGTTATAAAATAATGATTGTGCATATAATAATATGCATATAATAATATTATTGCATATAGCAATATGCAATAATAGTATAGGCCAAGATGTTAGCCATTTTTACATTTATTTTCGTCTACTTTAATATGGCAATTCCGTAAATATTTTTTTTGTTAAAAGCGACAACGCCGCTCATATCGCACTCATATCGCCGCTACATATCGCTCATATCGCATATATCTCTTCTCAACCTCGAAAACAGATGGCACGTCATTTCTAATAGAAATGACGTGCCATCTGTTTTCATTTCGGACAATCGTGTAAACCCGGTAACGGTATGTAACGTCATTCGCGATTGAGTAACGCGTTTGTTGAGATATTCCAGAGTGTGTAGTGCTGTTTTACTGTGGTTGTGATACATTATAATAACAGTGAACGATGGAAAATACTCCAAAACGTAGGCACTATCGAACGGGAGCCGAGAAGAAGATTATTTTACGAGTATTTTACTGCATACATACAGAATCACCCTGATCGCGACAAGGATGAATTGGTGGATAAATGTTCGGATTATACAGAAGCATCAAAGTCAAGCATATACACACGCTTAAGAGAAGAAAATATACATGGAAGTGTACAGCCACCGAAACCAAAAAGTGGTCTAAATAAGATAGCCAAAAATGCTGTACGTAGAACGGTCCACGGTTTCTTTAGAAGAAACGTATTCTCACTTTAGATAAGGTGCTGCAAAGTATAAGTGAAAATGATATTATACCTAAAATGTGCAGGGCTAGTCTGGCAAAAATTTTGAAATACATGAATTTTAGGTATGGAAAAGTAGACAGAAAGAATTATTCTCATAGAAATATATGATGTAGTTGCTTGGCAGATGGATCATCTTCGAAAAATAAAAATGTTTCGAAACGAAGGGCGGAAAATTTATTACACTGATGAAACATGGGTGAACGAAGGACATACTGTGAAGAGAGTTTGGCAGGCTGGAAACCTGAAAAATGCACGACAAGCTACGATTGAAGGCTGGACAATTGGTTTAAAAATGCCATCTGGAAAAGGTCGCAGTTTAATCACAACGCATATTAGAAGTGATAGTGGATTTTTGCCAAATGGAGAATTGATATTTCAATCCAAGAAGACCGAAGACTACCACGAGGAAATTAATTCCGAAGTATTCGAGAAATGGTTTGCCAGCGTACCTACTTTAACCTTTGGAATCCGGAACTGTCGTTCGTGGTTATGGATATATCAAAGCCGAAAAAGAAAGGGAAGAATTCAAGAATGGTTAACAGAAAAGGGCATTCCTTACCAAGAAAATCAGTTGAAGGCGGGATGATTGCGAGTTGCTAAGGTACATGTCCATAAATATAAGAAACCGGCAGTAGATGAACTGGCATTGACGCATGGAGTCAGATTACCTCCTTATCACATCGAATTGAACCCCAGTGAATTGATCTGGTCCCAAGTAAAAGGGGAAGTGGCGAGAGACGTATAAAGGAGCAAGAGAAAAAGTCACAGCAGAAAATTGACAGACGTAAATTAATCACGTGATGAAAGAGGAACAGATCATGTGAGCTGTGGATTTGGCGGTTGATCATGCCATAGAACCCATTGTGACTGAAAATAGTGCTATTAGTGATTATAATATTATTAAATAGTGATATTAATTACCCGTTTCAAGGTAAGTATTACGGCAGTACGGTATTAAGGTGTTTTTATTTATAATTTCCTACGATGTTTTTAACTTTTCGAAGCCAAACTATTGTCACACCTCGCATATTCTAAATTTTTCCAAGCACTTCGCACTATATGTTCTATATGACAGTAGCAATGTATGATTACCATAAAAAATCCGGGACACCCCTGTTTCTGGTAACCACGATTTTTTTAACTTTTCGAAGCGAAACTATTGTCACACCTTGTATGTTCTAAATTTTTCGAAGCTCTCTGCACTATATGTTCTATAGGACAGTAGCAATGTATGGTTAGCATAAAAAATGCGGGACACCTCTGTTTAGTTTACTGAAAGATGGCTCGCGCTGAAGCAATAATACTTCATAAGTAGTGTGGAAACTTGCATTCAGTATAAGCTGTGGTGTTTGAAATATGCATATAAAAACCTACTTTGGACCGCCTAAAAAAAAAGCCTACGCCCATGAGTAGTACTTTGTAGGTCAGATTTGATGGTCATTTAACTTTCCATACTTCTTAGAACCACTGTACATTTAAAAATGTTATCGGTTTTAGTATTGTCGGTGACAAATCTTTGCAAGTTGTACTAGTTTACTAGTGGACAACCTTAATGAAAATTCAAGGAACTGTGGATTGTATATTCACTTGAAACTAAGTCAAATATAATCAGGTGTATATTTTACCGATTTAGGGCCCTTTTATTTCTTAATAGCGAGCGCTCAATAAATTAAAGTGCTGAAGAGTTGTTCTACAATTTTGCAGACCAGCTTAATTACAATAACGCTCCCTTCTGTGTACTTACGTGACTGCTAGCATGACAAGCATTTTAGTAACAATGTGATCAATTATCTCGATTGCCTATCAATAAGTATCTCCTACACAGGCGCTAGGAGTCTTCGACAAATTGTTCCTTGATTGAATAAACAACTCGACGGGCAGCGATAAATACACTTGAATAGTCAAATCATACCTAATTACTACTTTAATGTCAACAACCAGGTAATAGTAGTGGCTTCGTACTTTTTACAACTGGTTTGTGATAGCTGAAAGGAAGTCGGAGACTCTCGACAATAATATTAACATTTTAATAGCATCGAGCGCTGCTTTCTAAAGATTATTTTATATTAATAGAGCTATTAGTAAGAGTATCTCCAGCTGAGAAGAAAAGGTCCACCCAAGAACTATGAGTACGTATTCGTGGTTCTTTAGTATGCTATCTCTTGGTAAGTATATGTAAGGAACTGTCTCGCACAACATCAAGTAGATAGATACGTATAGGGGAAGGCGGGGTTGGTTGTGACAGGGGCAGGTTGTGACAATAGATTTTTCTACAGACCTATAGATGGCAGTGCGTTCGAACACATGCTGTTGCTACCGGCTAATAAGCAGCCATGTTCATTTGTGGTTGAGTTGTAATCGGGTGAACTGTGTTCAAGTTACGCAGACAAGTGTGTTTTTCATACCCAAAAGTAAAATTTTAATTTTGGATGTAAGTATTTATACCTTCTAAAGTAATTAATTCTTCTACAAATTTGGAACTTACACTGGTAATTAATGTTATTAATAGCTTTCATTTTGTGGAGTATTAAGAAAATAATAATTTGGGATTAGGTTTCCAGTAATATTTATTCTCAACGGGAGTGACTGGGGCAGGTTGTGACAAGGGCTTTGGGGCACAATGTGACAGTGTCACAACCTGCCTCATACTTGGTTCTTATATTTTTGTAAACAGTTCTATTTAAGATCGACAGAATGAGGAAATACAAAAAGAAAACCTCAAGGGGGACTACACCTCAAGATATATATGATAGAGCTGCCGCCGAAGTAATAGAAAACAAGAGAAGCATTCGTAGTGTTGCTTCTGATTTCAGTATTAACCGGATTACTTTGCAAAGATATTGCAATAGAATAACACAAAATGGTAAAATACACTATGTGATCCATAATTTGCTTTTTAACCATTCATTTTTAGGTCCTGAACATTCACGACACGTTGGTTACGTACGTAATAGACAAGTTTTCTCTGATGTAATGGAAAATCACTTAGCAGAATATTTAATTGAACAATCAAAAATGTATCTCGGGCTGTCGACGAAAGAACTCCGACTTTTAGCCTATGAATATGCAAAAAAGAACAACGTTAAGATGCATATTTCCTGGGAAAGTAATAAAATAAATACTCCAGTCATTAAAGGACAAAGAAGTTTCTCCAAGAAGAATTACAACTGACAAAACTAATGTACCAGGGCCAGGGGTTGATCAGACATATTATTACCCCTCCGATATACGATCGACTCCAAAAGCTGAGGAACGCAAAACCACAACGAAAGGACGGAAACGCCGAAAGGCAACTATCTAGAGAGATACTCCTAATGTAAAGGAACTTGAAACTGAAGACCAGAAAAGAAAAGAAAAATTGTTAAGAACAAATGCGAAGCATAAGGGTACGAAAAGGAACTTACTCAAATCTAAAAAAAGAATTAGCGTATCTAGTTCTGATGAAGAAGAGACGTACTGTTTATATTGTTCAAAACCATATTCAGTTTCGCGCCCTAAAGAAAAATGGGTAAAGTGTACCAAATGTGATAATTGGGCACATGTGGCGTGTTCGGCTGATGGTGTAAACCCATTTTTTGTATGTCAGCATTTTGATTCGGATGATGAACTTAATTAACATGTTCTTCAGTACAATACATTTAAGTTTGTTTTATTTGTCACATATTACCCCAGTCAGTGTATCAACCAACCCCAAATGGGGGAAGGTTGTTACACTTCACATGAATTGATAAATATAGGTTTATTTACGTGTATATTATTTTTGTTATTTTTGTTATTTTTTTAATAAATAGCCGAAACCCAACCATAACATGATCTTTTATTAAATATCTGCATACCCTTTAGTTAACTGATCGAAAATTCATAACTTAAAAATGGCACAACCAACCCCGCTCTCCCCTATCCTCAATAAAAACATATATAACGAAAACAAAAAAAAAGTATAGTGATGACAAATTGCCTGAAAATAGGTAGTTTTTGAAGCCTTTTTGTTTTCGATGCAGACCTCGTCCTACTAACAAGTAATATATACGGTTCGAAAACACCTCGGACTCCGGAAAAATTAGTTCCATTTGTGTATCTATATCATAAAAAATATCAAATATTACCAGACAATTTCCAGAAATATGCGCTATAGGCTAGTGCTAATAAAAATAGGCCTTACCTGGAATTACCTCGGGAAGTTTTGAAAATTTGCTAAATTGTAGATTTAGGTATCTAGATTAGAACTAAAATCCACATTTTGCACAAACCGGGGCCTGTCTCCGGTGCCGCCATATTGCCAAGTTGCACGAGTTGTATTCGGAGGACAATTCAATGAAACAAGAATGTTAATTTTGAAAGAAAACCAAATAGTATATATAAAGTAATTCAATGCCCAGTGTGCTGATAATTTATTTGACGTCGTTTATCTGACATAATTTAATTTCTTGTAGCTTCGTGTAATTTTCAAAATGAACCTCTTTGGTAACAACGATTTAAGTACCAATTCGTGAAGAAGTAGCAAATTCAACTTCAAGTAATACAAAAAGATGCCATAAGACAAATTGGGAGCAGTGATTGTCGAAAATAAAATTCATAGTTTTTTTTGACGTTTATATTTGACATAAATATTGTCGCTGGAACAATCTGTAGTCCCTCATTTGACGTAAATATTGTCAGTGTAATATGCTATTGCATAGGCTAAATTACATTGGTGAAAAACGAGTTGAATTGTCACTAAATTTTTTTCATTAATTAATAATTTTGTATTAAATTAATTCATTAAAATAAAAGATACACCCTCTGATACGCCACTGTATTATGATAAAATTGTACAGAGCCTGAAAGGCAATTCTAAGACATTAATTTCGAAAAATCATTGGCAAAACTAGAGGAAACTAACCCAACATTTTCAAACTTACGAAGACTTTTGTGCCTAAATAGCTAGCTTGCAGAATATATGCTAAGAACTTTTTTATGGGAAATTTCCTATTCTCAATTTTCCTGTCTACATATTTTTTCTAAAAACGAAATTTCTGAGATATTTGAAAAACAATGTTTAACGGCCATCTTGGCAATATGGCGTCGCCGACGGCAGGTCCCGGTTTATACAAAATATGGATTTCAGTTCTAGGTACCGAAATCTGCCAATCTGCAAAGAGTCTATATTTAGTTAATTCCAGGTAAAACTACCTGTCCGATTGACCACTAGGCCTATTCTGATATCTATGTCAGGTTTTAAGCCCTGAAAAATGTTTTGGTCCTAAAATATGTTGGGACCTTCACGTAGTAAATACATAAAGTATGATCAAGAATCGTCCAGGAGAAGTATTTAATATTTACACGCACGATATCCCAAATCCCAACGATGCACGGACCACTGTTGCATTATACGCAGACGATACAGCTACATTAGCAAAAACCACGAGCCTACCACTACTACAAAGACTAATGCAACAGCAGACATCCAACATAGTAAACTATTACGAAAAATGGGGGTTAAAAGTCAACGGGGCAAAGACGCGAGTCGTAGTCTTTACCCGGAAACGGGAAACACCTGATCTGAAAATATGCATCAGCGGTATACACATTAAAAATATGACAATATTAAAGTATTTAGGCATAAACATAGAAAGAAATATTAAATTTGGAAAGCAAATCAATGATATTTTAACCAAAGCTCGATACATATTATTCCAAATAGGAAGTATAATGCTACACGCAGACACCAAAACGGCAACCACATTATATAAGGCATATATCAGACCAGTTCTGACATATGCGTCTCCAGTCTGGTACACTTGGGTAACAGAACAACAGAAAAAAGAACTACAAATTATCCAAAATAAATCTCTCCGTCTACAAACACACGACTCAACACACACACAAAAATAACCACATTACATCAAAATACAGGCATGCACACATTAGACATACACATAGAATCACACATTATACCACCATTTATAAACAGACTTACCACACACACAAACATCACAATCAGAGAAATCCCCCAAAACATCCTTCCTTAAATTATATATATATATATATATATATATATATATATATATATATATATATATATATATATATATATATACCCCCTAAAAATCTATACCCACGCATCTAACCCCATTTACTAATAGAAGGAAATGTAGAAAAAAGACAAAATAAAACAACAAATAATACAAAAAACAATAAGCATGAGAAAAAACAAAACATGAGCGTAAAACATAACAAAATAGCTAGAAATAAAAGAGGCATAGAAAAATAATGAAATATAAAAATAAAAGAAAACACACGTAAAAGACCCAACAATAAACTAACATAGATTAAGTAGATATTGTACCAGCGCTTCAACCAAGCTTATATTTTTTGTTAAACTAACAAACTAATAACAACCCGCAACATCTTTTCCAATCCAATAATACCATAGGGCATAGACGGAAAACCACAACGGAAAGCCGAGAGCACGAAAATCGTAACACTAATAAAGATAACCGGCAAAAGTTTTCCAGACGGAAAACGGATGCCATAGCAATAAAGCAAAACGCGCAAGGCAATTATTAGAAAGGCAATTTTTTGCCTTTCAAGGCAAGGACAACTAAGAGGAGACTGAATCTAAAAAAATATTATTTTAATATGATTCCTGTTGGAAATAATAAAAATAAAATCAACTTCCCTTACCCATCTTGTAACTAAATATAAAAATGTTTATAGACCTGATCATTTTACAATGACGCAATGTATAGTTTAATATTTGATGAATAAGCTAATCGACTGCCGCAATGTTTACAATTTTCTCTTAAAGGTACGTGTATTTAGTATGATATATATAACACGAATTGTGAATAGACAACTTGAACGAAATACAACTGCGTATATCTATTAAAAATTTTGTAACAAAATTTTGTATTTAAACCAAATATCCCAACAAGTAATGGGCCCAGTCAAAGTAAAAATTTATGTGCTAAATAAAGCGACTAAAAATATGCATAATTTTACAGTGAAATGAAAATGGCGAGTGAGAAGGGCACAAAACATAATATTAAGCCTTTTAACGGTGATAACTATTTAGTGTTGAAATATCGATTACGTGAAATAGTTGAACAGGAAGGTGCGATACCTGTGCTAGATGGAGAAATGCCGGACATCACGGATGAATGGAGGAAATGAGAACGATTTGCAAAAGGACATATTATCGAACGTCTTGATGATTCACTGCTGGGTAACATACCAGAAGGTGCAACGGCTCCGCAAAAATAATTGAAAATATAACGGTGGTCTGAAACATCTTTCAATAAACCTTTCATAGCATTAAACCGATAAAAGTGCCGATACAAGTACGAAAACAAGAAAGCTTAAATTTGATGACAAGCCAATCAAAAGAATTCTTGTGGGATATGTACCAAATGGTTAAACAATATGCATTATATAAACTCGAAAATCTCGTATAGCAACTCGAAAACATCGTTGCGCGCGATGTAATTTGGGATTAATTGAATTAATGTGAAATTAATTTTAAAACACCAAGAAACTTGATGAACTTATTGAAGCGATCGAAATTGATAGACATTTACGTGAAAATACGATTAACTCGATATAAACTATAAGTACTGAGGAAGCCTCAGAATAGGGCGTGCTGGTGAAAGATCCGTAAATAATCTACATCCGCGTAAAACAGATAAATTAATTGAAAAATGCAATCAAACCCTGAATAAACCAGGTGTCACTGATGAATGCATTTCAACTAAAATTAGTACTCAGAGTCAAGTGAGCACGGTCAAACTTCTCTCCAGAGAGAGATGTCACTGAACCAGATGATGAGAATCTCTGCAATCCTTAATCCTCCAAGTTATTGAGGATAAGAGTATTTTATCTCTTCTCCCACGAATAATCTTTAATGGACCAACCTATATAATTAATTGTATATTGAATTCTATATTTTAATATAATTAATTTTAATATAATTCTATATTTTAACATAATTTCAATAAATATTTTCTTACTTCTTTTAACATATTAGATATGTATATGTATACCTATCGGTATATTCAGCAAAATTTTTCTGCGTGAATTTGGCATAATTTAATTAGGTAATAAGTAAGTAGGTACCTATTACTTCAAACTAAAATATATATTAAATATAATTTGCTTTAAAAAACGATTCTAACAAAATATACATTGGCTTTGTTTTAATAAATTGTTTTACAGCACTTATTTTGAAATTAACTGAATGAAGTTATTATCTATTGTTTTAATAACTATAATCAATTCAATTGAATAGCAGATATAATTATTTCTTCAAACACTGTCTCATTTACAAAAATATTTTCCTTTTGATGTCCTTTAATTTATAAACGAGTTATCGGGACTACTTGATAGAAACGTTCTTGACTGTGTTATTTTGAAGAACATTTATAAGGTTGGAACAATATTTGATGCGCTATATGTGCTATTCAGTCAAAATTTTGGTAGTTAAAATCTATATACGATTATAGTAGCAGCTTTAATTAAAAAAATGCTTAGTATAATTTCATCACTTTTTCACTAAGTATTCTTAGAGCATTACTGACCATGAAATGAAACAAAAAATATACATTTGACAAGATAAGTCTTCTAGAGTACCTAGTGCCATGCACAAAAAAAGAAAAATTCAAAATAATCAATACACCAAATAGTGGGGCTACTGAGAAAGTAACAGACCTTATAAAAATACATAATATATGTACATGTGCTTTGTTGTAAAAGTTAATACCTATGTATTTTTCTTAAACGTTATAATAGGTATTGCATAAGTAAATGAATTGGTAGTTTTTGTATTATTAGTAATTAATTACACTCTTTATATGAATAATTATATATCATTTATTTTAATTCTTCCACATCACACTCATAATGTTCTTATCTCAGAAGGTAGCAAATATCTCGGGTCGTTACGCTAATTTTAAATTGACGAGCGAAGTTTCGGCCAATCCTAGATAACTTTTCAATTCAGGTGCTGTAGGTCTGTAAAGAATGTTTATATGCGTTCAGAATAATCACCGTTTTTTTGACGAGACTTTCACTGGCAGATAGCTGATATTATATGGAGTAAGTAACATAGGCTACTTTTATTTTAGAAAAATAGCAAAAAAAAATAAATCAATGAAATTGTTAACAAAATACTATTCAAATAGGGAAGTATATAAAGGGTGTCTCAAAATTAACGCAAGATTTGAATTTTCCGCCATTTGTACAGCAAAGTGTTGGCAATCCTAAACAAAAAACAATTCGATAGTTGACAGTTTAGGGTTCGTAAAAATGGAGCGTTACACGATAGAACAACGTGTCATCATTATTGAACAATATTTCAAAAATAATGAAAGCTTGGCGGCCGCAATTCGAAAATTTCATACAAAATATGGTCGGAATAGTGTTTTAACTTCGTCAACTGTGAAGAGATTAATTGAAAAATTCAGGGAGACTGGATCCGTTGGATACGCCAAACACACTGGTCGTCCAAGAACAAGCCGTTCAAATGTCAATATCGAAGCAGTGCGTGAGAGTGTCGGTGACAATCAAGGAACCTAAATTCGGCGTCGTGGACAAGAATTGCAAATTTCAAGAAGCTCTCTACAGCCTATACTCACTAAAGATCTGTGTGCCTACAAAATTCAATTAACGCAACAACTGAAGCCTAATGGCCATGCACAGCGAAGAGAGTTTGTTGAATGGATTATTGAACATCAACAAATGGAAGCTGATTTTTCGAGCAACATTATCCTAAGCGATGACGCACATTTTCACCTTGATGGCTTTGTTAATCGCCAAATTGCCGCTTTTGGGGTTCTGAGAACCCACAAATGCATCCACAACGTGTCACTGTTTGGTGTGGATTTAGGGCTGGAGGCATAATTGGACCATATGTTTTTGAAAATGAGGCTGTTCAAGCAGTGACTAACGTAAATCCTGGTGCTCGATATCGCGACATGATAACACAGTTCTTTCTGCCGAAATTGGATGATATTGATGTGGCCAATATGTGGTTTCAACAAGACGGTGCCACATGCCGTAATATAGTCCGTGAAACAATTCAATTACTGCATGAGACTTTTACAGGCTGTGTACTCTCTCATTTCGGTGATCAGAATTGGCCCCCTAAATCGTATTTAACACCATTAGATTTCTTTTTATGGGGTTATTTTAAATCACAGGTCTATGTCAACAGGCCCACAGCCACCCGTGCATTAAAGGAGGAAATTCAACGCTGCATCAACGAAACTCAGTCAATCAATTTCATTCAATCTTCGAGTAATAATAAAATAAACTAAAGTATCAGTGTACCTCGTGCGCCCCTCGTGCATGCCGTCACCGCACCGAAAGGCGGATCCCACCGCTTCCACCTCCCACGACTTAATAGCACAAAGGCTGTCTGTCGCGCGGGATCAGAACGCACGTGAAATTCGCGCGGACGACGTCGCGGAAATAGAAGAATAGCTTAACTCTTTAAATCAAAATAAAACTTACATTGGTACAAATCCAAAGAATGTAAATAATACTTTTGATATGAAATAGGTGTTTACAATGAAATATGATAAAAACGGAAATCTGACAAAATATAAAACACGATTAGTAGCTCGCTGTTTGTATAAGTTAGATTATGATCGGTAGCATGAATTAGTACTTTCCGTTGTCTTTTAGCTTTATCAATATAAATTCCTTATTCAGTAATTCATCAAATGGATGTAAAGACAGCTTTCCTAAATGGTGATTTAAGAGACGACATATTCATGAAAGCACCCTATCCCGTACAGTACAGTTTCCAATAATGCCAATCAATTCTTGGTCTATATGAAATGCCTATAGTTACCTTCGAAGTTTTTGGATAAATATTCTGGATTGCCTTTCTGATGATATACAGACTCATATAATTAGTTCTATTTAATGTTAGTGTAGTCCGGTAAGTAAAACAAGACGTTAAAATATAATTAATATAAGTGATATGTGAAACCATCGTCATACCGAAATATTATGGTAATAGTCCATGCCAGCTATGGAAATTTGTACCTCCCTCAAATGCCATGGAATCAGCCGTTGCCTTGCTCAACGTCAATACTTCTAACAAATACAATATTACAATCTTCAACACATTAAAATAATATGTAAACATCGTACAGATTTTTTCCCTCGCACCTTTTAATCACTTTGGCCGTACTTGTGATACGTGACCCTTGGCATTTCCAATAAACAATCGTGACCTATTCTATCCAAAGGCGATTGTGGACAAATTTATCTATTACGATGCAATAAATCAAAGCTTAAATAGTCATTATATATGCAAATTGTTCCGGGATGTTAACTTTATAAAGCACGCCTTCTTCATTCATTATGCTGCGCATAATTAAAAAAATTAACCTTGCCTCTACCATTGAGCAAGCGCGCTTATGGCCGATAATAAATGTCAGGCTATTATTGAATATCGGCAATTTATTCGAGCTAACGCTCGTAGTATGCTGAAATACGCTTGGTTTGATTAGATGAGGAGTTACTGCTTCCCCTTTATGCAAGTCAAGACGTCATCGTCACGTACAAAGCCCGCCCGAAAAATACGTATTATAAATATAAGTCATAGAAACATCAACGAAAAGCGTCGTGAACCTATTGGAAGAGGCAAACTAAGATTATCTCGTTACAACATTTATTGAAACGACGATAAATCTTAATGCCAATAAAAACTAGACCCACATTGAGCCAAGATTTTTATAGTCGACGAAAGTTGTAGATAAGCATTTAAAGATTTTTTTGAATTATGTATTTTATAGTACACCTACTACATTGTTTTAGATAAGAATGTTAAATGTCAACAAGATAGTTGATACGTTCAGATTTGTGGGTCTCTAAGGAAACTCGTTTTTGGAATATGGGATATAACAAATGTAATTTATTTACGACTAGAATTATATAGTAAACGGCTTCATGTTGGTCCCAATGCGATAAATATTTTAGATGAGGGAAAGGGGACTAAGAATTCTAATAGTCGGGTCAGACTAGATGAGTAATAAGTAGCCAATGCTATTCACTTTATGCACCTGATGATTCGAAAGATAATAAAGTTGTCAGTGACGGTTTGTATACAAGGCTTTAGAAATAAACCTTTGTAGAATATTAATAACATAATGACTTAATTATTTATTATTGATTATTGAATGCGCCCCACTCATCCCAAGGTTTTTCCAAGATATCTATCTTAGTGCAATATTATATTATACTAATAATCTTATCTCGCGTTTTTCGTAGATTGTTTTCAACGCCACATGAAAATGAACATCGTAAAGTGTATACGAGCGGTATAAAGCTGGTCGGTGCAAAAGAACAGCTTTAGAGCTTAAAGTTTTGCTGCCACATCTAAAGAAATTTTTTTGGAAAAGATTTTGGATAAGTGGCGCAGGTCTAGTGGCTCTATCCAGAACAAATTCCCTACCCTTTTGGCAAGGCTACGGGATGGCATAAGTCAAAATCTGGTCTCCGGCTTCCGCGAAACTGGTCTCTGTCCTTTTGCACCCAATGAAGTTATACGGAAAATTCCTAATCGTGTAGAAGAGATCTTGTAGAAGAAATGCGTGGTACAAAGAAAAGGTTATTCGTAAACGCGGCAAACGTGTAGATCCGGGCAAAGTCCTAGTTTTGGCGAAAAAATCCCCAACAAGAAGCAGAGCCCCAACAAGAAGCTCAGCCCCAACAAGAATCAGATATCGGAGAACTTGTACCTGGACAGCAGACGAGTAGCAGAAGACAAGAAACAGATGAAGGAAACTGGATGCAGGAAACTGGAGAAGTGGGACAAATACAAGAAAAAAGGACAAAGGAACCACAACCGGGACCACCTTCCATAAACGTCCATGTAGAAGGGCAAAGAAAAAAACGAAGAACGATGTCATATTTGCTCAACAAAGTGGTCTGATTATTCAGGGCCTGAATGGATTGCTTGTGTTGAATGCAAACGTTGGGTTTGTGAGTTTTGTAATTAGCAAAGCAAAGATCCCTTTTAGGTCTGCCCAAATTGTCAAGAATTGGATTTCGATAGTGATGATAGCATCAGAGATAAAAATTTTCAGCCTTAGGAAAATCCTAGTGTTTTTTTTCTTTTTGGTTGATTTTATTTGTTTTCAGTTTAAAAATTTATGTTTGCATTTGATTAGAGTTTGTTTGATGTTTATGATTTTTTTATTTTTATAGGATTTTTTTTTAAGTTCATAGAGTTCCTTTCATGTTTATATTAGATATTGTTTTTCAAAATCTTCCAAAGTAACCCCATCATAAATGCATATGATATATATAGTATATCAATAAAATAAATGTTGAAATACATTGCACACATATCATTAATTGGCTAAATATATATTTCTTGTGGATATATATATATATACTTTTTTGGGACAAAAATTGGGACAAACAGGCCTACCGACGTCTTTCTGTGCTTAAATTAAAGCTAATTACATTCGCTATATCTCCCCCTATGACTACTCGTAAAATTTTCCCCGATTTCGGATACGAAATTGGCACAAAACTTCAAATGTCACTTTTTTGAAAAAATATCCCAATTTTTGGAGGGATGTATCTTGGTAAATATTGTACCTATAGAGATGGATCTGGTTTCAAATGGTAGCAAATTTAAAATACGTAATTAATGCTACTTTAATAATTACTACTTTAGAATACGTAATAAAATGCTTTACGCATAATTTAGAAGAAAAAACGAAAAAAGTGCGCGACTTTCGCGATTTGAACATTTCAATAAATGTAAAATTGTACTTTAATTTTACATTTATTACAATGTCAAATTCAAAATCAACAAATGTCATATTGACAATTAATCTATATGGTGCTGATAAAAGGTAAAATATTATATTTTAAATATTTGTTTTAATAAACTTATTTTCAATTTATTTTTGTCCCTAAAGCCTTAAAAAGTCCTGTACCAAAATGGTAATTTTTAGCAATTTTTATGTAATATCATTGTTTACACAATTTGTTTTTCAACATCCCGAATCTATCTCTATTCAAGAATTGATATTCTTGTCACCTTCTATCTTGTAGGACCTGGATAATCCGTCTGTTATAATATACCGCGTTCTTTTGATATCGCCACAAAAAGTAGTCAAATGGGGAAAGGTCGGTGCTATTTGGAGGCCAACTTATATATCCTCGCCTCCCATTTTTCAAATTTTCATCTTCCTGAATACTCCTTGACATCTCTTGGCAGAAGTCAAGCATTTGCCTCATGTGTATAGCCATGATCTTTCAACAAATTTTACGGCATCCGAAATTGATCTTTCAGGATCTTCTACGAGATGAATTCAAAATACTTGTATGCAAACGAGTAGTTTCTTACAATAATTCTTTTTTTGGCTCTGCATTGTTTTTTTTGTTCTAACTGTAACTAAAACATTTGTCGTATTTATTTCCAGACGGTATTGGCCTTTCAGGATCTTGTCGATAATATAATATTTGAAGATATTTCACAGAGCTACAGAAATTAATTATGGATGTCTGGAAATATATAATGGTTTTCCGCTACACATTATTTCCATTTTTAAACCCATATATTTTAAAAACGGTTTTACCAAATATAGATAAATTATAAATTTTTGAGGCCTTATTATTTACAAAAAAAATAAAATATACGATATAAAAACAAATTTCTTATCATATTTTCCCCCGTATTTAATTAATGCATAATCCATAATAAAGAAACATCAACGAGACAATAAAAAATTAAATGAATAGGTACGCAAATTCCATTTGCTAATTGGTTTGCACCTTGAAATCACCCCGTGGATTAATGGTCACCACTTAATTAAGCCGGCCTGATAATATTAGCACCTAAATCTCTCGGGACGTTAATGATATATAATTTACCTCGTCTCACTCATTAGTCATTAACTAATGATACGCCTTTTCGCGTCCTCATTTAGAACCAGACAAATCGTATATATCATAGTTGCCTCGAAAAATTATTACGACGCCAAGTTGTTAATTAAATACAAATCTTCTTAAGCGTGGCATAATTTAAATAAATAAATGTGTATTGCTATTATTTATTATTTAAATAATAAATTTATGTTTCCCCCATAAAAAACCAGCGTTAGATAATTTATGCAACTAGTATTTATGGCTCGGCGATATTATCGCTCTGTCCGGGAGCAACAACAACTTACATAATTGTTCAATTAATGGCTGTCTAGAAACAATTGCTTGCGCATGCGTGCGCCAAACCAACGAGCGAAAGTCTGTTGGGATTATAATTAATATTAGATGCAAATAGAGAGAAAAGGCGTGGAGTAAGTTACTGCCAATGCAATTCTAGGACATGGGCCTGTGAATTATTCCTCCGGGGTTTCTTGTTGCCGGGAACAGCGATACGGTTGGTTGTTTAAGTCTCTAATTCCGAGGGCACACTGAGAACCTAACGATTAATGAGACTTAACTGCAACTCATCACTTGGAAAAATTTTAAATCAACACTGTTAAAAATGAGTCGAATTTATGGGAAATGATAGTCAAGTCAAAAACTACTGGTTGGGATTTAATATAATTAGAAATTTTAGGCATCAGAGAATGTCGTGAGATTTTTCGTGTGGAATAGGAACATTTCAGTAAAGATAGGCATCTTTAATTCCTCTATGAACAGTCTTAATTTAGGAGTTCCGCAAGGAAGCGTCTTAGCACCATTACTGTTTATATTATGTGTTTATTATCTGTCAAGGACATAGAAACCCATAATTTTCAGAAAATATATTTTTGGTATGTTTGCGGATGATGATACTAACATCCGTGTAAAAATTTAATCTGCTGGCTTACTGCGATTCAGTGCTTGCAAATATTCATGCTTGGTGTACCTACATCAAACAGACTTATTAGTGTTAGTAAAACTAAGTATATAGTATTCGCAGAGAACATTGTCTCAAGATAGGTATATCAATATTGAACCATTTTTTTTACCTTTCTGCGCAGCCGTATTTACCAATTTTTGTGGGTCATATTCACGTCTTATATCCCAACATGTATTTCACGCGATTTGAAAAATACTAATCACTAAATTAACAGTAAACCATTTATTTTTCACTACACTTTAACCGAAAAGCAGCGGCGCGAAGCTACTTTCTTTACGTCGGAATGGTACACTGGCGAGAAACTAGTTTACCCCTAGCTACGTTGCTACGTTTCTCTGAACACGACTGTCTCTGTGTAAAGGAATCTGCCCTTGTATCTACGGACTTCTCTATGGATGTTCTTTGTATGCATCATGCATGTAAATGTATATACATAAACGACCTATAGACGTATGTACAGTCGCCGCCTCCCAAAAGTGCACGGCATATTTTTCTACTTTGATTGTAACTTTGAACCATAGTCGTCTCATAATTAGTCAATTTATAATCGACGTCAAAATAATTTCATTCTGAACATGAAGTCATATTAATAAATAACTTGTACGAATATTAATAGAAAATGCCAAGACATTTAAATGCTGTGCAAAGGGCGAGGGCTACAGTCAAAATTGAAGAAAATTGTTCCCTGGCTGAAATACCCGCTGATTTGATTGTTAGCAAAAGCTGAAATTTTAAAATTAAAAAGACATGGGACCAGGAACTTAGAATACAAAGGGCAGTAAGAATAGGATTTGGTAAAGTTTCCAATGAAATTCAAGATAACGCTCTGAATATATTCAACATCCTTTCGAAACAGCTGCTAATGCACGAGAAAAAACATTGTTTGAGAAAAATTACTGTGGCAACGGAGAGTCGTGCAGTTTTGGGAGGCGGCGCCTGTACATATTAGGGTCCTTTTAACATGGAAGTTTAACGATTACTATAGGATTGTTATTTTTTCTTTACTTATTTGTTTTAAGTAATTCGTAGAATTATTTCGTATTTTATGAATTCTTTATATAGTCTTTAGTTTATTATTATTTATAAAAAGCGTTAATTCTCAACTGCTCGACAGTTTAATTAGGACCACCTCAAGGGACAGCTTTTGTAGGAAAATAATATGTAAAGTTACCATAATTAAACGTTCTTCTCATCAGGGGCCTCTTAAAATTGTTGTGGTTTAAAGGGGTTTATAAGAAAGTTTAATGCCAAAAAAATTAACGTAAAATATAAAATACTAAGCCGATGTGAATACTACGCATCTATCATTCTCGTAAAGACATTGCGAAGATATAGTTCTCTAATGTCATCGTGTTGGAAAAAATGATTCAAACCGACAAAAATGGGAGTTTACAATTTAAATTTTAGTGAAATAGAACTATTAACTACTTATAATTTTGATGGTTTAGAGTTTAATGTTGGTTAGAGTTTAATGTTGGTAATTCGGTCAACCCCCATGTAAATTTAACAATTAACGGTACAACAAGCTAACGGTAGGTGTTTTTTAAAAAATTTTATGGGTTAGCAACACTCACCTCCAACATGATGATATGAGATTTCTTTACAGCCCAAGAATACATGTGTCCTAACCTAATACGGATGACCTGGTCTACAATTTTCAGACCTGAAATATGTTAATACGTTCCTCAGAGAAGTTGTTAATTTATTAAAATTATGAACACAACATTAAGTCGAGATCACATCCAGTTTGGTCCTAAAAAAACTAAATATTTTTCCATCTTATCTAGACAAATAAATTACCTTTACAAGTATAAATATGTAAACGACTTTTTACACGAAAACGAATCCGCATGATCGGTTTTTTTCTTACCTACTGATACTGTTTTGCCGTCAAAGTCATATCTACTTCCATAATTTTAGCATTTTGTTGTTCCAGCGCCGGCAGTCTAATAGACCAGATAAAAAACTAATGTGCTCTCGGATTTCCAAAATTAGAACTGTAGTTGGCCGTGACATTTGGGTTCCGTTAATTGTACATGCAGGCGTTATGTTGGAAGCCGATTTTTCTTTTTTTTTTTTTTCGTTTAGTATGTGTTTATAAATTGTCTAATTATCATGTATGATTAATAAATTGGGATACATAAATACTTTTACCGTCGGTAGAGCCCAGTGTTGCCAGCCAGGTTGTGAATGGTGTTTTTATAGCCGTATTTCGGCGATTTCTCAAGCGCCTGTCGGCGACAAGAAGATATAGCTGGAAAAGTATTTAGAGAGACGTGGAAATCGTTTCGTTTTCGCTGTTTAACAGTCTATTCGTAAATAGCTGGTTTAAATTTAATTCATTCTAATCGTAACTCGGATGTTGAGTCATTAATTAGACTGTCGGGGTATCAGGCGGAGTCTCTCAGTACCATTTTCGCAGGTAAATGGAAAACTACTTGAAACTTCTAATTCGAGCAAAGAATTGTAAACTAATGAGGATGCCAGTTGGTAAACATGATGCTTCTTACCGATTATTATCAGCTACCAACTAGATCTAACACTATTAATTAGCAAACAGTTACCCGGCACATAATCATAATCGAGTTCATTATTCTCACTAATAAGACAAAATAGTGGAATAAAAGAAGCTGGTTGAATCTTAATTGCTTATGGGACTACAACGAGTATTTTAATGTATCAAAATTGACCTTCTAATCAAAAGTCCGATATAACTAATTAACTATTAATATGAAGACGTATAAAAATTAATTTAATCTAAGTTTACCTCACAGGTGGACTGAATATATTAAAACTAAAATCGGTTGGTTTGTTATACGGGTATATAGCTGTAGAAATATATACGGTTATATTGTTGTTGTGTGTTTGTTATACGTATAATATATATCTTGCTTGTTTGTGAAAATGTTTGCGAGTCGTCTCGAATCGACCCCTGCGATTCGAAAATATTTCATTTTGTACAACAAATGGTAGCATGAATAATAAAAAAAATAGATTATAAAAAGTAAATTGTTTGTAACAAAATTGAATCAAAAGTAAAATACGTATTGCAAAATATTAGCATTCACGATGTAAGTAAAGTATGGAAAATAAAACACGTAGATTTTCCGACATTTTCCAATTTTCCAGGGCCCAATAAAAATTAGCCAGTTGTTGATATTTCGTCGTTACCCCAGGAAGAAAAAAATCTGCCTTCTATACAATAAGCCTTCTGTATTCTGTAATTTTTTCTTGTGCTTCCTCCGTGAGGGAAATGTCTCCCTAGGCCATCAAGTTTACAGTAGTTTACATCTTCTGCAGATGGATGTGTTACTTTGTCTCATATTATAGAGGTGCTTCCTCACCCGGCAGTGTCGGGTTAGGATTCTTGTTAAAAGTCGTAGGTTGTTTCCCCTAGATAATTCCTCGCCGGCCAGCGGCCAGGACCAGGAGATTTCTGCCAGCAATTTCTTATGGGTGCTTTCTTAATTATTTGGAGATTTGCTGCAACTGGTAGTGTACTTGAAGGACCAGGCCCAAAAAGGGTTTTTTTTAGGCTGGCTTCTTCTTTGGCCAGTTTATCAGCTTCTTTATTGCCGTTGCATTGTGAGTGTCCTTTGACCCAAAAGGGGGAGATGTTATTGATCTGACAGGCTCTCACAAGTACTTGGTGACATTCCCATGTTGACTCTTTAGTTATTTTATAATTCTTCAGGGCCAGTAGTGATTGTCTACTATATGTGCAGATTCTAATTGTCTTGCCCATTATTTCTCTGCAATAGTTCACTTGCATTGGAATCGAGATTTCTGGAATATATACCACAGCCTGCTCCTATCTTCTTCTTTGGCCAGTCTGTGAAGACATAGTTTACGGTCTCATCTTCAACATTAGTTTGTATGTGTATGGTTTATCAAAGGCAAGCCGAGGCGGAATACCATCTCCGCATGCCTGTAAAAGAGGTATCGTCTTGACAGCCTCAGTCCACAAGCAGCGTCTAGTTTGGCCACAGCTCGCGTTTAGTAGTATGTCAACGGATTTGAGGCGAGTCATGGTAGCCAAAAGCCACTTCTTCCAGATGTAGAACTAGCGGTGGAAGACACAGCATTACCTCCATTGCTCTCGTTGTTGTTGTTCGCATAGCTCCGGTTATGCTCAGACAAGCAACTCTTTGTACCTGACATAGCCTGAGTTCTGCTGTTATTTGTTGACTCTTGGGCCACCAAACAACAGCTCCATAAGCCGTCATTGGTCTTATGAGAGCAGTGTATATCCACATGGCTACCCTGGGTTTAATTTCACAGGTTTTCCCTACGGTTCTGCGACACTGGTCATATAATATGTCGGCCTTACTTATTCTTCTAAAAATCTTCTAAAATTCTTCGAAAACCTCTAAGTTGGCCAGTGTGGTGTTTATTGGTCGACGGTTTTTAGCAGAGTGTGGTCTTTTTTAGCCAAACCTCCAGGTCGTAATGTATATATTGTATTTTACTTAAGCACCCACAGTGGAGAATTAATAATATATATATTGAACTGAAAGTTAAGTAGAAGTAATCCTAGAGTAAGTAAGAAGTAATCCCACGCTAGTAAGTGAAATAGTTTTAGTTATTGCTCCTGACCTAGTTCCGTCGTAAATGCGACATATTGACACGGTAAAAAAATGGTTAAAATTGAGGTACTTTAGCATTTATTAAAATTTTTCTTCTGTTCTCATGAGCATTGAAGTTCATCTCACTCACTATAGGGAACCATTGGGAATAAGTTGATATATAATAATGTCGAATTATGTTGCTGGTGATTTAAGTTCTCGTCTGAACCTCTATTGTAGAATCCTTATGGACAGTAAGTTAATTTAATTTCTTTCTAGATTTATTCAAATTTTCAAGGTGAAGATTCCAGTTTAGTTTAGCATCGAAGGTTACATCCAAGTATTTCACCTATGGCGCAAAATTTATTACTATGTTTAGGAGAACGGGTGCTCTCATTGGTACAGTTTTCTTTTCCTTGTGAAGAGCACCATTTCCATCTTCCTGGGGTTGACGGATAGGGCATTTCGATATTCTTAGGGCCATCTGCATTCTCTGGCAGAGGGCTCCTTCGATTTTTCCATTAAGCACTATCGTTAGGTCATCTGCGTCTGCAATTGTGTAGAATCCTTCCATGTTAAGGTGGTTTAGGGGGCTGTCAAGAACCAGATGCAGTGGTGATAAAACCTGTGGAGGGCCTCTCGTAACCAGTCCTCTTATGGCAGTGTCTCCTGCACTGATTTGTACTTAATGGCTCTTTTAGAGAGCATGTTGGATATCCAGCTACCCACAATATGAGGGACGTTTGTGTGATAGGGCTGCTGTAATTTTAGGAAAGGTAAAATGGTAATTTTGTCAAACGCACCTTCTATGAAGACACTCAGGGTGGATTCCTTGTAATCCAGGGACTTCTCCCCTTACCTTACAATTTTATTTAATTTACGTATTAAAACTAACGTATGTTAACCTTATCTAGAAGATGTTAAACTTTAAAATGGGTAAAATCTTGTAGAATGTATTAAAACAACTACTTTTCCTAGCCTAGAAAATATTAACTAACGTGTTCACTTACAATATTGAATACAACTGCCTAAAGCGACACCACAATTCCAAATAAACATAAATTCCAAGTTATAGTCGAATATAATTAATTTTACGTAATCTTAGCGTCAAATTTTCGTGTAAACTCTCCTAGATTTTTATTTTGCACTTGACTTAAATTCACTATTAGGCACAGGGCGTTCGTATTTTTAATTTTATCTTGTCGGTGAAATTCGGAGATTTTTAAGTTTAAATTGATGAGATCACACATCCTCATTTTTTTGTCTTCAACCTCCAAGTTGAAAACATTATAAAATATTATAAAACAAAAGAACCGGCGTGCGTACGTCAACCGTTTGAGTTGTGTTGGTACGACTGTGGGCTGCGTCGAGCTGCGCCCGTAATCCCGTTTAAAATCGCGTTATAAGAAGTTATTTGCTACGAGCAGCGTTAGTACAAAAAACGAGTAAAAAATACGTATTAATAATTATTCGTATGTGTTCCAAAACAGCACGTGAAGATGCTACCAAATTATTGTTTGGTAGTAAATTAAATCGATTACACGCGCAAGTATTAATTTGCCTCTTATTATTAATTAATATTAATGGCGTTAATTAATTTATTAACATTAACATTAATATG
This sequence comes from Tetropium fuscum, assembly GCA_964058915.1. NCBI lineage: Eukaryota > Metazoa > Arthropoda > Insecta > Coleoptera > Cerambycidae > Tetropium > Tetropium fuscum. The sequence goes on along the minus strand of CAXKVY010000556.1, from coordinate 451,754 downwards.
CATTTTTATTTAAAGAATGCGTTAAGCCAAATAGTTCCTCAAGAATCTGCTATGGCCATCTGATAACTGGAAGGATGTATTAATTGATATGTACGTGCTTTACTGTGTATTAAATAAGTCATTCGAAGTATTTCGAACAAAAATTCTCGAAAGAACTGCCCTAGTGTAACAATTTATGGTCATTGATATCATCACCCACACTTACAATTTGATACCTCTTAGACAAATCAAAGAAAAGATCTAAGATTAAGGTACTGGTGGAATGTCTTCCAGGGGTAGCACTACTACATTAAAACGAAATGAAACCAAGCGAAAACAACACTCAAACACTGTCTTCGAGCGAATTAATCGCACGCGCGCCCCGCCCTCAGATTTAAAATAAATCCAAGACCATTGTCCGTCTGACTCTTGAGACGCCGCATTAATCGTGAATGTGCAAATATCTGCAGATTTATCTGCGAAGAAACGCCACGGGACAAGGTCCGACCGATCATATTTTAGTCCCCGGATACTCCCCTGTCAGACAACAATAACACTTTTTAGAAAACCGGGTCACGGGAGAATTTATCGTGAAATCCGGGAGCAACAACACGTGAGTTATCGCTGTTGCGATAGGACGCCAGTATTCCAGTATATCAATGTTTTAATAACTGCGCCCCGCGGGGTGTCTCTAATACGCTATAATGCTGGGTAATGTTTGCTGGATTCTATAGAAGTGTAAATTCATACCGCTGGACAAGGCTGCTATTACCGACGCTGCGGGGCGCCGATAGTCAGTTGTTACTGCTCCTGCACCGTGATCTATTTCCTGAGGAGGAATACTAATATTACAAGATGGCCTCTATTAAGTAGCTTTTATAGAAAATTACTCATATACAAGCAATTTGATACAATCTGCACCCATTAGTAAAGCTTTCGAATGACTACCTTTACTGAATTTGATTTCAGGTATTAAGTATTTACACTATGCCTACAATACATGTCATTCGAAATATTTCGAATGACTTCTGTATGAAAATATAATATCTGCTTTTTATGACAGTCAGACACCCATACATAAAAATTAAGATTTATATCGAGAATTTTTCATCGAAATACTCCGAATTACTTCTTTAATACACAGCAAAGCACGTACATATAAATTAATACATCCTTCTAGTTATCTGATGGTTATAACAGATTCTTGAAATTCATTATATAAATATACTCTATTCAATAAGGCAAATTAATATTTTCGCGTATAATCGATTTCATTTACTGCTAAATAATTTGACATTCAATAAGTGTCGTTAAAAATATTTTGAATAATTAATAATTCATTTGAAATACAAGTAGCCATTGCATGATATTTTTTGTGAAATATACGAGCATTCTAATGATGTGGGAGATATATCGAACAACTTCTTGAACGCATAAGTTTTGGATATTTAAGATATGTTACAAAATTATTAAAGAAGCGCATTGATCTATATTAGTACCTATCTCCCCTACACCGGCGTACTATTGACATACAAATTAAAATCGCCGACATACAATCGCAAAAATAATTTAAGACGGCTTTGCTCTTCTCGTGACACCAGACAGAACAAAAGGATTATTCCAACACTCCCGCTCAATCTACGAAGTGATTCTTGTTTTGACTTTTATGCGACTTAAGATTATTCGAAAACCGCAGAAAAGCCCTAGTTAATGCCACTGGAATTCAAAATACCACACGCGATTGATGTCCTCAATATTCCTTATAGGTAATTAATTACTCATATACAAGCAACTTGAAAGCTTTCGAATTACTACCTGCACTGTATAAATTTTAGGTATTGAGGTATTAAATAATTACACTATGCCTACAATACATGTAATTCGAAATATTTCGAATGACTTATGTATGAATACATAATCTGCTTTTTATACAACCATCCACAAAAATTAAAATTTCTTTCGAGAATTCTTGTTCGAAATACCTCGGATGACTTCTTTAAGACACAGTAAAGCGTATACGTATAGATTACACATCCTTCGAGTTATCGGATGGCTAGATTCTTGAGGGACTCTTTGACTTCTCAGATTCTTTAAATAAATATACCTACTCATTTATTTAATGAGGCAAATCAATACTCGCGCGTATAATCGATTTAATTTACTGCCAAACAATTTGGTAACATCTTAATCGAATAAGTGTCGTTGATCATATTTTGCATAATGTAATAGAAGCGGAGCTATATTTATTCGATAGTATGTAATTTCATTCGAATTGCAAGTAGCTATTGTATGATATTTTTACTGAAACCTCTGAGGAAGTGTCAGTTTCGGTTGTTTACGATATGTTACAAAATTGTTTTCCATAAAATAAGTACTGGCATTGATCTATCTCCACGCCTATCTCCCCTACGCCAGCATACTATTGACATACAAATTAAAATCTCAGACATAAAATAAAAAAACAATTTAAGACGGCTTAGCTCCATCTCGTGACACCCGACAGAACAAAAGGATTATTTCTACACTACCGTTCAACAATCTACGATGTAATTATTATTTTGACTTTTATGCGACTTAAGATTATTCGAAAACCGCAGAAAATCCCTAGTTAATGCCACTGTCGTTTAAAATACCACACGCGATTGGTGTCTTCAATATTCCTTCTAGGTAATGACATCAGGTGCCTTCTCTAATAATTAAATTAACAAAATCGCTTTCATCAATTTTATTTACAATATTCTCTAAAAGTTCAATCAAACATTCTTTATTAAAATAGGCACCGATAACTATTTCTGACAATATAAATTCTCTCTATCTTCAAATCTATTCCTTCTCGAGTTCCGAAATAATTATCAAAGTGCTCACTAAACTAACAATACTGTCATCCTGGCCAGAAAGCTGTAAGTGCCGAAAAGACAAGCCGAAAAAGATTGTGTCGGATTAGATGTCATCTGATGCCGCTATGTTAGTAACTAATAGGCCGGGCAGGAGATATTTCTTAAAGTATCAAGTGTCTATGGAGCGTATTTAAAAGTATCGATGTCAGACAGTGGTTGAAAGATAGCGTCGACAAATAAAAAATAGAATATATTATTTATAAGATAATAAATAGTTATATCAAAAATGTATATTAAAAGGTTATTTTTTTAGCGTTCGACAATTTTCGCATGGCAATAGTTTTTTTTTAAATTTATATTATATCATTCCATCCTCAGAACAATAAAAAATTCAGAATTTCGGAATCATTATTGAATAATCGTCATTCGAAAAATTCCCTTATGGACAAACGCATACGAGTTTTTTGTATGAAAAATTTATAATAGCCACAATACCGTTAGCAATTCTGTTCGAAGTGAATCATGTATTCAACTGGATGCGTATTTCGCTAACAAACAGACTTGGTATCATCAGGACATAACTGAAACAGATTTAACCATACCCTTGTGTTGTCAATTTGTATAAAATTCATACGAGTATTTCGAATTTAACATATATACAAGCTTAGCTTACGATACTGGATTAACAAAACCCCAGGGCAGTATTTCATTGTTACTTTCTATCATTTCAACCATAGGCTAAATATAATACTAAGTATACACTCTCTAATAATATTTAAACTTTTATTATGATCATTTATATGGATATCTTTTTGCCTTTTCCGAATAATGTTCATATACGAGAGGTCAAGTATGAAAACAGTGATTTGGCGATATTTGGTTAATTTGGTCTTGAGATTTATATTGTGTTGTTGTTTGTATACCTTATCGACCATTTGGAGTAGCCAATTTAACTCGGTAATATTTAAAACTATCTAAAGTAGTGGTATTTAATTTAAACTACGAGTAGACTATTTAAAGTAGTGGAAATTCGTAAGTCATTCGTAAACTTTTGAAGGAAATATTAAGTTCTGAAACATGCTTTAGTCAACTTCGAAAATAGAAATTTGAATTCTCTAACATTGTATAGAGTCATTCGTGAATTTTCGAACGAAATATTAAGTTCTGAAATATGCCTCAGTCATTAGTCAACCTGACATTTCATTATGTAGTACCTACGCTCTCCTAAAGAAGAAAATGTTCACCTTTGACAAAGGAGAAAAGTAATTCGAACTATTTCGATTTGTATAATGCAGTATTTCAAGGTTTTAATATAAATATAATTATTGATACATGCTTTAATAAAACTTTTTAACAATATCATTCATCAGCCATCGAGTCGAACGATACTTAGAAATTAGAAACTATATATTAGAACGATTCTAAAAGAATGAAGCTATTAATTACGCGATGAAAATTCTCGAAAACACTTTTAAAAAAACGAAGGAGAAAAGTAAACAGAAGCATTTAGAATGAATGATCCATACCGAATGAAATAATGAGTATGTGATTTCAAACATTTAATTACAATAATGATTTTGGTACATGTATCTATAGTTTAACATTTACTAAAATAAATAGTCATTCGCATTGTATCAACCGTTCTAACGATTCCCTATGAGAGTAAAAATGTGTTTTCAAAGTTTTTAATACGAATCATAATTATCATAATATTCATGCTTCAGTTAAGATTTGTAAAACTAGTTTGAAATATATCAATTATCGTTCGAAACATTCGTAATGGATGATAAATGCATAGCTAAAATTTAACATTTATTATAATAAATGGTCTTTTATATTATGACAACCATTCGAAGGAATCGAATGATTTTCAAAATAATTTCCCGGTTTTTAATACGGATAATAATCATATTCATACTTCAGTTAACGTTTATAAAACTAGTCATTCGAAATATATCAATTATCGTTCGAACGATTTCTAATCGATGAATTAATGCAGATATAATTTAACATTTAATATAATAAATGGGTATTATATCAATTGTTCGAGTTTTCTATATGAATGAAACTAGTCGTTCGAAATATATCAATTATCGTTCGATTAATTCCTAATCCATGAAATAATGCATTGATATAATTTAACATTTTATGGTAAATGGTATTAATATTATTATAATAAATTGTAACTCGTATTATAGCAACTGTTCGAACGATTTCTAACAACTGTTTATTTCAATTAATTTTTATAAGTTTTAATATGAATAACGATACCATTCATACTTCAGTTAACGTTTCTAAAACTAGTCGTTCGAAATATATCAATTATAGTTTGAACGATTCCAAATGGATGAAATAATGCTTCTAAATAATTTAACATATATTATAATAAATGGTCATTCGTATAATATTCAAACGATTCCTAACGACTGAAAAAGTATTTCAATCATTTTTTAGAACGTTCTTATAACATTCAAACGATTCCTAACGACTTAAAAAGTATTTCAATATTTTTTTAGAACTTTTAATATGTTCGATTATAATAAATTGTAATTCGCATTATATTTCGAACGATTCCTGAAGACTGAAAAAATATTTAAATACTTTTTTAGAGCTTTAAAAATGAATAACGATACTATTCATATTTCAGATAACGCTTCTAAAACTAGTCGTTCGAAATATAACAATTATCGTTCGAACGATTCCTAATCGTTCCTGATCATTCGGGTTATAGCAACCGTTCAAATGATTGCTAACGACTGAAAAAGTATTTCAATATTTCTTTAGATTTTTTAATATAAATAACGATCATATTCATCATTCGGTTAACTAGTTGTTCTAAATATATCAATTATCGTTCGAATCCCAATCAATGAAATAATGCATAGATATAATTTAACATTTACTATAATAAATGGCCAATCGTATTATATCAACCGTTCCGAGTTTTCAATACGAATAATGATCATATTAATTCATCAGTTAACGTTTCTAAAACTATTCACAAAATATATCAATGATCATCCGAACGGTTGCTAATGGATTCTGATTGGTATAGTTTAAGGCTTTTAATGTCTATTGTAAATTTTTGAATATTATTTTACATTTGATGACGTAAAAAAATATTTTAACTAATTCGAACGATTCGAAATAATGTATAATTGGAAACTTAATAATAATATTGCTAGGAGCTTCATCAAACATCACATAAAAGCCATTCGAGACATATCAACTCTGCGTAAATTTGAGTATTGATCAACAACTTCAAGATAAGAAAATAAACTAATGAGACTGACCAATAGAATAATAATACATTGGCCATAATATTTGGTTCTACTGCGGTATTATTCGAACTCGATCGTGTGTTAACCGGTGCTCCGCTCCACCCCACTCCAAGGCGCTTTACAGCGAAAATAAATGAGTTCTTCGTCTGCAGATTACTCATTCAAGTGGCATTGTCGCCTGAAATGAATGAGCGACCTTTTACGTGCATTTTCATTCACAAGTCAATCATGGTAAATTGGAAAAATATCCCCGCCCCGTTGCACTTTTGTGATGCATTTACATGCATAGCGTTATTTATTGTTTAAAAACGGCTCTTTCTCGGTCTGACAGCTCAGGCGTGCACTCCATGTATACATACCGGGTGGGAAGATTGCGCCATAATAATTAATATTTATTGCCATCAAATTTAGGGAAGGGTTCGGCATTCTCTCTCACTGAAAAGAGACCAAATCAAGTCAAGCCGTCTCCATACATTAATTTTCCATGGAAAACAATATCTACAATATAAAACTTTATATTGACGTCATAGATGCAAAGACATATATCGATTTGCTTAATATTTCAATAAATTCCATTTTATTATATTCGTTTATTTTTATTGAGAGAGCGTATTAACATATATAATATATTAAGGCTTTATATGTGCTTAATTGAAACGACGTGGACGGTCAAAGGACTCACTTGGTGATATATATAGTAATGGATAGAAAGTGCTCATGAATTTGCAACTTACTCGCCAGACATCTGATAAAATGTCACCCCCTCAACTTATTTTTTTCCAACCCCCGCTGTGAAATAAATATTTAATTTCCATAGTATACAGCTTACCCATTTAATTATCCCTACTCAGTCACAGCTTTATTAGCAGGCACATATATAAGGTGTCTCAAAAAAAGCTTGATGCATAAAACAATATAATTTTTAAATGGAACACCCTATATTTTCTAGTGTTGGTTGAAACTTGTTCAGGTCCTGTCTCCAACACTAAATTTTCTCCTCAAATTTTCACAAAGGCGGCGATGAAAAAAAATTTAAATTATTATCCGCATCTACTTCGTCGATTCTTGGTTTATCGTAAAAAAATAGATAATATTTTTATAATATAATGCTGCATAATAAACATTATGCAGTACATCTCTGGTACCCCAGGGCAAAGAGTTGCCGTGGATATTGCAGGACCATTCCCCACAACCGACTTTGGTAATAAATATCTCATGGTGGCTATGGATTACTTTTCTAAATGACCGGAAGTAGTTCCACTACTCAACCAAGAAGCGATAGCTGTGACGGATGCTCTGTTGGAGAATGTCATTGTCAGACATGGAGTACCCTTGGAAATTCATACCGATCCAGGACGAAATTTCGACTCAGAAGTTTGGAAATGCCTTATGATCCTGCTAGGAATCAAGAAGACCCGGACCACACCGCTTCGTCCGCAGTCTGTTGGCACGGTAAAGAGGCACAATAGACCCATCAACCAATAAGTACCTCTCGATGTTTGTAGATGAGAATCAACGAAACTGGGATAAATTGGTACCATTTTTCCTATTAACCTACAGGAGTTCCCACAATGAGTGAACTGGTTGGATGAGAATAATCTAGAATAAGATGGAATAAGTGAGAACAATCTAGAATGGGTTCCAATAATCGAGAAGCTTCTAGAACTTTCCAGAACATTTAAAATAGTATATAAGGGCCAATCAATGTTGATAACTGGACGAGAGATGAAGTAACCAATTGATGTGACGACCAGAAAACCTCCAGAAAATAGAATGGATGGAATAGAATGGAAGATGTTGTACTTCCCGAATACGTCGCTAACCTGGAAGTACGATTGCGGTAGTCCATAATTTTGTGAGGTACCGGCTATACTTAACGAGTGACCGAATGAAGATGCGCCTGGACAAGAAGACGACACAGCACATCTACAATGAAGGAGACGCTGTCTGGCTGTATCAGCCTCAAAACTACAAGGACCATGGGAAGGACGGTATACCATTGTGAAGAAGATCAATGATCTTGTGCATTGGATCCAGCGATCTCCGAGGACTAAACCTAAAGTCGTCCATATCCAGATGAGTCCATAAACTGTAGGATGCCTCTAACTGGATAAGATCAGTAATTAGGGATCATTGGGGGCTATTGGGGACCAACAGCTTTAAGGAGGGGGCAGTGTTACGAAATCGTTAGAAGCGATTGTGCACAATATATTAAAAAATACCTAGATCTAGGGAAAAACTACACAATCTGGCAACATTGCATCTGGGGGTGCCAGATACAACCCCCCCATTTAAAATACCCATTTAGAATAGTTGCGGTATATGAATATATGGACTGTAGATCCCTTCGAGATGCCTTGAATGCAAACTAGAATGAGATGGAATAAATGAGAATAATCTAGAATAATATGGAATAAGTGAGAACAATCTAGAATGGGTTGCAATAATAGAGAAGCTTCTAGAACATTTAAAATAGTATATAAGGGCCATCCAATCGCGACATTAGTTCAGTCTAGTTTAAACGCTCATAGAGACAAGACCAAGTAATAAGTAATTAAAAGTGTTCAAGTTAGTAATTTACCATTGTAAACAGTTCTGACTTGTTGGCTTTGGTAGTTAATAAAGTGTATTTGGATTCTGGACAATACTCACTTATTTTACGAACTCAGTGGCGTAACAATACTATTACTTCTATATTTAAATTTCCTATTATATTTTCTTTACATAAATCTCAATATTCAACTTGATTTGTTAGCTTCAAATGTCGCACTAAAGGGTAATTATTTTAATAAATAAATTGTTTTGTCACCATAATAAATATTTGTCATCAAACTAAATCCTTTGATTATGAAACTCAATCCCAGAAATTATTTTTTACTTCAGATTAACACGTGTCTCCAAATACCTATAGGTATCAAAATATGACATTTTTATCCAAAATAAATTCATTGTCATAGCGTCATGCGCTCTTTGGTGAACGCAGCTCCGTCGCCGTTGTGCGCTTCATTGTGTTTAAAGGGCTGTACCGCTTCATTTTAAAAAACTAGACCCAACAGTATTGGAGGCAAAATAAAGTCTATTAAATTTGGTAGTTTTTGGTGGCAAAATATTTAAATAATTCTAAAATCTGTATCCTGAAGTCATTTACAACATTTCTGAAGTCATTTATTTTTCATTATTTTTTTTTGTTATAAGAGGACAAATAAAAACGGCGCTGCAATGAATTAGGTTTTGGTAAGTTGCTTTGCAGTCGCCTATATTTACGAGTCTAATGTTAAAAATTGCATGGGTAGCGTGGCTGCGTTGAAATAGTATGTTGAAATAGTACGTTGTGACCAATTGGATATGAATTGACTAAGGAAAATTTGAGGCGGTGTTATTTGCGTTGTACAATATTAGGTTTAGTAAAAACGCTGCCCGGGCCCACCGATTTACCGTTTTTTTTCACTATTTGACTTTTCTACTAAATCCCCCCAAAGTAAATTTAATTAGAGAGGAACGACAATAATATCTTGAGAAATATTAATAATAATAATACTAATATTTTTAATGTTCCTTTTAAAAATCATGTTCTGTTATTCACCAGGCCTTTTGAGACACCCTGTATATGTGCCACTAATTTTAGAATGTTCCTTTAGGCGGGATTAAAGCCATAACTGCAGAAGGTAGTATTAAACGGACACACTGTATAAAAATACGGAAGCTATCCAACTCGTCGCTTTTTTCTATGGGAAAAAACAGTTCTGGTAAATCAAACAGTGTGGTCTACCCGGGGGCTCGGCCTGCCTCTAAATACCACCTAATTTGCGTGAGAAAATCACCGTTCAACATGAAACCGTGGATGTTTGGCTCGACCACACCACTCCCATTTCACACTTGACTTAGAGACAATAACCTGCTATTTTTTAAGTACGACGGTGAAAAGGAACAGTATCGGCGGCAGCCCTTATACGTAACCCTTAAGCGCTCAGTGTCAATGTAATACGGGGTGGTATTAAACGATGGTATCTTACCTTCAGGCTTCACGTTAGGTTCTGCGACGATGCTGAGGCGGAGGTTCGGAAAATGTCCATAATCTGCAACGAAAGAAAATATATGGCTATATATGGAAAATATATATCTAAGTATCTAAGTATCTATTCAAATCTATATTATTTTTTTAACTGCCAGATGTTATGGTGATCAGACAAGTCGCATGCCCGGCGTAAAATGACACTGACAAGTTTTAAAATGTGCTACTTATCCTGTAATTGTAAATATATTTGACAATACTTATACTACAAATCCACAAAAATAGAGCCCAACTGTCTTCGTCTTTAGCAGTTAAAACAAAGCCGATGTCTTCGTCTCGGCCACCGAAACGCCGCCAACGCCAGTCTCTATTGTTGTGAAATTGTTTACCAACTACTTTTAGAAGGTAGAACGCGGGTGGTATAAAGGAACTAATTCCAATACTACTGGACTGCGAGATTTCTAAAAGATCAAGAATTCTATACTGTACACATATAATAATTATATTTTGCGACATTATTTACAATCTTCCTCAACATTTATGTCTGGGAATATATTCAGGTCATCTACAAATAGGTTATTACATATAGGTCATCACAGAGCGAATACTACTGTCAGCTATTGCAACGTCATTGAACATGATAAGAGGAGGCCCCAGAATGGAGACATGAGGTATTCCAGAGTACCTCAAGGAAATGATGGTGTGGAACAAACTGAAATCTGTGGAATATGTGAAACTTAAATAGTGTTAATAAATTTTATTGGAAAGGCAAGCTCAGTTTATCCAAGAGAGTAGATGGTGTAAGCCATGGCTTTACCATGGTGTTAGTTGCCGAAGGCCCGTAAGTTGCCGAAGGAAAATTTTAATGTGATACAGTGCGCAGAAGATTGGTGTCATATATCAACCATTCATTCGTTGCTGATGTATTTTTTAGTGTTCTTACATATATAAATGTACAGAATTATCTATTTGCTTTGAAAGACCAATATAATCTGTATTAGTCCAAAATTATCGCTAATTTGCATTAGCGCAGAACTGTCGCTTAAGTCCCATCTCATTGGTTCAAAGCAATAACAAAAACTGTAATTTATTTGTTAAAATATAAAAAAAATACAGATGAAAAAAGTTTAGATCAAAGTAATAAGTGGCTAACGTCACACACGTCTTTTTTATACCAGTTTTATTATTTTTCACACGGTTTTGCGCGAAGTAGTCGACGCTCTTTAAGGTTATATACAGTAGTTTGTTAATAAGTCCGGCCGTTGCAATAAGGCCCACACCAATTATCTCCTAAGGTTAATTCGTTTTTCAAAGTTTGGCAAGGTAACATTTGCATCTAGGTACATATCCAGGAGCGACTGAATGGAAACAATCTCACTCCTTACAAAGATAGAGAATTCAGCGACGCAAACCAGAGATCTTATCACATTTCATTTGATTCTCGAGATGCGAGTAACGCATCGAGTCTAACCCTCTTTATTATTTATATTTATATTATTATATTCATCATTTGTTCCATAAGCAATCAGCTTGGGTTTTGCCATCGGAATCTTCTACTAATTTTCGGCCGAACACTTGTGAAAATGAAGTAAATCACTTAGCTGTTCAAGCCAAACATTTTCCCCTTTACTTAACCATAGTTGAGTCAATAAACCGCGATAGGAAAAAAGTTCTACGACTAAGGATTTTGGAAGGTGAGTTTTTGGAAAAAATACTTCTCCACCCGCGGAAGGTAACAGAGCAAATATGCAAAATGAATCCCGTTTTACGGTAATATAAGAGGGCACACAACTGTCAACCTCCTCTCTCTCTCATACTAGCATGCATACGGATATATTTTTAAATATATCCTAGTACTTGCAGAACGATAAATAAGAAAATTGTTTCGTCAGCCTTCTATTCTTTCAGTACCAGGCCTTCTATATTGAAACCGCATATTATGCAGCCAATTATGTGTCTGCATTAACATTAAAAACGTAAGCAAGTGGCGAATTCCTCAAATTCTATAGACAAAGTGCCGGCGTTTATCACACTCGTAGTAAACTGCCTTTTCTGCTTGATTATTACTGTATTATAAATATCTACTTTCAATTTGCGTGAATTATTAATAGTAGTTATAAAGTTCTCTATTACATAACGACGTGAGAAATATCCTATATATGAGAAATATACAGTATTTGTTTACAATTTTGAGCAATTTCTTTACCTTTAACACATAGGTACATGCAAAAAGTGTAACGGCATATTGCATATTTCATAAATAAAATGTTAATTAGAAATCTTATTGGCACGTATTAATACTCATATTGTAAAAATACAATATATCGTACGCATAAGAGACAATAATCTATCGTGTTTTAAGACTTCTCGACATTTTTGGAGTGTCCCAGCCACCCACTTCCTTTGATGTAGAATTAAATAGGCTTGGCGGGCATTAACAAAGAGACTTTGATGAAGTGTGTCGGAAGTCTGAAAGTGCGTTTACACGTGTACTTGGATGTGTGGGACACCAATAAATTAATTAAGCTAACCTGATCTAATAAATTTAATTGGAAATTAAGCACCTGTCACTCTACAATACAAAATTCATAGTGCATTTTGCAAATACCTCTAGTTATTATGTAACGCAGAACCAACAAACTAATTTTAACACATGAAAACCGTAAAATGTGCGTAGATAATGAAAATAATTTCCACAAATACATGGTGTCCCATATATCAACGTTATCCCTTGAAAGGCCGACAGGCCAGCTCATGACTGAACAGAATATTAAAATATGACCATAAGAAAAAAAATGTTGGTTTTTGAGATACTGGCATCCATAGTCCACATACATTTAAATCACAGACTTCTGGAATATATACTACAGTCTTCTCCTTCCTTCTAATTTGATCAGTCCGTGAAGAGATAGTTTACACCTACGGCGCTTTCATCTTCATCATTGGTTTGTATGGCGTAAGGGTTATCAAAAACAAGCCGAGGCGGCATCTAGTTTGGCCACAGGTTGCGTTTAGTTGTATACCAACAGATTTGGGGCGAGCCATTATAGTCAAGGCTTTCTTCTAGATGTGGATCAAGCGGTGGAAGAAACAACATTACCTCCATTACTCTAGTTGGTGTTGGTCCATAGCTCCGGTTATGCTCAGACAAGCAACACTGTACTTGGCACAGCTTGAGTTTTGCTGCTATTTGTTGGGGTACCAGACAACAGCTCCATAGGCCACCATTGGACTTATGATAGCAGTGTACATCCACATGACCACCATGGGTTTCATTCCTTAGGTTTTCCCTATGGCTCTGCGACACTGCTCATATGAGATGTAGGCCTTTTTTATTCTTCTTTCAAGGTAAATATTCCAGTTTAGTTTGGGCTTGAAGGTTACATACACCCAAATAGTTCATCTCCGGTGCAAAATTCAATGCTATGTTTAGGAGAACGGGTGCTCTCATTGGCTCCAGTTTCCTTTACCTTTGGAAGAGTACCATTTCCGTCTTTCTAGGGTTGACGGATAGCGTAACAGATTGCCAAACAGTAACAAGCAGGGGCGTGCAGTCCATGGAAGCAAGGGAAGCAGAGCTTCCCCTAACCCATAACAGATTCGGCTTTGGCTCCGATCTAGTCAGAGTAGTAAGCAGCGAAATGGAAGACAATAATACGGATGGAGATATAAATACCGTCAACTTGAATGTGTGGTCTTAAACCTTAATAATGAAGGGATTTTCATAATCAAACTTAGCAGATAAGTTTCAATTAATTACTAAAGGAAGGGCAAAACCGCATATGAAAAATTTAACCACAAAAATAAAAAACTGTTTTAGATTTTTAGAAGAGGAAAAACGTATCCGAAATAAAACTATTTCTCCGATTTAAACAATTTGCATAAACCTGTAAAAAGACATAGGTACGAAATAGGTTCAAACATTGTTTCCTTTATTTAAAATTTTATCGCACGCCCCTGGAAACAGGCAGAGGTATGTTGCCCATGTTCAATGGCGTGACTACCCATCTCGGTCTTACTCATACCAAATGGTGTTACCATTTTTTTTTTATCTTATTTTATATCTATAATCCATTATCTTAGGTTTATTATTTAGTATGAGTAAGACTGAGATGAGTAGTCACGGCACAGATAACGCCGTTGAACATGGGCTGCATATCGCTGTCTCTTACTGTGTTTGGCAATATGTTAAGAGTTATGCCACTTATGGGACACCGTGTATATAAAAAAAATCGAAAAAAATTATAGGCATCTACTGATTTGGCAACATTTCCATTACTTAAAATATTTTAATGCGTTAATGTGAATAATATGCACTCCATTCATAATAGCCAAAAAAACACATTTTGTCAAAATACCGAACCACCGTATTAAAATTAACTGAACATCTGAACTGCATACATTCACATATTTAAATTAATTACGAACTTAAAAAATGGCTAGTAAGTAAAATATTTACCACCTTTAAAATGTTTCACGGTATGATTAGTTTAAAATGATTTAATACCTGTATACCTTATTGCACAGGATATGGTAATCCCTGTATAATTAAATTCAACTAGTTGCAGCTCCTTTTTACACCGATTGAATTCTGTAACAGGTTCTGGTTGCGTAAATGCCATAATCTGTTGGCTGGTGTAAATAACTCACTGCACTTTCAAACTCCAAAGAAAGTACCGTAAAACTAGATAAGCTCGTTAAGTATTCCAATGCCATTCAATATTGTGCTGTTCATCAGAAAAGTTATAGTTTTATGTCTAAATCGCGTACATATGTATATGTGCATATTAGGCAACGCAAAATTTTATAATTAGTAGATGGACTCGCAAAAATAATATGACAAGTTCATATAAACTTGTATGATTTTAGCTTCATTTTCGAGATATAGGTTGTTGAAGTTTTACATAAAAAATGGAAATTAATTAATATTTCAAAGCGACTTGGAATATTGCAACGAAATTTAGTGAGAAGTAACAATTATGAAGATGCTTATTTTTCGATGTAAACTTTATTTTATTTTTTTACAGTGGCGTTTACGAGCATTGCTATTGATATTTTTGAGTTGCTTGTTCAAGTTTGAATACAAAAGCTCTATTGCGTTATTTCCCTCCAACGCGTCATTTTTTAGAAAAAAAATCAAATCCGTTTTGATGTCAGATAAAATGTAAAAATTTATTATTATTATTAAATAATAAATGAAGACAATATTTTTTATTTAAATAATTCACAATAATTGTTCGTAAACAGCAGTCAACACAAGAGATGATCTAATTCTTCGAATCTAAAATTCATTCAATGAAGTTGAAGAAAATCCGGTTCAGATATAAAGGACTGTTCAAACTTTTGTTCGTCGTTTCAAAAAATGTGTACATATTTGAGGTTATCAATTCGAAAAATTATTGTGAATTATTCGAATAAAAAATGTTGCCTTCATTTATTGTTTAATAATGATAATAAACCTGAATTTTTACATTCATTCGGACATCAAAACGGTTTTCATTTTTTTTTCAAAAACGAGGCATCAGAGAGAAATAACGCAATGCCGTACCATTTTCTACTTCAAAAACATCAATGGCAATACCCGTACGCAGGGCACTGTAAAACAATAAACCAAAGTTTACATCTGAAAATAAGGATAATTATAAATTATTAGTTCTCACCAAATTTTATTGGAATATTCCAACACGATTTAAAAATATTAATTAATTTACATTTGATACACATTTCTTATGTTTTTTCGCCCTATCTGCTGCGCGTTTTAAAGCGTCAAGTCCGTATTTGGTCAACGCTATATTAAATATTAAACAAACAGAACAGTTTATTTATAACGGAACAACCACATATCCATTCATATTTGGCGTATATGTTTTCATTAAAAACTCTCTCATATGTTCTCGTTTCACTCTTAGATTCGAAATCAATAAAAATGAGGAGTAGGTCTACCTTTTTCTTTAATTAAACGTTTTTGCTCAAACGGCACTGGATTGTTTTTTAGAACAACAGAATTTATTTCTGAATAAATTTCCATTTGTATTATTCTTTCTCTGTAATTTCCGTATTCGGATAAAGTACAAATAATTAATAAACACAGTAAATTGAGTAGTAAACACACCATAATCCCCACAATAAGATTAAAACTATTCTGTACTATCACTATACTGTATACTCCTAGTTCGAAAACGATTTTAAAAAAACTGAGAAACTTATTACAAAAGTTTGTTTACAACTCTCGATCTCGCGACGAAAGAAAACCACGATTCAGACGGCCTGACTTCACTAAGGGTACGGGTAAGGGAACAACGAAATGTGACTCCTGGCCGTCTAAATTACGCCACTAATGAGTCAGGTTTGTAGTGTATATTTGGTGAAAATAAGTTGAGTAGTTTTTCGAAACCGATGATACAATTTAATTGCAATTAAATATATAATTATTATAGCGTCACATAATTCTTCGTGAAATGCACACAAATAAAGGGTGGCCACGTGCCCTTATGTCCCTTAGGACCAGCCGACCCTTTAAGTAGCTTTAAGTTAAAGCTACTCATACTTAACCCAGACGAGGAGATTATCATTTCAATGTTAAGTATAGAAACAGCTTTAAAAGAATAAGTCATTACAAAAAAAGTAATGTTTAGCAGTTAGAGAGACAGGTGCGGATAATGAACAGGTAAATACTACACTATTGTTTGCTAAATAAATATTTTTAATAATTATATTTAAATTTGTTTATATTAAAATCTTTAAATCGGCTAGGTATGGAATTTGTAAAGGGTGCAACTGCATTAAACATAAAAGTTTCAGGAGAAATTTTATCTGTCTGTCTAGCGTGGCAGTACGATGATGTGGAAGGGTATAAATTACCCCAGGGCTCTTAGCCCCGCTTACTATAGGCAAAATTGCGCCATTCAAATTAACATTTAAATTAATTTCCAGAATATTAATCTTCTTTTTACTATCAAACAACATTGGGATTAAAATTAAGGTCATGCTCTGTTGACAATTGCATCTCTTTCTTTGCTGTCATCATCATCAACAATAAAGTGTGAGTAAAGCCCGGTGTCATCTGCATAAGCCTGCACTTTGCAGTCAGAAACATAATTGAAAGTATCAGCGGTGTAAATTATAAATAGCAATGGACCCAAGATTGATCCCTGTGGTATCTTACTCCTGATTTTAAGCGCCGAGGCTGTCACGTGTGTTGTAATTCAGTCACTAGTCACGCTACCAGTCTACCTAAATTGTTGCGAGTGGATTACAATCAACATGCAGGTTGGATGAATCGAATCATTTTCAATGGATGGTATTATAAATTTTTTTAGTCACTCAACACACTCAAATTTTATGATGGAAATCCCCCCCCTCCCCCCCCCACCCAACGTCACTTCAATAGTACAAGCGATGGACCAAGGTGTAATTATTGTGAATCGGCTATATAGGAAAAATCTCATGATGCATTTATTAGACAATTCAGATGTACTGGGATATTGGGAATCTTTAAATGTGCAATCTTATAAATCTTTAAAAGACGCAATGTTTGTAGTTGCACGTGCTTGGGAGGGGGTGAAGTAGATAAATATCAAACGTACATTGTATACAATACTTACGTACAACGTACAAACGTACAACGTATACAATAATTACTCGTGAAGACGCTGAAGGTGAAGGAATAGAGGATCGAGATATAATGAATCAGGATTATCTACTCCAAACATAGCAAGTATTGTTATAACCGTTTCTGATTTGAAAGAAATAGAGGATGAAGTTGAATTCAATGTGACCATAATGATTCAGGTTATCAGCTGATGACAGAAAGTGAATAAAAAGAAATATTAGGAATGAAGCAGTGAATATTACAAAAGAAGATTCGAGCAGTACCTACCGAAGATGTTATTGTGAAAGTTACACAGCAACAAGCTAATGAAGCAGCAATATTTATTGGAATATTTGGTTGAACAAACAGACAGTGATTAGCTAGATATTCTGCAGATTCGTAAAATTCAGGATAAAATTAAAATAAACTTACTCTACAGCAAAAATCATACGAAATTAACCGACTTTTTAAAATAAATTTGATTATATGAGAAAGTAAGAAGTAAGTAAGTAAGTAAGAAAATCTATAAAACTGTACATATGTATTTTATGTACACATATAAACATTGAAAACTTAAAACGACATTTATTACACATTTCATATCACTAAACATATTAAAAACACAAGAAAGGGGGTTAGAAATTAATCAAAAAAATGCAAAATATCCATCATTTTTTAACCGTGCTTTTCAATTATCCGTCCTAGGCTCGGTTCCGGCCAACTCGGATAATCGAGGTTCTGTATTGAAGTTATTTCATTAGCTATTTGTTATTTTATTAATGATTAGTCTTCCTTAATCCCAACGATTATATATTTCTTGGAAAATTTTAAAAACAATAGAACAAATGCGTGACGAAAAAAATTCCGACATTAACGCTGTTAAGTGTGGCTTCTTGAGATTACAGTTCAAATAATTAATTACAATCCCACAGTGCTGTATGCAGCTAATTTACGTTTCTCAGAGTTGACGTTATGACAAATTAGATGCACTATCACTTCACATTTGATCGAAGCAATAAGAAATAACTGGCTTACACCAAACAAAGCCCCACTGAAATATCCCCATAGGACAATTCAGAATAACAAATCGCCCCGTCACACTCATATACAACGCAGATGCACCCGGAGGAAAGTCCACGTCAAAATAATCTCTGAAATGCTTTTAATCCAATTTGAATAGCAGGCGATGAAAGCGTTGAAATTTTATTAATTCAAGGAGTTTTTGTTTGAGCCTCGACCAATGCGAGGATCTCTGAGAAGTGTTTCCCATTTGTCGACCTTCGTCACTTGGTACCTCAGAAGTACTTCACTCGAGTACCTACCAGAGGAATTTTAATATGCCAGCTATTTGCTGCATGCGCTTCCACGGAATGGCATTAGTCAGTCAACATAGAAACATTTGTTCGAGGAATATACACTTGTACGAGCCCGGTATGTGCATACTACCTAGTTCGCGGTCAAGTAATTGTTCGTTAGCTAAACGAAATTACATCGGGGTAGTTGCAGCAGACGCCAAAGGATGCAATGAACCGAATGCCTATATTATCGACGCCTACAGTGCCTACAGGTCCGTTGCTCGTGCATTAAAGTCTCCGGACTCTTGCACTTTAGACGCAAAACGTCCCCTAAAATGTTACGTTTATACTACCTTATGTAAACGCCTTTGTGCGTTCTTCAACACGAGTTGAATAGTCACATATTGTAGTGGTTATTTATGTTTGTTGTTAGGATATTTATATTTAATTTTTATAAAATATAATTATTTAATTTATTTATTTGTATATTATTATATTCTAATATTTAATATTAATAAAGGTTTAATATGATTTCATTTGATTTTTACGTATAGATTTACTTTATATATACCTTTTATCTTCATACCTTGGCTGTACTCGTTCGGCCATCCTGTATGTAATATTTGACCGATAATTGTATGTAATATTTGACTATTAATTTCTACCTCTCTCAGTAGTGGGATCTAGCGGAAGCTGTGAAAAGCATACAACACACTACAAAAAGAAGGTAGAATGTATCACGTAACAATTTATTGATTTACACAAGTAAATAACGTAATGAAAAAACAAATAAATAAGCATTTATTTATTGTAACGATCCTTGTAAGGGTATCTGAAATGATTACCTAGTGAAAACCTTTCATAAAATATGGAAATGCTTATATATATGCCATAGAAAACAGTTCTATTTGTATGGGAATTCAACAAATATAATACTGCGTAGATATGTGGTTCTATACTATCGATCTATTTTATATTTATTTATTCTTGATGCCGAAAATGTTGCAACAAAACAAAAAAAGGCAAAAATTTTGATTTTTATTTTTTTGGTCCAGGTATAGGCATTGCGTCATAGAAAAAAAGCATACAAAATTTCCTTCAAAACGCTCAATATTGTCCAGAAGTCCTCAATTGGGCGAGCTTGAGGTAAGTCAGGGGGATTGTCTACTTTCTGTACAAAGTTGATGTTAAAACATTATTTCTAATCCGCTGGATGTGTAATCAAAAAGAGAAGCAGAGAGACATCTCTACCCAGACAGCACAAAATGATTCTTGTAATATTCCCTTACAAAAACATTTGGAAGATTAAATTATTCCTAGAATCATCTATAAATGCATTGATTATTACTGGAATATTCCTAGAATCAGAAAAGTACACTCTTTTAAATATACCTAGAATATCCCCGAGAAATATTCTGCAATATTCTAGAATAATGAAAGAATATTCAGAGGGTATTAGAAATAATCCCATAAATGTTCCTGGAATAATCCCAGATATACAATAGAATATTCTTGACTAACCAAATAATAATATTCCTAGAATATTCCCGTGAAATATTCTGCAATATTATAGAATAATGAGAGAATATTCAGAGGGTATTAGAAACAATCCTATAAATGTTCTTGGAATAATCCCAGATATGCAATAGAATATTCTTGACTAACCAAATAATAATATTAGGTATTTCATAAATATTCTCTATAAAAAAACATACAGGTTGTTTTGGTGATATGAATGGTTGGTATACTTTAATCTTTAATCACACCTATACTGTGGTTTAATGAGTGTATAATTTAAAGTGTATAATTTAATAAGCGCGTCAATTCATTTAGAGTCAACTTGTCAATAAGAGTTAGAGCATGAATTAACTCATTTAATAGACTTGTTTTGGTTTCGACTATCTCTACTGCAACGGTTCGATTCTGTTGGAATTTCTGTCTATAATGAGTAGCCCTCGAGTAAATTTAAAACAGCATCTTAGTAAAATGCGCCCTCTGTTATGTGTGCATTGCATTACATGCAGCATGCGAAAAAGAATATTTCATAATTATTAAGTATTAGAATATTATTCAACAAATATGACATGAATATTTACAGGAGATATTCCATGTATATGATAACTTTAATAAACCTAGAATATTCAGACATATATATTTATTACTGGAATACTGCAGGCCTTTAAAGGAATATTTCTTTTAGAAGATTTACAGATTATTCCAAGAATGTTATGTGCCATTTGGGTAGATATAACGTATAAATACATAAACGTATAGATACATAAATTGCACACCAAACCAAAATTTTTTTTGCTTTTTAATCTCACATGATGATATTCTCATAATTGTCTGTGTAGAAACCATCATCTCAAAGTTGGACAAAGTGAAATATTTTGCATCGTCCATCACGACGAACTTTTTGACGAAATGCCCTCGCCTCAACGCGTGGCAACATCTTGGAATTCTCTCTGTATTTTGGAGATTTCCTCCTTTTCCGGAAGACAATATTCTTACTTGTATATGCTATACGTTTTAATTTGGCTTCTAATAAAGGTGAGTATTCATACAGATAACGAATGCATTCGGTCGAATGGATTAGCTCTAAATTGCTCGGCGTCCAATAAAAATCTGGTTTGTGTCACTGTGTCCACAGAATTCCGAATGAATGCCTTCTATCATTCGTTTATTTTCGCGGGTATATACACCAAAAAGTTTTCTTTTGAAACAATAGAATCGGAGGAAGTTTTAATAATTATTGCAAGTGCAGCTTATATTGTTATCAATGATAGTGAAGCATCTATTCAAGGCAGAGAACAATACATTTGTTTAAATAGTTATGTATTATAAATACATAACTATTAAGTTATGTATTATATACATAGTTATGTATTATAAATACATAACTATTAACACCAATAAACTTAAAACACCTTTTTGTATTGAGTAAAATATTTTTTTTCAACAAATGACAACAAATTTTTAACCCAAAAAATTTTTCGACCCAACATTTTAAGGAAATTTTGGGTCTTTTTTTCTATAAAGCCTATACCCAAAAACCAAAAAAGCTCTGACCCAAAAAAGTTATAAGTTATTTAAAAATATATTATTATATAAAAAACTTATATAAGTTATTTCGTTGGGAAATCCAATTCTCTACAAAAAGTTTCATATAAAGTATTTCGAAATTTTGCTTCGTTTGCTATATATATATATATATTGAAAAACCCTCTAATTTAATAGCACATAGGTTTTTCTTCTTAAATGACCCATTGACCGATTCCTGCAATAAAAACCCGGCAATATCTTAGTTCCTTTCTATATGACATAATCGATAGCCTATTATTAGGAATACTCTTCGGGCATTGGCCGAAGAGAATAATACTTGTTATTGTCTCAAGTTTATGTAATGTTATAATCACAATGTTATTTTGTGACGCCCACAGACAATACACAATTAATTGTGTATCGATATTTGTAATATCGAATAAAATTACATGAGGAATAATTTTTTTATTATTAATATTTTCAATCCTGGTTTTCTACTGATCCAGACGTGCTAACGTCCATTAAGGCCACAACTGATGCCACGAGCAAACGAAACGAGACGAGTATGACAGCTTTCTGCAACCTCCAGGCTATGACTACTGCCGATTGGCGGCATGCAGGCATGATTTTTAATTCAGAGACCAGGCAACTGTCACATATCGCTGAAAGAGATGAGAATCACGATCAATAGAGAAATAACTCGCATACAGCCAGCGAAGTTCGAAGGGTTTGCCCGTTTTTCTGGATCGTCAAGATGGCTTTCTTTTCTGTCGGAACCGAAAACTTTATAACAAACATTGTCTTAAGTTGGGGATCGAGGAGGACTTATTGGCTAGTACCTGCCTGGCGGTGGGAAGCGAGTAGTCACAATGAATCTGGGAATTCTCATTTGCACAGAGGACTCAATATCCCCTGGAGCATATGGCACCACCGCTGTCAGATCTATACCGTATGTGAGTGCCTTAGATGATAATACAGTACTCATAAGTCGCTGATGGATATCGGCATAAACCGCAAGAGGTTCTATAGGGCCTGACGGCATGCCCTGCAACTAATGTCAGGCAACTAAACATCACGTAAAATACTTGAGGGTTATTTTGGAAAAAGGACTTACCTTCACGCAACATATTAACGATACTATACCCAAAGTCAAGATACCTTGTCAAGATACCCTTGTCAAGATACCTATACACATTTATGGCAACGAATAGCAGACTAAATAGGCATAACAAGAAATTAATATACACATGCATACTGAGGCCGGCCCTTACGTACGCGGCGCCGGTGTGGTGAAGCGCATCGGCCACGAACATAAGAAAACTAATGGTAATAGAAAATAACCTACGCTTCATCACGGACTCCAATAGATACATCTCCATCAATAACTTACACAACCTTTGCCCTAACATAGTACCAATAGCGGACTATATCAGAAACATTTGGCAGAAATTCTACGAATTTAAACTAAATGATAGTCCGCTTACAAACAACATTACAAGCATTTGGGAGCACAACACACTTTTTAGAATTAAACATAAATTAATGCATCAAAATTTACTAATATTTACTGAACCCATTTAGGCCTATTTTCACATATTTTAACCATCATTTTTTATCTTTCTACGCTCTTTTAAACTCCTTTAACTTGACCAATTTATCCTTTCTGTTTTATTTGCTTTTTTCTACTCTTTTTGTTTCCAAATTTCACAAAATTCAACAATTTTATATGCATTGCTAGAAAGTATCAAATTCAATAACATTTCTCAACCCAAATTAGTGACAATACTAGTCATTTTATGTTTCTTTTTCCCTCGTTTTGTCACCTTTTCAGACCTGCATTTAACAGGACCTTTTCTTTAGCATTTTTACTCTCAGAAAACCTAAGACGCCTGAAAGAGAGACTATAAAAAAACACTTATGATTATTCAACTGCAGTTTAAATTACTTCGATGTCCGTTGGACAATGTAATCTACCAATGACATGATACGCCCCTCGGCGTAAGGAGCTGTCAAGACACATTTTAATTTCACTTTAAACGTCCCGGATCTACACTAGCCTTTCAATTGCCACGACGCTTACTACGCGTGGATGTCTGACTGGACCCGAGCATGGCATTATCCTGGACGTGCTTACTGTCTATCATTAATTAAAAAATACATATTTTGAATTGAATTGACGCGGCTTCGGTGGACCAGGGTGTTCAGTACAGTATTTTGGTAAGCAAAAATAAAATTTCTGGAATCTGACATCAGCCCAACTGACTTTAAAATCCTAAAGGTCAGTTTCCTAGAGAAGTTTAAGTTTTCTATATTTCTATAGAATACTCCGTGCAATGACCTGTCCGTAGTTTTGAGTCAGTCTTACAGATGGAATGGTTCAATCCCATCGTTCTCACTTAAGGAAAGATCTGTGGGCAGTCTTTGAAATATATGGGTGGCAGTATACGTGGCAAGATTTTAATAGCACCAGGCATAATCGGGTAATTGTGATAACCTGATAATTTGCCGTCTCGGGCCCGTGTGGAGTGCACCAGACTTGCCGGCAGGCGTGTCGGTCAGCCTGTCAAATGTCGGCCAGTCCAGTCACCTTTATTAGCCATGCAGAAAAGTAACGTACTTATAGACAACACCGAGGCAATTTTTCCGAAAAGATTGAAATTTCGCATAAATAAAAATTATCTCCCATCTGAACCCGTTTTTTGGGGTTCCATGCGATGCCTTCTGGATGAATATGTATTTAGAATTCGTTAACTAATAAAAAAATTCACCGAGGCTACTTTCAATTTGTATCACGCGGGTCGAAATCAAAACCACTACATTGCCACAAAAAAATCCGTTAGCATCTTCCAGTTACAGTTAGCCAAACTACAGGATACCTAATATAAATATTCATACTTATTTGCATGAAGGCGAGATTAATAAATTTATTACCAGAAGAAGGAAGTACAGAGCCGGATTAGATCAGGGGAGAATTGATTTATTCCACGCCAATGAGGATTTATTATGAAAAATACATGATAAAAAACAGTAAACATTCAACAACACTTGACTTCACGGTTGATAAACGCTAATGCTCCCAAGCCATCAATTAGCTGATAATATGTGTGCGCCAGTACTGGGAAAACAATAAAAGTCGGGCCACTTCATCATCTTCTTAGTGGTTTAATTAATGACTCTATTGCCGCATACGTAATGACGAATCTGAGTTCTATTTAAAGACCGTACTCGCACACGACGAAAAACGTACGTAATATTGATAAAAAAAACATTATCGTACACAATGACTTTTTACATTATTTTGCTCCGATGCTCAAAATCATTACCATGATGCTTTTAAATTATTACTCGATGTACGAGGACGTAATATTAATGTTTAGCGGACATTGATTTTAATCAGGAACGTCTCAAATAAAAACACGGACGTTAATGACCATTAATATGGATTAATATCCTAGTACATAGATTATATGCCTAGTAAACATCAATCAATTAACAAATTTTGAATCAATTGATAATTAAAAAAACATTATCCCAATCACCTAATATACATTAATTAATAATCTGTGAGCATTATCGTAATGCAAAAAAAACATTAATACTAGGCCTGAATAAGAAGGGTTGGAAAAAATTATCGAAAAAAAACATTTGCTAGTTAAGAATCTTTATATTTATTTAAACATTTTTTTGAAACTTGAAAGGGGATAACCCTAAACTGTACGATCTCGGGTAAATTTTAGATAAAACACTTGTCCACAGGATTAGAAGTATCCTGTGGACAAGTGTTCCTGTAGACAAGTGTGAAAAATCACTCGATCGATCTATATTGCACTTTTTTTATTATAAACGCACAACAATCGGGATGGGCTGAATATATAGAATTATAGGCTGAAGCAAGGGCTAACCGATATCGCAACAGGAATACTAAACAAACTGTTACTTTACTTGTTTTTTTTTCAGTTTCAATTTAGCGGGAATCAAACTCAGTGTTTAGATGGTGGGGGACAACAGGGCGTAATATTAATGTATTTAGTAACTTGTAACTTTTAGAGTATTAATCTATAAGCCTTGTCATTATTTTTCTCAATGAGCAATGATTCACTGATATCCTCTAGCTGATTGGTTTAATGTAAATAATGCTCGTATTAATGTAAAATATCATTATCATAATGTATTTTGGCACAAAATTAATTAAATTCTGGCATTATGATAATGACTAGGCAGACATTGTGACAATACAAAAAAACATTAACTAATGTTTTTTAAGCATCATCATAATCACTTCGTTACATTAATATTATGAAAAGGAAATTATCGTAATGATTTGCAGTTAATGATCGTGGGACATTAATACCAGGCACGATATTTTTTTCTGTGCGACACCGCCGTAATTATACCCTTCGCTACGAAAGTCAAAGAGTCAAAATTTGTCAACCATTGTGTCAAAATTTTTGACACAATGGTACAACCAACACAATGGTTGAACTCAAATTTTCTTCAAATCATCGTCAAACGTCATCTAATTTTTCAAAAACTTTCAAAATATTCGTCCGTCTGGATGCCGCGTTTCCTGTTAACAGGCTCTTAACATTAACGTTAACATCTCAAGAACAAAATGTTCGAACAACGTTAAATTTGACATATAAATCGTTTTGTGATAAAGGAGAGCTCTATTTGACCGAAATCCAAAGATAAATTCCACCACAGTGGCGTCCCAAAAATATAAAAAGATAATATTTAATTTACTTTATATATAACTTTCAGGTATATTTACTTTCATGTATAGGTACTTTATATTATATACCTGCCAGGGTATGAAAGGTACTCTCGCTATGCCCATTCGATCTTCTTGTATGTAACGGTAGAGCTATCTAAAATTTTTCGGGAGACATCTAGTGGAAGTTCATTAAACTATAATTATGTGTCTCAGTAGTGACATCTAGCGGAAGCTGTGAAAAACATCACAAAACACAAAGAAAGCATAACAGAATTTAACAACTGTACTGCTGCGTGTGTGGTTCTATGCCATAGAACTATTTTATATAGAATATAGGTCTCATAGCTAACTTAACTTATATTAAATTGACATGACTTATATTAATGGAAAAACATGGACGTTTGTAAATATGGAAATATATAAAGTGGTTTTTAATGAAATTTATATCTCTAAAAGATTTCTCTCATTTAAAAACGTGCAATTGTGTAGGTAAGTGGATTATAGTTTCATGAAACTCTGTGAAGCTTTTATGTACTTTATGAATTAGTCATGAATTATTTATTAAAAACTTGAACGAATGTTTTATGAAAGCTTCTGGGGTCTTTATATACTTTAAAAGTCGCTGCTTCCACTGCTGCTTGGAACAATTCACAGGATTGCTTCTTGCTGCTGGACTTGCTGTGAATTGGAAAGTGCTGGATTTTACTTCACCACATCACTGTTTTATATAATATGTACACTTAAATAAAATTTCGATTATTAATTTAAATCTTTCCCAATTTAAACAGAACCGCCTTTACCTACAAAAAACGCCGCGTTTCGACTTAAAATTCGTAACCAAGCCAATAATAAAAAGCCAGTTTTTTCGTTCACTTGTTTCCAGTCTCTAGCTTTGTTCTCTTTTATGTTAAGGTCTATGCTATGCGCTATTTATCAATTGAGTTTCTTGAGTTTATTTTGTAGCACCTCACTAATTTCACTACACTTTCTTATGCTTATTAAATTTTTTTGTTTGTCTTTTATAATTTAATAAATTTAATGTCTTTTTCAGGTATGATAAATATTATTATCGAAGTCATGCGAAGTCACCTATGCATGGCAGATGCATTACAGTTGTTGACATTTGGAATATTTATATAATTGTAATAATTTTTGAAAATTCTTCTACTCTAGACACCATATTTCATATATTGTTTCGATTTTTTATACTTTGGTACACCCTGTATTTTTGTAAAATTCTGAAACTCTAACTATCAAAACATGTCAAATACAGATCCATTATCATCATTTTTTTTGAGTTACGTCATAATGTGAAATTGTAGAAGTTTCTGCAATAATACTTTGACCTCTAATGTTAACAAATAGCTTTATAAATCGCAGTTCAAATTGTAACCAGCAAAAGAAAATAATTGCTAAACTTATTGTTAGTTATCCATTCTTATCCATTTGATGAAAGCGAGCGGTAATGTTTTATTTTCAAACATTTGCAAGCAGATAAACCTATAAGAAACTCATCAGACCATAAACCGAGAGCCAATAATAAATCGCCCCTGACCTGAACCAACGTTTTGACGTATTGCCGATACATGAACGATATCTTCATAGAAACTCCATAGCAGACGATTGCTAGACGCAGATATACCGTCCAAAGTGAAAACATGACAGCAGCTAAGTACCTATTGTTCAGGCCAAGAAACCATGGCGTTGTCTCTATCATGGTTTTTGTTTTGTATCGATACTGATCACTTCTTTCATGTCTCTCTAGCAAAACGTGTATCTGAATGACATTATTGTTATTAGCCGGATTATCAGTGCTTTCGCCTACGGCCTAGTAAAGCTTGACTATCAATAAATGTAGGTAGTTCAGTAACATAAATAGTGCGTTCCTTTTACGTACGTTTGGAACTATTATATGGTCATTTCTCACGCCTATTTTGTTCGTTCGTCGTCGTTGATGCACATTCTCTTGTTTTATGTAGTTTTTATTGTTGTGCATTTACATATGGAGACTACCTAGACGGATACCACCCTGGACACATAGGCTTGATAGAGACAAAATGAGTAGTTGTTGATTTGATATTTCTTGAGATTCATTCATTCTATTTATAATTGTTTTGAATTGTGAGAGCCCCTTTATTTATCGGCATATCACAGTATGTACATTTTTATCTTTTAATCTACTTTTATTAATATATGTACTTTTTGATTCAGTATAGTGGCTTAGTCCTCCTTTTATTTCTGTCAGACTATTTGTCTTTAATAATGATTTTGTTCATATACACTAATATTAGAGTCAATAATAATTATTATCACAAGTAAAACCACAAGACTTTTTTTATTGGATAAATTTCTTTTTGTAAAGAAATAATTTTGTCAATAATTGATTTTATAAAAAAAACTGACATGAAAGAGTCGCGAGACCGGATATAGATCTATTTTCTCAAATGACAGTTCTTCGAGCAAAATTACTGATAGGCAAAATTTTTAGTTAAAAATAAATTTATCTATGAAGGAAAAGCTCGAGTGTTTTTTGGCAAGATAAATTAACGACAGAATATATGAACGAACAAGAACAATAATTATCTTTTTCTAATTTTGACATGTAAAGTGAGACCTTTCAAAACCCTTTGACGCAAGGTAACGCCGAAAAGTAAAATATTACGCAACTGGTTGTGTAAAGTTCATTTCATAGTAGGTTATTTAGACCTGACAAGCTATGAAAGCGACGAGCTGTCACACCGTTACAACCTACTGGATTGTTTTTAAACGTATAAAATTCACAGTTTTCTTTTCTTAAATACAAAATTGTAGCAAATTAGAAAAAATCTTGTATGAAACACGTTGGGAAACACTATTTTGTGTAACTCGCATCCTTTTGCGGAACGAGCGCTAGCGAGAAATCCCCGCATTACACAAAATAGTACTTTTCCCAACTGGTTACATAAATAATAGCTATTAATTATACAATTATTAAGGAACATTCAAATACAGTTGTCAGAAATTAACACACACGACATATCTTAAACCCATAGTGTGGATTTACATTATCTGCAAGAATTTACATTATCCGCTATTATCTGCAAGAATTATGGAAGAAAATGGTGTTGTGTATAATAATTGGCTGTCCTGTCCCGCTGTTATTAGTTATTTATTTAACCTACCCTTATTTTATGAGAAAACGCACGCTAGAGTGACAATAAATATGTGTTCTGTTAATTCAGGAAAAAAATATGACTGACGTTCTGATCAATGTCAACAAAATAACTTTTTTATAGTTTATCTTTACCTACAAACTGTTCTCTTATGAGATGTAAGAGTATGCTATATTGTTCGTTCGCCTATATTTTGCCGAAAATTGCACAGACACGGGTTGAATAAGATGAACACCCTCTTTACCGAACTCTGTACGGACATATGGTATGTCGGTATCATACATTTGTGCTCTCCAGAGGCAGGGCCATATGATTTCTGTAATATATCCAATAGCACCATACCAGACCTTTGGACATATCTACACTCTAACGCAACATCACCTTGGCCCCAACGACTATATCTAACTCCTTAGGTAGCCCTCCTGTCTTGATTCGAACAATTCGACCTCAAAATAGTAATCGGGGACTCAAAAAACTCCGGCATAACAAAATTTCAGACGGATTGGAGCAAGTTTTTCATCGCCATCGCCAGCAGTTGACCCTTGTCAGTTCCTACAATATTTGTTCGAGCACCACGAAACTATCCGTAACCTTTGCCGAGTTATATCTCTTTAAAATTGATATAGCAGCCATTTTGCTTTCTACCATTTGGAATTTTCTCCCCTTGAACCCTTTAATTTGATAACCATATCATGAGGGTGCATAAAAAACATAGTCCACCATCTTTGGGAGTCCGCCATATTGGATTTAGATTGACGGCATTTTACTTTCGTATTCTTCCCAGCAAACCCTTTCATTTGATACCAATATCACGGAAGTGCAAAAAAAATAACTAGTCCGCCATCTTGAGCGATCCGCCATATTTAATTTAGAATGACGTCACTTAGCTAACCATCAATCGATTGAGGATAATTGCTCA
The DNA here is from genome assembly GCA_964058915.1 of Tetropium fuscum. Lineage (NCBI taxonomy): Eukaryota > Metazoa > Arthropoda > Insecta > Coleoptera > Cerambycidae > Tetropium > Tetropium fuscum. The sequence goes on along the minus strand of CAXKVY010000556.1, from coordinate 420,932 downwards.
ATCGATTGAGGATAATTGCTTTGAAATTCAGTTGCAAAATTTTACCCGAACAAACATACAAATATTGCAAGTTAAATAAAAGCCTGTAAAAATAAATATATACTTTCGAGTTTGAGTTTCGTGAATTAAAAATAACGTATAAGCGTATAAGTAAAGTACCTATATCAAGTAAATAGGTATAGGTAAGGTAAGGAAGTATATAATAAAGGCCAAACTCTGATCGCCGCCACTGAGTACTTGGTAACATCATACCTGAAAAGAAGGAGGTTACAAACCCCCACCACTACTGCTGTAATAATTTCCTAATACATGAAAGTAATCTTCATGTTACGTTTAATTTGTAATTCATGTTTGCTAATGGTGAAATTTAGATTCCTCAAACCATCTGCTTGTTGAATACCAGCTGAATTGAACAAAACGACAACACTAGTCATTTTACTATCTCCTAGCAAAATCTACGCATAAACGTCAGTATTTCCATGTACCTTTGCAATGCCTATTAAAATAAATCAAACTTAATAATTTATTTGAATAAAACGCTGTATGCAAAGCGATCGATGGCTCGATCGCATCGGATAGAAGTGACTGAATTTACAAGGGTGAATTAAGGGAGTTCGTTATATTGGTCGTAAAATGACGAAAGTGAAACAAGTAATAAAATTCAGCCATATGCTGGACATTTATAGTAGTATTTATAAGTCCTATTTATTGTTCATTACAAAGGCATCTGACATGTGTATTGTAGTCGCCCATGCTCCATAGCAAAATGGGTCAAAGATATATTTGCACGTGTAGGTAACGATAAAATTATATTGTAGCAACAGTGAATCTGGATTAATATTTTGCGGGCGTGTGATATATACATACTTAGAAAATTCTGGAGACAGTAGATACTTATATGCATTATGCAAAACGGTTTTTGAAACACCACAATTACTAAATAAACAATTAATGGTAAACAACTGAAAACAGCGCATAATAGCACGAGAAAGCTTCGTAATGTAATTAAACAATCTGAAGAACTCTTCGCATTCCTTGTTCAAGTCATCGACAGATACTGTTATTAATACATTGTGATCGGCGCCATGTTAAATATGTCAAGTATTGTTAAACACACGCGACAAATGCACATTATAATTCAACAATCATTTTTGTATTTTAAATTTGACAGCCTCATAACGGATGAAATTTTGTTAAAATAGATTTATCATAATTAATTTTAATAACTTTTATTATTACAAATATAAGTAATAATTTTTCGGTACAACTTTTAATAATGTTCTTTCACAAATTAATGGTTCTGTTAATAGCAGTTGGTATCTACACTTTAATCAATTCAGTGATAATGATATTCTATAGACTTTGTTAAAATTAAAACCGATATTTACTAGAGGTTCCGATCACCCCGACTGCGCAAATCCTTGAGTTATCCCTCTCAATTCCTCATTTGGTTGTCCTGTGCATACGTGTTCTCTCCCGAATGTTTGGAAATGAACAAGAATTTTCCAGGTTTTTAAAAAGAGACGATATGAATATAGAGCTATAATTAATAAATAATTTTAAAGTTTTTAATTTAAGCTATGGAAACTACTATGTAATACAGTTCACCCACATATCAAAGGATAATTATCTCTCCATCAGCATGGCTTTATGGCAAATTATGGTATGTACCAACTTATTCTGTACTACTCAATTTATGGCTGAAAATATGAATAATAATACTCAAGTCGACGTTATCTACACTTCTCTAAAGCGTTTGATGTTATTATTTGATAAATTTCTACCAATCATATTTGCCCAACAGAATGCAATATTATGTTGAATATCATGGTTTAGAGTCAATAAATGTAACATCTGGAGTACCACATGGCTTAATTCTTGGACCATTGTCGTTTGTAATATTCATTAATGATATTATTTAAAATTTGGAAATATCCTATTTGTTCTATACTGATGATTTCAAGTAGCATCTGTGAGCTGTTAATGGATTTCTCTCAAAAACAATGATCCATTTCTCAAAAAAATATTTTTTTGTCAAATATTACGTTATTTGAATATTTCGTTGTTGGGATATGTTAACAAAAAATGCGGCATCTGGAGAGACAGGCAGCCCAATGTGTTAAAAGTTGTTTAAAATTCGATTATCAAATTCAACTTTCAGCGAAGAGTAAACTGCTGTGAAGTATAATAAAGCATATCAGTAAATCGCATAGTTAATTAAAAAAAGATTCTTATTGATCATTCGATTTTAAGAAGTATTATCTTTGAAATTAGGATCACGCTCACGGTCCAAAAACGGATCGTTGTAACAACATAAAATTTTATGTACTTTCAATGGACAATGCGTAGAAACGAGAATTACACTCTTTGAACTTCCTCACGGGAAAAGCTCCGTCCAAAATCTGGTGCAGTAGACCTCATCGATCGCATCTTGCTTGAACTTTTTAACCTGTGATTATTTCGAGACGTAAAGTCCAGAAATAGACATTCTAAACATAATCCGTCTTGGTTGTTTTGTTATTAGTAGCGGTGTACTTAGAGCAGAAGTAACCTAGCGTCGATATCTGATAGGCCATAGGCATATTTATTCTTCGTGAAAATATCAGGCGAAGAGCACGAATCGGCAATAACGCTTTTCCGCAGCACGTGGCAGCGTCTAGACAAGATTCAAAGATGTAAAATGTCGAGGTTTATTTGTCTGCGCTTGCACTTATCAGACCAATGACTTGGATATTTATTGGGTGCGAGGTATTTCGCGAAAATTGGCATTTTTGTAATTGGGATCAGTAGCGGCTGCTTCAGGCAGAGCAATGAGGCACCCTCCTGATAAATTTCTTCTATAGATATATATTTATTATAAAAAAATACAAAAGTTGTAACTATTCTCATATGTTTGATAACAAAAAATAGTAAGTTTATGAACAGGTATCTTTTTGGATGTGACGAGAGTTAATACTATTACGCATTGTTCCGCAATGTATATAGTGGCGGAGTGGAGTCAATCTCAGATGGTGGCTGGGGCTGGCTGGTGGGAAGAGAACGCGGCTATTGCCAGCCAGCGGCAGCGCCATCGGGATAAATAGCTTCTACCGGTACCGTCAACAAAGATCCCCAAAGATTTTCGAATCTAAATATTTATTACATCAGACTTTTGCTAATATTTCCAAATCCAAATATTTATTACATCAGACCAGGTCAGTGGTTAAGCCTGTGCTTCGGATACCGAGGGCTGCGCAGTCGAATCCCGCAGCTCTCGCATTTTTAAAAAGTTTTTTACTTAATCTCTTCAGACAGACGACACAATTATATGTCCCATGCCCTAAATTACAATTACTTTTGTCGCAGGGCCGACGACTGAATAGGTAATAAAGATACGTGTACATAGTATAACGTGCCACAAAGCAGACCAGTTGGTTTCTCAAAAAGATTTTTTTATTATTACGTTACAGGAATTTTGCCACAGGGTGGGTCGCCCGATTGACCAAATAATAAAAACACGTATACACGGTATACGGTACCTCAAGGACGGCCAGTTGGTTATTTTTAGATTGTTTAGGATCAGCATCGCTCTGGATCATTAGTTGTGATGGTCAAAAGCCGCAAGTAGCGGGACTGTCCAGTTTGCCTTTCTCGGCATGCGTTGTATTTTATCCTCTCTGACTTCTATTTCTCCCGAAATACTTTTGTCGGTTTTTATTATTTGTAATTAATGTCTTAGTCTATTCCGTGCATTTATTGGCATGGCCACGATGAACTACGTTAAAAACATAATCGAATTGTACTGTGCAGGTATAATGCGCAAAAGCAAAAATATTTTTTTCTGTTTTGTATGCTTAATCAGATATATTCCACGAAGCTACCCTGCCTGGACTTCTAACGGTACCTATTCGAGATTTGAAACACCTCGGTGAAAAAGTAAACAGACATAAAGCAAGTGAAAACATCCAACATTGCATAGCGATTAAATATAATTCATTATGCTGAAGAGTGAAGATGTCACTAGAAATACACGTACCTATTCTCAACTGCATTCCGATCAAGACTTTTTAACTTCTTTTGAGTCTGATAGTCCAAATCATGAGCCAAACTCCGATGTGAAAATCAAAACAAAAAGCTGAATCAATATTCTTAGTAATACTTTTATATGTTGTCAGCATCCGATGTTTTGATGTTGTCCACATCAAAACAAATACACCTATATTTAGAAGCACCAGAAAGGATAATCACATAAGGCTACAGACAACCAAAGACTACCAAACAAGGATGAAGATAATCAAATTGAAGCAGTTCAAAAATATGAAGCTAGGAAATCAAAAATAATCATGAGAATTAGAAGACTAGACAACCAAAAACAGCAGAACAGAATTTTAATCTCCAAAAATTTAAGTTGGACTGGAGTCGAAAAATTATCTGCTATCATAAGGCCACAGCGATTTTGACAATTCGGATAGTTTTAAGTAAATCGCGTTTCTTACACATAAGGGAGGAAAATCATTTAGAAATTTTTATTGAAAGAAAATCTGTCTATCACTTAAGCAGTTTAATTTCTATATACATCATTTCTGCGCATATCTGGAAAGTACTTCGCAATGGTCAGTTAAGTCAGCCATTAACTTATTATAATTTCATTACATCCGCCCTCGAGATATGCGACTTGTAAGACGGTTATTAGATATCTTACGTTTCTATTCTGCTAACAAGGATAATAAACGAAGACTAGATGTTATCGTATCCTTATTATGCACGGAGACATTGGCGAAGCGATTGGATTTCCGAAGGCGGTCGAGGGGGAGGGCGATACATATCATTTCGCGAAGAAATTTGCATCTATTTATTTTTGCCGGGAACAAGATAGGGGTAATTGAATACGGAATGACGAGCCAGTATAGGCAGTTTAATTGCAAAGATAACATTACAGATCGCCTTCCATATGCAGAAAACCACACGCCCAGGGTGCGGGTGCATTATGAGGATAGCGTAATGGCAAAGAAAGAACCAGTGACGGAGAATATTTGTTAAGGTACTCAATATTATCCATGGTAGCTTTGACAAAGATGGTAGGTAACAGAAAATTTAATTTTTGAGAAATGTCTAAAATGAAACTTTCTGTTACCTACCATCTTTGTCTAACCTACCATGGATAATAAGCCCAATCAAATTAGGATTTAACATGAAAAAAATGGAAGTAGCTATTTTCCTTCGAACGCAGGGGAAAAAAGAAGAGGTAGGTACATTTGGTGCATTTAAGTGTATTGTAGATTTAGATAATATATGTAGCCACATATGGCGCACTTTTATTTTGCCCCATTCAAAAAGGTTGCAAATTAGAAGAGTACCAGAACTCGAGCGAAAGTAATTTGATCGAAAGTATTATGATCATTATAATTGATTTATATTACCAGTTCAACCTTTTTTTCTCAAAAACGACAAACTGTGTCACTCTGAATTTTTTAGGAAGTATTAAAAAGAGGGTAGTCTAATTATTTCTGTCATCAATTTTTTTGAGAAACCCGTAGGAGAGACAATATTTCAAAAAATCAAGTATGCAGTGTAGGTATATGACATTAAAAATAATAATTTTTTTCTCATAAACAACAAATTGTGTCAGTCTGATTTTTTTAGGTAGTTAAAAAGAGGCTATTAATTTCTGTTATCAGTTTTTTTGAGAAAATTTTAAAAATAATATTTTTTTCTCAAAAACGACAAACTGTATCACTCTTGAGTTTTTTAGGTAGTATTAAAAAGAGGGTAGTCTATTTATTTCTTTCATCAGTTTTTTTGAGAAACCCGTAGGAGAGACAATATTCAAAAAAATTAAGTATGCAGTGTATAACATTAAAAATAATATTTTTTTTCTCAAAAACGACAAACTGTGTCACTGAATTTTTTGGGTAGTATTAAGAAGAGGGTAATCTATTTATTTCTGTCATCAGTTTTATTGAGAAACCCGTTGGGAGACAATATTAAAAAAAGCAAGTATACAGTATATGACATATTCAAAATGATAATTTTTTTCTCAAAAACGACAACCTGTGTCACTCCGAATTTTTTAGATAGTACTAAAAAGAGGGTAATCTATTTATTTCTGTCATCAGTTTTTTTGAGAAACCCGCAGGAGAGACAATATTTAAAAGAATCAAGTATACAGTGCATGACATATTAAAAATAATATTTTTTTTCTCAGCTCAGTTTCATAAGATTCTCTTATATTATACATAAATATTGTAGGTTATTTCTCCTTGTTATCTACAAGGTTGCTCAGCTGTCAAGCGGCGGATTATAAATACGTAGCGTAATGCACAAAACACATACAATGTATTAAATGTTAAATTATTATTATATAAAATTACACAATATAAAATCACCAGTGAAAGTAGTTTAACATCAATCCTCGACCGGCAACGTTTAGTCATACAATTATATTACCAATGTCGTTTAAAGCGCCATCAGCAGTGTTGCCTACTGCTTCTAACGATATACTCTTTTCCAGCTATCTTGGCGCGTGTATGCATCAATTTACGCATTACGTTTGTTGTTTTTGGTCAATTTCTACGAGCATCAGCACGAGACGCATGTTGATACAATAAACGACTGATTTTTCGGAAACGGTGTCAGAAAAAATGTCTGAAAACAATATATTATTTTAAAAGACACATTGACAGTTCTACATAATAATATATTTTCAATAATGTCTAACTGTACTGTTGAAAAAAGAGCCGACAATTTAGAAAAAACCTCCTAAAATACTTCAAGAGCGAAAAGAAAATAATGGACCCTTGCTACCATTATCTTCCGTCCATCAGAGAGGCTGGTGCCTTAAAAATAAGTTTAAAAAGCACAACCCGTATGTATAAAGAAAGAGTCTACATCTGATAAACCTATAAGTGCTATGAAAGACGAGAAAAAATATATTACCCACAATTAAAACTGTTAATGAAATATTGAAGCAAAAGGCTATCTTAGATGTTTCGGATACGAGTCTGTGGCGTATTTTAAAGAATATTGGCTTTTCTTTTACAGAGGAAAATAACAGACGTTTCCTTTATGAGCAACCCTAACATCACAAGTAAGAGAATAGCTCTTTTACGAGAATATAAGAGGATATCCGACGAAATTATAAGCGGATATCCGACTGAAATTGTGTACCTTGATGAAACATGGACAATAACCATGGACATGGGGAACAATAACAATGCATAAAGTTGTAAAACAGGCCACACAGGAAATGGTAAGCGTTTTGTTGTGCTACATGCTTGTTGTGGATTCATACAAAATGCTTCATTACTTTACATGGCGGACTGCCATGATTCATGGACCAAAATTCTTTTAAGAAATGGACCTCGGAAAAACTGATTCAAAATCTTACTGACCCCTCGAGAGTGGTGATGGATAATGCGACCTACTATAGTTTTTTATAAGCGCCAATTCCTACTGCTTCCTGGAATAAAAGAATGTCTTTCTTGTAATACTTAGTCCAGTATATATAAAAATTTCCATCGCAATAAATGTTATCTGAGATATTTCTTCAGTAACACCCAAAAAATGAATTCTGGGGGTGAGAAAAGTTTTCTCCTGTAGTGAGAATAGCTTTATTTCGCTAACACCTCGTTAACCGATGAGAACATCAAAAAATTGCTTATGATAAAAAAAGAAAGCTTGATTAATTACGTTAAAAAAAGTTCTCTTTCTTTGTATAAGCTATAGTTTTTGAGAAAATCAATATTGAAGGAATTCTAAAATTTATTTTGAACTTTTAAATTTATACAACAAGCACAAACAGACCCCGAGATATGCCAAGCGAACTAAGAAAACATGGTCATCAAGTATTGAGATTACCTCCTTACAATTGACAATACAATCCAATAGAATTAGGGTGGGGCATTTGTTAAGACAATTATGATCGATGTGAAGTTGGTTACGGAGACAAACATGTTTTAGAGATGTTGCTTAGCATTAAATTACTCCAGATATTTGTGAAAATTGTGTTAAACATGTCGAAGACATGGTAAACAGAGATTGGGAACGTGACGTACGTTACGATGGGATTGAACCGTTAATTATTAATTTGGGTGCAAGATCTGAAGATGATGATAATGAAGACGATGATCATGATGAAATTTAATGATTATAATATATATTTCCTTCCGCACAAATTGTAAAGACTATAAAACGTAGTTACGTTTTAACTGTAATTAATGGGAGAGAAACATTTTTTCCAGCGGTTCATTCTATCGTGCACTTGTCTGCATTATAATACTTTTCAATCATTCTATATATTCCAAATATCTCAGGTCGTTATAGTCTTTGAGACATACCGACGTAATATATGTACCAATTTCTATTTCAATTGGACGGTAATCGGACGATAAAGCGGTTGCAACAATTTGTGAGGAAGTACATCGATGACAGGCAAAAATGGCCACAAAAATGAAAATTTAGTGGCTCCGAGTTTTATAATAATACTTTTCTCATTTGATGGTGATTACTTGGCGATTAGCATATAAATCTTTTGTGATTTATATGCTAGAGTTACGAAAATAAGGGTGAATAGCTTCACTCTACGAGGCCACTGCTAATTAAAAAATAATATATAATTGGTACTTTTCTGAAAATAGAACGTCTAAGGAAACCTTCAATATTAGCAATTATACACTCCATTTGACCGTCTGTGAAATTCGTGATGTGTTTATCAACAAAACAAAAGTCAATGTTAACTATTTATAAGAACCGTTGGCTTGTGTTTACTACTGGCCATGAATATCTTTCACTGGCCACTGGCCCGACGTCTGTACATTTTAATGGCTCAATAATACCCACTTTGGCATATTTCAGTAATGCCTCTGTTTGTATTTCATCTGCTGATGCTTACACAGATAATTAGACGATTCTTATTTACAAGGAGTTTGTATTGTAATAGAACGATTATAATTCTTAATGGCAGAGGATCCCTCACGAAAACCCATCACGATAAATCTCGCTTTAGGATATTTATGTTTCAGACTTAATCGTATATCGCGTCGCGGCAGTTTGGAATTATATCACGGCCTATATTTCTCCGAATAACAAAAGACAATTACGGAAACATATTAAGATACAGTTAAGTGATAATTTGGGTATGATCCATTGTTTGAATTTTTTATGAATACCATTGCTTTTCACACGCTGCATGAACATGTATTTGGTAAATCACTATAAATGAAACGAATCAATGGGAATTAAATTTTGGTCCAAATATTCCACCTATTACGTTCTTGTAAGAACACAATGTCGTTGCAAAATTTTGGGAGGTTGTAGTATTGAATCCAGTGTTGGAACATTCTAATTACTAGTCTGGCATTTTTTTTAATTCCAGTAACTGCCGTTTAGAATTTACTCAGGGTGCCTCAGAACGTAGATTGTTAAAACCTGGAAAGAGAACTTCTGCATGAAAGAATAAATAAATGTAAATATATGTTACCTACGAATTTAGCGCGCGCTCTGAGCCCCCGTTTTTTTGCACGCTACCATAATTCTTAAATAAAAGTAGCCAAAAACTCCTTCTAACATCAGCTATCTGCCAGTGAAGGTTCCGTCATTAGTCAATTAGTCCAGCCGTTTCGGAGATTAACCGGAACAATGTTTATGCACCTGTGTCGTACTCGATAATCGCCCCCTTGTTTTGGGACAACAAAATTTTCCTTTGATTTGACGCATAATGTTTCAATCAAAATAAAAAAAAATGAGTTTTGTAATAAAAAGTCGTAACCGCGCAAGAACGACAGGTCGAGGTGCGCGCGTGCGGAAAAAAATATTTTACAGCGTAGTAGACTCGTTAAAATGAAGCCGCTAACACCATTTATACCACTGTTGTAGTAACTGTCAAAAAAGGACGGTGTACTGGGGACTATACCACTCAATAGAAAATCGACCTATACCCTTGAGTCGATAGATTAGTTGGAGCTAGGCATACCAGCGTCATATTTGTCGAGCGGTTAGCCGATCGAACAAAAGTTTCACTATAGGTGCTAGTTAATAAGTGGATGTTCTGAATATTGACCAAATCTAGAATTAGTGACTTGGGATTGGTTCACGTTTCTTGAGTATCATGGTGTGATTAATCAACTAACTTCTTCGAAGGCGTCATAGGGTCTCTCCGCTTTTGTGTTTATGAGATTTTATTATCTTAAAATTCTGTTTCTATCGAACTAAAATGGTAGTTCTTGTATAGTTCATTAGTTGATATCAAGCCACTTTAGTGCACCTGTGACATTTAAATATTATGGTGTCTATTATTTTTTTCTAATGTTATTTACGTGGACGACATGTTAAACTTTTTTAACGAACATGTCACAAAACATTTTGAAATTCGAAAGTTATATACTGCCACAAAACCACCAGCACCCTAGATGACTATTACAATTAAAGATACGATAAAACTACGTAATCATGCGTTTAATAAATACAGACGAACTAAGCTCCCCATCGAATTCAATCTATATAAACTGTCGCAATTATACTACGGGGGCAATACGTTGAGAGAAACGTGCATATTTAGATTTTGTGTTAAGAAATAAATGTGCCAAAGGATGTGGCACATTTATTTCTTAACACAAAACGTAACGTAACGTGTGCCATTGAACGTAACGTGTGCCAAAGGATGTGGCACACGTTACGTTCAATGGATATAATTAAAAATAAAAATTTAAGAAATGACATTCTTGGTGATTTGTGTGGCGTTAATGTAATTCCATCTTATTTCAAAAATATAACAATATACCTAATTCTGAACCTTCATTTAGATTCACAACCACTATTAGTATAAATGTTCAAAGGTGTATTGACAAAGTAAAAACAAATTCAATCGGGTCGGACGGTATTTCTATTAAAATGTTACTGTTAATAAGTGTTCATCTAATCAATCACATTACATTTATAATCAACGCGGCGATATCGAACTCCTTGTTCCCATTAGCCTGAAAATACTAGACTATTATCTTGGAAAGGATAATGCATCAACAAATATCAGAACACGTGTTTGCACATAATAATAATAATTTACTCACATAATTCCACAAATACAATCGGGGTTCAGACCAAATCACAGTACAGTTACTGCTCTTACCCATATTACTGATCACATAGCACATACTAAGAAAAGACTGCATTAACTCATTTGCTTTTGTTGGATTTTAGCAAGGCATTTAATACATTGGATCACAGGATACTTTGCATTTGATGTGATATGCATTCAATGACATTCAAAAAAGTTATCTTAGCGACAGAACTCAGAGATTTTGTCTGAGATCCAATATATCTGACCCACTACCAATTAAGTTCGGTGTTCTCCAGAGTTCCATACTAGGTCCCTTACTATCCTATTTATAAATCCGATTTCCGCAAAGTACTCACCTCATGTAATATTCATCACTATGCGGAAGACACACAACTTTACTATAATTTCTCTACTGACGATTTAATCACTGCCAACATCAAAATAAATAAAGATTTAAATTCTCTTTAAAAAATACATACATTAGACCCATAAATTAGACCCTTGATATTTTGATTCGAGGAGACTAATCATACAGGTAGGGTTACCAGTGGCGTACGGTGAGATTTCAAATAAAGGAAGCAATCCTTAGAAACCTGCCTACGTGTAATGTAACGCATTACTATTTTTTTTATCCTTTTTGACGTAGCGTATTACTACAGGTAGTTGAACTGAATTAGTCACATAGATGAAACAACCATCTAGATGGCCAGTAGCAATTAAACAAGCCTTCTAATTTCAAATCAAATTTTGTTTCAAATAATAGGAGCACAGCCGAATTTAGAAAATTACAGTAAGTGTTACAGTAAGTGTTACAGTAAGTGTTACAGTAAGTGTTACAGTAAGTATTACAGTAAGTTTTACAGTAAGTATTACAGTAAGTGTTACAGTAAGTGTTACAAGTAAGTAAATGATAGTTAGGAAATGGAGAAATAATAGACTTTGCTCTGTCAATCAGTTATATTTTGCTATAGTCAGTCGTGAAAATACACTTAGATAAATATACTATATTGTTCAGCAAAAACATATTTTTTGTTTCAGTATATAAGTTTCTGTATACATGCCATACATGGCATAATACAAAAATAACTTAAAATTAACTTAAAAAATAAAAAGAATTATATTTTATTCACTAGCAAAGTAAATGGGGATGCTTAGCCTCCCTTGCTTCCTCTGAGGCGCCACTGGCCGTAAAGTGCTTTGGGAACAAGGTGTTTGAAGCTCTGTAAGTTTAACGGTGAGAATTTAACGGTTTAAGTTTTTTAACTCTGTAAGTTTAACGGTGAGTCCAAGTCTCTGGATATTCCCGCATCAGATCTCTTTTTTTCTTGTATTGTTTCCTTACTTTACAATCTGACAAAGTACTGTAAGGAACCTTTTGTTAGCTTTGACATTTCTCAGCACTGTAGATTTACTATCTCCTATGTGAACAGGATCTCGTTTTAAGTTGTTATACACATTTAGAAGTTTTTTTTGCTTGGTGGTCGAAAAATAAATGTTCCTTTTTTTGTGAAAAGATGTTTCTCTATTTGTTTTTTTCCTTCTTCTAAATCCTCGCCTAAATATGAATCTTCGGATTGAACCTGGGGCTCTACCAAATTCATATCAGTTTTAAATATCAGGATTCACATTTTAATAATAATTCTTCTCCAATGGCATGGAAACAGTGGAATTATTCTCCCACGTCCGAAACATTGTTTACTATAAACTATTACAAGAGTCTAGTTAACATTGAAACTCTGCAATAAGAAGCACGAAATAGTTAATTTAACGCGTGGTTGCTACTATACTTACACTCAGAAAAACCAAGCCCGACCATGCCTTGGTTTTTACTTAGGATGAGGCAATAACCCGATGCTTTTACGACTTTAATAATACGACTTTTTATGCGAATATACATTATTTCTGAAAGGTACTATACAGAATTATGTTCAACCCGATACTTTGTTACCTTATTAATAAATATGCGAAAAAATACGATTATTATTAATAATAATAATTATTATTATATTTAGTTATTATTTTTTTTAGCGCAAATATCTACTTACTTTACTCTGCTTATATAATAGATAGTATATCCAAGGCTACGTATTCCTCAACAAAAAACACGCGAAGCACACTATTCCATAATATAACATGGTTGATATGAGAATTTTCCACGACGACGACGGCACTACAACAACACGTATAGCCCGATATACGACCACGATGCATTGACTTTGAAATAGATCTGTACCTAAGTACCTTTACCGCGCAACAAGCTACCATATACTACAAGAGTCACGTTAAAGAATCATCGGCCACTGCAGAGCAAAATGCTCTGGGCCATCTTCAGTAAAGAATGGGTAAAGGGGCACTTTCAGTAGCCGGACAATAAATCATAACTGACAAATTTGAGGAAATTTAGTGATAGATAATAAACCTGTATCTTTTTACGATTAGCAAACTAATAGATACGTTCCATTGATTAATATACCTAACCCATCTATTGGTGAAGTAGTTACTAGAAAAGGGTATGGAATTTATAAAAATGAGACGATAGTCTAAGTACAACAGGCTGGTTACGGTGGCGCCTAAAAATTGGATAGCATTGTGCTATTTTTACACAATGGTTCATTTATGGTCACTTGTAGATAAATCATGTGCGTCACGAGGTGAATCCGGAGTGCATTTATGATTTGATTACTGCAATTCGCACTTCACCATACACGATTTGAAACATAAAATGACTCCACACTCTGAGAACTAGCGTAATACTAAGAACTAGAGACTATCCGTTTTATCTATTCGCGCTAGGACTAGGCGTCTACATATTTTTTTAACACCCAGAAAATATTATTGCGTTGTAATATTATTTTTTAAGTGTGTTGAAAAGGTGTACATTTAGTACTAATCTGGTTGAGGGAAAGTTACATAACATAGATATATACATAATAATTTTCGAACTATTCATTTATTGTCAACTTAAATCAGTTGTTATCATTATCATAAAGTTTAACTATAACTTATTACCATTGGTTATGGAAATCCATGCGCATATATTTGATGAAGTAGTGAAGTATATATATTTCTGCTACGTTCGTTGCTTTCCTTCCCCAATACATTTTAAGAGTGGTGATGTCTGCTCCCGCATCAGCCTCCAGAAACAGTGGCCGGATTAGCATCAGTTCTTCAGAAACAGTGGCCGGTTCCTAGCATTAGGCAATTCAAAAAATTCTGCATTTGCAGAATTGTCTGACGCATTGTCTTGTACATTTTCTATTTATATATCCTGGAAGAATCTTGAATTCTCAATTGGTGACGGACGAAGAGAGGAATATTTTCAACGCATAACACGATTCAGTCCTTCAATGTTCCCACTAGTAAATTATCTTATGTTCGTCTTTATGTTGGGATTCTATCAATATATATTCTCCCCTGTCTTTTATATCTTCAAGCTGAATAAATGTTAACGGCATGCACCACTGATACCAATAATCAACAATATCTCAAATAGGAAACAAATTCTATATTTGGAGAGAATCATGACAATTACTACACTTTACCTTCAGTTTTCACTTTACCTTCAGGTAGGTTTTACCATCTGCTTCTTTCAAAAATTGCTTAATTCCTGATTTTCTTAAAACACTTGACTTCCCGTATCCTACCGATTTATGTATATTTTTTTTATGTCAATATTCTTTTTCATTGACAATACTGTTCTTATCATTGAGGAAAGACTCCACAGCGTGGAACAGAGTATACCAGATACTCCGGATTTTTGTTCAAAATATGCTAGTAGAACTACTTCAGTGACAAAGTACTCTCTTTCTTTTTCAAATCTGGTGGTCATGTTCTACTATTCAAAAAGCAAATTCTTTGAAGTATTTGGGTACAATGCTCGATCAGTGTTTATGATGGGTTGATTACATTGAATAAATGCACTGTTAAAAAATATAAAACACTTGCTTTATAAATTTTACCAGTTAAGAGATATTTTAGATAAGAAACATTTTTATTGTTTATGAGGCATTGGCAGTGTCTATTTTCAGATATTGTATAACTGTATTAGTGGAGTGTATCTGGAATTCGAAAACAGATTACTCAAATTCAAAAATTTTTGTAGCCCAATCTATCAAGCCGTGTCCCCACATAATTTTGGCATGTTGTATCCAGACGGGGTCAAGGGGGGAGGGGAGGGGAAAACGATCGATTAAAAGCATAGGGAAATAGTATCCCTATAGTATCACGAATAGAAATCAAAACCTCCTCCTTTTTTGTAGTCGTTTAAAAACAAATAAAGCTAACACAACATGTTTCATTCTTTAAGATTGGTCAATATTCATATAAAAAGTTTGGCTTTCCCATTGATTTCGAACTCGACCAGAATTCCCCACTCTTCTCCGTTCTCATGCTGCATAGCAAAAGTCCCCTAGCTCCTCTCATAATAATAAGATTTTGATCTAGTTGAGGTAGAATGATTAAAGGTCGAAAAAAAGTTATTTAAAAAAATTTCGTTTCCCCCTATCCCCCCCCCCACTCCTAATTATCCCACCACCCCAGCGTGCGGCCTCGTATTTCGTTCGTAATAGTTATTCCGCAAAAAAAAATTTAGCCTCCAACTCTATCCTCCATGATGAAAAACCAATTTGATTTTTCCTATTTTCGCAACTACGATTCGCGATATCTCGCGAACTAATTATCCGATTTCGCTCAGCTTTAAATGAGCGTGTGTGTTTTGTCTTACTCTTCATTTTCTATATCAACTTTTTTTGGTAAAATCAAAAGTCGCCGAGATATACATTAAAAACGATTTTAGCATGCTTTTAATTGATCGTGCGTAATTGATGTATCGCGAATATATTGCCAAAAAGAATTCTTAGAAATATATTTATATATTTCTATAGAAGTCAGAGGGAACTAAAAATGTTTATTATTGAAAACTATAGATACTTTATATGAACCTATTTTTGATTAACATATATCTGTTTTTCTTTGTTCTCATTTCATGTCATTCGTTTTTGCCCTATAATTCCACACTGTATCTTATCTCTCTTGTATTTATAAAATAGTTAAAATGGAGTCCTGTTTTTGTAGAATAAATCGCACAACATAAGTTTACTTATGTTTCGATTCATCATGAGTACATTACTTTTTTGTTGTAATTTTGTCCAATATTTTAAACCTGAATTGAAACCTGAAAACCTAAATTTACTTTACTTTTGATGACCAAATAAGCGATTCGCTTAGGGGACGGCCTAGCCGCGAGACTTGACCGGTAATATTTCGATCTTCGAAGTTAAGCAAGGCGGGCGTTGGTGGCACTTGGATGGGTGACCTAGGCAGGCTTGTGGATGGGCTGTGGCAGTCCAACTGAGACCTGAGAACACTCAATATCTGCCGCAGACGCGTGGTCCCAGATAAATAGTAATGAGAACCAGAGTAATAAATCTCGGTAACTCAGAACCATACTATCATACATAAAAATTGTAGAGACTTTGCCACCAAGCCACCCATAATAAATAGGATGGTTTAAAGAAAAGTACTCATGTAAAAAGGAGGAATGCCCGGTAGTGAAACCACTACACTCCGACCCATATTCATACAAGCGTTTCGCTTTTTCATATATTTCTTTGGATTATGGTTGGCAATAATGACTGAATCGCTATTTTTGCTGATTCTCTATCATTTTCCATATTATCGTTGAAATTAGAAGATTCCGACATTTTTCATAAATCTCAGACACAATAATATTAACGAAAACCTTATAAACAATCTCGTTTCTATATCAACATTCCCTCAGGAATCTTGAATCCCATTTTCGAAATAAAAATTTTTCAATAAAAAAGTATGATAAACATTCGAGCGATTTGCCAAACAATATTAAAAAAATCATGGGTGGTACTAGTAGAAAAAGTGCCTTTTTAGCATATGGCGTTTGAGTCAAACGCCATATATGCTCTCCGGCGTCAAACGGTTTGACGCCGGAAAAAACTCACTTGCACAACAGCTATTGTATACAACTCGTTCATAATATTTCTACACACAATATAATACACCTATGTAGAGAACTTGAATTTCAAAACGTAGACTTTAGCCAGCTCATAACCTGTCACCTAGTGTAGATCTCAAGAAAAAATTGGTAGCGTGTGTTGTCTTGGCAATTTTGTAGCGGACGAAATGCAGAACTTGGTCTTATGCCAATATGGGCAACCCTACCAATGTAATATGACTAATAAGCAGTAAATTTATTTTTCACTCCCAGCTAATCTCACGTCATGTTGATAATACCAGGAGCACCTCTAACATCACTTAATCCATCTACAGGAAACAATAAAATGAATCAGCCTGATGTGGTCAGATAGCTGTTTCGCTATTAAATCTCTGCCTCCTCTCAGGAAATCATTTCCCCATAAAACTTAAGCGTGCTATAAAATAGTGTCGATTTAAGAGGATTAACTTGAGGAGCAGGTATTACCCACAAGTGGGAGGTAGGATTAGGAGCATATATTTAATTTCTATTATATTGTTGCGAGGAAAACCATAAAAGTGTCTGTTTTTATTGACCTGATGATGGTTAAATATAAATGCGTAAATTGTAAGATTTAATAATTAACTTATCAGGCCAATATATAACGTCACATGCCATTTTTGGTTACGTCAATAATAAACTAGCATTAAAATAAGTCAAAGTCGAGTAATAAATTATATGTTTTTAAGTACCGCCCTAAATACGAGCCGAATACCCTTATTGGCTTCTGACACATGTCATAGCTGTGAATGAGGGCGGGGACTAATACCTTTAATGTATCGAAATTAATACAATATAACTTTTATACTTATCTAGCTATATACTTTTATACTTGTCCCTACTCGAGAGGTCACAGAGGTACCTTTGCAGAAAATGAACAATTTTAATCCCTTGAATAAGAATATATCGGACACTTTTATGAAATCGAGTGAGTTTAGAAGTTATAGGTGGGTGGAAATACCAGAAAAACGAACTTATTCTCTATTTTGCCAATATCTGGCAAACTTTAATAAACTTTAAAAAACCATAAGGGAGGAAATTTCTTCACCATAAAATATCATTTAAAATGGTGTACTCATAGTCTAATGTTGTTTTACTTCTAAGTTAGATAGTAGAGTTATATTCAAAGCCATCACATTTAGCAACCCCAAAAAGGAGGCTTTTCTGTATTCTTGCTACTATCTAGCTTATAAGAGAGACTAAAACTATAAGAGACTAAAACTATAAGAGGGGAAAGTTAATAGGCAAAATAGAGGGCAAAATATAAGAAAATAAGAAATAATAATATATGGATAAACGGATATTCAAAAAAATATATATGAAAACCCTAAAATAGAAAAAATGTGCCGTCACAAAAATCATATTTCCACTGCGCTAAAGAGACTAACTCGTAAATTCTGAATGAATTATATAAAGAGGATTACCACGCGCTAGTAACTTCTAAAATAAATGGGATGATGCACAACTTTGAAGCCTGTGCAAAGTATGATTTCCAAATAAACTATAAACCCATCAAATAAACCTACCCAAGAAACCACCCCTTTGGTGAGAAAACCTTTATTTCGCTAATAACTCGTTAACCGTTGAAAATATCAAAAAATTGCTTGTATAAAAAAGGAAGTATGAATCATTTTCTAAAAACACGTGGTAATTTTCTAAAGTGGCCTTGTATTTTTTTGTATGTGCCATAATTTTCGACAAAATCGATAGTGAAGATAAGAAAATTTGCCTTTGTTCGAAAATGCGTTACATAATCTTTAACACTTTGCCAGTTGTCGACATATTTAAGAACATAAGGAAGCAAATGAATTTTTACCATAGAAAATTATAAAAGTAACTATACTCTATCCAACGAGAGAATGGACTTGCTTTGCGCATCGGCGACTAAAGAGGAGGGGCTCTGTAACGAGCCACGCAGGACCGTCATTCGATGAAATAAATTCGTAAGTAGACTACAAATACAAACTGTGAATAGGTAGGCAGTAGTAGGTACTTTATATAATTAGGTAGATATCGGACCCAGGCGCCGGCCCTGGCTACCTGCTGAGCCAATTAAGACGTTGAGGGCGTTGAACTAATGTTCTAAGGGGCGGAGATCTGACCAAAACAGACGAATTTTCGCTCGAGTGCAAGTCCATTCTCTCGTTGGATACAGTATAGATTTCTAGGGTTTTTGAGGTTGTGTTAATAAATAATTATTTTTTTCAGATTTTTTCAAGTATATATTTGCCAATTGTTAACATACGTAACTACTCAACTAATTGTTAACTATTTTTTATAAAATAGGCTCAGATATTAGACAGATTCATTTGATAACTTTATATTATAACCATAATAAATAATAAAAGCCGCTATATTTTTTGTAATTTTGAAGTAATATTCGATTATTTTAAAGTTTTTTTTAGGTACATCTTTGCCAATTGTTGAGTTATGGAAAATTGAAGCCAATAAAAGATTTAATAACTTTATATCATACAAAATTATCAGTCAACACATTTTTTGTAATTTTGAGATTTTGTCAAATGTAACAAAATGAAACACTTGAGGAATGAGTTTTGATCCAACATTCACATATTTAAAAAATATATATTGTACATACTAAAATACAAGGACGCTAGATTAATTAAAAAAAACTAAAAAAAGCAGCATATTCAATTTTTTGGTGATATTTTTGTATACAATTTCTTAACTAATAAATGTTTATAGGCAATAGTTATAAGATAACTAATTGTAAAAAAAATTTTTGAAGTAAATTTTCAAGATTTTTGTTGTTTTTTATTTTTAGGAAACACTAAAAATTAGCCAAAATTTGGCTAATTTCAACATGCTGGTAATTTTGTAAATATGAACATTTTTATTCCAAACTTTGTTTGCATCAAAGTACTACCTTGAGTCAAAAGCTAGTATATTTATAACTTATATTAAATCAGTTATTTTTTATGCACCTGTGAATAGTTTACTAACTATTCACAGTTATAGTGAATAGTTAATAGCCCAAAAAATTAAGTAACTACATTATATAACTACATTACATTGTTATTTTTATATATTGATAAATATCAATAGCCATCAAAAATGGCAACAACTGAAAGTATTTTATATCCCCTTGAGAAACCATTTTAGTTTTTCGTCCTTGCTTGCTTAGTTTCCGAATAATTCAATTTTTTCCGCGGGCGGTACGCTAATAATTTCAAATAAGTGAAAATTCGCGCGCATTAAAAATACAAATTTTAGAATTTCTTCAATATTGATTTTCTCGAAAACTATGGTATATACAAAACAAATATGAGAATTTTTTTTTACGAAATCAGTCAAGCTTTCTTTTTTACAATAAGCAATTTTTTGTTATCCTCAACGGTTAACGAGTTGTTAACGAAATAGGGCATTTCTCACCACAGGAGTGGTTTTTGGGAGGGGTTGCGCACCACCCTCAGAACTGATCTTCATAGTTTTATGATGTACAACTCCTCAACTAACAGTTACCGAAGAAATATCTCAGAAAACATTAATTGCGATGAACATTTTTAAAACTATTGGTCTATTTATTGAACAATGAAAAATTATACGCTTTTTGTTTAGACACAGTTTATGAATAACACGACGATTGCCATAAGAGCACGTATTACATACGCACACCAATAGGGCACTAATTTGCCGCCAGGCGGCATCAGTAGTTGATCTGCACATAGCCTATATCCGTAGCGCTACTATTTTTTAATCGATCTTTATGAAACTTGAGTCAGTTATGCTGTATGGCCATCTTGATATAGAACGGTAGGATTTGTTATTACTGAAGGTTTTTCCTTTAACTAAATATAATGTTTCTGCTAACTCTTACGTTGTTTGACTTTCTCAGCGAAGAGTGTATGTAATTAATATCAATATATCGAATATCGAATCGTGTTACCGCCAGATATACTTACGACTGCCATTTTGGACTGGTCATGAGAAATTGTTGTGTGCCGCAAGATTAAGTTCTAGAAGTTCTAACTTTTAATAAATATCAAAGATTACAGTTTCCTTCTTTGCGGTGTATTAATATGTCTTTACAAATTGTTGATTACTGACTGGGCCTAAAGGCAACTCCGATTGCGACAAGAATAACCTAACTGGACATTTATTACAGGCAATTAAATAAATTCATTAAACCGCTGTACAACATTTGTTTGATAGTAAATCATAAAGTTAATTTATTTTTTATAGTTTCGTATGCTTCTGGCGACGACGACGTCGAGAATGCTACCTAAGAGTTTATGTAATATATCAATCGTATGAACAAATAAATAATACCGTGACATATTCAATGAAATATTTTAAGAGTCGCAGCAAATATAGTTTGAGGTGAGAGGTTAATTATATTACTAACTTAATATTTTATTATATTACTATAATATTTTATATCGAACAATGAAAACAAGAAAGAAACAAGCTGAAAATTTCTGAAAATGTTCAGAATAATGTCCTAATTGATATCCAAGTTCCTAAAAAGATCGAGTTGTCCTTTACCTCTGAAATCCCGTTGACGAATAAGTTTATACATTTAAAAATATATTTTTAATATTACGTTACCTACGACCGTTTAATTGTGCCCAGTTGCACATATCCTTGTTGTTCTTTAATCTTACATCTTACAGATCTACTGGTCTGACCTACATAACTAACTCACAGTTACGTATTAGTTCATATATACACTTTCTGTTTGTAATTTTGGATATATTTTTTAATTGTTTGTTTTGTTTTGATTTCTCGACATATCTTACTGTCAGGTTCTTCCCCCTGAATCTTTTACTTTTCATATAAAACAATTTTGGTACCATTCAACGAAATACCCTGGAAGATAATTTTATGAAGTGGCCTAACACTTGTACTGGAAAGAAATATTGAAAGCCGCTTTACGAAAGGACTGAACTTGAATTACGTTAGTACGTGGTATCGGATTATATAAAAATATAAGTTATCTTCTTCAGTATCTCAATACAAGGACCTGATTTGTTGAAATTTATATACTAGCTACTTAGAGTTTACAGTACGTGTAAATGTAAATTGACCGTGCGGCGGTCTAACAACCAAAACCTATCTCGCCCTTTCGAGAACTGTATAGTATAAATACGTCAAAACATGCCCTCTGAGGTTCTAAGAATGAGAAATTGCTTCCGGGGATGGTCGGCGAGGCTTTAGACAGGTTCACATAATGCTACTAGCGTACGACTCTTTTGTCCATGCATGCTTGTGCCCAAGAAAGAAGCTGGGAGGTCCCGGCCATTATTTAACAAATATGTTCTACTGGGATTATGGCATAGCCAAAGAATACATTGTGTGGACACTGTGGACGCTACAAGGTGTAGCCTATGTGTTAATAGGAGTCTCGATGTTCCATGATTCTTCAATATAATAGGGGTGTATGTAAACGCACCCAAAATAACTAAGGATATTAATCATCGGGATTGTTTACTCTTGTCCCTCTTCGAATTCAGAGGCATTAAACATTTTTCCAGATTGTTGATCATTAACCTGCTGATTTATGTTTCTGAGAGGTTGATGGTGAACCGCTAGAAACTTATACGAATGTAGGGAGACGCGTTAATTTTTAAGAGAAGTTTTAATTTGGTGTAACAAATAGGCGGAATAATCGCCTTTATTAATGGCGTTTTTACAACGAATCGAAGAAGTGGCGACAGATTGATTTACCGCCTGCCATAAGAACTTGAAAGTTATAAATATTATGAGCAAATTGATTTTGGAATGTAGCTTGGGCACCGTTAGTAATAGTTTACTATACAGGGTGTTACAAGTCGATGCGTTATCATCGCAATTTCAGTAGGCTTTGGAGATATTCAGTTAAATAGTCTAGTTAATAAATCTAAAAATGACACCTGCTGTGCCATTTTGGCGAATTACTCTTAGCCTGTACCGAAAATTATGATTTAGGGCTCATTCGATTCGGAATGACATCTAGTGGGGCCGGTAAAAATTACAAAAGTTATAAAAAATTTAGTAAAAAAAAGGGGGGATTTGTTTTTTGCAAATATCTCAAAAACTATTGCAGATATCGGAAACTTCCTTAAAAAAAGTCCCACCTCGAGTAACTTTTATAATTTTAATTTAGAGGTGAAAATAGAGCCAAAAAAGGGTGACGTGACTTCCGCGCACGCCGACCGATTCGGACACTTTAGCAATATTAATTATTTATGCAACAAGTGCAAAAAGTAAATGTTTATTGCACGGGACGAGAAATTGTTAAATGGACAACACGTCGAGCGCAATAAACACTTTTTGTACGAGCTGTTTAATTTAAGTGGCATTTATGGCTTGACATTAGTTGACATGCCATGATCTTTATATTGGATAGGGCTGGAAAGATATAGCTGTGCGTAATGGTTATCCGAGAGGCAATGATATCCAAATTCAGAAACCTCCCAAAATACCCATCCTTAAACTATCCAACCCCAAAACACTAACAGAATGATATGAAAGAAAAAACCAATAAAACAGAAAAAACCCTAAAAAATTAAAAAAGCATGAAAAAAAAAAAGAATAAAGCATAAGCTTAAAATAACAAAACAACTAAACAAAAGAGGCATAGACAGGAAAATAATAAAATGTAACAATAAAAGAATGCACGCAAAAAGACCCAAAAACTAACTAACATAGATTAAGTAGATTATACCAATGCTTATCCAAGCTTTAAATTTTTGTAATACTAATTAACTAATCACCCGCAACATCCCGTCAAATCCAAAAATACCATAGGTCTAAGACAAAAATACATAACACCGGAAAGCCTAGAGCAAGACAAAATTAACAACAAGTAAAACCGGCAAAAGTTTTCCAGACGGAAAAGAGGCCAAGATAGAAATATCAATCACACGCGATGGTTTATCCGAGAGATATAGTTGAAAAACTAATTAGGAAGCGTAAATTTAAGGACACACTTCGTAATTCTACGACCTTTCAAAAGGATATAGAGACTCTAAAATATGTATCTATCCCGTACGAACCCCGGTTTACTCGTGGTTTGAGTAAGGTCTTCAAAAACGTGGGTATAACAGCGATTCATTCATCGAGTAATAAATTACAACAACTTTTAGACAATCCAAAGGATAAAATTGTTCCAAGTGAAAGGTCTGGGATTTACGAAATTAGTTGTAATGATTGTGATCGAAAATATGTTGGACAAACGAGACGATCAATTAATACCAGATTTAAAGAGCATATAGCTCATCTAAAATATGGAAGAACAGATAAGTCTAGTGTTGCACAACATGCTTTTGACAACAATCATAGAATAGATATTAGTAATTTAAGATTAGTCAGAAATGTGACCAATAATAAACAATTGGATGCATTTGAGAGCATAGAAATTGTAAAATGTAAAATTAGTATGAATAGCGACAAGGGACCTATACCGTACAGCCCGCTTTACGCGTTGCTTAGCAACTAATCATTGAAGCGTGACTAATGATTTCACCATAAGTATAAATAGGGTACATTTTCAGTATAAATAGGGTAGATTTTTAGTTTAAGATTAGTTTTAATCGTCTCCGGATGATGCCAACTTGGTTGGCCAAACGCGCGTCGAGCGAAGTAAAAGTGTTTTGGTGTTTGTGGAAACTACTCAGAGTGTTATGATCTTTATGTCAAAACACTAGTATAATGAAAATAGGGTGAAAATTTTATTAATAATAAAATAACAATAAAGAACCAGTTTTTGAGTTAAATATAGTTCAATAAAGTTTTGTTTTTTGCATGAACGTAGAAAAATTATTTAAACCCCTTTAAATATTAATATTAACAAAGAAAAAAATCACATACCTTTTGGATACTTGAATCAACGATAATCCATTAGAAAGAAAAATTCCCGTAATTTTTTTATTAGATATAATTTATATTTTTTTATTTTAATTTTGTTAATTAACTTATTTTCACAAGTTTTAAAAACTCTTATAATTGTCAAACTAAAAACCTCAGATTTTTTCCCCTTCCTAGTCTTGAAAGGCTTTAAAAAAGACTAGTCTTTAGAAAGGAGCCAGTCTTGAAAGGCTTTAGAAAAGACCGTTTTAAAATAAAAAAAATTGACTCCACTTTGTTATTAACAATCGAAGGCATTAAAAAATGTAAAACGTAAATATAGCAATGACATTTTTTTTCCAATCGATTAGATAATTTTCTTATTATTGATAGCTACATAAAAATGATATTTCATATATCTTTACTCCTATTGATTAAATAATTGTTATAAACAAATGCTTTGTTTATAAGATAATTCATTTTTTTTGGATCATAATCAGCAATAAATAATGATTTTCAAGAAAAAATCGTTTCTTAAATAAATATATTGCTTAGAAGCGCATTTGTTAAATAACATTTTCTTGTTACTAAATATTAATATTAAGGATCCATTTTTTTTAAATAGACATTTCTATTGCTCTTGATATATCTCTTCCACATTCTGAAAAAATAAAAAAAAGTTTATATTTTATTTGTTTATTTAAACAATTTGTTATAAACAAATTAATTTTCATGTTATAATTTTTTTTCAATGCTATAAAAAATAATTTAATTTTTTTTAAAGTATTTTGGTATTTCTGTTTCACGTTTACTGTCACTTTCTTCCAATTTTTTCGATTCTTAATAACAAAGTAAAAACTCAATTTATTTTAATTATTCCAACGGGGATCTTTTCTAAAGCCTTTTAGGAATAGCTCCAAGAAGCGAAAAGAATCTAAAGTTTTTAGTTTGACAATTATCAGTTTCTTTATGTTAATTTAAAACTTGAGAAAATAAGTTAATCAACAAAAGCATTATCTAATTGATTATCGTTTATTTAAATATCCAAGAGGTATGTGAATTTTTTTATTCCGTTTTATTCTTTTTAGTTTTTATCATTACCATTTAACCCTATTTTCACCTTTAAATTAAAATATTGGTGTTAGAATTCCGGGAGGTGGGACCGATATCTGCAATAGTTTTGAGATATTTGCAAAAAATGACCACCCCCCCCTCTTTTTTTACTAAATTGTTTATAACTTTTGTAGTTTTTACCGACACCACTTCAAATTTTTCAAAAAATTTCTAGATGTCATTCGGAATCGAATGAGCCTTAAATCATAATTTTCCGTAAAGGCTAAGAGAAATTCACCATAATGGCACTAAACTTGTTGACTAGACTAATCCGTTGAAGCAATAGTACAGAAAATTACAGAGGAAATGAATACCACCTATTCGTTATCCATATTTTGGATAAAAAATTTAATAATACATAAAGGTAAAACCAAGACACTGGATAACTAAGTAACGTACTTTTATGTTAAAAGATACAGCAAAATATGTTGCTAAGAAAATTTATTCAGAATACAAAGTTATCCTGTTCGAATTATTTTAAATTATTTTATTTTTTTTACCTAAAAAACATTATCCATAACTCTCCATAACTCCATGACTTTAAAACGAGGCAAAATGCCGAAAATTTAAGGTGATCATCTATGATCATCCAGTACATCAAGTTCGATGATTTTACACTGAAATATTGTTTTTTGCATACCAATTAATTAATAGTAGGAAATGTGAAGATGACGCTGTATTTTGCTGTACGGTGTACGGTACATTTTAAGCTATTTTTCTATATAAAACAGCCCTATTATTTTGACGTTCTATAGATTCTTAAAGTAATGCTGGTTAAAACTGAATCACCCTGTATATACATATATTAAAATCGTCAAATCCACTTATTATAAAAATATGTATATTATACAATTCGCCTGCTACAATATTTTTACATGTGCGTGCTCAAATCTGCAAGTCGGTGTTCAGACCACACACAACTTGGAAAGTAGTAGGCGACAGCAACGATGGATGATGTACGACTTAAAATAATGATTTATACATTTCGGTTCGCAAGAGTTCCTGCTATCTTGAGTGTCCTATAAAAAATGTGCAATCACCACTTTATCTCCATATTCATGCTATAAGTTATAATACTAGTATATTAACATCAAACATAAGTTTCCGTTCTGACATTTTACTGGCAAACTTATTCAAATTTTCATAGTTTTGGCGTTTAGATCGGCGATATTGAGAACAAAAGACTTTGGCAATATAAGATGTGTCACATTTAAATTTTATGAGGTAGTTTTAAGAGACTACAGAGCAAATCAAGTTGCTCATTTAATAAATAGGGATCTGCTATTATGGGTGTGCAAGTATAACTGGGAATTTTTGGAATGCAAGCTAGAAGTTCAACAATATATATATATATATATATATATATATATATATATATATATATATATATATATATATATATATATATATATATATATATATATATATATATATATATATATATATATATATATATATATATATATCTCAGCCGTCATTCGTGCTTCTATATTATGGTAAAAAATATATTCACAAATATGGCAAAAATAATTCGATTATATATTGTGCGAAATGTGCGAAAATATTGTGCAACTGGTTTTGTAAACTTCATTTCATAGTAGGTTATTTAGACCTGACAAGCTAGGAAAGTGACGAGCTGTCACACCGTTACAACTTACTGGATTGTTTTTATACGTATAAAATTCAGTTTTCTTCTCATAAAATATAAAATTGGCGAAAATTAGAAAAAATCTTGTATGAAGCACGTTTTTTGTATAACTCGCATCCTTTTATGGAACTCGCTAGCGCTCGTTCCGCAGAAATCTGCTCGTTACCCAAAATTGTACTTTTCCCAACTGGTTACATAAATCGCTATTATATAACTGCACGAGAGGCAAATGACCGCTACATTGTGAAAAAACTATTTCAAGTCCCTCGGTAAAGCTTATCTCTGAAACAACTTTGGAACACCTGGCTGGCATCAGTGGCATCCGCGTATTGATACGAAACTATCATTCAATTTGTACTATTAGTTTTATATTTATTAATGCGATCCATTTACATCACATCTAATTTTTATCTGCTTCTACACGTATAGTCAATTAACGACATCCTCTAATCCTGGTATTTGCCTATTCCAAATAAACACCTGATAATTAATAAGGAGCTATTAGCATAACAGTAATCACTATCAGTTTCATTCAAGCTGGGTGATCCCATCTGCATCACGACAACCCTATCATTAAGCCTCGAGATTGGAGATACGGGAGTCAACGGCTCCTGAGCGTTTGGCTACACCAATTAAGACAAATCACGAGCAGATGAATGCAGATTCGTGCTATCAATTATTGCAATGTTTTTTAACGGGTGGTTTGTAATTTAAAAAAGTTGAAACATGATTAAAACAGCATATTTTCTACCGATTCATTTTTTGCTACCTTTATTTACTGATTTTAAAAAGAACACCTTTGTATGTATAAATTTAAAAACTTACAATTTCTGGTGAAGTATTTCTGAGCTGGCACAATGCATGCCGCGCTGGATCGATGTCGATCCGCGACGTCTTTTTTTGTTTTGTCTGGTGTGGTAATAGGTGGTTGGTCAGGTGTCAGGTTTTGTATTGAGTAAATGTAGGAAATATTTTGTGCTTGCCACATTCATCGGCTAACGTCGAAAAAGTTTTTTCAGCAGGCAATCTATTAAAAACCAATCACAGGAATAGGTTTGACACAAGCACAATTTCTGGTCTACTACTCGTACATACGAAACAGTATTTAGGAACTAAAAACTGTTTTAACTTCGAAGTAGATAGATTTTGCCAAAAATGGATGTCACCAATTAACCTTTCGTCGGGCGCAATATGACATGGAAGTAGAATGGGCGCAATGTATCAGAATGATCACGTAGGTACTTAGATTTATAAAACACGTAAAGATATTCTGGTTTCTTTAATTTCGTATAAATAACAACAGAAATACATGTTATCTCAAAAAATAAAAATATAGAAAACAAAAATATACGCAAAAAACAAAGTATTCTAGTTTTTATAATAAATCCATCTCTTCTTCCTCTCTAGGGTAAGTCGGGAAATTGTTACTGCCTTGAAAACAAAACGTGCTTATATGTGTCAAACAAATTATTTTCTCGCAGTTTGTGCATGAATATTTTGTCAAACGGCGTTTACTTGGTGGTCCAGTACAATCTGCAAAACTTTTTCTTTTTTTTCTTTTTCAAAATTCACAAATTTTAAACTATTACGGGAGTGGGCGCAATGTATCAAACTGATACAAAAAGCAATATTTCACCACTGCGAAGACTATTTACAGACTCACGGCATTAGGCGTAAAGACAAGTAACAGGCGCGAAGCTATTGAGGAGTGGGGATAACTACGCTGTCGGGCGAATAAGCGCTGATCAATTTTCTGTGACTCTGATCAATTTGACACATTGCGCCCGACGGAAAGTTAATCATCAGGACAAAATTAACTTTTTTTAAATCCTAAATACTGTTTAGTAACTTTTAATTTTTTTTGTTTAAAACCTGAATCTTAAGTTTACTTATTTTATTTTAGAATAATATTTTTGTTTCTTCGTTATTTTGAGTATTTTAGAAAGTTCCTACTAAAAAAGGTTAAGAAGATGTATTTGCTGTTTTATGTTTAAGTAAAATGGATAGATTTTTTTTAAATTTAATAAAGGGTTACTTATTTTTTTGTTTTTTAAATGTCTCAAATATTCACTATTTCTCTCCAATAAACCATCTACCGATTTGACCAAGTTTTTACCGAAAATTAATTTTGGTAGTGGCAACACTTTATCGAGATTTTTAATACCTTGACAGGATTGCATGGTGCTATGAAGTTAGCTGTCCCTGAAAGAAGAAAATTGTATTACATAATTCTAATCCAAAGCACAACAAAGAATGGCACCAAAGAATGATTGAATAAATAATTCAGAAAACCAAAGAAACATGGAGCATAGTTAATAAAATATTAGATAGGAATAAAAAGAATAACAGGGACCAATAAATTTTTTTCGAGGTAAAAAATTATTTTTCTTGCAC
The DNA here is from genome assembly GCA_964058915.1 of Tetropium fuscum. Classification (NCBI taxonomy): domain Eukaryota; kingdom Metazoa; phylum Arthropoda; class Insecta; order Coleoptera; family Cerambycidae; genus Tetropium; species Tetropium fuscum. Next base: position 390,950 of record CAXKVY010000556.1, on the reverse strand, counting down.
TAGTAGCAGCCATATTATAGTTATTTACATTACAAGCCGCGAAAGCTTACTTCTAGGTGCGAGGTGTATTTAAATAGCCGAGGCGAAGCGATTCTTCCCTCGATTTTATATAAAATAAATAATTTATAATTTATTCATAAATAAGATGCTGAAAATCCTCTGGAGACTGTAATAAAATGGGTATTAAGGCGGTTTGTTGCCATAAAAATAGTGTTATCACAGTGTGTTTGCACAACAAAAAATAATATGTTGACAGTTATCAAATAAATATTCTTCAATATAAAGTTGATAAATATAAACGTCTTTTAGGTTTAATATTCCACTAGAAATTAGTTAAAAATGAATTTCATTGAAGAAGCAGCAATTATTGCGTGCAGAAGTTCGTTACCAGACAAAATAAACCAGACAAATAAAAAGTTTGTTACCGACATAATAAACAAAGATAAAGGCAGACGGTGCAAAATAGCAAATATACTATTACAATCCAAAACAGAAACAGCCCTCATTTTGGCTCACAAAAAAGCAAAAACAACAACTACAAATAGAGCAAAATAAATCACTACGAATGGCTACAAACACACGACTACAATCACACACTACATCAAAACACTGGCATACAAATATTCCTGCTGCATTATGGTCAGAATACTCAATGTTGAAATTGTCTATTTCATTAAATAAGAACCAGGATATTTCGAAATTTGGCCCCTTGAATGCCTTCATTCATAAAAAGGAAAAATGACGGATAACAACCTCGAAAATCTCAGGCATTTAGAAAGGACGATATATCAAAGTTCTTGTTAGAAGCTCCTGATAAAATATACTTAATGAAAAAAGTTGTAGCGATTTTTGGAGTAGCTGGGTCATGACGAACTTAAGAGTTATATAATCTAAAAGTGAAGGACGTTGAGTATTAAAATTGTGTTATGTGAGTGCCGATTCTTACTACAAAAAATAATGTGCAAAAAAGATTTGTCGTAACAGAAAATTTGGTAACGTATATTAATCGTGATATGCAACTCCGACCAAAAGGCTCAAGATGAACGCTTCTTTTATCGGTGAGAGTGGCTGTTGAGCGTAGTAGATGTGTAAATCAGATGGTTGGAAAGCATACAATTTCAAAAATTCTGTACGACATGGTATGAGATCTGATATATGTAATATCTTGTATATAAACTACAGAGTGACATAAAAGATATTGCAAATATTAATAACAATATTAACAAATTAGATGAAAATTTGAATACATACAGCTTGCACGATTAAATTAAAATAATAACAACAACAATATTGTTAAAGTAGCCGCACATCAGTTACAATAATATTTATACCATTAGCATTATTGTGTGTTAAAAGTAACCCTTGTACGTTGAAATAATGTAATTACTAGAAATAGACCATGAGGTACTGTGGAGTTTTTTTTGTCTAGCATTTTGAGGGCTGAATGCGGCTAGTTAGCTGATGAAAATAAAAATAACGGTAGCTTTAACCGGAAAATCCATTTTCATTTACATGAAACGTTTTTTTATGATCTTATATCGTCTGAATCGTCTTCATTTGAATAAGACTGATAATTCACTAATAAAAACTTGGGTTTGAAATTTCTTAAAATTTCAAACACAAGTCAGTACACCGCCAACTCGTTTCGAAGAACGTCCTCTACATTACTAGCAAATGCCCCAAGTGTGGACATTTTAGATATGAAAAGGCACGGGAGGTGGAAGTCGTCATATATAGCAGCGGAAGGATATATAGCAGATTCAGCGAACACATCACTACCAACCTGAATCGAGGTCAATTTACAGGGGTTGTCTCCCTAGACCTCGAGAAAGCTTTTGACAAAGTCTGGCACCTCGGACTGTTATACAAATTACATCTTGCGAATTATCCGATACGTATTATGAAAATAATACAATCATACATTTCAGAGCGCAACTTCATAGTGTCAGTCAAAAAGGGTGTATCCCAACCCCGCCCAATGCTCTCTGGAATACCACAAGGCTCATCACTAAGACCAACCCTATTTAACATTTACACCCACGATTTCCCATAACCATCAGACCATAGGACCACTGTTGCATTATACGCAGACGACACAGCTACAATAGATAAGACCACAAGCCTGCCACTATTACAAAGACTCATGCAACAGCACACAAACGAAACAGTACAATACTACCAGAAATGGGAACTAAAGACAAACGAGACCAAAACGCAAATAATGGTATGCACAAGAAAACGAGACCCACCGCAGCTGAGTATATGCATCAATAATAAAAACATCAAAAATATCACTATACTTGAATATTTACGAATAAACATAGATAGAACTTTAAAATTCAACACGCATATACAGCAAACCATCGGCAAAGCTGAGTACAGAATGACCAAAATAGCAACACTAATGATTCAGTCCTCAACACCCACAGCCCTAATACTGTACAAATCATATTTCAGACCCATTTTGATATACGCGGCGGCGGTGTACCCGTGGGCCACAAAAAAACATAAAAAAGATCTGCAAATAGTCCAAAACAAATCACTACGATTAGCAACCGGGATAAGACTAAGATCCAAAACCTCAATAACAACACTACACCAAATAACTGGCATGCCCACACTTGATAACTACATAGAACAACGAATCATACCTGCATTTATAGAGAGGCTCACTATACACCCCAACCCAACCATTCATTCATCCCTTATCCCAAAATTCACATACCCACCCAAATATCCCTCCCTTAACTACATCTACACCCCCGAGCGTCATATCCCCTATTAACTTCAGCCGAAAAAATAAACCAAAAACACACAAAAAAATTATAAAAAAAACCAAAAATAAAAAAATAAAAATCAAAAAAAAGACCAACAAAATAAAAGCATGAAAATAGTAAAAAAAATTACATTGCAACCAAAATTAAAAAACATACTAAAACAATAATAAAAAGAAAAGAAAAGAACAGAACACAAAAGAGCCAACATAAAGCAATAATAATAAAATATTAAAACATGAAAGACGCCACACACGCTAACATAGAATAAGAATGATGTACCAACGCTTAAATAGCCCGCTTAGAAATTTTTTGTAAACTAACAGATTAACAAGTAGAATAGAACCCGCAGATATCCTCCAAAATATTTCACTCACCATAGCTACCAACAAACACAAAAGAAATGGCAAGTCTAGAACACGTCAAAATTAACAACAGAGAAAATACGGACAAAGTATTCGGGGAAATAGAGTCCAATGCATAGCAAAAATCACGTAATGCCTAGCAGATTCAGTAACCCATAGTTGCTCATAAAATCATGCCCGAAAAATCGAAATCTATTCAGCAAAGCAAACATTCAGAAACAGAATTTAATGGTTGCGCAAATCGACAAATAAGTCAACATTTCCAGTGACGTTGCTTTCGAACAGGATTTCAATCTACATTTGCCGTTAAATCTTTCAGGAACATAAAACAATTGTAATTTTACATTTAACTACTCTAAATAAATATTTGACATTACTAATTTGACGTTTTTATTTTTTCGCCGTCCAGGGCACGAAAGTTTTTCATACTTAGCAACCGATAACCTAGCATGCCTATTTAAAACAGAAAAGTAGGTATAATTTCGAATGAAAAATTTTTATTCGAGATCTGCTCTAAAAACTCCGAGAGAGATTCTGAATCCGATTCAAAGTCCGATTGACTTTGGATCTAATCAAAATTACAATATTCCAAAACTGGTCTCGGAAGAGATCTTGCGATAATACCGTTCCCACGTGCTCATTATTTGATGACTAGTTGGAGCTGAGTTTCTTCGGACCGATATATTACTTACAATCACCCAAAATTGACCAAAGTGTGGATAACATACATTCTGATTGTAACCCCCGCTGTGCATAGATATTGCTAAAAATGGATAGGCAAGAGAAAATGACGCAAATATAATGAATGAGATGGTATGCCTATGCTTTGGTAACCTTTACGAAATTTACGATCTTACAACGTCCTCAAGGTCCGAATTATTAATGAAACTGTTCCATAACTGTATTTTAATAGCCACCATATGAATGAATGGCTCTCCATTAAGAAATAGTAATTAAATCGTCTGCCCGCCTGGAAGGACGATAAATGATTATTGCTTTCTTTATTACATTAACATATCCAGCGGTATATTATTGTCCTTATACCTCAATTAACCTACGTAAAGTCGCTTGTTTTTTCCACACAAGAGGGTCCATCAATCCCACACTTTACTATTTCCCCCGCCTCGATGAACGAGGCAGCAACTCATCTCGAAGTCAATAAATTAGCCGATTTAAGACCTGACAGGCAAGAAGATAATCGCCTGAAATATATCCTTATTGTTGGCTGAGCCACCTGCATTTTTGCATAGCTGTAATTACACTAAGCTGCTGAAACTGTTTGTTTCAGCGGGTTGAAGAAATGGAGAACCGTTAGAGTATAATCGGCTTTAAAATATTATCTGTCAGTGATGTAGCGGAAACGCAGTACCACCCGTGATAGAGTTTAGTTTATGGTACCCTTTTTGTTTAGTACTGACGGCTTTATGGCATTATCGGTGTAAGCTTTGTTTTACGGCTATGCGCATCGGTAATCAATTTTGTCTTACATGATTATTGTAATCTTCAGAAAGTTTTTCTTACCAATCGTGGTATGGTGGAACATCAACAGATGGTTTATGCACAAGAGCGGCGCACCCTCTAGATTGCATCGCGATATACAGGGTGAGCTAGGAATATTTGTTCTTATTAGAGATGGAAGGTCGATGAAATTATATAATGTCAATAATATAATTAAAATAATATAATATTAATTATATAATAATGTACTCAGTTATAAATTCATGAACCTCCGCGCTGAGTATTTTCATTTGTCAAAAGCCTCTGACATAGTTTGTCACAAACTACTCATTGAAACATTGGAAGTAATTCGTATTAGGGGCACTCTCGTGAATTTTGCTATGCATTGGCACCTATTTCTTCGAAATACTTTAGCCAGTTGTTTTTTGTTTTAAGTTCTTCGTGTTCTAAGACTATCCAGTTTTATGGTTTGCTGTTTCTGACATACTTTTTTGGGGTGTAGGTGGATTTATGCGGGTATTAGTATTTTCTATGTTAGTTTGTTAATTGTTATACATTAAGCAGCGTGGGCTAAGAAGCGTTGGTTACAATATTTCTAGTTAGTATATATTAGTATTCTGTGGGTCTTTTATAAAGTATTATTTTATTATTATTACTGTTGTCTTTTGATGCCTCTTTTAGTTTATAGTTTATTTTTCAGGTTTTATTTTTATTTTATTTTTCATGCTGTTTTTTCATGCTATTTTTATTTTGCATTTTCTATTATTTTTGTGTTATTTTACTGTTTCATGTTCTTTTCTATTTTCTGTTTTTTTTTAAATTTTTTTTCAATTTTTTCAATCATTTTTGGTTGTTAGGGGTTAGGACGCTCTGGGGTATATACATAGTTTAGGGATGGGTACTTGGGAGGGTATCTAAATTTGGGTATTAGTGCTATGTGTATTGTAGTGTTTGTGTGTAGGTTAAGCCTTTATACAAAGGCTTAACCTTTGGTATGATGTTATTTTGGTATGATGTTATGATGTTTTTTTGGTATGAGGGTATGATGTTATTTTCTATATGTGTATCAAGTGTGTTCATTCCTGTAAATTGGTGTAGTGTTGTGATTTTAGTGTGGGAATCTAGTCTGACTTTTGTGGCTATTCTTAATGCCTTATTCTGGCATATTTGTAATTTCTTTTGTTGCGCTTTAGTTGCCCACGGATACCATATTGGTGAAGCGTGGGTTAAAACTGGCCTAATATACGTCTTATATAACATTAGTGCTATTTCTGTTTTTGAATGACGCGTGATTGTACTTAGCTTGTACTGCCTAAATTGAGCTTTATTTATAATTTCGTTTACTTGTTTGGTAAATCTAAATTGTCTGTCCATATATACCCCTAGATATTTCAGTGCCGTTATGTTTTTAATGTTAATATTGTTAATACAGATTTTTACGTTTGGTATATTTTTTTCCTGGTGAAGATGACGACTTGCGTCTTAGTCTCGTTAACCCCCAATTTTTGTAGTGCGTTACTATTTGGTTAGTCTGCTGTTGCATTAGTCTTTGTAGTAGTGGTAGGCTCGTTGTCTTGGCTAATATAGCAGTATCGTCCGCGTATAATGCAACAGTAGTCCTGTGGTCTGTTGGGTGTGGGAAATCGTGGGTATATATATTGAAGAGTATTGGCCCAAGTGCCGAGCCTTGTGGTATACCAGATAGCATCGGGCGGGGTATGGATATACCCTTTCTGACTGCTACTACGAAGTTGCGGTTGGATATGTATGATTGTATTATTTTAATAATACGAATCGGATAATCCGCGATGTGTAGTTTATATAGCAGTCCCGGGTGCCAGACTTTGTCGAAGGCTTTCTCGAGGTCTAGGGAGACAACCCCTGTGAATTGACCTCGATTCAGGTTGGTGGTTGTGTACTCACAGATGCGAAACAGCTGTTGGTCGGTGGAGTGGCTGGGTAGGTATCCGTATTGGAATTCGCGAATGACTTTATGTGTCACCGCGAACTCCAATACTTGGGATTGAATGAGTGAATCAAATAGCTTGCCTATGGATGGTAGAAGGTTGATGGGTCTATAGGGATCGGTATATGATTTATTAGGTTTATGTATTGGGACGACCTTGGCTGTTTTCCAATATGTATGATAGTGGGTAAGTCTCATGCAGGAATTGAACAGGTTTACAAGGAACATTACTGCAAGGTGGGGTAGTTGTTTAATGGCAAAGTTGGGAATATTGTGAAGACCGGGTGCTTTTCTTTTAGTGAGTAATTTTATTATGCCGTACAATTCTTGTGGCGTGAAAAATATAGGTTGTTCATTATTGTTTAATTTTATATTGTTTAATCTATCTTCGTTTAATCTATTCGTATTAGGAACAATACTCTAAAATTGTTTTAAAACTACATTTTTAATAGACTGCAATGTGTAAAATTAAAAAAACACCTCAAAGGATAAAATGAATATGGTATTCCCCAAGGAACTGCACCGGCGCCTATTTCATTTAACATTTACCTAAATCTCTCTTCAATTTAGACAGTAGGGGGATAATAAATACATATGCAGATGATATGGCAATTCTTTATACCCATAGGACTTGGGAACTATTGAGAGATAAGGTCTACCTTCTCTTTCCACGACCCTTTGGGCCTTTTTCAAAAGGATGATTTTATTTTACATAATTGACTGTCAAAAATGAGTTTTCATTAATTTATTGGTAAACAGTAATAAGCAATTTATTAGAAAAGTTTTTCTTGGTTATTAAGTTTTATTGTTTTATATAACAAAAAATGTTTTGAAAGCCCAAGAATCTTTTCTATAATAGTTTGTTTTCTAACAAGGTTGTTTAGAATATTTCATAAGGATTTAGCTAAATTATAAAATGGACTTTCAATATTTGGTTTATGTAGTTTTGGTAGACCATAAAATTTAGGGGCAATAGAATTATTAATTTTTAAAGCATTAGCTATATCTTTTGTGATATATTCATTAGTTTCCCATTTCTTTTACTAACTTATTATTTTCAATAAAAATTTTTTTTGTTGGATTATTTATCAAACGTTGCTATGTTCTATTATCATTTAGCATATTTTCCTTCGTAGTCACTGTGCTCATGTAAAGTTTTGTTTGATTTATCTATATAGATTATACTAAACGAACAGGCTAGTAATATTAGAAATCTCCAATTGTTATTGAGTATACGACACTTTTCCCAGTGGCCGCCATATCATCTTTTTTACAGTTTTGAATGGTGCTCATTTCTTTTAATCTCGATTACCGCATGCCATAATATCACGAACGTTTCGAGGTTCCATTAAAATAATAATATCGTCACTATTATAGATTAAAAACAAATTAAAAAAATAATATTATTAACACCGTTCGTGTCCAACATTAGTGATGAACAGCAAAAGTGCATGTTAAACGTCGTATCTCCCAAAAGTATCTATTTTCAGGAAATTTAGGTTTCTTTTAAATATGCGTTCCCAAATAGGCCGATAGGCATACGTTTAAATTCATAATGTTCGAAGACTATTAGATTAGTCTAACCTATAAACAATTTAGGACTATAATAAGTATACACAAGCGCATAATCACTGTAGGTACAAAAAATTACCTAGTTTTCAGTAAACTTAACTCCTGCTCGCCCACCAACTTCGGCGACGCTTAATGAAGCACTCTCTGCCTGCGGAATTTATACGGCGATAGTAAACTCAGAATCGGCAGATACAATTGCATGCACCACAGCTATAAACGTCTCGGTAAATTGTTTAACTTATTTGATTTGTAAGGGGATTCAATAATTGCTCTCTTCAAGATTTACCGGCATTGATTTAAGCTAATGCCAGACGGTGGGTGTTGATAAACTGCCTCTTGATGCCGCCTTCGACCGGCATGAACAATTTCATCGAAATTTAGATGGTTTAAATGATGCAATAAATAGAGGATTATGTTTGACTACCTAGTTCATTTCACTATATCGAAAATGCCCATAGAAGAAATTATTTATATTTTAGAATCTGGGCTGAAATATTCGCTTCTACATATACATCTCCGCAATTGTCCCTTGTCGCGGTTTTACGTGACACGCCCATATGGAATTCCACACAAAAATGATCCCTTGCTCTCTTGGCAGAACGTATTATTCCATTTTACCTATTACCTATTAATTGTACTTTAATAATTACCGCTGAAGAAAATCCTGATCTTATCTGTTGCAAATATTGTCGACGATCTTCTTAATCTACTAAATAAATTTGGCAAAGACGAAAATATGGTTAATGTCAAAGTAATTAGCAAATAGTTGCCTTTATTTACCTGGAAAATTTTGCAGAAGTTTTGCAGTTTTACGTATTTTGAGCTTGACTGAACGAAAGACACATAACTGTTGTAATTACTGTACTCGAGTACAGTACTTGCAAGAAGTAATATAATAAATGCAAACAAGATGTCATATGATAAATGCGTTAAAAAAATCACACCGAAAAATACCATGGGAAAAAGTACTGCATTTGTATTAAACAACTAATATATATGCTGCTTCCCTCAAAATTGTATTTAATTTATCTATTAAAACTAACATCTTTCCATACATACTTAAGAATTCTAAAGTCATTCCTATATATAACAGAGGATATAACATGATATTGAAAACTGAATAGATCAATAACTCTTATAAATAATTCATCGAAAGCTTATGAAATTCTGATACATAAACCCACTGTTTAATTTGTTAAAAAATATATTAGTGAGCCTCAGCATGAATTCGTTGAGAGATCTCAACGCACCTTTTATATATACATCAATTTATTTCTGATACAATTGGTGCAAATTCCCAGGTTGACGTGGTTGACGTACATGACATTCTCCTTTCAAAACTAAGTAATTTGCGATTTTCTAATTGTTTATTGCAATTTTTCGTGTCCTGCTTAATAAACAGGAATGGATATGTTGAATACTGCGGCTAAAACTATCAAAATTATTTGTATCTACATCTAGTGTACCCCAGGGCTCTGTACTTGGCCCTTTTTTGATAATATATTATATAAATATAATACAAATTAGATGTAAGCTGTCTTTTATATGCTGACGATGTCAAACGGTATAGCAGGATTAATGACTTCAACGATTGCCACTGGTATAATAATAATATGAAGTGCAATGTCTTATCATATTCTCTTACTTAAGTCCAACCTATACAATATAATTATTCAATCGGCAAGGTTTTTCTCAATAGAACTAGGCTATTGATTATGTATATAAAAAACAGGGCAATAAGGAACTGAGACGTTCACAGGATTTTATTGCAGGAATCGGCCAATGGGTCATTTAAGAAGAAAAAAGCGCGACTGCTATTAAATTAGAGGGTGGAAATTGGAAAATGCACCATTTCCAGTTTGTTCAATATATCTTCGATATACTTTATATGAAACTTTTTGTAGAGAATCGAATTTCCCATCGAAATGACTTAAAATGAAAATAAAAAAATAAAACATTTTTTTACCCCGAAAATGTTGAAACAAAAAAGCCAAAAATTTTTTTTGCATTTTTGCCTATAACTTTTTTTGGGTCAGAGATAGGTATGGGCATTGCTTAATAGAAAAAAAAATAGAACACATTTCCTTTAAAATGCTCTAATTTTTTTTGGGTTTAAAATTGACCGAAATATGGCCATTCGAATACAGCTTCTTTTTTCAATTTGTATCCTTATTATAGAGATAGTGTTTTCATTCTCATTTTGTTGCAAAAATTATTATTTTACTAAATAAAAAAAGGTATTTTAAGTTTATTGTTTGATCATAAATAACTATTCAAACAAATGTATGTAACTCTTAAAATAATTTTATATTTTTATCACATTTTTGAACAATCTACCTTAACTATTCTTATCATAAAACAAAATTCAAATAACCGTTATTTTTTATTTGTTTAAGTATTTCTCTGACGTGTTGCGTCATCCTTTGGACGACCACGCGCTGACTTCTCTAATTTTTCTGGATATACGGGGTCGCAATTGTTCCTCATTTTATACTTCCCATCCGTTATTAGAGACTTTCCGATTCAATATTGACCAGAACTCTTCAATTGGGCGAGCATGAGGTAGGTTACGGGGATTGTCTACTTTCGGTACAAAGTTGATGTTGTTGGCCTCATACCAACCTTGTGATTCTCGCGTAATGGCATGAAGCAAGATCTAACCAAAACATTATTTCATCATCCGCATGATGTGTAAGCAAAAAACTGAAGCAGATACATCTCTGGATATAACGCTCTCCATTTAAGTCTTCGACCAGAATAAATCAAGTCTAGCTTTTTATTTCACCTTTTCACTAGCTTCCCTTCTACTAAACTACACAGCATAATTGTCCTGTACTGCTAAATATCTTAAATTCTCATGTACCTCGTACCTCGTATTAGATCTCTTATGCATCCTTTCAATTTTCGTATGTATCCTTCATTAAAGTGATAAAGGAAATGGAGCAACTTCTAACTGTCGAAAAGAGTTAGTTTTATGAAAAAAATTATAGGTACCCATTTAGAGAGAAAATTGTGTAGTTTAATTTATTACAGAATCATATTTGTAAAAGTCAACCAGAAACAAGATAATACACAAAAATTGATTCGTCTTGTTTATGGTTTAATTTTTTTTTTATTTGAATTACGACGCCAGCGGCTAATGTACAAGATGGCAAGATAAAAGAAGACAACAAATCAGTTCACAATACATAGTATTACCAAATATCAAAACTTTCGCAATTTTTTCAGGTACATTAGGACTATAAACCTGCCCTGTGAAAAAGTAATATCGAGCTCATGGAATACCTGTACTGCATTTAGGAATCTCGATTGATTATTATTCTCGGGCGGTAAATGATATCATCTGCAGTCCAGACGCGAAGCTATTTTATACTCGCACACATACTCGCGAAAACAATAAAATTTATCACCGGAAATAATTTCCAGTATGGGATGTAATAAAATACAAGTGCCACAAAATGAATATTTTATTTGCCAGAACTCGATACGTTTCGATTGAATCAATATTTCTCTGTGATTATTCCATCTGTAGCGACATCGCTAAACTTCACCCAGCTCAGTTTAAAAGCACTAAAAGCATTAACAATTTCTTTAAAAATATATTTTCCCTTTGTATTGTCTTGAATCACGAGCAAATCATATGCACGGCTCGAATGCACGAATAAAAGTTACCAGTTGCGCTGTATCAGTAATATCAGTGCTTTCGTCCAATGCTATGGACCATTTCATTCATCTTAAAATTTTCACATAATCTGACCAATCACAAACCAAATATAGCTTGTATTATCGCGAAAACACCAGATGCCTTCCAATACTTACTGGCCTATAAATTTGGTGTTTTCAACGATGATAAAGCATAGTTTCACAGTTTGACGAAAAATAAATGTAGCTGCAAACGCCAAAATTAGTCGCTTCGGTGCTACCTGAAATGAAGTTATCAACCAAAATATTGATGAAAATATACCCACTAACACAAAAAAATCAAAATCTTATAGGTATATGGAGACAATTTATGACGTTCTGTGTGGAATACAAGTACAAATTAGATGCAGAAAGTACCAACGAAAGACAAGCATTCATTCTGAAAGACTGCGGTAAATTGATGGTAGTGATTACAAGGAGAGTGTTGGTAAAACCATATGGATACCATTGCAAAATTAGTACAGAAAAAAGCATATGAAAACTTTTGTAGGCAATTGTATGATCTACAACTTTTGCCTTTTCTATTTTTACGCTAACTCTTACCGCGTATGAGAAAAATGCAAATAACTTTATTTTTGACCATTGACATTGAATATTTTTTTAGCAGATTTAAGATCGATGACCTAAACCAATTTTCAGCTCTATGCTAATTATTGCAAACACATGTTTATTTTGACTGGGGTAAATAAGAAATTTACTAGATCGGCAAGCTGGCCATATAAATCTTCTACTTATTATTTATGAAATTTCTGCATAAATTATGTATAGATGTCTCACTATCACTTACATAAGATAATAACTGATTTTCATCTAAGGCAGCGCAATTCATAGGTGGTATTTAAATTTGAAAAGGATACGTCAATTATGCCATTCAGCGAACACTAATCGACGTAATGAATACAATTTTAATTAATAGTTGGTGCCGTGACAAATGTCACATGAATAAAAATCCGCTACAACACCTACCAAAGTTATTAAAAGGAAACTAAAGTACATATAAAGACAGTGGAGGCGCCGGCGCCGCGCCGTTTAATTTGCATGATTGACATGGAAATTAGGCATGAATGAACTTACAGAATCAATTTGTCAGGCGCGTTCACTTCAAAGTCTCGAGTAAGATGATATGTGGGAGATGTTATTTGGTTGGGCGTATGCGATTAAGACGATACAGGTGTCTGCTATTTTGGTCAGTTCCTGGTGCACATAGCCGACCCACGTGGATACGTTTTCAGTTAAGGACAAAATTCGAGTCAGAGTATAATATTCAGGTACAAAATATTGGACAAAATTAAAATAAAAAAGTAATATACCCAGCATAAGTATATTTGTGTTGTGCGATTCATTTTACAAAAACAAGATTACATTCTAACTATACTGGTTAACAATCGATAAGGATCAAGTTAAATTTGTTTGATAATTTTGGATAAAATTAAAATGTTTGAAAAATGTCAAATTTACACTATTTAAAACAAAGTTTAATGTTTTTTTGTTTTATTTTTGGCATTTTCTTCCATTTAAATCAATAATGTAACAATAAGTTCGGACATGCTTGCACGTATGCGTTTTATTGCAATTGTTTTAATTCAATTCAACTAAGTAACAAGTGACAAGTATTGGCAGTGACAGTTATGCCTCGAAGACGGTTACAACCCTTTCAGCTGCAACAAATTACTCGTTGTGCCACCGAAGGGTTAATCCAATGCGAGGTGGTTATACGTTTAAATTTGTCACAAACCGTAGTGAATCGAGCCAGGAATCGCTATGTGACGAATGCTACAGCCAAGATAATTTAAGCGATCTTGTGCTACAGCCGCATACATTCATGGTGGAGGGCGAGAACGTGAAACACGCCCTGTCGAATACATACCTACAAATTATTGCTAAGCGACCCCAACTTTTTCTGCCTCTCGTACCAATATGATATTACGTAATCTCACTGGATCAGTAAATTTCAAACCAGATGGATAGAAGAAGGTTGCATGCATAGGATGGGTTTAAGGGCAGGAGGCGTGCAACACATCTTTAACATGTTTGTATTAATTTCAAAAAAGTGGTGATTTTTGTCGTTCCTATATTTCGTTTAATGTTTTCTTCTTCCTATTACTTAAAAAATATAATAAAGACTATGCCAGTAGTAAATTGAAGTTATAGAAAAAATAGACTTTGAAAATGTTGAAGAATTGCTTTCTGATCCTTATCAATTGCTGACCAATATATTTTATAAATACAAGAGAGATAATATACAGTTTTATGGAATTATACGGCAAAAACTAAATTATAAAAAAAAGAGAACAAAAGCACATATTATTCAATAATAGGTTCAAAGACAGTATAGTTTTCAATTACAGACGTTTGTAGTTCCCTCTTTAAAACTGACTTCTTAGAAATATATTTAATGGCAACATATTAAATAGTTTAGGACCTAAATACGATATAAGCTTCACCTGTATGTTTGTATGTATCTTGTAACGGAATCTTTGAACGAGATTTTTACCCACTTCAAAACGTCAGATTGAACTGAAACTGGCACACTTATCAAGGACCGATGACAATACAATAATTTGACAACTTTGTCCTAATGTCCTCACCAGGATCATCAAAAACAGGGTAGAAAAATGTGTCTCGCATTCGCCACAATATAGAATTTACTATTGCAGTTGTAGAATTGTCTGTAACAGACATATATGAGAATGAAAAAATGCCGCATCGTCAAAGGATGTGGCTACTCTTTGACGAGATCAAAGTCGGCTCGCGCCGCTCATCAAAGGCGTCGAGTTTCCCTTTGACGATGCGGCATTTTTTCATTGTCATATATGTCTGTTACAAACTATAGCTATATGTTTAATCCTGCTTTTGAAACATGCAGTTTCTTATTTAGATACAGAACTCGAAAACTTTTTTAATTTAAAGGAACTAAAAAACACGCTCTTATAGCAAACCGAACTAAAAAGTAAGAAATAAATCACAGTTAAACTAAAAAAACACGCTTTAAAGATAAACCCGATAAAGATAAATAAAAAAGTAAAAAATAATGAATAATAACTATCGAGATTTTGTAAAAAAAGGGTGGGGTCAATTGTTATAAATATTTCACTAATATCATATCCCACGCTTTCTTTTACAAAATCTTAATAGATTTTTAACTTTTTATTTCGGTTTCCCTTTAAAGCGTATTTTTTAATTTTTTTAAACTATAATTTATTTATAACAAAGAATATCTGTAATAATATTTCCAATACATCGAGTATAGTAGGAATGTGAAACATGAGGACCCTATTAAGTATTCCCAGCAAACAATGATAGACATATAATTATCTCAGATTAAATTGATTAGTTTTTTATGCAACGTTGCAGTGGAATTAATTCAATCTTTTTTTAAATAAGTTTTAGTATACCATTTTGAACAACATTTAGACTATGCATCGATGTTTCATACATACCATCCCATACAGTTATACAGTATCTTAAAATATATACTGCCAATGCCTCATAAACAAAAAAATGTTCCTTATCTAAAAACACTCTTAACTGGTAAAATGATTTTGTAAAGTTTTCTTTTTTTAATCGTGTATTCAATGTCTTCAGCCCTGATCGAGCATTATACCTAAATACTTTAACCAATTTACTTTTTGAATAGTGTGCTTAGTAGTATTTACGTTTTGGATATTTATGCATTTTGATATTATCAAAAGAGGGTTAAATCAGTTAACGAGGATGTAAAATTAATGAATTTAGTTCCACATTATCCACATTAAGACTAAGAATACTACAATCTAGCCATATAAATCTAACACCTAGTCCCTGTTATTCACCATTCAAAAAAGGAGAACTTCTAATAGAGTTTCAACATTTAAATATCGTAATCGTATAGCGTTAATTAAAATTTCAATATATTTTTAAGAAATAAAATCGCCTTTTTATACTTTTATATTTTATCAAGTAAATAAAGAAAGATAGAAAACACTTATTAATAGCATTTTTGCTTTGTAAAGGTAAAGGATAGAGGTAACACTAATTATTTAAAAAGCGTACAGATGGATGTGCATTTGACAAAAAAACTATAGTTGTAACCACACCCAGGGTACCCCTGAGGAAAAAACTTCCGGGAAGTTTTGTGGTTGCTATAGTAACGAGCTGAAATGAATACCTCTTATTGGCTAAAAAATGGCGGTGTGAAATTTTCTATGGTTATGGCATCGAGACATGGAAAGGTATTGTTTTTTAGATTGGAGATTAAAGAAACAATGTTATTATTACTAAAAGGTGGTAAAAACAAAGTCTATTTTATAAGTTTGTTTGTGATTGGAACATTATAAGGGTTTTTATCAATCTTACTCGCCATTTTCGTATCAATATTTGCAAAAAATTGTTAAAATAATTAGCTTTACCTGCGTCTGTTGTAATCACGACATTCACTCGCCATTCATTTTTTTATAATCGTTTTATTTCTACAATCTAATTGTGATAATATTGGGATTTAGTTTGTTTAATTAAGCCTTTGAAAAAAATCCTGTTAATTGTGTACATTAGTTTAGTCGACTCCACCCGATATATTAAATTTCCTTTTTAATAGTCTCTATGGCGAATTGAGCTGTGAAGGCAATACAACTTACAAATATTCTTTCAATCGATAATCGCTCATAAAAAGCTGCTTACGAACCAAATAATTTACCTACTCAAGTACAATTAAAATAGTGCAGATTCCATGTGCCACATTATCTATCCGAACGCAGTGTTAATGGTAACTGGCACGATTTTTACATATTCCCGTCCACGTATGAAACTGGTTGCGCCTGGAATCCAGTTACAGCAATACTTTATAATAAATATTTGTAGGGAACCTTCCACTGGCATTAGAAACACTTGAGAGGTCTCAATACACGTTCGTAACATAAAAGCATAAAAGATACTGCAGGTGGCTGATGCATAATAAGCGCTTCATACTGTGATGAAATTTATTTCGATAGAAACGCCATAAAAATCGGTATATATGCATCGGTTCAGCTCGGGCTCCCATTCATTTGAATACACCTGAATGCTTGTCATTCCATAAAATTCTCAATGATGTTCTATACGCGTGAACGATAGTATCGCTGTATAGTAACGGTCGATCAGAAATGGTTTCCTTCAGCGACGCTATTATTTTATTCCCTATATAAATAACTATTTATCAATTTCCATGAAACAGTCGATTAAACGATACTGTTTAACCAAACCTAATTAAGAAATTCGGTTGTGGTTGTTTTTCGAGAGTGGTCAACGAAACTAAGGAGTGGTCTTTCCTAGTCCTCCGATGGTCTATCCTTGGAAGAATATGAAATATCATTATCATACAAATTAACTTTGCCCCAGCGAAAAATGTATTTTTTTTAAATTAAATTGCGCCCAAAATTTTCCGTAAGGATGCTCTAACAAAAGTAAGAGGTGGTCAAATGATCCGTAATATCTCCAGCCCCAAAAACACATACCGTTATAGGTATTTTGACGCCATGTGAAGTTTGCGCCGATTGATATATTTTTAAAAAATTGCTTTTTTTGCAATTACTTTTTTTCCAAGGGGTGGCCTTCCCTAGTCTTACGATGCTCTATCCTGCGGAAATATAAGATGCGAAAAATGTATTTTTTTAACATTAAATGGGCCCAAAATTTTCCGAGAGTATGGGCTAAAAAACTTAAGCATGGTCAAACGTTTTTGAGAGGTAGTCAATCGATCTGTAATATTTTAAATCCCAAAAGCACTTCTATAAAAAAATATTTTTCGCAATTACTTTTTTCTAACGGTGGTCTAACGAAACTAAGGTGTGGACTTTCCTAGTCTCTCCTCTTATGAAGCTTTATCCTGGTGAAAACATAAGATGTCATTATCATAAACATTGACTTAGTCGCAGCAAAAAATGTATTTTTTCACGTTTAATTGCGCCCCAAATTTTCCGAGGGCTCACCGAGGGTCGCCCAACAAAACTAGGGGGTGGGAGAGATGCTTCTAGGGTTGGTCTAACGATAAGGAATGTAAAAAAATGCTTAACACACTCCATTAATTTAAGGCCACGTAAACACCCTTGACGATTTTTTTTCCTAAAATCGTTTCTCCTCAATAACTTTTCTCCTGAGTGCGGTAAAATTGGTGGTTTGGTGGTCAAAAGATTAGTCTATGAATAATTCGATTTTGCAATATTTTTGGAGCCGCGTGAAGTTTGAAGCCCCAAAAATTTATTTAGTTAATAACTCGAAAACAAAAGATGATCTACTAATTGGTGGTCTAACGATGGTCAAAAGAATTAGCCACATTAGTTTTTTAACTGTCTCATAACTAAGCATTTTTAATATATCTACTTATCTACAATCTACTTATCTACTCAATATATCTCAATATATCTACTTATCTATCTACTAATATATCTACTATCTTAATATATATACCCATAATACGATTTTTTGTAGAGAGCAAAGTTAATATTAAATTTATTCAAATTTAAGCTATCACAACTTTTTCATTTTAAGTTCAATTTTCATAATTTTTTTAGCAAACTGTAGATAAAATGACTAATATCAAGACCTGTTCTCCTATCATGGTGGTGTTAAGTGCGGAAAATTGAGCAAAAGTTCTTGTTGAAGATGAACGTAATTATAAATATCTTGCAAGAATCAGTCAAGTTCATCGCCCTACCATCAAAAGAGTAGTCGAATATTGGCGACAAACTGACAGATATGCGTGGGGCAGGTAATGGCAGAAAACGAAAAACTACTGCTATTGATGACATAGCCTAGAAGAATTATTGAAATCAGCCGGAATAATTCGTGTAGTCTTGTAAATTGGTATAGTTACTCATTGAGGTGTCCTGATAAACATACTGAAAGTCCCCGAGGGTGGGGAGTGAGCCGCCGGTGGGGTGAAGGGTCCTTTTTTTCCAGTTTGTTGCTTATATATCTAAAAACTTTGGTGCATAGATCACTATCCTTTTTCAAAGACAGAAAAAGTCATGTCCTTATCAACAGGCATTGTCCTTATTACAGGTAAATTGTCACCTTGCAGAAGAAGTTGGTAAGCAGCTGATGAGTAAAACCTCGGGAAATAATATAAAACTACATCCAGATATAAAACTACATCGCAAGTTTTATCACCGGGAGCGATGAGCAGTGCTATCAAGGTCAATGACGAGACCGTAGTTGTCGATCCATTGTTATTACTCCAAATTATTGCGATTGGGAAGAAGGACGATACATATTTGGCATCGCATTTGGAATGAATTAGCTGCCTATCCATTGGCTTTGTCTAATAAATAATTCTGTATGAGAAAAACTAAGAAAGCAGCTGGATATGTATGATGTTCTACCCAATACCGACATTATTGCTTCTAAAAATAGTATCATGGTCATAGATGGTGGGTCTCTAACGCACCGTACTAAGTGACACCTGGATATATGTGATCAGTACATTAACTAGGTAAAATCTCACCTGGGACCCCATTCTATAGTCGTGTTTGATGGTTCCGATGATACAAGTTAACAGTACGAAGACATCGGAACAAAAACGAAGAAGTGCAGCGTAATCGTCTATTGATATAAATGTTGATCTGACTATGAAACTTACTCAACAGGAAATTTTTTTGTAAAATGCAAAAAATAAGGGCCAACTTATTAAACTACTTACAGAAAAATGCAGGCTGAGGAAATTGAAACAAGAGCGGCTGTAAGTGATGCTGACTTACAATTATAAGGACTGCGATTGAGAAGGCTGCAGACAATTCTGTGACTGCTGTTGTTGGAGAAGTTGTGGAGGCAATCCTTTTAATGTCTCTGACACCATCAGCGTAGGAAATATGCTTTGTCAAGTTGGGAAGAGGCAAAATAGAAACCCGAATATTTTCTTCCCAAGAACTACAAAAACTCTACTAATTTTGTTGTTCCATTTTTTTCGACCGACTCCAAAAATAACAATAATTGTATATTATTCATAATAAATTGCCTAATGAATTCTTGTATTCTAAGAAGTAAGAATGAATAACGTAATTATTTTGTACTTTTTAAAGTACTTATTTTTACAGAATATTTTCTTCCCAAGAACTACAAAAACTTTAATTTTGCTGTTCCATTTTTTTTCCTTCATAGTTTCAGCGGTTGCGATACAACCTCAGGCCGTTTTCAGGAAGGACAAAGCTTTGTTTGTTAAGTTTTTGAACACAATCCATTAACAAAGGAAATCGTTGATTAACAAAAGTTGATCAACTTTTATTGAAAGCGTTTTCTCACGAAGCGTCTATCGTTCAAGTCGGAACCGATTTTAACTTGACCGATAACAGTCGCCTCATGAGAACCGTGCATACCACTCCAAATAAAAGAAAATATCTATTACGTTCTGTAGATAAAAACTGTTTTGCCTCTTCATAAATATTATGTAAAAATCCACATTTGCTGAAGATATTTGTGTCTCCGATTGAATATTATTCGAGTTAAAACTACACTATCTAGTTATCTCGAAACTATTACTAGGTACCCCGCCTTCTATAGAGCAACCCATGCAATGTAAGGGCTTGTCTAATGTTTATAGCTGTAACTTCTCTGACAGCACAATTAAAAATCCTACAGTATAATGAGTTGCGATGGCAGCAAGTAGGCTTTAACAATAACGCCATACAATCAAACTAAATGTATAACCAGATAACTCAGATCAACAGAGTACTAATAATCACGTAGGGGTACCTACCAGGCTGGGTTGGCAATATTAAGTGTTTAACACTGACAACTGGCAGTTATAGACAGAACTATAATAATTACTGCCGCTCAAAAAGAAAACGGTACTTACAGATTATGAGTACTGAGAGTATTGATATAGCAGTAGTTAAATGAACATAAATTTAATTTCTCAATTAGAAAAGATAGGGACAAAGTAATGACTTAATAATAATACAAATGAACCCACGGCCATAATAAAGATTGACCCGGTAATAAAGTATTGTATAAAACTGGCACCTACGCAATCGGTTGGGTAGTTTTATGTTGGTGTTTAGTCGTTGGTTTCATGTTTGCCGAAAGATCACGGAATCGAGTAGCCGGCAAATCTGTGGTGCAGATACCTGTGTTACAATATATTTATGTTAATTTGGGAAGCACGCATGCAGGTCGAGAACGGTTACTTTACCGAAGAAAAAAGAACAGTTGGACTTTGTGTTTTATGGCAAAAGTCAGACATTAATCGATTTTGTCGTATATTTTGAACTCGATATTTAAATCATTAAATGTCGGCTTGAAAATATTACCAGTAGTTAAACAAGATATATTTACTTTACCTTCTCTAGGTATTTGATCTATTTAAAAAAAGTGACAGGTTTAAGTTTTAACAAGGAGGTTGGCGACCCTGTGATAAAGTATTTATTACTTTTTAATACATAATAAGCAATATATTCAACACATTCAAAAAATAAGAATAGTCTCGGTCTGTCAATTTACACCCGACATGTCTCTAACATGAAGCTAAAATATGGCGGTAAACATGACATCAACCAATCTCATGCTGCAAATAACAAAAAAAAAACAAAAAAACTATATTCTAAAAGACTGCACTAAAAAGTACTTTTTACCTACTAGAATACAATCAATTTATTAGGCCAATAATATACAATTATTTTTATTTTTTGAGTCGGTGTCAACCAAGGTTTACAAACATATCACCAAATAGCGTTGGTATATATCTCTAATTGTGTTCGACTTGAAGTTTGAATTTAGGTTTATTTGTAATTGTGGTGTCGCTTTAGGCAGTAATTCAATTGTAAGGGAACACGTTAGTTACAAAGCCGACTCCAAAAATAACTACACCGACTCCAATAAATAATATTCCTATATATTATATTATTATTATATTATTCTATATATATATATATATATATATATATATATATATATATATATATATATATATATATATATATATATATATATATTATATTATTCCTAATAAATTGATTCTATTCTAAGTAAGAATGAATAACGTAATTATTTTTTACTTTTTCGTGCAGTTTTTAGAATAGATTTTTCAAGTTTTTTATAAGACAGTTTTGTTTTTTTTTGTTAAAAATATTTAATATCTTTTTTTCAGTGAATATTGTGTTCTAAAGGGTCCGCCAATAGGGACGCTCGATCTTTGACAGCTCATGGCGGCCATATTGTTTGTGGTAGAGTTGGCAAACGTAGTTGTTATTATTCAGTGTATCTTCACAAATCACCATGAACCAATTCAGCCGCGAGCAACATGTGCAAATCGTTAAAACTTATTACGAAAATCATTCATCGGTTCGAGCAACGTTCCGCGCGCTCCGCCAATTTTACGGTGCAATTGATCGTCCTGCTGAGTCGACTATCCGTCGTTTGATTAACAAATTCGAGGCAACCGGTTCGGTGAACAATCAGACAACACCGACGCGTCGTCGAAACGTCCGATCTGCCCAGAATGTCGCCGCTGTGCGCGATAGTGTGCGTGAAAATCCGCGACAGTCAATTTCTCGTCGCGCACAGGAACTCCGCCTTTCGGAAACATCACTTCGCCGAATCTTGCATCTGGATTTGGGCATGCATCCGTACAAGATCCAGCTGACACAAGAGCTCAAAATAAACGACCATAGACAGCGCCGTATCTTCGCTGATTGGGCTTTAGAGCAGTTGGAAGTCGACCCCGATTTTGGTCGCAAAATCATCTTCAGCGATGAGGCACATTTTTGGTTAAATGGGAATGTCAAGTGGAGAACAATCCACAGGAGGTCCACCAGGTCGCAATGCACCCAGCAAAGATAACTGTTTGGTGTGGATTTTGGGCCGGAGGCATCATCGGGCCGTATTTCTTCGAGAACGACGATGGTGTGTCCATCACGGTAAACGGCGAACGATACAGATCCATGATAACGAACTTTTTCTGGCATGAAATCGACAATATGGATGTCGAGGATATGTGGTTTCAGCAGGACGGCGCTACGAGCCACACAGCGCGCGCCACAATGGATCTTCTGCACGAGCGCTTCGGAGGAATGGTTATCTCGCGCGGAGGCGACATCAACTGGCCACCGAGATCGTGCGATTTAACCCCACTAGACTATTTCTTGTGGGGTTTTCTTAAATCACAGGTCTACGCAAACCAACCACAAAACACTGATGCCCTCAAAGTCAACATACGCCACGCCATCGATGAAATACAGCCCGATTTGTGCGCCAGAGTCATTGAAAATTGGACTTCTCGTATGCGCGCCACCCAGCGAAGCCGAGGTGGACATTTGACCGATATTATTTTCCATACATAATGCCTTCGAATACTCTTTCAAACAAAAAATAAATTTCATTTATACCTCTCACACAACTTGCTTTATTTCATTTTAAAGATCGAGCGCGCTTATTGGCGGACCCTTTATATGTAACTTGTTTATCAAATACCAATATGGGTAGGCCTACTAAACGTGCTGCCTATATGAGGCACCGCCGTTTAAGTGAGAAGAGCGTAGAAAGCGAAAAACTCCTATTTCAAACTAGGATATCTACATCCAACGCAATTTTAGAGAGCGAAATGCATAAAAAGAGACCTCAAAATGCGGACTTAAAATTATTGAACATTGAAAACATCGAAAGATGTGCCCAAGTTATTACCTTACTACTAAGGGTTTAGAGAAAAACCCATACTTATAAGGTAAATGTCATTAAATTTAATTTGCTCATTAATGCACGAATTAAGTGTGTTACCTAGCGTTATCTATAGCGCAGTGAAAATATACTTCCTGTTGCATATTCACTGTATAAATATTGCAACCGTATTTTTCTACATGGTTTTTTTACTGGAGGCAAATAAATCTCTAGACGAGTACCCTTTGAGGCCCGCCGTATACCAACTTCGCTTTTCGGACAGTCACCCTTCAGACGAGGGATTGCCAGACTTCTTTCATCTACCTGGGGTTTGCCTACGGTTACGTTTTTATTACCTCCACGGACTATGGACTATCTCTGCTGTCTTTTCTTCTTTTATCACTGTACCTTCTGTACGGGGGTACTATATACATATATAGTATGCTTTTTAGTTGATTGTTAGCAATTGGGCTCAGGGACCTTTTGTGTACAGAATTTTCGAACTAACATAGTTCGTACATATTACCGTTGATATAGCGAAGTCAAGGGTATTATTTACATCTAACAGTCACCGTTGGCCACAGGTAACTTAACCCCCACTGTTAGGTAAATTATTTTTAAATTCATAGGTAGGTATTATGTTCTTACTGGAAGAACCAGGCTCAAAAATATTCAGTCAGGTTGTCTTCTTGGCCAATTCATCAGCTTCATTGCCATTTCACTGCAAGTATCATTTAGCCTAACATAGGGAGATGTTATTCATCTCGGATGATCTCACAAGCACTTGGTGAAATTGCCATAGTGACCCTTTAGTTGTTTTATAATTTTGCAGGGCCAGTATTCTGATCGTTTTGCCTATTATTATATATTATTAGATACATTTAAATCTCAATCCTAGAGTATATACCACAGCATGATCCGTCTTTCCTCTTTGATTCATCTGTGGACACAGTTTACACCTTCAACGCTGGTCTCATCTTCATAATTAGTTTATAAGGCGTAGGTTTTGTGAAAGACAAGCCTAGGCGCAATACCATCTGCACATGCCTGCAAAATGTAATATTTTTACAGCCTCGGTCCACAGCGGCATCTGGTCTGGTCACAGCAAGTGGTGACGTTGTATATCAACAGATTTGGGGAGAGCCATTGTAGTCAAGACTACCTCTTGATAAGCAACTGTTGAGGCCATTCTCGTAAATGAATTTTTCACTAAGCAGTATCGTTAGTTCATCTGCGTATGCAATTGTGTAGAATCCTTCAGTGTTGAGGTAAAAATGAAACGATACTGTTATTAGTATCATTGTACGTCAAATTTGAAGAAGTTCTCCAAATATATTAATAGGTATTCGTCACTTAAAGAAGTACTTTGTAACTTGCGTGGGCAAGCATGTTTAAGATGTATTATTTAAAGTAGAACATTGTAGAACGTTGGCACGCCTCTGGATACTACAAATCAAAGATACTACTTTCCGAGGCTTCAGACAACATTGTAGAGGATTAGCGCTTATCGGCCTCTATGTCTTCTTCGCAAAGAAACATTGTATAGACCCCGACATAGCCGTAACTTATATTACATATTTCCGAAGTTTACGTGATAAAACGCTGAGTTGAATCAACAGTTGATTCCTCGACATCTTGCTCGTTATTTATCTCGACAGCATTTCCAGTCCCATTCAGATTCAGAACTTTCCGCTTATCGATCAAAGCCCCTACCACTCGCTGATTTATTAAATGAAAGCTAATTTGCATTTTTTCAAGATTACGCAAACCTACGTAAACTTACTTTTGTTAATTAACGATCAACTTGATAACTTAATCACGAAGCTCGGCCTACTTGTTGCCAAGCACATTTTTACGAGATGCCTATTAAATTTATTATTAGTGACTTATTTACTGGAATTCACCATACCTATATGAAAATACTGGCATTCCTGGTTCACTGTCTACTAGCACGTGGTACACCCATTTCCATCATTATTTTTATTCGGTACTTTATATTATATTTAGAAATTTAAGGCGTCAAGAGTATGCGGTTTTACAACCGAGATCTATCACAATGGACTCCTTGTTTTCAGTAATAAGGCAATTAGGGTTTTTAAAATTAAAACGATACAAATGACAAATTGCTATCCTAGTTCTGCTTGGCGCCGATCTGCCCCGCGCTTCGCTCCAAATCCAAACCGTGATATATCTAGATAATACCTTTTACTATCCAACTCATCATGAGCCAACATAGTAGACGTGTTGGTATTTTAATAACCTTCTTAATTAAATATAAATTGAAAATAAACACTTGCTAATCGTTACCGTACGTTGCCCTTTGCAGGTGACTGGGTTAAAAGCAAAAAATCTTGCCTGTGGCTCCGTATATTAATTACTTAACATGGGCAGCACAATCAGTTTACGAGCTTTATTTGGTTCTCAGCGATCATTTGTAAAGTAGGTGACTACTGCGTCGCGGCACCGATTATATTTTTACCCATTCCGTTGTCTATTTATTCGTTCCCTGTTGTGTGACTTGATGGCACTGGATAGCTGAAGATGATTAGCGAAGTATGCGAATGAAACTTCTAAAACGGTACAGAGGTTTTTCAAGGTCAAGTTTACTAACCTCAGTTTGTCAATCCTGGGCGCAAATGCGGCTTGCGAAGTAATTATATGCGGCTTGCGAAGTAATTATATGCGGCGAGATCCCGCACCAGTTTTTGACTTCTTGGATAACCCTTGTGGTTTGAAAGAGTGGTAGATATATTAATCATTATTAAAAAAACATAATCTGATAACTCTTTTAAACTCTAACGTATCAAAGGCAATTCAACATAGATTCAGTTAATATAAATATAACATTATATAGCGTGTGTCATAAATACCGGGACGGTCAACTTGGAATACTGTACGATGAATTAAAAAACAAGAAAACAAGTGTCCAATATTTTTAAAAGATATATTCATCGACAATAACCTTAACAAGACACTTAACGTAGAATACAAATCTGTAATAAAAATTTGGGGTACCCATTTAAAATTCCAAGGTTTCTCCCGCCCCTCAGGGGGGGGGTTAATGTCACTAAATATATCTTTTAAAAATATTGGACACGTGCTATTTTATTTTTTAATTCAACGTGCAATATTCGATATAATTGTCCTCCTATGACACACCTGGTATATTGGCCAGTGCAATTAGACAAAAATAACCCCTGACCCAGACACAATTTGACCTACTTGTATTGTAACTCTCTAGAGATTAGAGAAAACAAGAACAATGGCAATACTTGTCATTATGACTTTATGTGTCAATATCCTACTTGACTGTTTCACCGATAAATTAATTTTAAAAGGGATATGTATAATCTTATTTTTTGTGAGCAAAAAGCTATCAGCTATCAAAAAGCTTTTGCGAAGAAGATTAAAGAAAGTAAAAAGTTGCAGATTGAAGACCGGACCGCCTCTATTATGCAGAAATCTCCTTCAATCAAGGCATAGTAAATATAGTGTATTTGTGGGAAATTGAATCTGGTCGGTGCTAAAGCATAATACCATCCGCACTTATATTGACATTTCGTTATATGTATTTGCAGTGGCATTGAGATTGGAAGAGTAGTTGAAAAAGGAGCCCGTTCCTGGAATTTAAAGTTAGCCCGATGAACTATCTACGGCTGCGCGCTGGTGTAAAGAGAATGAACAGACTGTACTGCTGCTTCGTAAATAATTTCCTTGTTGACCGCCGGCCGCGTCGCGTGCCCGTTGAATATTTATCAGTGCAGTGCGTAAATACCGATTTAAAACATTTACTACTAAAAGGTAAGGTATTATAATTATTTCCTAATTTACCATGGCTTTCTGGAGACCATTTGAAGTAGAAGATAATAGTATAACCCCAGAAAATACCGAAATTGTTGATCCGGTTCTTGTCGAAAACATCGAAACAACCTTTGAGTTTAAAAATCCAGATTTACATTTACATGTACAGTGCCAACATATTATTTTAAATATACATGAATGTTTGAAAAGCGAAAATCCGGAACAAACTGGTAAAATTTATTAACAAGTTTTCTTATTTTTTTAACAGTATTCAATGTGTTCAGTAGCAATGTCTTCAAGTCAAGAAAGGCTTTGTTCTATTTTAGTTTTATATACTTCAAGCCAATTGTTACCAGAAAATAATATAGCTGTATATCTGCATATGAGATTACTCAAGCAGTGTTGCTGGATAATTTAGAGATATTATTTGTATAAACTAAAAACCAAAAAGGAACCAATACCGTCCCTTGAGGTACGCCCATGGTAATCGGTTACGAATCACTACATGTTTTGTAAATTTATACCATCTGATGTGTATCAGCCATATAATTTTTGAATATATCTAATGCGACACCCCTAATTCCAACAGATTCCAAACGTTCAAATAAAATATAGTGATTAACAGCATCGAATGCTTTGGCGAGAGCGACAAAAACAGTTAAACATTTTTTGGTTTAATCTAATTTATTTGTAATGTTACAAATAAGTTGATATATAGCATCTTCGGTAGACATTTGCTCCCTAAAACCAACCTGGCCACTCGATAAAATCTTATCTTCCTCTAGAAAAAATTGCAATCTGTTTTTAGGGGCTTTCTCAAATGCTTAAATAATCATTCAAATAATCATCAAATAATAAAATTATGTAAGATATTATAGAAACATTCATTATTACTAATAGGCGGTAAAAAAAAAAACTTTTTCATGTATTTCTGACTGGAACTGGAAATTGGAAATGATGAAGATGTGAAGTCGGATCCGCTAGGATCAATGGCAAATAGGCCGCAATCACAACCTATTGGCTATATATCGCAATAGAAGATCAGATCCGCAAGGGACATTCAGTCGATTATCTGCAAACGTGACAGGGGTATAAACAAATACACCTAGTTAGAGTAAGAGTTATGTGTTTACTATTATTCATACTCATTTGCATATTACGGCTATATACGTGCCCGGTATACAGGGTGTTCCAAAGAACAGGCTCACCTTCTAACAATAAAAAAAACAACACTCATGAAGATAAATAATGAAAAATCACCTAAAACTCTCTGAAGAGCCTGTCTTCGAAACGTAGCTAAATTTAGTCAGAACGGAGAATATTTAAAGATATTTTAACAGAGAATTCAATGCACCCAAGCAGACATTGTTCTCTCAAAGCACCTGTGTGATACAGTTGGAAGACGTAAATAAAACCTCCGTCCGTCCTCACGTGAGGCCCGATTAAGATAGCGGTTGCCAAAGGCACGAAGAGACATCCCAGGAATGGAATTTCCTCATTGCAGGCGGGCATAGACGTGTTCCAGCGCGCAAGGGCCGCAGACCGTGTTGGAAGGCCAGTTTCGTTTCGCAAATACACGAAGCAAATAAAACAGCGACTACGTAATCTAATATTAAGCCAAGTTTGATTAATCACGAGCGGAATAAACGGATTTAGATTGTGGATACTTAGAATTAGACGAGATTAATCTTGGCTGTAATCGCATGCTGTTGAAATACATGAAAGCTGAAGATACATTGTAAGCTATTATTTATCATACACATTTTGATAAGGAAATTTCCTCAAAATGTTCATCAGTATTTCTGGATAGTTTCCGCTTTGAGTAGTACATTCTTTGAGTATATAATCAACGCTATAACTCTACAGTATTGTACACCTATAGCTTTCCGGTTATAGAAATAGCACGAAAACTCATTTATATTATTAAAAACTAATTAGACCAAAAAATTTGTCAAATATTGTAGATCCTTAGAAACTTATTCCTTTTAATGCTTCCAAATATTTATAATTTTATATAGCTTAAAACTGAGTTTAACTGAATTTTTATAAGGTTTTCAAGAATTGTGCATTAATTCTAGACATATACGTGCAAAAAGTAATTCACATATGGTAATTTTCAAATTTATATTTGTAAAATAAGATTTGCCTGGAACGTTAGATGGATAATGCTGCCACCTACCAGCGGTTTTCTTGGCATGCGGGTACAATATAAGATCCGCAACAACGCTTTCCAAAATTCGTATCAACCCTGAGCGGTAAATTGGAGTACCTGCCTACATTGTATTTATATATAAGACTTTTTACTGCTAATAACCTGCAAATCCCACACAAAAAACCAAAGCCTAGGTCGAAGACATAAAACCATAAGAACGGTTAGTCAGAGAACAAAGTGGTAGTAACAATAATACAGCCGGCCAAAGTATTTAATAATAAATAGAGGCCAAAGCAAAAGAGCAAATACACAGTGTATATAACAGTTAAATAAATGGTGATATAATGTAAAACAACGTAATAGAATGAATAGTTCAGCAAAACATTTTATTTAGATGTATGATGGAGAACTATTTAAATTTAGTGAAATAAAATTCAAATTTGGGTGAATATGTAGCGAAAGCATGTCTTGTATTGCCGCCCCTATTTTGTAGGTATTTAGTAATAATTCAATATAAACTGGAGTAGGTAGGTCGTTCCTAGTTTAATTTTGTTAATTAGCTGTGAATCTGTGGCGATTGGTAGCGTTTTATAAATTATGGTAAAATACAAGAATCTCAGAGAAAATCTGGAAAGAAAATATTTTATCTTTCTCAACGAAGTCCAAATAGAAGAATGGCGCATGTAAAACGTTAGTAAAATTTAAATAAAATAAGTTTCATTGCAGTAAAGATTAATTAAAACAAGTTTTTTTTTTTATTTTAATTTAGTTAGGTACCTACCTAACTTGAATTTGATGTATGTATTTTGCTGCCTTCTAAAATATAAAAGTTTAAATAATAGGGCTCTAGCCAGCCCTATTTTTTAAAGCTGTAGTCAGAGGTTGGCTTTTTAATAAAAGTAGATATTTGCGAAAAGTACATATATATCACCTGAAATTAAATAAACAAGAAAATAGTTGTGAATAAATAACATTACACTGTAGGTATTTAACATTTTCGTAACTGTTTGTTTTACATATTCCAGAGTACCTATTGAACAAGTACATATAGTATGAATATTAATAATTAATAACTATCATATGTTTAGGCATAAATTTAATAATGAATAAATAAAATAAATAAATAATATGCCTTTTGATGAATTTCTCCTGCCCTTACCGAAAATTATGATTCATTCGATTCAGAATGACATCTAGAAACTTTTTGAAAAATTTGAAGTGGGGCGCCGGTAAAAATTACCAAAGTTATAAACAATTTAGTAAAAAAGGGGGGTTTCGTTTAATGCAAATATCTTAAAAACTATCGCAGATATCGGAAATCGAAAAAAAGATACTGAAAGAGTAGGAAACACCCTAGAAAATCGGAACTCTACCAACAATATTTATAATGTTAATTTAGAGGTGAAAATGGGGCTAAAAACGGATGATTCGCCTACCGTGCGCGTCGACCGATTCTGACACTTTAAAAATAAAAATTATTTAAACCCATTAAATATGACTATTAAGAAATAACAAAATTCATGTACCTTTTGGATACTTAAATAAACAATAATCCATTGGAAAAGTTTTTTACCGTAACTTTTTTATTAGATATGCTTTTGTTAATCAACTTATTTTCTCAAGATTTAAATTAACATAAAAATCCTGATTGAAAAACTGAATACCTTAGATTTTTTTCACCTTAGTTGTTTTTATTATTTTTGTAGCATTGAATAAAAAATATAACACGGAAATTAATTTGTTTATAACAAGTTGTTCATTAAATAAACAAATTAAAAATAAACATTTTTTTTTCAGAAGAGCAATAGAAATGTAGAATAAAAAGAACGACTGCTTAATACTAATATTTAGCAACAAAAGAAATTGTTATCTAACAAATGCGCTTTTAAGCAATAAACATTTTTTTTAAGAAGCGATTATTTTCTTGAAAATCATTATATTTATTGATGATTAGAATCCAAAAAAATATATTTGGATTAACATATGAACAAAGCATTTGTTTTATAACAATTATTTAAACAATAGGAGTAAAAAAATATAAAAAAATCATTTTTATGTAGCTTTCAATAATAAGAAAACGATCTAATAATCCCAATATTTGCAAACAAAAAAAATAATTGCTTTATTTACGTTCTCTATTTTGTAATGCCTACGATTGCTAATAACAAAGTGGAAAATCAAATTTTTTCAATTTTTCTAACGGGGATCATTTCTAATGCCTTTCAAGAATAGACCCACGAAGGGAAAAAAATCTAAGGTTTTTAGTTTGACAATAATCAAGGTTACATTGTTAATTTAAAACTTGAGAAAATAAGTTAATTAACAAAAGCGTACCTATCTAATAAAAAATATTACGGGATTTTTTTCTAATGGATTATAGTTCATTCAAGTATCCAAAATGTATGTGATTTTTTTTATTTCTTAATATTCATATTTAATATGTTTAAATATTTTTTATTGTTAAAGTGTCTGATCGGCCGGCGCGCGCGGGATCACATCACCCGTTTTCAGTCCTATTTTTACCTCTAAATTAAAATTATAAATATTGATGGTATAGTTCCGGGAGGTCGGACTTCTTGTAGGAAGTTTCCCGCTCTTTAGAGATCTTTTTTTCGATTTCTGATATCTGCAATAGTTTTTGAGATATTTGCAAAAAATACCTAACTTATTTAAGTACTACCGTCGTGCCATAGCTTTATTTATCAGAAGTTAGTTGACCTAAAACAGGATGCGAGTCATATACGCGAGGAGGCTGAAAAAATTGTGACATACCTATTTCTGTTGTATTGATATTTTATTGCAGATTTTTACGCAATTTTAATTTTAAAAAACTTTTATATTTCAAGTAAAATAATTGACGCATACAAATTTTCAATAGAATGGTTAGATGCTTTCAATAGAATGGTGGTATGGTTACACTTCTGTTGGTATCCCCCAACCATCGCTTCAGCATTTGAGTGAGTAACGTAAAACTAAAACCGATGATGCTTTAGCGAAGCGCAAAATGACAAGTATAAAATTTGCCGAGCTTTACCATGATTTTTACAATAAACTTACAGCGTACTCAACTTCAGCGAGCCATCAACAACATCTGACAGGTACACGATACAAGAAGTCTCGATAGGTATGCAATTTATGCAAATTAAAATTAATTTCACGTCTAATTGGACATTAATAACATGTGTGAACGCGAATCGCTTAGTACAAGTAGATGGAACCGATGTCAATGTATGCAAAAGGGGCCCCAATTCTGACTCCTGAGACACCCCAAATGACGACGGAACAAAATATTAATCTGTGATTCAGTTATATTACGTTAAAACTGCAAATCGCAACTGCAGCCTTATGATTGTGTAGGACAGGTTCAGAGGGAAGATAATGAAGAGCAACATGCAAATGTTATTCGTAATGTGTCGGCTCGTAAACTAAAGAAGCAGCTCGTGCACAGTATGCTAAACTCTTCGAGTCATTCG
Source organism: Tetropium fuscum (assembly GCA_964058915.1). Taxonomy (NCBI): domain Eukaryota; kingdom Metazoa; phylum Arthropoda; class Insecta; order Coleoptera; family Cerambycidae; genus Tetropium; species Tetropium fuscum. The sequence goes on along the minus strand of CAXKVY010000556.1, from coordinate 358,089 downwards.
TCTTGTCAGGTGATATACAAATGCGGATACCGCTTTGCTGGACGTCTTCGGGAATAATTGCTGAGCAAACGGAAAGCGACCTTTGCAAAAACACATTGTTAAGGACAGCCTTCATAGAATTGCTGTTTACCAGATTATATTAATTTTAGTCGGTTCGTGGTGATTTTCCGGAAGTAATGATTGTCAATCGGCATGAATGGCACAGCGTAACGAGAGCTGCGGCAATGGATGCGAGAATGGAGGATGTACCCTATTGACTGAAAAGAAATTAAAATGTTTCAAATATTTTATCGAAAAAGAACAATTTATCTATTCATGCATTCATGCATATAAAATATTTTATTACTTTAGAGATGAAAACATTTTCTAGAATTTAAAATGACAATGTCAAATTTAAAGTTTTTATAATGGATAAAAAAGACTTTCATTTAGTAGCGTGCGTATCTATATTACGTACCATAGCAACAACTAAACAAACGATTAATATTTTACATTCGTTTATAATTTAATATCAATTTAAGTATATAATTATTATGGACTCAGAAAGTGAATATAGTGGATCATGCACACCCCCAAATATAGTTGAAGAAGCGGCAAACACGTTCATAGATTTGAGAAATGATAACCAAAAACTCTTTCTCGGAGAACGAATATCCAATGATATATTCCGTTGCTCTATACAATAATTAATATCAAACACAATGTGGACATTTCGTAATGCAATAAAATCAAAGCATTTCTAAATAACAAGACGCTAACAAGAAACACTAACTTTGTCTATAGCGGCTTTCCCTATAAATATATAGCTTATACGAAATTTTTCTAAACCTGTTCGAAAAAATTAAACCGTCACCATTAACATAAATTAATCGTAACATTTGATTTCCAGCGACAACTTGATTAAACTCAATTTGGTAGAAATTAAAATTTTCTAAAAACAAAAAATTAGCGAAAAATTTGGGATCATACGTTACGTAGTACGTCAATATTTAAGTGGTTCTCCGATGACAGTCATTTTTCGTCATCGGTAAGTAAGTAAGTATAATGTTGCATCAGTAAGTAGAACTGTATTTTCAAAACTATTTTCCACCCATAGAATCATTAAAATTAGTTCCACCTGTTAATTAGGCCTCACCGTTGCTGTAATCATCGGTACGATCCATAGAATAGTCAGAGGTATAATTAATAGCAAATGCATATCTGCCACCCCCATAGTATATACGAGGATGTATAATAGTAGGCCTTAAAATTTTCATTACACAATTTATATGATATAAAAGCGTGTGGCGAGATTTACCTGTGTAGATAAACAAGAATACAATATGTAACTTTATATTAACATAAGAAAAATAATATGTTTTTTATAAAATAGGTAAATCTGGCGACAAGCTTTTTTATCATATACATTGTGCAATGTAATATATTGATGGGTTTATTTTCTTCTTTTTAAAGTATTTATATAAAAGCTTGTTTTTAAAAATGTTTTTTTACTATTAATATATTTTTGTTTAAGTAGGTAAGGTATTCACAAAAGAAATATTTTATTTTTTAAGTTTTTGCAACGAATACTGATATTTCCTCTAAACATCAGCATAAACCGTTGGAATATATAAAAATGGAATATCAAGAAGAAAAATTAAATTATTTATGTTCATTCTTCTATTTCACGCTACATTTCATATGGCAATCGTAAAGTTCAACTACGCGCGAAAGCGGCACAAAAGCATGTCAGTGGAATATTAATATCATAATATCATATTTCAAAATTATTATATTGATGTGGTATTATTATATTTGTTAACAGTTTTTATTTTATCACTAATCGCTAATGGTACCTAATGGAAATGCTGAAAATACCTATCATCCTAGCCACAGGTAATTAAAATTGGACCAAGAGCATTATAGTTGCATCTGGTAATTTTCAATACCCTTAAGATACTTGCGAAAGATGCAAGATCTGTGAATTTTTTAATCAAGCTCAAATAAAAATGTGTTTATTTTTAGTGTTTTATAAATAAAGTTTGCATTCAAATGTGTCTAAATTTCTTATTCATTAAATTGTCCTGCCGAATTACACTCGATGTTTGTATTGATACCGGGTAAATCTGTGTTGATTAAGTTCTAAACTGTTTCCTTTCGAAACACTGTCCACCTTTGGTGTCGCGTTTTTAATAGTTGACAGTTTTTCTCATATAATTGCTATGCAACAGTTTCTCATAGTGTACAGTGACATAGTGAATGTGTAAAGATACTAAACATAAATAAACTCAATAAATAAAGCGAGAATATGTGCATGGCATAGACATTAGTATAGAAAAGGCATGGCATAGACTTTATTCTCAAAATGAATCAAAAGAGCAGGAAAATAAAAAGGGTGGAAACCAAGAAATAAACATAATTGGGGAAAAAATAAGAAACGGATAGCACATAGAAATTTCGAAAGAGTTTGCAGAGAAAAATTGAGAGGAAAATGCAAAGGCCAGGGGAGAAAATAAGAAACGGAGATTGGAGATATCAATTTAGAAGCAGTTTGCAGAGAGAAATAATGGGAGAATAGTATTAAAGGAGTTATTGAGTTGCATGGATGCCATATGGATGTATGCTGAAATTTAATCAAAATTAGACGGACAAAAGCAAAGTGTGAAAATAAAAGCGTTAAGAAGCAACATTATACAAAATTAAGGTACCTTATCATATCATTCGAATATAAGTCATAACTATAAAATGAGATATCAAAACTTTTGAACAGTTTTTCAAAATTTATCAATTACTAACCTTAATAAAAGAACAATTTAAATAGAGCTCATAGATTTTAGTGAAACCAATTTGGACTTAGTACCCCAAAATTCTACAAATGTCATAAATGTCAATAATTTTATATTAGGTTAAGTAGGGAATTGAAATTGTTATAATAGTTTACTTATTATCATATAACAATATTCTAATTTGATCATATACCTATACCTATACCTAATTTTGGAATAAATAAATGTGTTAAATTTATGTGTTAATATATATATATATATATATATATATATATATATATATATATATATATATATATATATATATATATATATATATATATATATATATAATCTTTCTTTGTGTTGTGGATTGCAGTGTTTATCACAGCTTCCTTCTAGATCCTACTCCTGAGATAAGGAAGCAGGTATACTGATTAACTGAATATAGCCGGATCATAAGAGATATAAAAAGGTATATATAAAATTTTCAATAATATCAATTAATAAAATAAAATTTACCCAGTACAAAATTAATATTATTATAATTATTTTGATTTGTAACTTTTGACCCCGGTATTTTCAGACCCAAGTTGCATTTGAAATTTTTTTCAGCATCAGCATTATTTTGATGCAGATCGATCCCCCCCGGTTAGAAAGAATTTCACCGAGAATCATTTTCCCATGTGTATATAGTGCAGGCCCACATCAATGGAAATGGATCCCCAAGATTTTTATGATGTCTAATTCGACTGGATTAATAATGGACTATTGACGGAACAAAATATTTTTCTTACCCAATGAATACTTTCATTCTTACCCATCATAGGAATCCGTTTGACTTTCTTGGATTAATAGCTGCCGTAGAGGACGAAATTGCTGACGCTCACGCGTCTGATCTGACCTTGTAAAGTCTGCAATGTAAAGTGACAATGTATCGAAAAAAAATTTTTTTTCCCTGTATTTAGTACCTGTATTTCTGCAAATTTTTAAAAAACGACGAGCCAACTGACACGTCTAGGCATAGAAGTTTTTTGAAATTTATTTAAAAACGGCACCCTTTGAATTTGTCAAGACTGAAGTTAAAACGACTGCCGAGGCAAACGGTCGCGGTGTAAAATTTACCACACTCATGTAACTGCAACTCGTGCACTCACTAAGGTTAAAAAACAATTAATAATAAAAATCGCCATTGATCACGTGCAGCGGTTGATTCGATGCCTTCCTTATAGGGGCCAAATGCTTAATACTTTTTTATATTATAAATTAATAGTTATTCCATATAATACATTATAACAAGTTCCTTTCGCGTAGGGTTTACAGCTGTCTGTATTTTTAGCGGAGCAAGAATGTAATAAAATTTATATTTGTCCCTGGTATTATTTAGAATTCTGATTTACTAGTGTAACAACCATCTGCAATTAGGTACCATTCAGCCACCTATGATTATCGAAGCGCAGTAAAACAGTCCTATATAAAACATGTAATAATAGTAATATTTGCTGAGCGGATTGGCATGATTTGTTACACCGTGCGATGTATGCCCATTACTTATTAATTGCCGGTGTTAATTTCAGTAGTAAATCAAACATTATGACGGCAATAAAATGCATACACGCGTACGGATTGTCATAAAGTTAACAGATTAGCTGAACTGTTGCGTGGTTTTTTGTTTTTCTAGCTTGAAATCAGTTCAAGTCGCAGCAAGGAGGAAAGGCTGACGTAACTATATGGAAATGCTCGTAAAGTTACGGCATATTTCCATTAACGTAACCGTATGGCAGTCGATAACGTATTCAAATTTTTAAGCAAGAATTTTAAGATTCTCTAAAAAAATTCTGAAAGTATACAGGCAAATAGTTTGCTGTATCATTATTTGAAATGAATATATGAAAACAAGAACGTAGTAGGTACATTTGTATATTTCTTAAACAGATTCTAGCATTCATATTCTCAAACACATAAAAACACGTAAGATTTACCATTTTAATGAAGAAAAAAAATCAAGATGGAACTCTAACAGGATGAATTGATTATAATTTTTTTTCCAAAGGTGGATCTAAAAACTTAGCAGACAGCAAATGGATGACAAAAAATGATAAGGATAAAAGTATTTGTCCCCTTACATTGTTAAAATTACACTTAAAAACAAAAATATCCGAACGACTTTTTTTAACTCCAAATCCCTTTCGCAAAAACACAAATTCTCACGGTTGGTATAAGAATGTTCCAATGGGAATTAATACGATATCTACTTGGACCAAACATTCTGCACCTAAAATAGGACTGGACATCACAAATTATAAAATTACCAATCATTCAAGCCGAGCCAGTAGAGTTTCCCATTTAATCAAGGCAGGGGTAAGTGACCAACAACTTATATAGATAACCGGACACCTCATCACCATCATCATCATCAACATCATCATCATCAATCCTACCTCCAAATTGAACCTGAACGAAAATCTTGTTAATAACTTCGAGTCTCGAATAAAACAAGTCAAAACGAATATTCGACATGTGTGGAAACTAGAGAAAACATGAGTTGCATCATGTATGATCTCGTGAATTTAAACTTTAGTTCTCTGAATTTGATGGACAAGGCCAACATTAAAAAAAACGAACGCCCTGTGCCCATATTAAATTTAAGTCCAACCCGGTTATAAAAATCGAGGATGGTGTATGCGAAAGTTTGACGCAAATATTTATGAAAATACGTTTAAGTGGTGAAAGTTCTTACAAGAAGAAAATTATGCACATTATAGAAAAAAACCAGCTTTAGAAGACATATCTCCTGTGTTGCATTTCCAATGGTTGAAAAACATGCACTGAAATTAGTAAATTAGTAGTACTTTAAATTTAATAGTGAATAGTGAATCTAAACCATGCGGTTTAACTGAAAGTGTTTTTGTACTTTAAAATAAGACATTTCTAAGGAATACAATGACGGAAGAAAGATTGACAGCGCTTGCCATGTTGTCCATCAAAAAGACTTTATTTCTACAAATTACTGGCTTCAATGAGAAGGTGATCGAGATGTTCATCTGCGACAAAAACCAAAGGATGGAATTTCATTTTAAGAAGTAGGCGTTTGGTAAGTACACATTTAAAATAGTAATATTTTTTGTATTTTTGAATATGTTGAATCAGCCCCACCAAACAAAAATGTCACCGGCCGCCGCTGATCAATTTCTTTCCAACTCAAAATTTTGCCGAACAGCAATTTTGCTCGAAAAACTGACATTTTTGTCTGACAAAAACTGACAATTCTCCCAGTGGGGGTATTTATTATTGGACATTTCTCCAAAAAATAGGGTTCTTCCTTTACTCAAAAACGATTTTATTTCAAATTCTGCTTCACTTTAACATATCGTTGTTGAAGTAGCCACTTGTTAAAAAAAAGACGAGAGGCATCTGGAATGGTGTCCGGAAATTATTTAAAATTTGCAAATTTACACATCTGTAATGTACAAATTTAGTTTTGGGAGTCAATTTTACACTATACTGGACGCAAGATTCGCTCAACAATTTATCATTATCGGGAGTTTATTAAAACAAAATATTTGTTGTGTTGTGTTATTGAATAGATAAATATTTTATGATATCCCCGGTATGAAAAATATGAATAAGACGTGTTATTTTTATAGCTATAAACTATAAATTTTAACGACATCCAGTCGATTTAAATAATATCTGCATTTTCTAAAAAAACATAAAGATTCACGTTACCACATAGTGGCAATTCATTGAGGCGAGATCCAATCTGTTAATTATCTATGTCGTTTTTATATGTGTCGAAAGTCCGGTTTAGAGGAGGCCCATATCTTCTCTTTTTTAGTATAAATTGGTTATCAATGACAAACAGTTTTTATTGTGGTTATAAATATTAATAAATTTTCAGGTTAGAGGTAATTTTAACACATGCCTACTTAATTGTATAGACATTTATACAACTATATAAACTGTGAAACAAAGTATTATAATTTTTAACAATGTAATGAAGTGGGAATAATCTCCCTCACATTACGCTAGAAACTAGGATATTTCATTTAACTGTAAGCCCGTAAATTATTCATAGATATTAATAACGTTAATATGCATCGAAAAATTTATTTTCTTTTTAGGTAAACATTGCTATTAAATTGTACGTTCAGTTCTGCTTATAACGAGGTCATAAACAAACCCCTTCTGGGCACCCCGCCGCCGTCAGTAGTTTTTCCAGTATCAATAATCCGCGTAACCGTCACCTCATGGCACCGAAATATCGGACAGCGTCACATGCGCTGCACTCCCAACGATATCAATAGGTATGGAGATCACGCGTCAACGCGAAAAAACCGTCCAAAATCATATAAAAGCAGCTCCACAGCACTGTAAAGTCAGTTAGCATTCTTCGCTAACCAAGCATTCTGCACCCTTCGGGTCGTCGCATTTTGCATCTTCCGCCTCCGCTAACCCAAAAGCATTCTGCACCCTTCGGGTTGTCGCATTTTGCATCCTCCGCCTCCACTATCCAAAAAGCATTCTGCACCCTTCGGGTCGTCGCTTTTTGCATCCTCCGCCTTCGCTGCCGCTTTCGTTGCTGTTATTCTGTAATCTGACAAGTTGCGACTTGCCGTGATTGCCGCTGCCGATCCCCGTCACGAAAGAAATGTAAGTGTACTTTATTAACAAGCGCTAAGGAAATCCAGTCTCCGAACTCGTAGTTAAATACATGTGGAAATCGTGTGGGTTTACCCAATAGGCTGTAGTTCGGGTCGTAGCATCTTGCACCCTTCGGGTTGTCGCATTTTGCATCCACCCTTCTGCTGAGCATTTTGCATGCAGCAGGGACTCCACAGGCTACCTGGGTCACGCACGCAATTTTCACTATTCGGTCTTCGGCATTAATGTTAGATACACGTGGAAACCGTGTGGGTTCACTCAATAGGCTGTAGTTCGGGTCGTAGCATCTTGCACCCTTCGGGTTGTCGCATTTTGCATCCACCCTTCTGCTGAGCATTTTGCATGCAGCAGGGACTCCACAGGCTACCTGAGTCACGCACGCAGTTTTCATTATTCGGTCATCGAAATCGTAGCCAAGTCTACGTGGAAATCGTTTGGGTTTACTCAACAGGCTGTAGTTCGGGTCGTAGCATCTTGCACCCTTCGGGTTGTCGCATTTTGCATCCACCCTTCTGCCGAGCACTCTGCATGCAGCAGGGACTCCACAGACTACCTGAGTCACGCACGCAGTTTTCACTATTCGGTCATCGAAATCGTAGCCAAGTCTACGTGGAAATCGTTTGGGTTCACTCAATAGGCTGTAGTTCGGGTCGTAGCATCTTGCACCCTTCGGGTTGTCGCATCCACCCTTCTGCTGAGCACTCTGCATGCAGCAGGGACTCCACAGGCTACCTGAGTCACGCAAGCAACTTCCGACAAAACTAGTCCGCGTACATCATATCCGCGAAAGTTTGGATTTCCTACACGCTGCACGCTTTACTGTAGTATTATTGCTTCCTCCGCTTACTAAAAGTAGTACCATTTATTTTCACTCGCCGCCCCTTTATTATCCCGCTTTACGCCTTTATTCATAACGCTTTACTGTAGTATTATTGCTTCCTCCGCTTACTAAAGTAGTACCATTTATTTTCACTCGCCGCCCCTTTGTTATCCCGCTTTACGCCTTTATTCATAACGCTTTTCATCCCCCTGACGTAACTCGCTATAGGCAGACTGAATACCCTCTGTATATATGTAAATACCGGTGTGACCGAAATCATAAATCCTGTAAATAAAATCTGTCGTAATCATAAACCGGTGTTCCTCTTGATGATAGGGTAATACAAGGCCTATCGGTGTATCACGTGACCTGGCTTCCGCCCTTCTCCACAAAAGTTATCCGGGGGCCCCTACAGATACTGCCTGTAGGGAAAAGTGGTCTGTCTGCACTCTAAACAGACAGTGGCGCTCGAGATAAAATCTCCGCACCGAAGCTAAGAGCATCACAACAACTTAAGTCGTAAAAAATTCATTAAGAAGTTTGCTGGTAGGGCGTTATTAATTTACTAAATTAAAAACACAATGTATTATTAAAATCGAGTCTAATATGTATTTAATCCTCAGTTATGATAATGGATTCAGTAATTATAGAATTAGTCAGCACAGCAATTTTGGTCAATTTAAAAAAAATAGAGCAGAAGAAAGCAAAGCTTCCCCTAACTCATAACAAATGCGGCTTTAACTCCGATCGAGTCACAGTAGTGACTCGAGAAAATCCAAGAGAAGCTATGCAGGCCGCAAGCTTCTGTGATGCATCAGCCGCTGAACGGATCGACGCGGCGCGCGCTGGCTGAGCCAGTCGCCTGCTTTAGGGGGGGGGGCGGAAGCTATCATCGGAGTAGGTTCTTTGTTTGCGTCGAGAGGTGATTGAACTTTCCTCTCAGCCTGCTGAATGCGTTGACGCGCGCTGGCTGGACAGTTGCGTGTTTTTTGTAGGCGCGCAAGCTATCGGAGTAGTAGGTTCTTTGTTTTTAAGTTTAATTTTTAACGGCTATCCATGTGTGATACGTGCTTTGGACTGCGTCGTGTCTCATGCGATGCAGCGAAATGGAAGACAGTGATACAGATGTGGACATGTAAATCTTGCCAACTTAAATGTGTAGCGCGTGTCTTATAATAATAATAAAAAGATTTTCATCACTAAACTTCGCAGATAAGCTTCAATTAATTACTAAAGGAAGAAAACCGCCTATGAAAAATTTTACTACAAAAATGAAAAACTACCTGTATTAGTCATTTTTACCTGGAAAAACATGATGAACAATTTAAATGGTTAACAGGGTGTGAAAATATTAGTAATTAATTTTGTTGATCATGTTTTGACCCCTTTTTGAAAATGAAAAAGGTCTCTGGGAAGAAACGTCACTCCGATTTAAACAATTTGCATAAAGCTGTAAAAAGACGGCTTTAGAAATAGGCAAGCAAAATCTAAGTTTTTAAGAATTGCTTCCCTTATCCCACGCCCCTAAAATGCCTTTATATGTCTTTAAATGCTACATTTTAATAACAAAACAAACTCGGAGTTCATCTAAAATAAGTGTCGGAGAGTTTTCTACCACAAAAATATTTTCTTCATGTTAGACAGGGTGTAGAAAAATTTAAAACCCGGGTGTGTGCTTATGACCACACGATAGAAGTGAAAACTTCTAATTTTCGAATTTTAAAATATATACCTATATAATTACATTTATGTTATATAACGGATTAGATCGGTGAATCAACAAAAGATAATATCGATATTGTTATATAAAATTATTTATTCTTATCTCTTTACTCATGAAGTAATATTAGTCACAAAATAAACAATAATTTTCGAATTTTAAAATATATACTGTAACCGTCCGCCTGTATTATCACAACCCGCAATACATCGCACGTTAATACACGTTGACCGTATACGCCCGTGACAAAGATGCTTCAGGCAACCGACGCTAGATGCCCCACTGTATGTCGCTCCAAAATACCTACTCATAGTTAGCAAGTCCTGCGACGCACCATCACTTCGGCAGTCGATTCGATTCAATCGAATTCAGATCAATTCGATACAGAGAGGAGAAAACAATTGGACGGTAACCCGACCAGACGGAACCTCCTGATATATTGTTTTCTGATAAAATGTATTGTACTTTCTTTTACTTAGGAAACAAAAAACATATATATTTCTCCCTTAACAGGTATTATTATTTTAAACATTTTCGAATTTTAAAATATATACCTATATAATTACATTTATGTTACATAATGTATAAGTTCGGTGAATCAACAAAAGATAATATCGATATTGTTATATAATAGCTATTTATGTAACCAGTTGGGGAAAGTACTATTTTGTGTAACGAGCAGATTTCTCAGCGAGTTACACAAAATAGTGTTGCCCAATGTGTTTCATACAAGATTTTTTACCAATTTAATTTTCTAATTTTAACCAATTTTATATTTTATGAGAAGAAAACTGAATGATTGAAATGAATTTTATACATTTAAAAACAATCCAATAGGTTGTAACGGTGTGACTTTACACTACTAGTTGCGTAATATTTTACTTTTCGTAACTGATGGTGAAAAGTAAGACGTTTCCTAACGTCAAAGGGTTTTGAAAGGTCTCACTTTACATGTCAAAATTAGAAAAAAATATTTATTCTTATTTCTGTACCCATGAAGTAATATTAGTTACAAAATAAAAAATATTTGTTAATTATAATGTGGAATTTTCCTCTGATTGAACTTCTTAATGGCTATTATATTTTAAGAATGAAACAATAGGCATATGGAAGCTAAAATATGCTGTAAATACTTACATAAATAAAGTTTAAATAAAGTAAATAAAGTTTATCTCTCTCGCTTAGACAACGAGTGGACTTTACTCGACTGAGTGTTACATAGACGAACGTGACGCGTGACGGCCCAGTCTCATTCAACACCCACAAAAATAAGTACTGAGAGCGTCTAAAAAAGTTTTCACTTCAAAAATGTAATGCAGAATCTTAAAAAAAACTGCACATGTTTAAGTTCATGATAAATTATTTGTAGGTTCCAGATTCCACATTTACAGGTGTTTAAATTCTTAAATCCAATACACATTTTCATCTTTTCACAATAATTATTGATGGATTTACATCAGGGCATTTATCTACCTCAAATTAATATATGCAAATTTACTTTTGACTAACGAAACATCGTAAAATTTTATCGGCATACTTATTTCTTAATGCCATAAATGGGCGGAAAAAAACGCTCGGGATGTTTGTACTGTAGACTGTACCTAATTGGCTGTAATTATATAATATATGCGAAATGAATAAAGCACCGGTAAATGAATATAAAATTAAATCTGTAATATATGTAAATAGTATCAGCCTGCTCGGAACAAAACTCATTAGCACATATTAATGAAACCCTTGGTAGATAGATACATGCCTCAGTGTCGCCGTATCTCATTTAGCGTAAACATCCACGAAAAGACATACATTCATATATAAACATGACCTCAAGAGGGCGATAAAATAATTATTACCCAAGAGACTTTTAGGTAATAATTTTTGGACCATAATTAACATTCAATGCTCGAGTGGAAAGATCAGAATACATATAGTCTATTTGGATCTGAAGGAGAGTAACAGAACCCTATACTCAACAAAAAAGGGCACTTTTAAGAATTCCTCAAAATATTGGGCAACAAGTTCCTCGCAGGTGGAAACTATAACGCAAAACATCCAACATGGGGCTCAAGGTTGACAACTCCAAAAGGCAGAGAATATTGAAAACAACTAAAGAAAATGATTTGCAACTCTTATATACTGGCGAACCAACGACAATAAAAAAAATATTCCTGATGCTCTATAGACTTGCGTTACAAAAGGAATTGATACTAAGGAATGTAAGGCCGAAATTGCCGCATTGACTTGTCATCAGACCACTCAATAGTGCTAACCGTTTATTCACAGATCTTGAGTATAGAAAAACAACCCTCATTGAACAATAATAAAACATATTTAGGAAAAAATTACACCATCTAATATCATTCATCATGTCGGCTATTAATAAAATCTTACCTAGGGTAAGGGGGGTGCAATGTTGTGGAAAATATAAAGATTATAATGGCTAGAAAATGGTTTTTATCTGGGGCGTGGGAGGGCCGAAGATGGGAAGGTTAGAAAGGCGAGAAAATGGGTGATCAAAATTGTGCAAAATGAAACGTTTATAACTGCTGTAAAATTATTTACATTCGTGCAGAACCGTCACTTTGCCCCCCTCCCCCCGCCATACGTTTTTCTTTTCCAGTTCCCAGAGCAAGGTGTGCAAACTTCGGGATAGGGTGTGCAAAATATGTACAAAATTATGACGTACATTTTTCGGTTTGGTTATGCCCACAGCTGTTGTAAACAGCCTAATAGCTTTATTTTCGACAACTTGTTTGAATTCACGTGAGGCAAAGGAGGTTCCCTCGTCTGAAATTAAACGCCCTCGATTTCCTATAACTGTTATTAGTTATTAACTGTAATTTCCTATAACATTTATTGGGGATTTGCATATTTAATAAGCATTTATTATTCTCCTTCATTACCAAATAGACTATAGTTCGTTTCGGGTATTTTTGTATTATTCTAATTAATTTAAACAATTCCACCTGATTATAATATTTCCCTCGTAAAATATCCCACAAATTGATTTCTCGTCACTAGTTCCGTCTGGATATTTGCTTATTGAATTTAACTGCCCATATCTCATCAGCCTCACAATTTATAGAGTAATTAGCTAATCGATTGACAAAATACGCGATAATTAATTTGTTTGCGGGCGGTACAAAAAATATAACAAAACTCCTAAAGGTTAGTAGCGATTAGAATAACAAATTGTCCACATTTCGATTTACGCGAGATCGAAATTTGCATTTTGTCGTATGTAAATGGTATCGATAAATAGCTGCGCTAGCACGTACTTCATTTGTTGCCGGCAAGTCATCTTTCCTTAATGCTAATGGTGCGAATTACTAGTTAAGAAACAGTAAATTGTGTTAAAATGTACAAATGCGACAATGTATACCAATATTTCGCGTGCAAAGTATCTATCCTGGAGAGCTGGCCACCCAGGAACTGCAAAAGTGTTTTTGAATTACCGATTTGAAAAATCGGCTCGAAGATCGACCAAATATTATAAATCTCATTAACTAAGTTACTTGAAATAAGACAATACTATAGGGTTTTCTCACTGACAATATCATATAATGATGATAGATTCCTTGGGCGACTTCTTGTAAGTATATAAATAGGTCTACAATATTTGTGAAATAGACTTCTTCCTTCTATGAATTTTCCAATAACACTAGTGATTTTCCAATAACTGCACTTGATCTAATAGAGCCAGATCTCTCGATTGATAATCAGTTAAACAAGATTCGTGGTGGTTTCCTAGCGTCAATCCGTCAATGAATTATTTTCCTCAGAAGTCCTCAATTCTCCTCAATATCAAGTCAAGTCAAGTCTCAATATCTAACTTAATAATTATAAAGCAGTTCATCGCAGACCATAACCGGATGAATGAAACCAAGTATACACAGACTTTTCCAAGGCCTTTGATAAGGTTGATCATGGTATTTTGTTAAGTAAGCTCTCAATGTATGGATTCAGCAGTTCGCTAGTCAGGCTATTTACCTCCTACTTGGATAATACATGGACATAATAAAACTTGGATATTTGACAACAGTACATTAGATATTTGCAATATGGCATATGTCACTGATGTTAAAGTTGTATTTGATGGATATAAAAATGATGAAACTAAAGCGTCTGAGAGAAATCGGAGATATATAGGTAATACTTCAATTGATTATTTATTTGAAGAAGACTTTAAATACAACTAAAGAGAAATTATTAGGAAACAGCAAAAATAAAAATAGGTTTATTAATGTCCTCTGCAAAAAACGGGCCGAAAATAATATTGGTAAGTTTGCATATAGCTTTTGTAGGATGTTGTTCTAATCCTCCAATTTGCAAATCATCGGGTTTTATCCAAGGTTTTCATCGGGGAAGAGAAAGGATTATTCGAATAAACATTCAAGAAAGGGCGATGAAGTATTTTGTTTCTTTAGTTTTCAACTCTCGCAACAGATTCATGTGAGAGGATTTTTTGAGGTTTAAAAGCCATTTCTTTACCCATACTCTGACCCTACTTTACCATACTGTTGGCATATCTCTTATTCTTTCATTATAATCTACTCTGAAGGTCGCGTTTTGTCAACTGAAGTTACCCAACATGGATAACATCAAGCGTAGTGGATATATAGGCAATAAAGTGTAGTGGGAAGAAGAAAATAATTATAAGTAAGATTAATTCCTTCCTCGCTATTTCTTATATTCTTTCTTTTTCATTTTTCGTTATTCTTCTATATTCATGCACTCCTTAGTCTCGTTCTCTCATTCTTCTTCGAAATTCTGTTGGCAATTCCTTCAACTCACACAGATTTTCTGATGCTTCTCCTACGTGCAGTAAAATATAATTTTTTTGACTAATTATTTAAGTCCCTAATAAGAAAACAGTTTCAATTAATTTTATTATCTACAAGATACTGTAATAGTTATTTTTGAAGCGCATAGAAATTGAAACAACCACTTTCTAATTATGCCATTAACTTCACAGACATATCTTAGGCGTATTTATTATTCCACGTTTATATTCACACCCATGATTCAGAACGAAGGACTTTGCACACGCTTAAACGGCGCCACTAGCTGTATAATCATGTACGTTTTTAATCTGATAAGAACGGGCATCGCTGTCAGGCTGTTCTGTTCACAATGTATGCTGAATACGGAAATAAAGAAGAAATACCTGACAATTTTTTCCCACTGATTGAAATTATTCAACATTTGATCATATGAAAGTTTGACGGGAATCCTAAATGACTTTTGGACGGAGTGTTCTTGAACGTGTTTGTTACCTTAAACTAAACTACTTTTTGTCACTTTAAGTTAAACACAAATAGTACATTACATTACAAGTCAAGAAAGCTATCTTTTGCATCACGAGGATGGTTTTAAGGATACGAGGCCGCGCTAGCATCCGAGTACTTATTCTAAGCCACCGAGTAAAGCATTACCTGGAAAATAGGAGGATTTAGTTTTATAAGCTTACCTTATGTTTTTTTATGTTTTTTGGGTCGCTGATTCTGAATTTTTCACTTCCCCTTAAAATTTCCTACCGGAAATACCGCAATTTTTGAAAAAATGGCGACAAAAAACGAGTATTTTACAACAATTCTCTGAACCTTGATCGATTTTCATGAAGATTTGGAATTAAGCTCATCTTACCCTTAACTTCAAAAGTGACATATTGCCGAAATGTGCTTTTTGCTTTCAAGGGATAAAAACTACCCCTTCGTTAAAAAAAAATGCAAAAAAGAAAAATACGTATTCTAACCTTGCCAAACTTTTGGATTACGTGAGTAATACTAAAATAAAGTAATTTGTAAAGGGATACCGGTCAATATCCATTCTGGTGGGAATGGCAGGGGTTCTAACGCTCATTTTTTTTCTCAAAAATATGAGCGGACCACCGTTTTTGCATCGTATCTCGCTTAGTTATAACGCAATATTAAAGTAAGAGTGCTCATTTTAAAGGTATTTCCAAGTACTATAAAAAATGTCATAAGTTTTTCTCGAAAAATACATCAGTTTTCCGTTAGTTAACGTTGAAAACCTCGAACAAAGTTTTTGCAAAAAAAAGTCTTCTTCAACGAGCCATAACTCCCTTTATTTTGGACCTAACGCATTTATAAAAAAAAATTCTTTGGTTTCTTACAACCTTCATTTTTGGTCTTTACAACTTTTTGCAGAGAACGTGAAGTTTTCGAGGTATTCGCGAAAAACCGTCCAGAAACAGGCATTTTTAACGTTTTCAATCGCGAATAACTAAAAAAATATCGATATACCTATCGAAAAAACTTTATGGATTATTTTTTCATAGAATTTATCCCTCTATCCATTTCCGGGGTTATTTTGAGTAAAAAAATTCTACCCCCGAGAAGGGGTGGCATCCACCCTCAGGAGAAAAATAAACAGCGGCGTTATGTCACTTTTGCTCATTGAGCCATCCCTAACCTACTCACTAAATTTCACGTCAATCGGTCGAGGTTCAAAGAATTCGGAGCGGAAAACCTTCAATGACTGCAAGGATTATAGACTAACAGGATTGCTTATCGGCCACGTGTTGTTTGTCAAGATCTGACGTCAGCGGTTAAGTTCGGCCGGCATCCTTTTGCGCCAACGGTCGATTCCAAATTGATGCTAGGCTTCTCTAGGCACGATGTTAATGTACAAATGACACACTACACAAACGCCGGGAAATACACCGGTGGGGCAATGAACCTACGCCGTACGTATCCGCTGACGTCAAAAGCGTGGTAGGGGCTACGAGATTTGTCTAACGTTGCGCTTATGGGGATAAGCAGTCCTGTTTAGTCTATAATCGTTGCAATGACTGCACCATCTGCCGCGCTGCGTCTCAGAGCGCCTTTGAGTTTGATCTGTCAAAAAAGCGTTTAGAAATCTTTCTTTGTATATTTTGTGTATATTTCAAGCCATTCTGCTATTCATATTAACAAAAATTGAGTTAATTTGAAAAAAATCATTTTTGGAGGCATTTTTTTTCATAATAGAGGTATATCCGGTGAGATTTTTTGGTGGGAAGTGAAAAATTCAGGAAAAGGGACCCAAAAAATATAAAGTTACCCTATAACACTAATTCCTCCTATTTTTTCCAGGTAAGCCACTTTTTTAGTCTTTATTGTTGGAGTAAAATCTAAATTTTGATAAATTATGAATATTACACTAATATAAAAGTGAAAATTTTTGACACAAATTCCCTCGACCAATCGTCCCGAAACTTTTCAATTGGATTGAGATCGGGACTTCTGGATGGTCAAGGCAGAACTTGAATGTTGTTGTCCAGGAACCAGGCCCGCACTAATCTGCAGTTGTTAATTGGGCAATTGTCGTCTTGGAAGGTAACATTGTTGGGATACAATTGTTGCGTCGATGGTAACATAATGTTTTGCAGGCTTGGCCATTTAGCCTTCCTTCCATATGCCAGCAGACTCACATATAACAGAAAAACGATGGCAACTGGCTACTGGCTTGGTATATCGTTCTTTGTACCGCTAATTTCTTGGTCTATACACAAGTGACATGACTTGAAATTTTTTTCGTCAGACAAAATGACATTAGACTAGAAATCTTCACGTCTGTCAACATAATTGTTGGCAAAGAGCAACCTTTTATCACCTACATAATTACTTATATCGCTCTGTTTAATTCGGCGTCTAGCTGACCACGACAAGCTGTTGCAGCCATATCAAAGGGGGTCAAAAACCAATTTATCATGTCTTCATCATGAATCAAATTGCTTCTCCTTGAAGCTCCTCCCCAATGATGGTATACTAATTCCTCACAATTATCTATTCAATTTAAATATGCAACTTTTGCTAACTTGGAAAAGGTTAGCAATAGCACTTAAAGACGACCCAGTATTAAAATAATTTACGATGCATGTCTTTTCCGCATATGTAAGCCTCACCATGGTTAAAAATTATGAAATGGACATAAATTTAACAGGAAGTCACTGTTGACATATCAAATTAATACATTAATAGGCATATTTAAGCTACAATTACATGAAGTAAAAACCGTTTACTTTAAACTACTCGACATTGTACTTCTGGTTTGTATTGCAGAAGCTAGCAAGAAATACAAATCTTCAACGCTGTGAAGAAAGTATTCTATGCTGAAAGCCGTATTGTTAGTTAATTAGACCTAAATATTGTTAATTTTCCAAAAGGCATTCCTTAAAAGACAATCTGGGTTACCAAGCAAAGATATCTAGAGGTTTTTCGAAAACCGAAGTAGATTTATTATCACTGCTCCTGATAATGAATTTTGGCTAATGAAAGTAAGCAGTGAAATTTGTTTCTGTCAATGAATAGCATTTTGTTTAATATTTATTTCAGGTTGTATCGATCATTTTCTTCGTTGGATGATTAACCAATCAGAACATCCAATTTTCTAAAGTTAACTTATACCTATCATTTTAAAAATTGTGTACTGTAGGTATATAACCAACAATCAAATTTATGTATTTCAAGTATTGTGACAGCATCCATACAATAGTTAAAGAATTACCATGATAACACCATATGAGCGGTGTTATCAGCAAACGTGACATGATGTCACGTTCAAATGTCAAATTCCAAATGACCAACGGCTTTTTATTAATAATAGGCTGAATCTTCGTGAGTGGTTTCGTTTTTTTGTTTAAGACACAAAATTTTTACCTGTGCGAAAATTCTCGATAGTGGTAGCTAATAAAGTGCGAAGGCTTGAAACATGTCGATCGATCGGGTGATTGTCAATATT
Organism: Tetropium fuscum; assembly: GCA_964058915.1. NCBI lineage: Eukaryota > Metazoa > Arthropoda > Insecta > Coleoptera > Cerambycidae > Tetropium > Tetropium fuscum. The sequence continues at coordinate 339,395 of CAXKVY010000556.1, read as the reverse complement.
TTATTAATAACATTTAGTTTGTTAATTAAATTTTGACATAATTTGACGATGTGTTAAAATACGACATCGCTCTGCAATTTTTGATTTTCTGATGACACTATCTATCGGCTTCGCAACTTGAAAAAACCAGTGTAATCCGCGATTTTTGATCTACAATGTTTGTAGAGGTGTTTTTTACGATTAAATATTGCGTTCTCGAGTTATGAGGTGAGAAATGAATTCAGAGTTATGTTGTCTCAGGATGAGCGTTTAATCATTAAGATGCTCCATATAAAAGCAGGATGAGCGTTTAATCATTAAGATGCTCCATATAAAAGCATTGTGGAGTCGATATTGAAAATCCATTAAACAATATGTCAGACGGAATTTTTTTCATAATATCAAATAGGATGATATCTGCTGCTGAAGATGAAAAAATAGGATGAAGATGTAAAAAACGCAAAAAAAAATTGACCCTTTTTTTGAAAATCCTCCCCCAGCCACCTCCTGTACAGTACAATTTTTCGTGACCTGGCCAACATGTTTCCGTGTTAGATAGGGAATAACTTAAAGTGGGTCGTAGCTTTTAGTAATGAAGTTCAAATGGGATAACACGATAGGACCCAGGAATTCTCCTATATTGTAAATAAAATAAAATAAAAAATTAAATAGCATGATTTTCTACATTCCCAGTCCTACGCTGGAAAATTCTTAGTTTGTCAAATTAAATTCAAAATTTGAAAAAATATATTTTTATCCAAATGAGATCTTAACCATTCTAGTTGCAGAAGATATTCAAATCTATTTACATTCCACCTATTCGGAATAAATAACCCATTAAAAGTAATGACTATTTTGTTGACGGCTAATACGTTCAATAAAATTCAATTGGGAGAATACCGGCCTAATAAAAATTGCAAATTTAAGACCTCCTCGAAGAATGCCACCCACAGAAACAACGCACTGTATCTGTGTGAACACGGGGCGTGTTTGCTTTATTGATTACATCCCGCATTAATTTTTTTTACCTCTCGGAACGAAAACACCTTTTATTTAAAAACAGTAAACGTAAAAGTCCACTTTTGAATTAATCCGGCGTGCCTGTGAATGATCGAAATAATTTCGACACGGCTCGCATGATTGGTATTCCGGCCGTGGCCACGCTCCTGGCGTATTTTTATTTACGATTTTATTACGCTATTGTTGTTCCAAGTAGATTCGATTTACGAGGCGTGAAATCGGGGCGAAAATTGGCCATGATCGCATGGCGTTTGATTGATTAGAGCGTTTAGTGATGACTAATTACTTCTGTTCACCGGGTGAAGTAGTCAGTCCCAGGAAAATAACATAAAAAATCATAGCATAACATAGAAAATCATAAAAATTGCATTGGGCACAACAGTCATTGGATTTTGTTGCTTGAGTTTCTTAGTACTTTTAGCTAAAATTGTGTTTTTATCACTGGGATTAGCTAGGTTAGCGTAGGCATGTACCTATTTTCGCATGTGTTAGGACCTTTATAGGTATATTCTTACTTCTTTTGTCTTCATAATTATCCCTCGGCCTTCCCTCTTCATAAGCCGTGCTTCATTTTGCAGAACTACTTCCTATATAATTTAATCTTCTGCATTTTATCTTCTTCCTTATTATTTACTCTTCTTCATTATGCTGCTTTTTACCCTTCATTTTCTGCTACTTTATACCCCCATCGCCCTCACTATTCATTCTTCATTTCTCATGCCCCGTTCTTAATACTTCGTTGTCCATCCCCCATTCGAATCGTCATCCATCGTTCATGTCCCATTCCTAATTACAGGGTGGGCCATAAAGATTTTCGATTTTTAAAATATAATTGCGTAAAAACGGTGTGCGGGAGCGCAACGCTCTTTGCGTCAAGAATTTTTATAAACATCGCGATTCTTGCATAATTGTTAAACGTTTATTTCGCGTTGCATTCAGATAGCATGACTTAAACCAGTGTCCCAGTGATAGTGTAATTAGGCCGTGGGTCAGAAAGATCGAGGCTACAGGTTCTACTCTCAATCAGAAGCCTACGGACCGCCGGAGGTCAATAAGAACCGAGGAAGCCATTAACGAAGTTGGAGCTTCTGTACGGCGAAATCCCGGATTATCATCTAGCAAGATATCAGCTGACCTTGCCGTCTCACGAACATCTTTGCGGCGTATTTTGGAGAAAGACCATAATTTGCACTCTTATAAGGTTCAATAATTAGTGCAGGAATTGAAACCTAATTATTTTCTGGCGAAGCCTATTTTCATTTAAATGGGCATGTCAATAAACAAAATTGCCGGTATTGAGCCCCGGGTAATCCTAAATCGAGGCATGAAAAGCCTCTACATTCCCCAAAAGTCACAGTTTTGGCGGCCATTTCAGCCCATGGAATAATAATTGGACCCTATTTTTTTGAAATTGCAAATGGCGCGGCAGTAATCGACAATTATAACCGGTACGTAAAAATGTTACGAGATTTTTTTTTTACCAAGAGTGCAAGAATTTGAAGCATACGACAACAGGACGTGGTTTCAACAAGACGGCGCGACATGCCACACGTCTAACGCATCTTTGGATGTAAATGAAATGTTTGCCGATAAACTCATATCGCGTAGAGGGATATGAGTTTACCGGCAAACATTTGACCTATTTTCTCTGGGGATACTTAAAAAGTCGGGTTTATAGCAACAATCCAGCCACAACAGCCTAGTTGAAAGCTAATATTCGAACAGAAATGGCTGCTTCCCCCAATGTACTAGAAAGTTTTAACGTATTTGAGGTTCAAATGTGACGTGATAATATCATCCAGGTGAAAATAACATCATCCAGTTCTGCACCACCTGGATGAAGTTATTCGTAAGAAGTGAAATGATTTTCCCGGGTGTCTACTTTAGTGTCAATAAAAAAAAATATTATTTGTACTTTTTTTTATAAATTTTTGAAATTCACACATCTTGTAACAGCTTTTTCAACTAGTTCACGATAAGCTAGAGACTTGAAATCTGGTGTAGAGTGTTTCGGTGACAGTAGAATATTTAATATTTTTTTATTGCAAAAAGTAAAGTAAAGCAAAGTAAAAGTGTTTTGGTGTTTGTGGAAACTACTTCGAGTGTTACATCAGTACATCAAAAGTTCCAGCCCTATCCAATTTTAAGATGACTTCACGGTCACTGGAACTGAATCTCTATCGCAAGACAGTAGACAATAGAAAGTCATGCTCAAAGAAGCATAGAAAGATTATCCAAAGGTTGCGCGAGAAAGACTAGGTACTGTTTTTATTTAAAAGCAGATAAAGGTAATAAGGTTGTTATTTTAGATAAAGAGGATTATTATGAACGGGTAGACAACCTAATTAGTAATGGTCCTTATAACGAACTTACTAGAAACCCTTTACCAAGAATGACCACTGAAATAGAAAATGTCCTGTCCTGAATGTCCTGAAATAGATCATGTAACAACCTTATTACTCCAATCCAAAATAGCGGACATTCCTTTATAAACCGATTTGTCTCAAACTTAACGTTTAAGATGAAAAGATGAAAGATGAAAGAAACTTGCGATGTTTAAGGTCACTCAATATAATTTTTGACTAAACAACAAACAATTTCAAACTAAATCGAAAAAAAATCTAAAAAATCAAAAAAAAATATCCGGATCCAAAATACCGGATTTATCTCAAACTTGCTACTTGGAGTTGTTTAAGGTTACTGGCTCATTTAGTTGCTTTTAACGAGTCCCATACATTATACTTAGTGACGAGGGTTTGATGATGGCCGGAGGTGGAGGTGGAGGTGGAGGTGGACAGGAGACAACTAAAAACTACAAAATAAAAATAGGAAAAAAACTTTCTGTTAAAAGTTTTTTTACCTATCTTTTACGTAAGGCAAATATATCGTTTCTCTTTCCCTAATGGTAGTGTGTCTAGAATATAAATGGTAACTGAAGAAAATCGATCATTATGGAATATCTCCATCGTCCATCGACCGTGCAAATTGCCGGCGTTGTTTGTTATGATGTTGGACTATTTTAGTTTTTATTAATGCAGATACCCTTACATTATCTAAACAATGTACTCAGTCTATAAGGATATCGACATCGACGATATGCAAATGAGTTTCGGTAGGTACATCGATCGATACATGATCTCTATGAACATCTCATAGTATCTTATGCAGTTTCAGCATGGTTTTGGTAAAAGCAGCCCTATTCACTTCTGATGTCCCACCTACACCCAATGCATATAATAAATCATTTCCTCGAATCAGCTTTGTCCATTAATGGATTTAAAAAGTATAGCTGTTTATCAAAGTAAAACATGTTAATCTCAGTACCATGCTATACTGAACATAGTGCCGAACAACACGAAATGATAACGAATAACTGTAAAGGAACTCTAGAAAGAATGTCCAATGTTGATGTTTCGCAATCGTGTGTTTGAAAAAATGCAGTTGCAACTAAGTATGTACCATCGAGTTCAGAAGTAATGTATACAACGTTGTAGCTTTATATACTTTGTTATACTGATCAAATTTACCAGATATTATTAAATATGGAAAATGGATTGTAATATATTCAGATCAGATACTAAAAAAACACTTTACCATACTTTATTTAGATCTCTAGAATAAAGTATTCTATTCTAGTTTCATATAAAAGTAAAAAATACACCAAGATAAGAAAATTAGTCCCAGGTCAGTTTCATCCATACATCAACGTGGGTATACATAATACGTGACTTATGATTTACATTATGTAACAAAAAATTGTACACCACGTGTGCCTGTTATAGTACAAACATTAATTAACTCCAAAAATGCATAGACCTCGTACATGAAAGTCTATCCTATATCCAACATGTTAGGTACCTACCCGCGGATTTGTTTGCATTTCTGACATGTTTCATTGGCATTGGAATTCGATTTCTTTCGCAGCAAGGCCTTTAGACGATTTATATAAATCTATACAAGAATGTTGTAGACGCCGTAGAAAATTGTTCGGCCTAGGCGAGCAACATACGTCAGGTGGCATGAAAGTATCCAACTGTAACATATATCTGCTATTTTGACAACTGTTTATTTATCGCACAATTACCATTGATAATATCTCTATAAGCACCGCGGTATATAGGCTATGCCTGCGGCGGTCGGTGTTGCGACACTATGCTCTCAATAGTTTTGCTAATGTCAATAGTTATTTACGCTATTAATGATTTTTTGTTGGCGTCCGGCTTCCGGATGGATACAGCGTTGTGCTGCTTCAAGTGGGGAAAATAAGAATCTTTTAAGAAGAGTAATAATATGTTGACGCAATAATGTCAATTTAGTTGCGCATTATATATTAAGAACAAAATAAACTTTGTACAATTTACCATAATATTAAATCATGTTTGGATAATACACATACTAGAATACAACATTTCTTACGTATCATGTGTAGAAAAATAGAATTTGTTAATATTATAACTAAGAATATCTGTAAATAATCATGTTTTATAATAGATAAACTACATTTGAGTTGTAATTATATTATAAATAACTTAGCATAGAGATTTCTCGTTGTATTGTGCAAGACAATTTGGTAGGTATCAAATGAGACATTATCATAGATGATTACGAAGGCAAAATTATATACGTATGTATTAAGATATATCGGATATAGAAGGGAAAATGATAGTATAGACTAAATAGGAAGTAGAAATGTAAACAGTAGGATAGTGTATAGTAGACATAGTGAAGGTGTAACGATGCTAAACACAAAATAAAACTCGATAACTAAAGTGAGAAAGTGTACATGACATAGACTTTATTAAAACATTGAATCAAGAGGTCATGAAAACAAAAAGGGGAACCAAGGAAGAAAAATATTAATTGGAGAAAAATTAAGAAACGGATACCAGATAGAGAATGGGATCGAGTTTTGCAGAGAATAATTAAGAGGAAAGAACAGGGAGGTGAGAAAAGAAGGAACGTAAATTGGAAATATATATTTCTAAGCAGTTTGCAGAGATAAAATGGGGAGAAGAATATTAAAGGAGTTATTGGTTTGCATGAGGCCATATGATAAGGTACCTTTTCGCATTATACGTATATAAGTTATGACTATAAAACAATTTTAAATAGAGCTCAAAGATATAATATTTTAGTGAAACCCATTTGAACTTAAAACCTCAAAATTTCTATAAATGTCAAAAATGTCAACCATTTTATATCAGGTTAAGTAGAGGATATAATTTTTTATAATAGTATCTTTAATATCATTTTCTCTTATCCACCATACATCCTTATTCTCATTTGATCATATACATATATCTAGAACATAGTAATAATCGAATTTGTTTGAACAAATGTGTAAATTGCTATATATTATTTTTCTTTGTGTTGTGGATTGTGGATGGTTTTCTCACAGCTTACTTCTAGATCCCACTACTGAGATAAGTACGTAGGTATATTGATTTACTAAAAATAGCCTGAGCATAAGAGGTATAAAAAGGTATAAGTACTTATATATAAAATTTTCAATAGCTTTTTTAATTAAATCAAATAAAATTTACCCAGTACAAAAAAAGGCCGTCACGGAAACGAAGACATTGATAAAAATAGAAATAACACAGAATCATGAGAATAAAAATAGCTTGAAAAACATATAAATCGGACCCTTACAGACCCAGAAAGCGAACATAGTTTTTTGGACGAAATGGAAGAAGAACCAAAATAATGCACAGAAGAGACAAAGCAGACAAGAGACAATATATAAAGGATTTTGAAAATATGATGTGATTATTTTGTATTCATACTTCACCACAACATTGTTACCACCAGCCACGTTGTAACGAGAACTATCGACTGAAGTGTTCTACAATTCTCGAAAAAAATTCTCGATGAAAGTCGGAAGGAATATATTTTTTTTAGAAAGATATTTTCAGATTTAGGAAACGGTGAATGATTTGCAGAAGAAGTGTGTTGCTTCTCATATAGAATTAGAGGGATTGAGGGTATCAATGAAAGCGACAATATTAGATCTCAATAAATGGAAGCAACCGAATTTTGCAGCTAGAACAGAACTAAAATAATATTTTTCATTCGCATAAATTGCGTGATAAAAAAAATAAATTCTTTGTGTCATTGTATTAGTCGTCAAAAGATCGTCTGGATTGACATATAAAGTCATCAGAATCCCTTGAAATTATCTTCTATAAAACGAACTTAATTTCTATAAAAAAATTGATTTAATAGGTTATGACTCACTGCGGTCGCCAATGGAAAGAAAGCAAGAAAATATTGATCTTAAAAATACTACTTTACGTCAGCTTTTTCTGAGAAAACAAAACAACATCTTTCGGACTTGCGCCAAAAAATATTATTATAATATAAAATATTCCCAACATCTTGGATTGCGAACAGTGAGGACTAATTTGATATTCACATTTAGATTATCTGAGAGTATGTTAATTTTAAATAATTTAATTTTTTACAGCTTAGTCCGTTTTTACTACTGCTAAATATATTTTCTTGCCAGTGCAGTACGACCACAACCAGCAAATATTTCCTAAAAATGCAGACATTTATTTTATGTGCAAAACAAAGGAAACCCTAGAGAACCCTAGAAAATAATTGAAAAAAATTGTCTATTTTCCTTTGTCTCTCCTGTAAAATCAGTAATTTTGCAGTTACGACCCTATTGAATGGATGGGTACCTATCAAACCTCCTTTTTTATATATGGATGTCAAATTGTTTGCAAAATCAGTTAACTAAGTTTTAAAAATAATTTATAACGTTGAGAAATTTAAGCATGGGCCAATTTCACGTGATACACGGAAGTAGTTTGAATGCCCTGGTTGCGGAAGGACGGCAAAACACAAACATTTCGACATATTTTTATTTTTGGATCGTACTGAAATTGTATTAAACACCTATTTTGACATCGGAACATTCGACGTTTTTGAATCATATTTCGGTTCTTGCGCCGTAGCAAAGTCATAACGATTAATAATAACACAACTTTTGTTAAAGCTACGTATTACTGGACATGTTATCAATCAGGTACGTATCTTGTACCAAGCTTTTCTTGCGGTTTAAAATGTTCTTTATGACGTATCTACAAGGTCGGAATGAAATTCTAATTTTTTTAAAGTAACAGACTAGTAACTGTTATTTTGCAATAACCACCGTATTTTGAGATACATTAGATGAGAAATAACGCCCTTGGGCATTATAAATTTATAACCATGGAAATAAATCAAGGCTAAAATTGAAATTACAAATAACCTTTATACCGTCAGCGTCAATAAAAAATAAATGCGTTGCTATGCAATGCGTTTACAAACAATTTTGATTTTTACTCTGTTTTAAATCAAATCGTTCCGAACATACCTAGTCAAATTAATACATAGTTAGTGTGAAAAAAATATTCAAATTAAATAACAGACTAATAGGGCATTAAACGTTGAAGGCACCACGGGTGTTATAGGATAATGACGTCCTCGGTCGACGTACAACTTCGGTGTGTTATTATCCTTATAACACCCTTGGAACCTTAATTACTATAAAGACCCTTGTACAACTAATAGCAGTTAAATCATATTAAGCGTGACACTGAAGTTAAAACGACCTCTTTACATCCTTGTAATCCTCTTTACACGTCCTACCTTTGAAAGGGTGTCCATTCTTAAAGTACAAATAGTCGTCATATGGATATATTTACAATACGACTCTCACACAGCGAGGAATTTCAATAGTCATGAGTTTACCATTGTACGAGTAATGGAACACCGAGGCCAATTTATAGGTGAATTGATTTTTAGAATAGTAGGAATTATAGGAATAGAATAGTAGAATAGTAGGATTTTAGATTTTAAAACAAAGGTAAAAAATTTCAAAAGATCCAGAAGTGTTTGCTGACTTTTGCAATATTTGTAAACGACTACTTACGGTCATTTTACTGTCGAAAACGTAAAAGGTTATCGTTAAAGATTTTATCGCGCAAGGTGTTCCGCCCACAAAATGGCGCCCGCTTTCATACTGATTTTACTGTATCCTAACCTTTAGCATCAGTTATATATACCCCCCAGCAGCAGCTATATATCTCCCATTAGGAACTTTGCATACCAAACAAGTCGCCACTAGTCCAATAAGTAATCAATTAACGAAGATAGACAAGCGGTTCTATTTATCAACGCAAAATTACTATTCCCCCTAAATAATTCATGAAGCGTCTCCTCGATTACGAAACAGAACTGCCTACAAAAACCCGCTTGTTATATCTAAGTCATACTTCACTTCTTGTCTTTGAACCGACAATTCCACACCTGCAGAAGTGAACTTTCTTGTACTGCCCAGTCCAGACCAGCTCTAGACGAAAGTCCTACAAGCCGCTAATTGTTTATCGAAGCCGAACGTAAAAAATAGGCGGATTTCTCTTGATTTGCATAAGCCACGGTTCCGACGAAACTTATTATAATATTTGGAGGTGTTGGTGCGTGTTAATCGGTCGGGTGGCCGGAGGATACCGTAAGTAGCGAAAACATATCGGTTCCTCACCTGTTGCTGCCGCTACAAAAAGATAATGTTGTAGGCCTAGTCCACATTTCCCATAAAATAATGTGTGTGTAATTATTATTAATTAGTTCGATTTCTTAACAGTCTTAAAATTCTGAATTAGATGCGTTCGATCTTAAAGAGTCATTCCCTTCATGAAATGTAATCCATATAATTCATGCTAACGAAAATTATAGTAATAATTCTTCAATATCATTAATATTGAAGAAACATATTTTATGCATATAATAATCGCTACGTATTTTTTCCATTAAATTTTGTAACGTCCTCTGGAGTTCAACAGCAAGTTTGAATTTAAACCATACTCTAGTATTTCGAAGGAGTGTTTTTATTGGTAGGTAATAGCCGTATTTTTTCCAATATTTTTGTCAATATACAACGTGGTCAATATATTGGTTGAACTAGTTTGAGTTATCGAATAATTGGATAGCGATTGAATGTGGCGCATGCAACTGTTTCAAGGGTGATACAAAGATAATTATCGAGAGACTGGAGGTCATGTTCGCAGACCGGGACAAGGAAGAAATCCAGTAATAACCCCAATTAATGACCGATATTTGACACACTCAACTGTGCGACAACGTTTTGAAACAGCGCGAAGTTTGCAGATACAGCTTAGAGAAGTAAGAGACTAAGTAAGAGACCATTAGACAGCAACTAAGAGCATGTAATTTGAGACCAAGAGTTGCTGCTCGAGATCCAGCTTTAAATAGAAACCACCGGAGGGCTAGGCTGAATTTTGCCGGAACAATGCTGGATGCAAAATCTCTGGGATAAACTTGGTAGAAAATTGCAAGAGGTACGTAATGAATTAGACGCCTTCGAAGACGTTGGGCGGAAATTGGTTCAAATTTGGGGGAACTGGACCAAATTAAACAAGGTCCCTTATTTTAAGCTCGATTTTAAGTATGAATATAAGTCAAATGGCGGAAACGGACAACCGAAACGCGACTTGAACTTCGTAGAAACTCACGAATGTACCCATAGTCAACCAAACAGTGCCATCAATCAATCTAATAGAACCAAGTAGAGAAGAAATGATGGGAGAGATTAAATAGACTTATTGAACTCCTTATCCGAAGAACTCGAACAATAAACGTACATTATTCTTCAACCTACCACCATAATGCATAAGAAAAATGGGTTGGCAAAAGTGAAAGTCCGAATCTTCAACGAGTATACTAACGCTCTAGTTGACACAAAATCGACAGGGAATTCGGTAAATGCCTCCATAGTACCCCGTGAGATTAATGTAATCGAACAGGAAGCAGAGTACTACAAACCGACGAGTAGCAACAGCTGTTCCACATTATAGAGCGCATGCGCGAAATACGATTGTCAGCTGTCAAAGGAATATATAACAACCGGCTAGCCTCATTCCGCATTCCGCAAACCTGCGGAGAACGTTCTATATTCTCCCTAGGAAAGATCATTACTTCCCTAGAAGTACAACGTAAACACTACAAAGTACAATTTCAAATTATACCAAACCTGAACAAAGATGTAGTACTATGCGTTCCGTTCTTGACAAGCAGAAGCTCAAATAAATCTTATGAAAAATCCTTAATACACTTCATTTCGGTATCATATTCAACAACCGATCTGAGAAATACACAAGCAATTATCACGTTAGTGCTAGGTCTTGGTTTCAACTGTTTGATACCTTTAAAGGCATGGAGCAGTCCCGTACGATATACCGATGGCGCTAAGACGGCGCACTGAAGCGAAAATATACAAGGAGGACACTTGGCAACCTCGTAACCAAAAAAGATTCCTACCAGGAATACCGTATGTGCTGAGGACATGACAGGAAGTTCAGTTCATAGGCTGTCTGATAGCCGAGCCTCATATGAGGTTGCCATTAAACCTTCAGTGTAGTGGAAAGGAACACCACGCTCCCAAGAAACAGTAATAATAATAATAATCATAGATAACACCAGCCTAACAACTTTGGCATTTTCAAGCAGTAATTCCTATTTATATAAAATGTTCAACGGATTATAATGCGTGATAGTAACGCAGTACTCTACGGAATTCAGAATTCGAAATACCAGAGCAATTGGACACACATCTAAGCGGTCGCAGTTAATATTAATTGCCCAAGTACATCTAGTAATTCAATTAAGGGATAATATAGCGTTTCACATATAATTGGACTTCTTGCGGTGGGTAGAAGGATATTGTTGTATTTCTAGGATTTAATTGGTAAATGTAATGCCATGCCATGCATTATTATTGTGCATAACAGGATTTAGAGCCATATAAAAGTCATTAAATGTCCGGATTTAACCAAGTCATTCCACTTAAAAGGAACGCCTTAAGTGTAAGAGTTACAAACTGATAGTTACAATGTTATGTGTGAAATATAAATAATTATGCCTCACAGGACATTATTTTTATATAAAAAAATAATCTCTGATTAGACACAATCGCGCTGCCGTCTGCGTAAATCGACCACAGTATATAATGTTTACTAAACATATTAATAAAGTTGAAATAAATATCTTAGCGTATTATTTCCTTGTTCTTGGTATCCTTGTCTTCCTTGTCCTCCTTGGCCTCCTTGTCGTATATGGCCTTGGACTTATGCGCTTTTTGCTGGAAATTGACGAAATCCGTGCGTCGCCGTCGCATCATCTGTTTTAGTTTGGTTAGGTTAGTCTGATTGTCATGCCATTGAGTGTATTGTTAGTGAAATAACTTTGATTTTACTGTTGGAAATTAGTGGAAACAATGGCAAATAATGATAAAATGCGTACTGAGTGGACAAATAAAAAAGAAAGAGAAATCAGGAAACAATCTCTGATTAAACAGTTAAAAGTTCAGGGCAAAGGACATGAAAGACATAAAGGAAGGCTGATTGCAGCTCGTGAAACTGGAGAAACATGCAGGTATAACATTTTTAATATTCGGTTTAACTATTAACTCATATTTACACTATTTTTTTCTTAATTTTTTTAGCTATAAAAATGCATGTTTTGATAAAATTTCTGAAGAGGATAGGAAGGTCATTTTAGCAGAGTTTAATGAAATGAGTGAGAAAAATATCCAAGATTCACACTTAGCTGGAGTCATTTCAATGAACCATATCCAAAGAAGGCGTTCTAGAAGTAACGTGGTTAAATTACCTATAAAGTGCGTACCAGAGAAAAGGAAATGAAGGTCTGTAAGAAAGCTAGCTCTTCTTAGTTTGTATGGAATCAAAGATGCTCGCATCAGGCGCATCAGAGATTCCTTAATGATGACAGGGGCATCACCGATCGACAAAAGAGGCTCGCATAAAAACAGGCCCAATAAATATCCAAAATATATAACTGAAACTATTATAGCTCATATTCAGTCATTTCCTGCTCGGCAATCTCACTATTCGAGACGTAAAAACCCTAATTGCCGCTACTTGTCCGAAACTCCTACCCTTAAAACTACCCTTAAAACTATGCACACTATGTTTTTGGAATATTTTCGTATAAACATACCCTACAAAATGTACTGGAAGGTCTTTAAATAACATTTCAATATAAAATTTGGATTTCCAAGATTTTGTGCATATTGTGATAAATTTGCACAGAGTATCAATTGTTTGGACCAGAAGAAAAAGCGAGGGTCGAGAGGGAAAAGGAACTACATGTTCGAAAGGCTGAAGCATTTTTTGATTTTAAACGAAAATATAAACAAAAAGCTAAAGCGGGTAAAATAATGTGCATAAGCCATGACTTCATGCAAAATCTCCTTCTCCCCCACATACCTTCAAACCCCATATTTTATTGTCGACAACTGTGGTATGATGTATTTGGCATTCACGGTCTAGGGACTGATGAGGCCACAGTATACCTACTTAGAAGGTGAAGGCAAAAAAAGAGCAAATGACGTAACGTCTATGATTTTGCATTATTTAAAACATAACATTCATAATCGAAATATAGTCATCTTTAGTGATGGTTGTCCAGGCCAAAACAAAAATTACGTTCTGGTTCATTTTGTATACGTTGGTTCATGTATTAAAAATAGTGGATTCTGTGGAAACCAAATCCATTCCATCTGATAAAGATGTGTCAAGATTTCTTTCTTGATATAAAAACTGCAACTTCGGAATTTTTCTTTAAAACTCCTAAACCTGCCATTAACATTAAGAATGTTAGAATAATAAAATACTTATTCCTCTATATAATGGTCCTCTGCACATTGCATCTAATAACGTTGAAAATTTAAAATCTTTGTTATCTTTACTTCGATTACATACAAACAAAAAGATATTACGAGAGTATTGTTGAATGGCGTCCCTCTAATATCCTGGACGAAGAAGGTGATATTCAAGAAGACGACAACTGCAGTAGTTGCGAAGCTTAAGATTTAAGTTTTATTTTTGTATTACACATTGTTTTTGGAAAATAAAAAAAAATACTCTTATTTCCTCCAAAAACCGCGTATGTCCATTGGTGTTTTTTTTTTTTTTTGAAAAAGCTGGCCACAACTTGAGCTCATATCACAAAAAAAGTTTGTCTACATAATTACACCAACTTGTAAAATTATCTTTTTAAAAATCCGCTCTATAACCGCCTAGGATATTTTTTGAGTCTCTTGATTATTTTAATTTCTGCTAAACATATGCTGTTTTTGCTAAACAGGCCTCTATTCTGAAGTACTAGTAGAAGTATTCGAATAGATTTAAAAAAATTAAGTAATGGAAAGATAGTGAAAAATAAGATGGTGTTAGGGGATCGAGAAAAACGAAGCAATTTTATTATGGTTAAAATTCTGAAAATTTGGATCCGCATAGAATTACCACTTAATACCACTTAACCACTTACCACATACCACTTAATTGTGGAAAAAATCCTCTCGATAAAATATGATGGTGAGGGTGATTTTCAGAGGGTTGAAAATGGATAACTGCGTTGCGCTCCCGTAAAGATAATTCCACAAAAGATGCAAAAATTAAAAAATCCAAACCCCCCCCCCCCCAAGGATCAAAACCGTAAAACACATGCACAGGGACCAGATTCTTGAAATCATGAGAATTGTTTCCTATGAGAAAAAAAATCACAACACAAATTCTCAATGGAACTGCATGTAGCATTCTTGAACGCTCCCCGAATCTTATTTCGTTTGAGAACCAGAAGTAGACGTATGTCGTACTACTTATCATTAATTTTCTGTCTCGGCCAATAGGAAACCTGGAATAGGCAACTGACGCATGGTAATTTGATAGTTGTCATGTTATGAAGTGTCCAGCTTTCGTTCATTTTACTTAAGTATTTGTGACTGTTTTCTGTTAATTTTTTGTGTAATTTAGGCCAATTAATTTATTATTTGTAAACAATACAAATTAAGAGTGACCACTGACCAGTGCAATAAAGAATTATATTAAAATATGGAGAACAAGGAGAACAAATGGCAATTTGTAACCGAACCTCAAAAAAGGGCATTAATTGCTGCATTAGAAGATGAACCATAATTAAATAAACGAATATATATAAATTAAAAAAAACGCTTGGCTTAACCCACTGCTCCCATTTGCAAAAATATTGAGAGCTACTAGAACCTTTAAATAATGAGGTTGGTATGAATAAATAATTTGCAATGAAGCATCTACAAAAAAATCTCACTTGTTATTTTATCTATTGAAGATTCTCTAGTAGGCAGTGTAAGATATTCATCGCAAAGCTCTACTAAATATCTGACTAATTGTTTAGATAGTCTGAAATGTTTAATGAAAAGGCGATCCGAAAGGGAAACAAATGGATCAAATTTAACCATTCGTTGTCTTGGTGGTAGGGCTGCTTCTTCAGCTTCTTCCAGTTGTAAAAATAACAATAACTGCAAATATTGAGCTTCTTCGTCTTCCATGTTTGTTTTTATCGCAATGATAATAATAATATAAACAATTTATATTATTATTATCTTCAAATTACACATTACCTACACAAACTCAAACACACACAGAACGTCGCACAGCAGTCACATGAAAGTAGGACGGGAATAATGTCTCGGAGTTTTGTGAGAAAAAATTCTCAGGAGAACTTTCAATTCAAGAATGGCAAAAGAAGGTTCTCATGAGATATGACGTCATTTTCGTCGGGGAAAAATTCTCATTGTTTCAAGAATCGGGTCCCTGGCAGTGAAACAAATCCCAAACCAGCGGAATCAATAATTCCGGGGGTCTGGACTATGTCACTAATCGACTGTAGATTATCAATCAATGACTAGTAGATTTGTGACTTATCTTATTTGTAGCCGGTCTCGCGACGTGTCGATGCAGTCGTTTTCAGGTCGCCATTAAAAAATTGTAAGTGATTTATATGTACGGTATTTATATGCTCTTTCTTCATTCTAAAAAATTTTATTATGACTTGTTGGTATGTTTAGGTCAATTATGTGTTGTCCAGCACCGATGGATCTTGCATATGCTTTTCGCCAAATAACAATATAGGATTTGACGAGTATATGGCCATGTGCCGTAGACAAGGGTAAAAGTCGCTGGAGAAAGCCCGACTTCTGGCCAATCCTCCCACCCCCCCATTTTCCGGTTCACACACACTAAATCAGCCAGCACGGCTTCGCGGCAATTTATCAGCTACAAATTACTGTCACATGTTTGCAATCTTCCTGTTCCCAGGTCTTCAATTATTTACTAAATACCACGTTGACAGACCGGACCAATTAGGAATATTACAACACATGACGGTCATAAACAATGCCGGATTATATCAGCTATACGGGCGTTCACCGCCAATCGGCGTGATTAATTTTTTAGTAATCGCCCGGGATAGCCCAATTTAGGACATATATATATATATATATATATATATATATATATATATATATATATATATATATATATATATATATATATATATATATACGTATGTATATTTAACTGTTCTTTGAGAATTTGAAAAGCAAGCCGATTTTTCGGGGTACGGCAATAAACATTACTTTTTACATACCGTCGGCTCCTTTGAATGTCGATCACTTACGAAATGGGATTTTGTTAATGGGCGTCCGGAGCTGACCAGAGGATTTTCATGTTATTTATTCTGGGCTTATTCCATATATGACAAACGCAAAATTAATTAGAGGAGTCGTTATACTGATATTTTACAGTACAATTTCTCACAGTTATAGTCTACCTACACTCTACGATCTCATTTCGATATTTATGTATTTATTTATTTAGCAATACATTATCCAAGAGAATAATCCAATTATTAGGTATGATAAGATATATAAGTTTATGATAGAATGCGATAATGCTTCATGGTAGATGGTAGATTGCAATTTTTCATCTCCTACTTAATAAATAGGAGTGGATATGTTGAATACTGTCGGAAAAAATGTAAACTATTTGCATCTACATCTGGTATACCCCAGGGCTCTGTACTTGGCCCTCTGTACTTATGTTTTAATATATTCATAAATGATGCCGTGAGTAAATTACATGTAAGCTGTCTCCTATATGCTGACAATGTCAAACTGTATAGCAGGATTAATGACTTTAATGATTGTGTTGAGTTACAATTAGCATTAGATAGGATAAATCACTGGTTTAATAATAATAATTTGCAACGCAACATAAATAAGTGTAATGTCGTATCATATTTTATTAAAGTCCAACCTATACAACGTAATTATTCATCAGCAACGTTGTTCTTACTAGACCTCACACACTACATGACCTAGGCGTAACTTTTGATAGTAGATTATCATTTACACATCTTATACTTTCGATTAGTAATGAATGTTTCAAAACCTTGGGTTATATTTTACGTTGTTCTCACGATGTTACACTATAAGATTATTAAACCAATCATTTGTCTTAACAAAATTAGAGTATCTCTTCATTATTTGGTCCCCATATTACAATGTACACATTGATAATTCAGAAAAAAAATACAACGGCGTTTCTTAAAAGCTGTTTAAGATGGAATTTATCCTGCTACCTCCATTCCCCAAAGTTACCTTTAAATAGTTTTTAACGTCCTAGTCTAGCGACGCGCAGGTTAGTAGCACGACAGATATTTCTTTTCAAGCTAGTGGTAAAGTTTACAGAATAAAATAACAGTTGTGTCATGGGCATTGCGTGCCGATTCTGCTTTCCCGTTCCTCGCAGATCACCCGTGGAGAGCGAGGAATCCAGCGCATACATAGTGCGTCAAGTTCTCGCTGCGAAGAGTTAGTGGAGATTTGTACAGAGTAGACCAGAAACGTGAAGCGATATCACATTATATTAACATGCCTATGGTATACTGTTCAGTAGATGGTTGCACAACAAAGCGTGGAAGTGGATTATCATTTCTCCTGTGTCCAAATGATGAAGCTAACTGAGTGCAGTGAGTGAGTGCATTTGTTTTAATTATTACGTATTACGACAAACAATCAAATTACTTCTTTGTTTTTTTTAGAACATGCTATAATTAACAGGAGATAACTTGATTTTTTTAAAGGTTTATTTAGATATTTCGGCAATTGGAATTTGGTAGGTGTATAGTATCCGATGAAAATATAGTATAATATTTTTTATTACAGAAAAAATAAAATGGCGTATCTAAAATGGCGGACTTTCCTATTTATAAACCGATTTATCTCAAACTTGAAACATTGCGGTATTTAAGGTCACTCGATACAATTTTCGACTGAAATTTACAAAAATCAAAATGTCGGATCCAAAATGGCGGACTATCTTATTTATAATTCTACAAATCACTACTAATTATAATACTTATTGTAATAGGTTTGATATATTCAATTGTAACGTGTATAGCTAGTATAGCTACAATCAAATCTCTTAATACTTAGCCTTAAGTTTCTTGTATATTATTATTATTTCTGCACTTTGTAATTTCAAGATTTACTGTATTTTTTGTATCCTACCCCGTAAATGGCATTTTCTGTGGGGTAGTGTATTGTAAAATAAAAACAGATAAAATAAATAAAAATAAGTAATAAATTCAACATAATTATCATACCACGATGCGCAGTAATAAGACCCAATCCACGTCGGGAGAGGCAATGAAGAAAGTGATGTGAGTAAGACTTCTTTGACGTCTAGCACGTCTTGATTGGAAAAATATTTTCGCCCATAAACCTCTCATTCTGACCGTAACTAAATCTAGCTAAGTGACAACGACTGAACTTAGATACTACATAGTGACTATATAAGTTGTGATATATTTAAAGATGCCCAAAGATACTTAAAGATACCAATGTTCCTATAATACAGGAATCACTTGAGGTCATCAAGTCGTAATTGGAAGCACACTTTTTGTCGTGCAACTACATTTTTGCGAGGTTTTATTAAATTTTCACAAGCTTTGGTTAACTTTCAAAATTAATATGGTTCCTGTTGGAAAAAGAGCTTGCAAACAGGGATGTTATTTACAATGAAGCCTTCGGCATGTCTCTCAGTTTTCACCACTTTTACAACTATTTTGAGGTTATAGAGAATTCCTGTTTTTTCAATTATTAATAATGATCTTGACTTTCAAGTGGGTTGCAAAATCATATTTAGGTGTATCTCCAACCTTATGTAAAAATTTGAGAAATTTTGAAATTTCTGGAATTTGGAAAACAAAGTGATCAAAAAATTTTATAATATATTATGTTATATTCCGGCCCAACAAGATAGGCTAGAAATATGTAAATATTCTAGAGTAATAGATACGTCAATAGAGTAATAGAGACGTCAAAATATCAAAGGACAAATTTTCAAATCCCATTCCAATTAGATTCCGAGGTATGCTAAATGGGTGAAAAACATTGTATACAGTATAGAAAAGCATTGTAATAATGTTCAAATCACGTGCTCGCAGTTCGGTTGACAGCTATAAATAGCTATGTGCTAATGCAGTTTTAATCGTCTCCGGATGATGCCAACTTGGTTAGCGAGACGCGCGTCGAGCAAAGTGAAAGTGTTTTGGTGTTTGTGGAAACTACTCCGAGGGTTATAATTACATCAAAGGTTCCAGCCCTATCCATGCTATAAATGCAGATATTTTCGAAAGATTTTTTTATCGCACAACTTATACACTTATACTTATTTAATTTTTTCACTATTTAGGATAAATATGTTTTCCACCGGGGGCCACCGTTCACCTGGTAGTGTCCTTGCACACTTGACATTTTTTATAGACCATAAATATTTTCCAAAATTAGGTAATTAAACTTCCGAGACACAGTAACGTTTTACACAATTAAATTTAAATAACTTTAAATAAATTAGCAGCCTAATATCGGCTATGTAACTGGGTTTCGTGCGCTGTTATCTACTTCTAGCTATCGGGAGTATGTGGAGAATGTCTTTTATCTCTTAGTGTATTGGTTATGGTACTGATAGGTAATTTATAAATGTTACTTTATTGACAGTGCAAGTGCAAGCGGATGAATATAGCACAGAAAATATTTCAGAGCAATAAAAAGTAATTATTACTAAATAATACAATAGGGAACATTCCCAATTTTTTTTAAATGCATAAAAATGTTGTACCATACTGAAAAATAAGAGATGCAAAGTATGACGCCTTAATTCCCAATAATAAATTTGTTATAAATTATTAAAATCTCGCGCACGAGCGAACCGTTTCAAACAGGTTCAAAGTCGTGACGGCACAGCCTACAATTTACAAACGACGAGGAGACCGATTCGGTCGGCTACGGGAGATCCCAGCACTCGACGTACTCCTGCAGCACTCCTGCCCAGCACTGCTGCCTGTTTTCATAGTTCATTCGGCCGCTTTCTGGCACAACGCCTGCCGAATGTTGTAGACTATGACGTCACACCTCGTTTCGGGCCGCGTCTATTTTATCGCTGTTTAGATCCTTCATATTGATCGCGCGGAATTAGAAATCTTGTTTTTTTTGTGAGTTTTTGTTTTTTAGTATTATTTTAATATTCAAAATTTTAATCGTGTTCCCTATTTCTCATTAGGCAGTTATTACTAAGGAATAGTTCGCCATGATACTTCGCTATATTTTACTAACCTCACAGAGAATAAGCAAGGGACCATCTGATTTGGATCCACTTCGAAGGGTAGTATATCCGGCACACAAACTTCTGTCACGTTAACACAACTAATAAGACACTTAATTCCATATTTGAAGGAATATACCTAGTTCTATTTTGTCGTCTCTTTTTGCTTTGGAGTCTTTTGAGAGCTTATGCTTTTGAGTGCTTTTAAGAGCTTTCCGAATCCTATTGAGAGCTTTTAAAAGCTGTGCAAGTACTCAAAAAACATTCAAAATAATTCAACAAATTTTCGAACTATATAACAATAATAAAGTCACGAAAAACTTTACTGCTTTAGGAATCGTGTAAAATATCAAATTACCGATATCTAGTCAATCAGCATTGTTTTTAAAGACATAAAAACAAACATCTATAGTAAACCTGTACCAACAACTGACGTGCCCCGAGGCTTAGATGATTCTTATCAACGATCCTGTTGCCGATCTAAATTTAAAACAGTTTTAAGCCCTGAACGACGAAAACAAATTTTTAAGCTCTGAACGATTTGTTTCATGTTTTTTATTCTATTTGCTTCAGAAGTACGTCTTCAGTCATGCTAAAAAAACCAGACAGATAGATTTGCATTTGATATGCAGACAACTCACTTAAAATATCTAGAAGCAACAGAAATACAAGTAATGATGAAGATGGCAAAAACATCGACCAAGCCACCGACTTCCACATTCCCACTATCCGAAGAATTGTGTACTAAGCGTTACCTAAAAGATACTGGGCTCTCATACATATATATGTAGTTGGCCCCAATTAAGGAGCGTGAATGAAGCACCACCATCGCGATATCAATGGGAGCCAGTTCATTAATGACTCGTAGAGATTCGACATAGCGTATACATTTTCTGATTATTTGTTTAAAACATATTAAGTATACTTTGTCTCCATAAATAGTAGAAAATTCCAGTTGTGGAGGAATTTTATGAATTGGAATGTCACCGATTCTATCTATCAGCTTGGGAAAGTTTCTAGATAAGTAGATTTACAAATAGTATATCAATTATGTAGCAATATTTTTATGAATATTTATAAACTTACTTTTAGTCAAAATTAGTAGCAACTAAAATGTATAATCGTCATAAAACTTTTACTCAAGTATTACTTTTAATCAAAATTAGTAGCAACTAACATAGCTGCTTAATACTATAATCGCCACGACAAATTTGATTTGAGAAATCAAATCCCTTATATTTGTACCCGTTTTAATAATATGACAATACTCGTATACCTATACTACGTCTACGTCTAGAAAGTATGTGCAATTTTTTTAGCAATTTTTTTTATTACGTTGAAATATATCTATAAGATATATTTCAACTTAATTTCAATTCAATTTCAATTACTACTAAACAAATTGTCAGATCACCGTTCGTTCAAACATTTACAGGGTGTAATTAGTGAAAAGGCCAAGCGAAGGAAAAGTAATAGTTTGTCTCCCCAAACAATGTGTCCTGTATCCAAACACCCTGTAGTATTGATAGATCCATTAATACCCGTTTAACAAAATATTGATCACACTATATACCTTTAGTCATATCATAAAACAATTGGATGTTGAATGTGATGCAGAATAAGAATGTTTCTCATTCAAATATTACGGATCCATTTTACAAGTTCCTCGGCCGTGTGACATCGGCATCATTGGCATTCATTGGATGCCTAAATTGCCTAATACCATCGAACGTTTTGTTGTAAAGTGGGGTCAACAATAGTTCTTGAAATAGAAGTAATACAGTTATTCTTTAATTTAGTGTATTATTTTGATGGATGTTGTGTTAAAATTGATTAGTTATTAGTATTCTATCAAAACATAACAACTTGTTGAATTAAAGTAACGAGTTTAGCTTGCTGTAAAAAAAGTTATACTGCCCCGATCTCCCATTGCGGCAATTGTGTAGTATAATTGTGTACTACATGCAGCAAAGCAATTGAAGCCGAGATATGGGAGCTATTTTTGAAAAAAAAAATTATCTAGGACTTATAGCTTTTTATTTATGAATATTTTTGTGACGTAGTAACATATGGCATACACGGCGGGCGCGCGATTACCACTGCATGATTAAATATTATGACTAGTAGGTATAGACAAAAATTTTAGACTTCATTTTAATCAAAGGTCGTCGTAACATACATATTGAATGTTTTATAAATTCTTCAATTTTAACGATAATTAAAATATTCCTGATCATCCTCAACTTCATCCATATATTCTACACAATTATTGAACACTCTTACACAAAATATTTACACTGCTCACAACATTTAATATTTTGGACCTTCAAAAAGCTATACTTTTTCTTATTACAATTTTCATCGGGACAATAAAGGCTTAAACATTGTGGTACAATATCTGGAATTGTTTTTTGAATTGAAAAAAATGGACAATCAACAATCATTATTTATTAAAGTCCACCCCCAGTGTTCTATAGCTTCAAGCAACGGATTTGGATCATTATTGTAGTACCATATCTTTAACTGATGCATACATCTACAATTTTAGTATACCAAATCCTAAAAGTTTTTTCTAAATAATTTATATCACTAACCTTAAGAAATGTTGGTAAAATGGCTCATCAGTTGGTGGAAAAGTTCGGAATATGGTTTATTTGAATTGATGGCCATTCGGAGACGCAAATCATTAAGAGTTCGAATATTGCTATCCTAATTTTTGTATAACAAGAGAACATACTTTGCAGCTAGTTGCAATGCTTCTTGTTGAGGCAGTAGAGAAAATTCCAGAGGCAAAGACGTGTTTAAGCGAATAGTTGTGCTGTGGATTTTCAGTATTTTATTGACAGTGATTTTGTTAATTTTTTGAGATTCAATTTAACGAAGCAGCCATTGCAAATGCAGAACAAGCTAAGGGCTATATTATATACTAAGTAGTTGAGTTTTGTTTACTATGTGGTACGTGACTTAGAGTCTGTAATCAGAGGAGCGGTGTCTTTTTATGCGAATATTTCAACTTCTTGAATAATAATATTTTGAACATATTGATGCAGGCGAAAAACACGTAATTTTTGTAGCAATAATTGATATTAAAATGCCGTATTCAATTTAATTAATGAATTCACTCACTAGTATCGATTGCAAAGTATCATTTACACTCGAAACAAAGCACCCTTGATATGAAAATTTATTTGCTACCCCCTCCTCTCTTACCCATGGGAATGAAGGGGATCATCATTAAAAAAAACATTAAATTTTATTTTCTTGCATTTTTACTGTATACTGTACATACGCTACCGCGTCACAGAGATGTTCATAAATAAAAAACTATAAGTCCTAGATGACAATTTTTTTTCAAAAACTTCTCCCGTATCTTGGCCTCAATAATTGATTCGCTGTATGTATATAAAAAAATTTAAAAATAAAAAAGTTGGAAGCGATTGGGTGTGTATTTGAATTTAAAAAAAATCAGATCGATAGCTCAAATAGACTCAAATAGAAAATATGAAGAAATAAATTTTAAAAAACACGAATCTTTTAAACAATCAGTTTCTTAAGTTTTTTTGGAATAAAAAATATTAGTACCACATAAAAATATTGTAAATATCCATTTCTAATGTAAAATTGTTTACTTTATAAATCCTATAAGGTCTGATCTGGTTCTACGTAATTTTTTTTTCTCGAGAACGGAGGGACTTTTATGGTGAATTTCGCTCCACTAATTAAAATTTTGAGTTATTCCAACCTATTGGCCAGCAGTATATGTGGAAAACTTGCAAAGATAAAGGCAAAATAGAAATCACTCGCCCATATACCTATTCATCAACTAATCCACACATCTATGGGTGAGATGGTGAAATAGCAAAAATATGTTTTTTCAATATTTTTTTAGATATTAAATACTCTATGTCCTTTAATCATCTTTTGTTTCCATTAATCTTTAATTTAGGGCAAGGAGAACAATATTCTAATTGATGGCTCTTAAGCACAATTTTAACTGACAGCGCACTTGGCACCAAATATCCTGTAAAACTCTTCAACTAGTATTGTGCCTTGATCTCGAGGATTAATCACCGTTTCTACAAATAAGGAATACTTGTAGGTGTGAGCGGAAGGAAGGCTTAAATCGCTAGAGTACAGATAATGGGCAATTAATACTACAAAGTCACCAAGAATTGTGTTTCCCTAGTTTGCCTCGCAATTAGCACCTTTTGTTGGGTTTGTTTTTAGAAATTAATCTGTTTGTTCTTCTATTTTCTATTTGTCTCAAATTAATTTGTTTGTTAGAGTATGCACTTAGGATGCGGGAAGTTGCCACACGATTTTTGTGAAAAGTCAATTAAGCAGATATTAGAGCTCATATATGAATGAAACGACGAACAACGTGAATCAAACCGAGGGATGCAGGAATTTGACTAATTAACGGTAAGTTGATGGCAAAATGTCCATTAATTGACGGACATCTCCATCACATGTCTCCTGATTATTACTTTTAGTAAGATTGGCATCTTCATAGCAACCAATTCTTGTAAATTACTCAAATATTTTGCTGAAAATCCATCCAAATCATCCTATGCCGCAGCAATAGAATTGGATATATCACAAAGAAGTGTGATAAAAATATTACATCGCCATAATTTTAAACCATATAGTATTTTGCCCGTTCAATATTTAGACGACAACAACCTTCAAGACAGGTTAACCTTCTGCAGAGACATACTTGATAGAATAGAGGAAGATGATGAGTTTCTAAGTCATGTCATTTGGACTGACGAACGCAGTTTTTCTACTGCGGGAATTTTTAACAGAAAAAATGCACATTACTGGGCAGCGGAAAATCCACATATTGTAAAAAAAATAAAAAAACAAGGATACCAAACTGTAAACGTGTGGTGTGGCATCCACAAGGATGCTATTGTAGGTCCTGTATTTATAAATGGGCCCTTAAATGCACAACGTTATGTGGATATTCTTCAACATCCAGTTGAAAATTATTTAGATAATATTAATTTAGTGGACAACAGATCTGTTATTTGGCAGCAGCATGGAGCACCACCACACTCTGCAAGGAACGTCACCGAATACCTAAACAGAAAATATCCTATTTGGATAGGAAGGCACGGTGTTATACATTGGCCCGCTAAAAGTTCGGACTTAACACCTATGGATTTTTTTCTCTGGGTACGGTAAAATAAGATATATACGAAACTGGGGTTTTTAATAATATGAATGAGTTAAAAGAATTCATATGTGTAAAAATTGAGAAATTAAATTAAATGGTGGTGGTTACGTGGAAAATATTTAATTACGTTACGTGTAAATAAATAAAATTGTGTTACTGTATTAATATTGACTTTTATTTGTTTTTATTAGGCTTATGTTGTTTATTGTTATTACTCGTTACTGTTATTGTCACTTATATATTATTTATTTATTATCTCAATAAATGGCATTGTTTCCAGAGGTATCTTGATATGTTTTTTGTTTTATAATTGACCAGCAATGTGATAAGTTTTTAGTAATATCTCACGAACAGGTGGAGTGATTATATAACAATTACACATTTTTCGATTCAGAAAATTAAGGACATTATTTTGGTATAAAAATATATTGGGTATTCCATTTAAAAAAATCATGTTTTATTTTCCACCCTGTATATCTTACGAGATTTTTAATATCCGTGCTCAGATTATAAAAATTCATCAAAAACCGCGTCCACTCCTTTTTTGAATGAGTTAAATCGGCAAAGGATAAGTGAGATAAGGGGGGTGTCAATCTTAAGAGACTTGCCCGGTACTCGAGTACTTTTTCAATTATTTGAGTATTTGTATTCGGTACTCAGAAGCTAAAAATCAAAATTATACCCTATACTCAAGTAGATTTTAGCTGTACTCGTCTCAGCTCTGACGAGCATCGTTTTTCTTAAAAACAGTCTACAAACCGAAAATACATCGTACGCAGTCGCGCTCTAGCCATTATTATGTTTCAATAAATGCAGGAACAAATTCTGTTTTGATATTTTCCGCTAATTTTCCAAAACCAAAAGTAATTTCAGATTAGAATTTAAAGAGCAATAAATTTCTTAAATAATCTACAAGCCCAAATCAATAGACATAAGTCAATATTAGGCATTTCTAAAAAACGTAGCAACAGATTCGGTTTTGATATTTTCCGACAATTTAATGTTAACAATATTTTAAAAACAGAGGCGAGCAATCATATCATAGTTTTCTTGGATCAACATAATAGCAACAAATGTTGGTGCCATTGTTTAGGCCATTGGAAACCGTAAAGCAATTTTTAAATTCCTGCTGAACGGTTAGAGCGACAAAATCAATAGGACTGTACGATGCAATTAACACATGCGATGGTGATGAAAACTGGAACCTTTGCAGAATTTTCAGATTTAAAATTACTAAACTAAACCACTAAAAATGTATGATATATCATCTATATGTTTTTTCATATGCTCACAATCTAAACAGCTACTTTTATGGTAGCATTCATGACCTATAGAAATTAAATCGTTTCGTAACCTAATACGACGCATGTATCTTGATAAAAGTAGTTAAAATTTTATTAATGTTAATTTATTTTCTTAAACACAAATAAATAACAGCTTTTAACGGCCGCAGAATGTATTTTTAATATTTTAATCTTAAAAATTGGTGTTTGGTAAATTATTTAACAGGCATTTTCGGCGTTTTAATCATTAAAAATCGGGTTTTTATGATCTATTAGTAGATATACCGCTAGGATAATTATAGTAAAAGTATTCGAACGGTTTTACGACATTTCCAGAACAAAGCGTCCAACGAAATGAAAATTAGAAGACAATCACAGAGGTAATACAAGCATGACGAACACGTCATCATTGTACCGGGTGATTCATTAAGGGTGGCGACGGCCCATATCTCGTATCCGATAGTCGTACAAAAGAAAATTTGTAGAAACATTTTTAACAAAGGATGCGTTGTATAGAGAACCATCTCTCGAAAAATGTATGTGACCTCGAGAAATCTGTCGAGGTCACGGATTTATAATATATACTCGCGAACAACCACCTAAAACAAATATTCTTATGTAAATAAACCTGGCGGGTCCGATTTTGGAGTTCGCCTGGAAATAGCAAAACTGGTCAAAATGGCCATTTCCTGAAAAATCTCAAAAATTTTCACTTCTCATACTATATCCCCCTATATCCCCTTATCTTACCCTTAGTTTACCCTAAGTCCGAATAAATAGAAATTTTTAGAAGAGTCAACTTAGTTAGACATTTGTTATCATGACATGACATGACAAATAAAAAAAAATACGTGTTACCAGTAATATTGTTTTAAAAAGTTGTTGACACGAAATTTATAAAAAATGCAACAAATTCTCGAGAAAATCGAGAAAAATGTAGTAGAAACGACAAATTTGTAGCCAAAGAACCAGAGAAACTTCTTTATTTCGGTGATTTTTGTAGAAACTGGCTTGGTTTTCAATATAACGGTGGCGCAATGTAGAAAAAAAATTGTCGGCCGTGGCCACTATACTACACAAGCGGTCCATGATAACCTATTAATATTTACATTAATAACAATGATTATCATATGTAGATATATGATATATGGTGTAATATATGAAAATTGGTAATCACGATCCTATGTTTCAGCACTACTGATGCGAGTGATGCGAGAAGAAGCAGAGGACACCGAAGAAAAGAACAATACCAAAGGAAACGGATCGAGAAGACACTAAAACAGCAAAATCCAGTGGACGGCGAGGCCGACTGCCTTGCCAAACCACACTCCCTTACCTTACCCGACGGAAACGCGAGCTGATAGCTGATCATCTCGCGAGCTCCGTCATCCTGATCTACAATGCTCATCCACCCATATCAAGCCAGCCGGACTCTAGCAAGCCCAGCGAGAGACAGGAAAAATACCTCAGACACTCGACACGACACCTCCGGGGGTAATACACATCGAGAAGCAAGGCTCTGCCGGTGGGGCCCATCAGCCAGGACCGGGGGAGGCTGCGTAACTTCCCGTGACACTGAGCACATTTGTGGACAGGGTCACGGCAAACGAGTGCCCTACCCCTTACGAGGCAGTCTCGGCCTACATGAATATTGGGGGTAAAGAGCGATGGTACCGCCCGACCCCCTCTTATCGAGGTCACATCTTTAGCCAAGAAGATTGCCGCGCGCGGTATAGGAAATGAAATTTACTCCTCATTTTTAAGTAAATAGCGTCGATTTCAGATGTATAACAACAACTTTTAGAAATTTCATGTTTTTATGGGTAGCCTAATAAATTTGATTTTTTTGCACCATTTCCTTTAAAAATTAATATCTCCATCGAATCTGAGACCGGCATCGAATCTGAGACCGCCATCATATCCGGCAGGGCTGTTTACATATATTATGGAGGTTTCTGTCGTTCATTTTGTTGCTGTAAGACCTTGGGGTGATAAAATTGATTTTTAATAGAAAAAAATCTCCCAAAAAGTGGATTTTTTTTAAAATCTCGAGATGAAAATTTGAAGAAGATTTGGGGACGCGTAATTTTATGCGGAAATTTTTAAGTCTTATATTTCCGATGTACTTGGCGGTTTGTTACAATTTAAAAAAACTTATGACTATTTACTAATTTTACTTTATTTTTTATTTTTTTTACTACGTTGCTGTCCTTTTAGTCGCATTTCCTATATCGGTAAAGAAACGCCCGCCTCATTTTACTTATATAGCTCTAGAAATACTTAATTTGTCCGTAGCAAAAACTAAGGAACATTATGAGTATCTAAAAGAACTAGGTAGGCTTGCATGGCTTTTCGTGTCGGGAAATTGATTCTTTTTGGCACCATTTCTTTTTGGCACCATTGATTCATTATTAATGTTAATAATAACATATTGTTTGGTTTTGTTTTTTTGGGATTTCTTTACTCCAAAAGCCATAATTCTACCAATATGTCTTCATTTGTAATTTATAGGGTAATCCAAGAGGTACCAGAACTTTAAAGCATCGAGATAGCTTTGAAATGATAAGAGATATCACTTTGCTGTTATGATATAATAAAAATTCCAGAACTTAAAAACTAAAAAAAGCAAATTAAAATTCTTTTTGGTCCACCCGATATATGTCATTTGTTTGTATATCATTGATATAATCATCTATAAAGGCGGATAAAATACTTGCGTTACCAACTAATAAATACTATTTATCCATGTAAACATAACATAAATAAATAATCTACTGGAATATTTTAATTATTGTATTTTGTTGCATTTACTTGTAAACCGCGACTACCAAGTGCTGACGCCTGCAATAATAATATTAATTGGAGTGATTTAATTGAATGGCGTTTACTCGAGAAGAAATCAAATACTGGAATTCACTTGCAGAAAAAAAGGAACTGTATAATAAATGACATACCGCCAATACTTTGTTAGCTTAATTATATTCCAATTAAATGTTGATAGTAAGACGGCTCATATATAATAACATTAATTACCTTTCAAACATAATAATAATAATAATAAATAATAATAATAAAGTTTATACTTGTCATCGTATAAACAATCATATCACAGAAAATAATAATAGTTTGTCCTTGCATAGTATACGGATAATAACAAGTTATAATAAATATACAGTACCCAGTGTATCCAGCGTATATCTCAGCGTATTCTGCTGAGAGCAGCTGATTCCCTAATTGAAAATTAAAGTGTATTTTCTCAGTTCATGGAGAGCTTAGAAAAAGTTGAGAGAAATAGGAGAGACAATAGAAATATAGCGCGTCAGGAAGGGTGAAATATATTTTTCAACGTGTTTCTTATGTTATTGGGAGATAATGCTTTGAACAAAATTAAGAAAATAGGACAGATTGGCCATAGTATAAAGATTTAAAAATTACAAATGTAGCAATAAAAAACGAAAAGAAAGCTTACCTTCGGCACAAGTTTACAAATCCAATTACCTAAGTAAAAATAAACTGATACAATTATATAGCTCTAAAAAACCCGAATCTACAAAATGATTTTGGTTTTAAACCAATCGATGACATACGTATTTTTGAGAGTTTTAACTAATATAACATTATATATTTCGTTTGCTTAATTTTTGTATCAAAAATGGAGTATTTCCTTATTCTTGGCAGGAAGCTATTGCATTATTATTTATTTTTATTATTATTCTTCTAGCAAAGCATTTGATAGGTACTCTCTATTATGAAACTCGTTTCGCCTTTATAAACTACTTGGGTTTTAGTGAAAAGACTCGAACTTTCAAACAAAAATATTTGATAGACAGAAGACAAGTGGTAAAAATAAATGATACATTTTCAAATCCAATTAGCTTAACTTGTGTGGTGCCACAAGGATCTGTTCTCGGTCATTTATTATTGACAATCTACTACTACTTGACATCTACTCTTGCATGTCAAATCAAGTTTTGCGAATATCATTTTTATGCTGATGACACCAAAATATATTTACAATTTAATAAACATGATTTGATTATCAATCTTAATATAGATTTAGAAAATATATCAAAATTCTCCATGGACCATATTTGATGATTAATCCACTAGACTATTCTGTGAAAAAAAACTGATCCAAATATGATTACTGGATATTTGTGTTATAATATATATATATATATATATATATATCCTTTTAAATAATAATAAAACTGAATTGATGTATCTGGTAAAAAAATTAAGCTTATACTTGGACTTTGATTTTTGAGATTTAGTTCACATATTATTAATTATATTAGAAGAGCATATATAGTCGTTTAAAATTATTATATAATGATAGAGATTTTCTTAATGCCTACTAACCTAAAAACTATACTTTGCAATTCATTGGTTTTCTCGCAGTGTAACTATTGTGACATTATAAACAGCTCTGGCCTAGATACGTCTGAAGAAAGGAGAATACAAGTGCTTCAATATTCGTGCTTGCGTTTTATTTTTGGAATATCTCTCTTTCAACACATATCACACAAACTGATTTAATGAACATGTTTAAACATGAAAAGAAGGTCATCAACATTTAGTTGAAAATTTAGTTGACATTGTAGCATGTGTTAAAAGTTCTATTCAATACCTTCCTGACTCATCCAAAGGATTTGTTAGAGAAGCTTGCAGAAATCAAATTTCTAAGAATATTGTTAAAAATGTGCATAAGTCAAAACGATCCATGAATTCCCAAACGATTGCGAGAAAAAGATTGTTTTTATTTAAAGGCTGCTAAAGGTAATAATGGTGTTATTTTAGATAAACGGAACTATTATGAAAGGGTTAACAACCTCATTAAAAACGGTCCTTATAAAAACTTTCTTGAAATCCGTTACCAAAAATGATTATCGAAGTACGGAACGTAGTCAAAACCTGTAAGAACCTTATTACTCCATCATTAAAGAATAAGTTACATATTTCAAACCCAAAAGTACCGATTATACTGTTTGCCCAAATTACAAAATTGTCTCGGCAATTGGATCACCATCCTAATTTTTCGGTAATTAATTCCAATTCAGCTGTAGCTGATCTCCTTTGACGTCCTTGTTTCCAACTATACCGATTCCACAGACCCCGGACTATCTCAAGGATTTACTAAAATCAAACACTCTTAGTTAAGAAGTAATAGATGAATACATTAAACTCATCAAACTTTGCATGAAACAAAATTGTAATAATAATAATTCAATAATATTTTTTTCGAACAACAATGGGTAACTCTTTGTTACTTTTTATTGCTTGTCTTTTCATGAGAGTAGATTTGAGGTTGAAGCAAAATCTCGAGTATTTCCCTAGAGTTTGTCTAATGTAGGTTGATTATATTTTTGCAGTTTTTGATACAAAGTACTTTGATTACTTTGTTGATAAATTAAAAAAATGATTACCTTCAATTAAATTTACATGTGAAATTGAAAACAACGGACAGCTACGATTCTTAGATGTACTAGTAATTATGAATAGGTACAGAAAATAAGTCAGAATTTGAAATATGCCGAAAAGATACCAATACTTATAGATATATACCCAATGAGTCTAACCATTGCGTTCAGCACAAAATGGCAAGCTTCAATTTTCTAATTCACCGTCTTTTAAGTTTCCCTCTTAATAAGGAGAGGTTTGAAAAAGAGAAGTCATTAATTAAAGATATAGCTGTGATGGATATTGTATAGGACTAGTTGATAAAATAACCAGGAAACGTAAATTAAAAGAAACCCTTCGCAACCCTTCGATCTTTCAAATTAATAGAGAAAATTCCCAACTTTATATCAATTCCATATGAACCTCGTCTTACCAATGGTATAAGCAGAATTTTTAAAGATCTTGTTCAGTTGTTCATTCATCCGGGAATAAAATACAAGAAATTTTAGGTAATCCAAAGGATAAAATAAATATTAACGAAAGATCGGGGATTTATGAAATTAGCATCTTAGTCTTTCAATTATGAAAGACTGTAATAAAAAGTATGTTGGACAAATTAGGCGATTTATTGAAACTAGATTCAAGGAGCACATGGCCCATCTCAAATACGGAAGAACAGAATAATCTAGGAATGTCACAAATAATGTAAGCAACTGGATGCTTTTGAAAGTTTAGAAATGTAGAAATAGTATGAATAGTGACAAAGGGCCTATCCTACATAGGTCGCTCTTTTGGTTAGTCGATCACGGTTTATTGAACCATGAGACTAAGGCGTGTTCTATCGTAGTCTTACGATGCCCTATCCTGTGGAAAAAATAAGATGTTATTATCATAAACATTTACTGAGCCCAAACGAAAAATGTATATTTTTAACATTCAATTGCGCCCTAAATTTTCCCAGAGAGTGGTTCAACCAAACTAAGGGCTGTGAGAGTAGCTTCTGGGGTCGGTCTAACGATGCGGAATACAATAACTGCTTAAAACTCACCCTTTTAATTTTAGAACCACGTAAACTCACCCTTGATTTTTTTTTCAGAAAACCGTTTTTCCTCAATAACTTCTCTTCTAAGAGTGGTCAAACAAAAATAACTGGTGGTCTTACATGATCTAGCGATGGTCAAACGATTATTCTATTAATAATTCGATTTTTCAAAAGTTTAGTTAGTAGTCTTAAAGTTAGCCCCAAAAATGGATTTTGTCGATAACTCGAAAACAAAAGGTGGTCAAACGAAACTAATAGGTGGTCTAACGATTGTCAAAGGAATTAGCCACCTCCCTGTCCCTCATTTTTCTGGGCCAACATCACGGATCTAAAAAAATTGAACTTGTTGCTCTACTTTCATGATCCTGTATAGTGACAGTCCCTCGTACCTCGAATTCAATGGGTTTCTACTTTTCTGGAAATGTTCCCACTTCAAGAAAAATGAAACGGTTAACTAACCAAAAAAATCATAATAATTATAACAACATACTAAAAAAATTATGAAACATTTGAAAGAAAATTATTAAATTCACAAAAAAAGTATTGCTTTTTACAATCAGAATCTTGAACTCTTGACTCATTTTAAAAGAATTGAATTTTTAATTTAAAATTGAATTAGAACAAAAATTGTAATTTGAAATATGATTTTTTCTATCATCTATCGCACTCTAAAATCAAGGACGTTTTGAAATATCGTCCAATGTTCAAAAGGCCGGAGTAATCTTCCGCTGTTGCTTTTATTATTAGTTAGATATTAATACGATGGTTCCCTGGTTGTTCAAGGAGAAAATGAGGAATAAAAATTAATTTAATAAAGTTACATTTTATTGTGTATTTATTCACTGTCTATTTTAATATAGTCTGCCTGACTGACCTACATAATTACACGCCTATTAATATAAATAATGTCTCCGCGAGAGAATCAAATCAATTTACTGCCAGATTTCCTCAATTGTCTCAATCAAAACATGTCGAGGATAACTTTAATTCACTCGTAGGAGCAGTTTGGAAGTGCAAAGTTCTATTTCGGTACGGTTTACCAGGATAAACCCAAATCGAGTAAAAAAAATGTGTTGAAACATATTAAAGCAGGTGTAAAATGTCATGTAACGCGTTTATTTATTTTTATTAGTATTATATACACATAATTAAGTTTCCTTTAGTGTTTACAGCAGTCGCTTGACTGGGTATATTCGGTGTAGCGTAATTAGGGTACTTATAAATGCACATTATTTTGCAGCTTAGTGCAAGTCTTATACCCTACCTAATAGAAATAAACGCGAAAGAACGCCATCGAACCTGTTCCCTTCACAGAGCGATATTTATTTCTTAGTAAATTATAATGCGATGAAATCGTAAAACAAAAAAAATCGCAAACATGTAAATCAGAAAATACGCTTGGTAGAATTGATATATCATTCTGTTGCGATCATCTATGTAACTATGTATAGTTTCATCTTTATTTTCAAAACTATCAAACAAATATTTACACCTACAAATGTTCACAAATCTAAGGAATATTAGTATATAATAGATCCAGATCTGAGTTTTATTGCATTCGATCCACGCTTTTTCCTTGACTGAATACAGATATGCCAGAATCTTTAATATTTATGAATTTTTGCAGTATCTTCACAGTTCTGCTGTCACTTTGGCAATATTCTTTATGTTCCGGTGGGTTCATTTAATTTTTGACATTATTTATAGGTAAGTTAATTTTGTTTACGAACATATTTTTCCCTATTTCAATTTTGTAAATGTGATTATATATGAATTTCGATGTGTTGAATTCGACGCTGGAGATGGTTTTGTCGTGGGGGTTCGGAAACGAATTTTTTCTCGAAAAAATACTTGAAAAAATAAAAATAATAATTTTAATTTCATACAGTTATTTCTAGAACTTTCCCGACCTCGATTTCTCTATTTTCTCACCACATTTACTTAAATTTATCACTTCAAAACATTCAGGGGCCTATATATTTTCGATGAGGGGTTGGATCATTGGTTGAGATATTTCGATAGAAAAATGTTCTCAATTTGTGTAGGAGTACGGGAGAAAATTCGTAGAAAATCCAACAGGTCATATAACAACCTGATATCTGGTTACCCATAGAATGGGGTGAGAAGAATCGATTGGAGCCACCGGATATATAGGGACCTCTTTTCGATTTCAAGATATGACTTTTTGAACATTTCGAGAACAAAATGATATCGCGACCTGCACTTAGCAGACATTGCAAGATTATGTACAAATGTATTCTCGTAGACACTTGAAAGTTGCTTGTCAACATCGACATTTTTACCAGTAATTGAGGCTTTTCGACGATGATCTATTTCACCACATTTTGCAATTAAAATAGATGTCAAAAAGTTGACTAAATGCGACAACGGATTTTGACGAAATATATCAAAATAAATCAAACTCAAAAGGTATGTTGATAATAATTGTCAAACTGACACGACATACTATTACATACATACAAGACATATATACATACATTATTTTATATAAATAGTACCCTAAATTATATTCAATCAAGTTTTTCTTTAGATTATTAAAACTTTATGTTGATGACACAATTTTGGCTATACCAGAAGACAAAATTGAACATACGAGTATTGTAGATTATTTTAAAGTGTTTACGAAAATATTAGGTTTATTATTCAACTTTGATGATGTAAGTATATGAAATATATATTGAAATAACTGAAATATATAATGAAACTAACTACAATAAAATACTTACAAGTGAAATGGTGTATATACAGTCACACAGCCCTTTAACAGTTAATATAAAATATTTTTAACAACAAAACAAAAACGATTTCCAAAAATGTACTCTAAAAAACTGCACTAAAAAGTAAAAAATAATTACGTTATTCATTCTTACTTAGAATACAATCAATTTATTAGGGCAATAATATACAAGTATTGTTATTTTTGGAGTCGGTATCAGGCAATGTAAACCTTGCCTGATACCATGCCGCATATAACGCGAAGTAGCGTAGGTATACATCTCCAATTGTATTCGACTAGAAGTTTGAATTTAGATTTATTTGTAATTGTGGGTTCGCTTTAGGCAGTTGTATTTAATTGTTAACACGTTAGTTAACCTTGCCTAGCACCGATTTTATATATAAATATGTTCAGGGAGAACAATTATAAATAGTAAATTAGGTAGTCGTTTTCTATAGAGTCTCTGTCAAAACTAATGTCACCACATAAAAGTGTGTGAGAATGTAGGTGTTGATGGTAAATTCAAGTATAAACTACCAATTAAATTCATTGTACATTATTCTAAGTAAAGGCCTCAATAAAGGCGAAAGAATTTCTAAATGATTTCCGTATATACGTCCCGATATATAAGGGTAAGTATTCTTTACATATATATATATATATATATATATATATATATATATATATATATATATATATATATATATATATATATATATATATATATATATATATATATATATATATATATATATATATATATATATATATATATATATATATATATATATATATATATATATGTATATATATTATATATAACTAATATATATATATATATATATATATATATATATATATATATATATATATATATATATATATATATATATATATATATATAACTAATATATATATATATATATATATATATATATATATATATATATATATATATATATATATATATATATATATATATATATATATATATATATATATATATATATATATTAGTTAGAAAATATTTTTTTAATTAATGTATGTATCTATAAATTAGGGTTGTAACCGGTGCATTCGCAATTTTTTCTGGTATATCTGGTGAGTTGCCCGGTATATCTTCGGAATCAAATGCCAATAATGCTAAAATGGGACATACTTGAAAATACCCTCTTTCCAACAAAAAAAAGAATTTTTAAAATTGTTTTATAAATGACGGAGTTCTGAAGTAACAAACATAGAAAAAAAGCAGTTGAATTCTCTCAATACTGTTCTCAATACAGAACTGTTCTCAATACAGTGGAATTGAGAACTTCCTCCTTTTTTGAAGTTGGTTAAAAAGTACCGACACTGATAATTTAAGTATTATTTATAATCATTTAATGACAAAAAAATCATAACAATGAAAAAATCTTACATAGGAGTTGTTTTTATTAAATACCTTCATTGCATACTTTACAGTTGTCTATCAGAGAGCACAATAACTTTAAAATATGGTTTAGTTTAGTGTATTATGGTACAGTATGTTTTATTTATTAACAATAAGCAATCAGCACTATATTTATTAACAATAAACACTATAATATGCAAGGGAATGTCTCACTAGGTGAGTGGCTCACGTGATAATTATTGATTGTAATATATAATTTAAGTTAAAAAAATTAGTGTGTTAATAGAGTAATTTATTTAAAAATTTTAACAGATATTTCTTATAAAATGTAATACAATGTTTATACACATTGTAAGTATGTTATTTTTATAGACGTCAAAATGTTGTTTAAATCGTTTATTTATATACACTTTATAATAATATGATAGGTATCTTTTGTAGTCATGAAGAAGCTTCTCAAATAAAGCGAAACGTCGACGTAGTGGGAAATCCCTAATTTTATTGTTATCCTAAACCGACGAGAAAAAACTTGACTACGTATTATTGTTTATTATATTGTACTTTGTATTTCTACAATTTTATATCCTGCATTTGCGTCAATATGTTCATATTTAATTTCAGTAATATTTATTTATTTTAAATAAATGATTAATTTTTGTAATATTGCCCTGTAGATGTTTGTGGGCAACGAAGCTATTAATAAGGTTAGAGAAATGATCAGGTAGGCCTTATCCTATGACTCCAGGACCTCTCAAACTTAACACGCATTCCAAAAACCTGTGGAAAAAAATATCTACATTCGAATCCGAATATTATTGGAATAATTTCGGATATTATTAGAAACTCTTCGTTGCAAAAGAACAATTTACAACGAGTAACAGCATCAACCCTGTGGGATGCTGATCATCGGGAACATTTTTGTACATAAATATTTACAGAAAAATATCACGGTTTGAAAGCGAAAGTAGCGTGTCAATGATCTAAAACATCGAACAATATGAACCTCAAACAAGGATAAATCCTCATAGTTTAGTAAACACTTGAGGTGTAGTGCAACACTTTCGGGCACTGTTTAAAAAATTACCGGGTGGTTATCATCGCCCTTGATTCATTACAAATCTGTGTCACGCCAATGATTTATAGAATATTAATTTTATAAGACCTTTAAAGTGGCTTGTGCCAAATCTGCGCCATTTCAGTCATTCAGTATCCGCTGAATGACGAAGACACATACTAAGAGCCGACAATTATTTCTCGACTGCGAGGAGACTTTTCCACCGCCTATATTTTCGTAACTTTTTATTTGTTGTCATTGGAATAATTCGTAGCGTAGTCCAAGAATTAATTAACGCCCTGTATGTTTGTTTAGATACGAGATTTATACATAAATACGGAAAGGCTAAAAGACTTAATTAAAAAATCCTGTGCGTCCCGAAGACGTTTACAGAAAGAATGAGGCCTGCTATTATAAACAAGGCCGGGGTAATTAAAGTATTTACAATTAAAAATCAAGAGGAAAGTAGCTACAAATTTAGTTCTGTTTACCTTATCGCTACCTACCGTTTTACGAGGGAGAGTGGCTATAGCAGCTACTGTAAATAAAAATGAGACAGATCACAGATGCAGCAAGAGCGCACTTTGTATTTTTCTAGTTACACAACACACTCACTGAAAATAAATCGGATCCACTGGGTAAACACCATGAACTGATAAATCAAGTGAAAATTCAACACCTACCGCTAACTAGTCGCAACTTCCGAAGTACTTTATCACTGGCGATTACTCATGATACGTAAACAATTTCCCGCATATGAAAGTCGCATACGAGAAGCGTCCACGGAACCGAAAGATTACTTTTTAACTGGCACTGGGCTGTTCGCGGGTCGCTCGGGCAGTCACATCTCGTCCTTTATCTAGCACCGGGTCCTGCTACGGATGACAGGGACGCTGAAGAAGATGTTCTGGACCACTCGTAACGACTCCACTACTATAACTGGCAGGACTCTTGGTGGCAAGACTAACATGTTGGACAGAACGCACACAAACGCGGACTGTTAGTGTGTTGCGGTGCTCAGGGGCCGCTGGAATTGGATTTACTTCGTCCCACCACAAGGCAGTGCCGATGATGACGGCCTATGCACTTGGGGCTGCTCCGCACCACGCCAGATTTGGGACCACTTCCGCAGGGGTAGGGCCGCCGATATTTTGCCAATTTCAAACCATCGAGTTTGTAAATGAGTTTTTCAGATTACAGATTAATTTTTCTCTTCATGATACAGAACCGATAAATCTTAATTTGTAAGTTTCTTGTGGCAAAATTTTTAACCGATCATTACGATATGCCTTGGTTTACTATTTTCATTGTGAATAATAGAGATAATAAAATAATCCTATGTATATTACGTAGTGATGTGGTAAACTATTTTTTTTCATACATACGACCATTCAACGAGTAAGATCTAAACAT
The DNA here is from genome assembly GCA_964058915.1 of Tetropium fuscum. Taxonomy (NCBI): domain Eukaryota; kingdom Metazoa; phylum Arthropoda; class Insecta; order Coleoptera; family Cerambycidae; genus Tetropium; species Tetropium fuscum. Next base: position 299,384 of record CAXKVY010000556.1, on the reverse strand, counting down.
CGACAATGGCTTAAAGCTAATTCGAAATTAATCACGAGAGAAAGAGAAAAATCATTTCAAAAATTGAAATAAACTGGTTCTGCGTTCTGCAAACGATTGGTCTAATTATTATAAATATTTCACAATTATAGTAATACAATATTTTGATTTCAGTAGAACTTAAAACATTTTTGTCCGTAATATGGTTCCTTCTATCTAATATGTTTTTACCGAACTACCACAAGGGTACATTTTAGGCCCTTTGCTATGTATTAGCAATATGCTATATATTTTATTTATACCACGAATATATAAGTTTCTATATCTAATTGTAGTGTACAAGAAATAATAATAAAGTCAGTGTCATTTACTCAATAATTATTGACATTTCTAGATAATACATGTACAATGAAGGAGGAATGAACTTTTTTAAATCCTCTTGGGGTGTGGGTATAGTTTGTGGAAAATTTCTGGGCGATATTTTCCATATATACATCAAATGCATATATGTATGTATGTATGTATGTATGTATGTATGCATACATACATACATCAAAGGGTCTAATTCTGCTGTGTCGTTTTTTTTCTGGAAGGTCGCAGACAGAGTACTGTCTGCGACCTTCCAGAAAAAAAACGAGAATATCAATCAATTTAGAAAATTGAAATCCATAACCAAAATGAGGATCTACATTTTCGGGATCCTGGTAGGAAAAAATGTGGTACTAATATGGCGCATGATCTGACCAAACGGTTTGTGGATTTGTAATATATTTTAGTCAAAAAACCCAAAATTATAAAGGCGAAAACGCCAATCTTACATGTGGCAGGACGCCATAGAGGCGTATGAACCATTTTTAGGTAAATATATAACATTTTCATCAATTATCAGTTGCAAATAGTAAATTAGTTAACTAAATGTATAGAGTATAGAGTATTTTCAAAATAAATCAGAGGATGGGAAGGTTTTAAACTGGAAAGAAGTGCGTTGGTTCCGTTTTCAAAAGTCAAATCCGGATACACTTTTCTTCAAAAATGAATTTTGTGAAGAGCAATTTCAAGTTGGAAACATTATGAAAAGAAAAGGACTCAGAGAGAATTTATATTTTCAGCTTAAACCGCTCTATGACTTCCCATTGATGAAAACTTCCCATTGATGAAAAAAAAATTCAGATCCGCAGTCTCTTTGTCATGGAAAAGAAATACCTTCAATGTATCACAACTTTTACGATTCATTATCTCACGTAAATTCTAATGAATCTGAAGATGAACTACCACTATCTACTTTAAGAGCAAAGATGTTAAAAAGAAAATGAAAGAGGAATTAATACCTAGGGTATATTCGAAAATTAACATTTTGTTTACCATATTTTAGTTATGTTTTATTGTTTAGTGGCACCATAAATATGTGGAGGTAGAGGGTATCTCAAATAAGATGTTTCACTATGTTATAGTGGAAACTACTAAAGTAACTACTACTAAAAAAACTACTAAAAAAACACAACATTTTTTTTTGGTTTCAAGTAAATTTTTAAATAATTTTTACAGGATGCTCCATTTAAACTTTGGAAGTTGAAGTCCGGGCAGCACTTGTAAGATACCCTGTACAAAAATAAAAAACGTATAATTTAAAAACTTACTTAAAACTGAGAAACTTTTGTGTATTTAAGTTTTTTTTGTTACTTTAATAGTTTTGGGGGACACTTGGGGACATCTTATTTGGAACACCATGTACATTCTAAAGCATATGATTTTCTTAAAACTGTTGTAGTGGTAGTAATTATTTCATATAAGTGGTCATACGCCCTAAAATAAGCAATAGTTTCATCCTGGCATCAAGGAGTATCAGCCAAATCTTAGTTAAAATAGATATTTTTAATTTTGAAAAAAATATCATAAACCATACATTTTTTAATAAATTTTACCGCCTTTATTTTAATTTTTTTTAAACCATTCGTTTTAAACCTGTAAAATTTTGCTTTTAGCGCATACACCCCTATGGCGTGAGACCCTTGATATATATGAAAAATGAAAAATATTATAAGTCCGCAATCCCTAAGAGCTTGGGCAGTTTTCGTGGCAACAAACACTTTATATGATAGCGCTAAAATTATCGAAAATATTCCGGTCCATAGTTACATTGTATATGAAAATTAAATATTATATATCCCACAAAACTTTTCAAGAATGGGAAATTTCGAAATACGGCAAATATTCCCCTGAAGTTCAGCAGTAAAACCAGAACTCGCGAATTTCTCTGGTCATCTCAGATTGAAGTTGGAGAAATAAAAATAAAAATTCAAGATATTGATGACTTTAATTCAATAATAAAAACTATCCAGCAACACATATATAAGGAATATTAGTTTTTAATTTCTTGTTTCTTCTGCCCTTTTTACCAGTCAAACGTATTTTTTGACCCCATAACCGAGATACAGACTTTCAAAATTGCTATAAAGGCTGGGTTTCGATATATTTTCAATTTTGCAACATATGTAATGGGAGTTGTGGTATCTACTTCCATTTGCATGCGTTACGTCCTATCAATGCCTCATACGTCCTATAAGCACTAAAGCCGCAGAAAGATCTCGCTGGGTTGTACTGCACTCATAAATGACATAAATTCAGGCCACTGTAGATGCAGACGTGATGATCCTACACAGCAATATCGATATGACAGTGTACTTATCACAGGTGAAAATTTGGATTTCCTCGTGTTACTATAAAAACATCTATTTCGAGAAGAGTGGGAGAGGCAATGCCTCATCACTACTATATTCAGCAGCTTCATGCAAGATGGATCCACAAGATATCCTCTTTCTGCATGCAGCTAGTGGGTGCGACACCACTTCATCCCCCTTCGGACAAGGGAAGAAGAAGGTCAGCAGAATATACTAGAACACTTCCCTACATGACCTAGCATCTGTGTTCAGGGACCCGGAAGCCACCCCCTCGCCAGATTTCCGAGGCATGCGAGATGTTTCTGCTGGCACTCTATAGGGGTAATATGGAACAGCCTCCGATACCAACTGTTATTAAATTCTAAATTCCAATTAGCCAGACTGCCACCTACCAAAGACGCGGCCACTCACCATATTTTCCAAAGATATCTCCAGGTCCAGACATCGCTCGGTAACGACATTGTACCGTCAGTTTGGGGGTGGTCGCTGACGAGACGTAATGCAACACCAGACAACATATTGAACATCGTCTCTTGTAAATGCAAGAAAGGGTGTAGCAATGCAGCCTGCAGCTACAAGAAAGCAGGACTGCGGTGCTCCTCCTTTTGCAAGAACTGCTCGGATCAAGCATGCATGCAGAAGGAGGTGATGAAGAAGAAATGATTGTGGACGCACTGCTAGACGATGAAGAAGTGCGTGAAGAAGATGAAACTCCCTACGGTTTTTTACGATTTTGAGACATTTTGCACTTTTATAAACGCTGTATCTCGGTACCTATGGGGTTAAAAATCCGTTTTAACAGTAGAAATTACAGGAAACTAAATCCTCTACAATTTACTAATTTGAAGATGCCGACTAAAATCAACAGTTTTCGAAATATTTCGAAAAAATCGAGAAAAGTGCAAAAATTTTGGGATTTGTCACCGAGGTGGCCATACAAGAATATACCATGTTTTTAGATGCATGTACAATCAAAATCTGCCAACAACGAATTGTACTGTCAATCTAATACTAGAATAATTGTGATTGTATATCTACTTAATATTAATGAAGGTGAAAGGAACTAATTTTATTTACACCCTGTAGATAATAGACTCAAATATGTTACCTTGTAAAAGCATTTTATTTAAATATCCGCCTAATTATGCTTAATTATCACTGTTCATATTTGACTGCGTTTTGGAGATATTTAATTACTTAAAAGATCCACTTCATATATATATGAAAATATTGACATAAACAAATCAAAAATACCCACACAGTAATGTTTTAGGTAAACACACATTAAGAAGTGGTACAGATTATACTTACATAAATAAGATATTCTACGAGTCAGAATTTCTGATACTTGTTACTACAACTAAAATTAATGATTGCTAAACTGATTATACAGAATATTTCACACGATCTTTCTGAGCCAAAACAAGATTAAATCACATAATGTTTAATATTTGGCCTCGCGCCCATACGTGGCGAGATATTTGCATTGTGGTGTAATTGAAATACCTCCAAAAATAAGAAAATATTCCTCTACCCTGGGTCATTTGTTTCCAACAAAACTATTCCGCCGTCATGATATTTTTTCACGCGGACTGTTACCAATAACTCACCCGGACGAATGCCACCGCGCTAGACGAGTCATAATAACGTTTCCGTATGACGAAAATGAGATATCCATAGGAATGCATAGAGGAATATAGCTGGCGTTTACCCCAATCTAATAAATCTTTTAAATAAATAATACTCGGTAGCTAGAAACCAGATTGAACAGCGCTAAGTTATTTGAAACAGTTCTAAATGCGCCATGTTTACATCGCATCGGCTCGAACCCGAACCCCCATGTGAAGGGAATTTTTATTTAGTTAAAATGTAATTTATCGTTCCTGAATGTTTTACATTCTGCTGGTTCGGAGGACACGCTTATCTGTTGAATGTTGTTTGACAATATTTTTAATAAGTTTAAAATTGTGGAATTATATATGACTATGTTGAAAAACACTAAAACAAAACAGACTCCAAAAAATCTATATTAAAAAACTGCAATAAAAAATAGAAAATGATAAGGTTATTCATTCTTATTTAGAATACAATCAATTTATTAGGGCAATAATATTCAATTATTGTTATTTTTGGAGTCGGTACCAGCCAAGGTTTACAAACATACAACGAAGTAGCGTAGGTAGACAACTCTAATTGTATTCGACTAAAAGTTTAACTTTAGGTTTATTTGTAATTGTGGTCTCGCTTTAGGCCGTTGTATTCAATTGTAAGTGAACATGTTAGTTAATCTTGGCTGGCACAGACTCCAAAAATTACAATAATTGTATATAATTAGCCTAATAAATTGATTGTATTCTAAGTAAAAATGAATAACGTAATTATTTTTTACTTTTTAGTGCATTTTTTGGAACAGATTGTTTAAGACGGTTTTGTTTTTTTGTAAAAAATATTTTATTTTTTGCATTTTAGTGAATATTGTGTTATGAATGTAATTTGTCTATCAAATACGAATATGGATAATCCTACTAAACGCGCTACCTATATGAAGCAGCGCGAGCCCAGCAGCAGTGTAGTTAGCATACAAGTGAAATCGAAGGCAATAAGTTAAGTTCATAAAAGGATTAACATATTTTACAAGGTAATAAACAATTTTAAATTTGTTAATATTAAGAAATATTGTGTCAGAGGACTTGGTCCCATGTAATTAGATTTAAGTTACTTTACATTAGATTTAGGTTTTTTAACGCAGGATAGAAAAAAGGTTCTAAAATTTTGTTTTCAAAATAACCAAAACAAATAAAATAAACAGTCATATGCAGTCACAATTTTTTCTTTCTTGTTTTGCAATTTCAGGGAATAATTTTAAAACCTAATACAACTCTGAGCTTCACAAAAATGTAACATTTTTAACAAAAGTTTTGCATACAATTAAATTCAATTATGATGAGTTAGTCATTAACTTCAAATAATCTTTTAAAGAAATTTTATATAAAAATTAATAAATCAATTGGACCCCCTCTAAGACGATAGAGTGCTCATGACTAAAGTGATCCTTTAATTAAATAAATAAAAATCAGTGTTCACAGAACTGGCGCCCATAATAAAAGAGAAGGATTCAATAGGTAAGTAAATAGAGTAAGTATCCGATAAATAAATTTGTATGGAATGAATTTATAGATAATTTTAATCGTGAAACCGATCATTTCGAAATTTGTGAATATGAAACCGACGATGTTGTTTAGGCCATCATCGAAAAAAAAGAAAACCAAGTAGTTTCGATTCTGATAGATGTTAGCGCAAAAAGTAATTTCTGTTTCAGAACCTTATAAGAAATAAAATGTAAAAGAAATGCATCGCACGGATCCTTGCGAGAAGAAGAAGGAATTGCTTTTTCAAAATCTTATAGAGAAAAAAATGACAGAAGAGAAACAAAATATTGCAAGTAATGATAGGTGGATTAACCCTATGGTCAAGAGTCTGACGGAAGTTTAGATAGTGCTAAAATTTTAAAACCTACTCCCCTCTCCTTTTCGAGGGTGCTGAATATGGAAAACTGTTAAAAGTTTGTAACAAGCACCACGTCCTCAAACGGCCAAAAATCAACCCTTTTTCTGGTATTCCTGTTTGATAGCGAGGGTATTTGTGGGAAGAAGTTTTATATATTTCATCGGGATGAGGCGAAGAGTTGTCATCAGAGAGTAGACGGTTATCATCAATCACCACCGGGAGTTGATTCTACCCTCCCAGAGGGTTGAAAATACATTTTCCGTCTCCAGCTAACCATTCATATACCGCTTCCAGAAGAAGAAAACACCTTCATCCATCTCTTAAAAAGGAAACAGATCCCCAGCGTTGGTACAAATGGGTTATGACCCCTCCCTCTCAAGTATAGCTGCATCAATCTTCCATCCATGCCCATTAAGCAAATATTTCCGAGCGCAAAAGGAAGGAGAACAGCACAAGTAGGTTAAAATTATTTTTTTCGTGATTAGCATTCTCGAAAACGACGGAAGGGTGCATACATTTCAGCGGGACATGGAAATATTGTATTTTCACCCCCCTTCAAAACTTCTCACCAAAACCCTCGCTGTCGGGCAGGAAAACCGGTTGTTTTTGGCCTATTGAGCTTTGTTAAAAACATTTGTCACTATTTAGTCCATATTCAACACCAACTAAAACGAGGGAAGAGTAAATTTAAAAACTCTAGCTCTAGGGCACTCTTACAATTGCAGGTCAAAATCCCTACTCGTTGAATCTACTACTAGGTCTACAGGAGATTCTCCTTTAAAAAGCGCGCCTAAAACTCTACCACTGTGTGGAAAAGGTTTTTTTAATGAACCAAATTTTCGGTGAATTCTTTCCCTACAAGTTTATTTATGTTCATTGATGCGCTAAATTTAATAGCAAACAAGATAATGTTATAATTTGACTTTTAAGCCGCATTTTTCAGGTTTATTTTGGAATATATCGGCCACAAAAAAAGAAAGAAAACCACCAAGGTGGTAGAAAATTATATTCCCTACCAGGTTTTTATCATTACCATTACCATATTTTTATCAAAAATTGAAAATGGACGTGTCATTGAACAAAACCAATTCCCGCAGAGTATAATCTGGTCGCCAATATTCCAAATATCTTCGAAAGTCCTCGAGAAAAGTCGGACGGCATCGTTGGACAATTTCACGTCGCGTGCAATAAACAATTACTTTTTGTACTTGTTGCATAAATAACTATTTGTGTTCGGATTAATAACAATGTTCTCAAAATAATAGATCTGTGACCAAATAAAATATTTCATAACCTTATCACACTTTTTGCTATATATATATATCTATATTTTTTTTGCATTAATGCGTTTCTTATATATATGTGTACGCTGGCGGTCATTTGAAAGTGCACGATTTTTTTTGATATTGTAATGTGATATTTTTATATTTCATTTTGACACTTATTTGAAACTTCAAACAAATGTCAGTAATTAACTCCGTAATTTACAAACCACTTTAATAGTTTTAAAATGCCGCGGTTAACTGAACCTGAAAAAATGCGAGCTGTTACATTGCTTGAAAATGATTGGTCATTACAGGCAGTTGCAGATGAGCTAAATGTGAGTAAGAGTTGTATATTCACTCTCAAGCAAAAATGGAATGCAGTAGGAAACGTTCGCTACGTCCACGGCGGAGGGCGTCGTAAAATAAGCACTGTGGAGCAAGACAACCTCTTCCTAGACCATCTTAGAACGAATCCCTTTGAAACAGCAGTGACGGCCTGTTTCGAAACGAAGTTTCCTGGATCTGTGAGATATGCAAGGCGACGGGTGAAGGGTTCAGAGTTACGAAATTATGCGGCAGCAAAGAAGGTATTTTTGGAGCCAAGGCATAAAGAACAACGTCTTAATTTTGCGAACCAGTTTGTCGGTAGGCCCGACGACTTTTGGAATAATGTCATATTTTCCGACGAAAAGGTCTTTCAGTCATGTCATGATGGTTCCATCCGCGTCTACCGACCTCAGAATTCGAGGTATGAAGAGAGGTATATTAAACCTACCGACCGGAGTGGACGTTTTTCCATCAATGTTTGGGCATGGATAAGTTCCCTAGGTCCCGGTGTTTGCTGGAGGATAGGAGAGCGCCTTACCGGACAGAGTTACATACGCATATTGGACAATATTATGCTGCCGTCCGTCACTATGTTGTATCCTCAGAATTTTATTTTCCAGCAAGATAATTGCTCAATTCATACATCAAGAATTGTAACTAACTGGATTAATGAACACAACATAAACGTGCTACCTTGACCCTCAAAGTCGCCCGACCTAAACCCAATTGAAAATGCATGGTCGATGATTGTTAAGAATATTTATAATAGACCTGGTAATAGACATTTCCGCCCAGACTCAAATGACGCCTGGGCGAAATATTAATTTTATACAGACCTACTCGCGTTGAAGTTTTGTAGTTTTAAGCTACTTAATTTTTATAATTTAGTTTATTTAGTTTAGACAATTGTGAATGTCATAATGACACATCACATGAACCTCAAATTTCAAAGTCAATTTTACAAAGATCAAATATAACGAAATCTGATAGAAGAGTCGTGCACTTTCAAATGGCCGCCAGAGTACATGGCAAGGTCTGTCCAGGGAGACAAGTTTTGTCACAAATACTTTTGTCTATTTGAACAATTTATTTGTCAATCAAAACCACCTTAAATTGGTGACTGATAAAACCACACCCAATTTTTTATAGATATAAATATCATAGATATTGTTTAAATAATATACATAATTACTTCCCCGCACCAGGAGATTTCTGTAATTAAATAATATAAAAAATTAAATTTTCAAAAAAAGAACATCAAAATCGGAGCTGTTGTATTTGTGGTGATAAAAACTAGTAGTGATGATAAGTAAAATGATGGTACCGAAATCGTATTTAAAGACATTAGCATTAACATTACTATTAGCGTGTTAAATGGCATAAAGGCGAAAAAACCGTGGCGAATGAAATTGCAGTTAATATGGAAGAGATCTCTTATTTTATTACAAAGAAAAATGAGTAGCAGAATTATGAAAGAATGATTTGAACTCATAAACCCGCACAAGCATTAAACAATAAATCTTAAACAGTTAAAACAAAATTACGGACGGGAGAGTTGCCGTAAGATTTACATAAATTAGTACGCTCCGTGACATTAACTACGATAATTACATAATTTTTAAAACAACTGAAGACAAATGGTGCCCATAAAGCCGTACTGTAAAATATGTAAATCCACAGAAGCACCCGAGTGGCATACGGTTTCCTTATCAAAACATAATATGGGATATTATTTTACTAACAACTTCTTCACTTAGAACAACGACTGCCTTATGTGCATCTTTTCGTCGATTATATAGTTTTCAGAACTAAGTTGTTAAAGAAGGTACAACTTTTTAAGAACTAACTATTAAACTAGAAGGAATTCAGCGATTTCTGCATATAACATAATACCATTGTGTCCATATTTTGCAAAAGCTTTAGGAAATAAGCCATGTCTTCAGGACGTATGCATCTGGTCGTCATGTCTAACCCCATTCCGCCGATTTAATACTTATCATTAAACGTTTCCCAAAAGCTGGCGCTCAAAGCAGTGAATGTATGCCAAATTAACACCAACCCAACACAAAATAAATGCCTTCAAATTACCACGTATAAATTTCTTCGGAGTGTAACACTATAAATTTTGAATCCGTTCCGCCATATGCCACGCAAATATGACCGGGTAAAATGCAGTCGAGTATACGTGCTCCCTAGACTTCCTTATTCCGTAACTATGCCTCTCTTAGGTACCCGAGATCGACCGGTGACTGGTAGAAAAAAATACGAGAGATTGGCCGGTAGAGTACAGAGATTAAATATTCGCTTGCAGCTAAAAAACTAAAAAGCGGCCTAAACGGCGTAATCGGCCCTAATTCTAGGGTGCGTTGGATTTCACGGACCGAAAAAGAAGGTTCCGGTTAAATTCGCTACTATATTATCGGTAACCACGGGCTGATGCAACGGAACGTGGACTTCTACTTTTAACCGCCATGCAAGTGGGTAATTACTGGACAGAAACATAATAATAATAATCAATAACCACTCACCCCACTGACGTGGGGAGTGACTGTTGGTATTGCACCACCTCCTCTTTGTGAAGATAGCCATAAAGAAGGGTGGCTGCTTTCCTTAAAAAAAATAATAATAATACTAATAATATTAATGGAACTATTGATTCCCCACCGCCAGACAGATAAGCCTGACGTAGTCTTCCTCGACCACCAACTTAAGACGATGTTGGTTATAGAGTTTCCGGCTCCGTCCGAAAAGAACGTCTTGAAAGAGGGGGAGAAACGGACAAAATATCGAGATTTACTCTCCGAACTCAGCAGGCTGTACCCGGGTTTCTGTTAAAATAGTGATATTTACTCACTGTGCAATTATACAATAATTGATGTGAACGTTTAAAAGGCTATTTTTTATAAATAAAAAATAAATAAAAAATAGGATAGGTGAAATTTAACATTTTGCAATTTTACATTTAACATTTGAATTTTGCAATAAAAAAATTCTTACACGTTAAAATATACATATTACAAATCATACATACATACGTACATATAATAAATACCATAAACATGTCCTTACGACATCGACCATATACTAAAACAAGCCGAAAAAGCCAGCTGGAAAAGACCAGGATTATCCCTGAGCCCTGAGCAAAAAAGTTGGACACCTCTTATACGATCTAAACCTGGTATACGCACTTAAACCTGGTTTGACACGCGACATAGTTTTTTATTGCAAAATAGTTTTCAAAACGTCACTTTTTCAACTTTTCTCTGAATAATGGAAAAAGTAATGATTTTAGAGAAAAAAATGCAGATGATTTTACGTAAGGATTAAGTATTTTAAAAAAATCGCAAAAATTTTATCGCTGCGATATTTAGTGCCAGTTAAAAAATGCGAAAAAATTTAAGTACGATTAAATATAGAAATTGTTTTTCTGAAATCGTTAAAATTGGAGTATAGCCATTAGCCATTAGAAGACTTAACAAAATGCGCTGCGTCCGATCGAAAAATTTTAATACGGCGACTTATTGCAACACTGTTAACAATTTGACGGACAGCGACGTCTATAGACGTTTACGTCACAGTTTACCTCACAATTTTACGACGTCTATAGCCGCCCTAACAAATACTTGCATTTTGTAGCAACAACTTTGCTAGACGTTGTTTCTTTATGGTTCTTGTAGTATTTTCTTTATTTTTCGATTTTTGGTATTTTTTTGGTAGACGGCCGTATTTTAATGTTTTTTATCCATAATAAGCTTATCTGGACTGGAGTAACTTACATCCGACCGCGTGACGTCATCTTCTTATAAATATTGCTAAATAATTTATTTTATATAACAAAAATATATTCATATAATGTTATTAAATAGTATTTAGAGACAAAAATTACAAAATAACCACACGAACACACGGAAAAAACGCTGAGAAAATTGAATATAAACTGCCAGACGTCTGCCAAAATACAAAGATGACATCAGATTCCCTTTGTCGGATCCCCCTTCAAAAGTTACAGGACAACCTATCTATTTTAATTGATCATGGTAGATGATGACATAATAAATGACAATGACATAAAAAAATTGTGGTGTTTCTTTGATAGTAGTTTATCGTTGTACAAACCAAGTAAATCGTCTTTGTTGTTAAGGCTGGGATTTTGTAGTGAGAGGCAAATAGATGCATTTATTTTGGTTAAGTATAAATAATTAAAAAACTACATAATATCTGATTATCAAATTAGGTGCATTCACTAACTATTAACATAGTGATAATTATAATATAAGTTTTTTGTCCCAAAATATTCTTAGAAGCCTGTTCTGTGCGCTAGAAATGAAAATTTGCATTTTTATTGTTAAAATCACATTATTTTCATTGCAAGCGCACAGAACAGACTTATAAGAAAATATTGGGACAAAACTTATATTATAATTATCACTATGATAATATAGTGATAATCAATAAGTTATTGAAAATTGTCATCATCAGGTTTAGTCCAGGAAAATTAGTTTGAAAACCGAAAATCTTCCAAAAATCGACCTCCCCACAGGTTTCTATTTTTAAACTGCTTATGAAGATGTATCAATATATGCCTGAAAGTTACGCCACCGACCGTAGTCGACCGATAGTTCTAGCTGTCACAACGGGATGGACATTCGCACAATATCGTTATGAATTTATATATAAAAGCTCATCTATTGGGTGGTTTTTTGCATTATTTTTTCAGCGATTTTTCTTGAATGCACATATAGAGAGCTTCGTGTGGTATAGACACGAAGCTCCAGCGCGTCGTTGGCGTAACTTTCAGGCGTATATCGATACATCATAAAAACCAGTTTAAAAAAGTAAAATTTTAGGGAGGTCGATTACTAATAGGGAACATTTAATTTTTTATTGCTTAAAAATGTTCTACCATACTGAGAAATAAGATATGCAAAATATGACGCCTTAATTCACAATAATAAATATGTTATAAATTATTAGTCTCGCGCACGAGCGAACCGTTTCAAACAGGTTCAAAGTCGTGACGCCACAGCCTAAAATTTGCTTTGTTTACGCATTACGCTTTGTTTTTTCACATTTTTTTTCCAATTCATGAAATTTTCAGTTGACATCTCCTTAACTTCGTATGGTTTTCCTTTCTTTTTGGCTCAGTTAGCAATAGTTACTTATGATGATGGGACATAAATTGGACCATTTTTAAGTACTCTTGTTCTTTTCTTTTCAATACAAGAATTATTTGATTCGTTTCCTTCTTTCCCGTGTGGACAATTATTACGTATTTATGGGTTATTCCCTCTATGTAGTTTTCTACAGTGTATAAATAGGTACATGGTCTTCAAAAATTTATTTTCGTTTTGTGCTGTGCAATTATCCCTATAGAAAACCACTTTTTTTCTATGCCATATTTTCTTAGAAACTCAGAAGCGCCGGTCCTTATTTCATTAGCCCCCCCCCCCCATGCCTCATGATGTAACAAAAACCTTATTTTTCTGGTACGTTAAAAATTGTAAAATTAAAAGCATTTAGTTTACTTTTATCGTAATACGTTGACACGTTTCCATTAGGCAACGGTTTCACGACTTGTAAGTCATAGGAACGTAACATAATATTGTCATCTTGCAGGCTAAATATTTATCTTTTCCCTTTTCAAAACGAGACAAAACCTTTTCCCCCATGTGTTTTTCAATATCATCTCTTTTGTTCTCTTTTTCTTCATCGCTAAAATTTTTAAAAGTTCACAAACCGAGCACAAATCTTTGTTTGGTTGAAAAACCCCAAATTTTGTGTTTAAAATATCTGTATAAAAATGTTGTTTTAGAAAAGGCCTGGCATTGTTTTGCGGAAACTATTTATATGTTGTACTACACCTGCAATACTATTTTCATCCATTTTATTATTTCTGTTTAAATGTGTGCCCCTTTTTTCTTCCTCCAAAAATCCAAACGCAGATATTTTTTCAATACAGTATCAATAGCATAGTCAGAAATGTTTAACGTATTTTTAAAGAATAAGTTACATACTCTTAGCTTTTGATCATTAATATTAAAAAAATAAGCACATAAATGTTTTCTTCTTGTACTGCTAATCAGGTTTTTTCGACATATCATCAATGTGACGGGTGACAAATACCCTCTTTTATCTCACACGTTGCTCTCTCGTTCATTTAGAATATTCGATGTAGGCATTTTTAGTCAAAAAATAGGGTCAATCTCGAGGTCTATCTCCAACAACAATTATTGTAAGTTAACTGAACAGCGGAACAAGAAGATGCTCATGGTCAGACACTGATCAGCTTTATCAGTTTAGCATGCCAAATCTAGTGGAACACCAGGATATGTGTGATATCCTAGTGTTACATTAAGTAAGGTCGGTTTAGTGGAATTAGACTACACAAAGATATGTACCGTAAACTGGGGGTACTTCGACATCCGGGGAAACTTCGACACCTAATATAATTTTGTTGTAATTTTGTTTTTTTAATTATTTTTTTTTTCAGTTGAAAGGTTTCTCTTTGTTTCAGATTTATTTTGATTAGCAAATTAAAGTAGTCATAAGATGCCACGCACGTATGTAAAGAAAGTGGGGGAAGGAGTTAGCAAAATTATCCTCCGGAAAACATGGCCAAAGCTGTGGAAGCTGTGAAGCAAGGGATGTCAAGGACAACTTTGTGGGAAAAAATCCACCAAAAACATCCCGGAAAACCAGGTCGTCCTACTGTACTGACCCAGGAGGAAGAAGAGTTAATAGCAAAATCGCTTCGAACAGTGAGCGACTGGGGTTTCTCAATGACGCCAGCAGATGTTCGCCAGGTTAGTTCAAAATTTGTGACTAAACAGGGCAGAAATATCCCAGAATGGAAGAATAATAAACCTGGAGAAGACTTGATATATTGCTTTGCAGCAAGGAACAACTTAAGCACTCGCTTAGCAACCAATATTAAACGCCAGCGATCTGCGGTTGGTGCACCGAGTAACCAAGTAACCGAATTTTTTAATATAAAGATCAGTTACAAAATACTCTACCGCAAAATATCTACAACTATGATGAGACAAATATTAGCGACGATCCCGGCGCCAAGAAAGTCTTAGTTCCTAGGGGAACTAAGCGAGTAGAAAGGGTTCGGGAACAGTCGAGAACTTCGGTAAGTGTGATGGTTTGCGGCATAGCAAGAGGTGAGTTGCTACCCCCGATGGTCGTCTATAAGGCACAACATCTTTACGAAAACTGGACGATTGGGGGGCCTAGAGGGACAGTGTATGAGTCAACATTAAGTGGGTGGTTTGATATGGTGACCTTCGAAAAGTGGTTTTTTGAAATATTGCTTCCTTATACCAAACAAAATAGCACTCCAGAGGAAATAAAAATTGTAAGTTGTCAGTTTTTTTGCTCCAATGAAGCGAAAGTGGAGGGAGGGTCCATACCGAAAGGAGCAATTCCCATCGCTGTTAAACCGGTTAAGGGTATACATAAAAGAAAATGCAGCAAAAAACCTGCAGTCCGGATTTCGATCAACAAGCATAAGTCCTATTAGCCCTGAAACCGTTTTAGCCAAACTTCCATCGACACAATCAAATTCGGAAAGGTCATTGGATGAAAGTTTATTGGAGTTTCTGAAGGAATCTCGTGGTTACAACGAAGAACCAGCAGTTCGTAAAAGGGGAAAGAAAGTTTCCACAAAACCAGGTGAACAAATGAAACCAGCTACAGTGGCCCCCATGCCGAAGAACTAGATGTTTTACCACCAAAGGCCCCAAAAAATACTGTTGCCAATAAAGTCAATTCAAAAAAGAAAATATCAAAGACAACCTGCCTTAACTCTAAAGTAAAAACCAAGGAGCCAGTAGCCTCAACATCACGTGGTCTAACACGCAGAAATGTTGACAGCTCGGTTGACAGCAATGCTGACTCTTATTGCTCATTATGCAATGGCAGTTATAAAAATTACACTGGAAAAAATTACTGGATCTGTTGTGTCTCCTGCTTGCAGTGGGTCTGTGGCACCTGTAACCTTGGTTCCAATGACCCCCAATATGAATATCCTACCTGTGCCTCATGCTCAATTTACTTGATAGATTATTCTAGGTACACTAATCGAAAGGCTTGGATTAAGTGCGTAATGTGCAACAAATGGGTTTGTGGACATTGTAATAATGGTTCAAATCGAGCGAATTACGAATGTCCTGTTTGCGAGGATGATGACTAAAGACTGACTGTTACCTGTTACCAATATTATTATAATTATTTGTTTGTTTACTGTTTTTTGAGAATGTTGCTTTTATTTTTTACTTTTTTTGTTACTTAGTTTTACTTTCTACAGAATGTGATTTGTTTTTGTAAGCCAAATGTGCCCTAAAACCAAAGGTTTTTATTTTAATACAATCGTTTTATAACATATGACCTTTTATTGTACTCTTAGTTGATACTTTTGACCCTTTAAATATGGTTAAACTATGTAAAATTAACCGAATTTTATTTTTTTTGATGTCGAACTTACCCATGAGATTTCCTAATTCGACAATCTACTAAAATACATAGGGTGTCGAAGTTACCCCATAACCCTGGGTAACTTCGACACCAAAAGAAGACAAAAATAAGGGGGTTGGGGGTGGGGGACAAAACTGATTTTTTCGTGGTTGAAAGCCATTGAAGACAAGTGTGACAATGGCATAATAGTCAATGATTTCCAGTTGACACATTTTCATGGGCGAAGTTAAATATGTCAAATACCTGTCGAAGTAGCCCCGGTTTACGGTAACTTTCTGCGCAATACACTGTATTTTTGCAATATCACACCGAACAAAGGCGTCCTTTTCAAATTGTTTCATACAGATATCTCAAAACTGCCTTTTTTTAGATATCCCACTGTTGCTCTGAGGCGACCGCTAAAGGTTCAGACTTCAAATTGGTAATCTCTACAATATTCTAATGGGTGGTCACCCTGTATATATAAGAGAGGAAAGCCACCACCACCATCTTGTTTGTAAATAGTGGAAAAGTGGCAACTGAAATTCAATTTTAACGACATATAGACAAATTTATTATTAGCCGTTGCAGTTTATAGCCGATAATTATAATTATGCATCTATTCGAAACCGCAACACTATAAACCCGTCTAAGCGAGCATCAAGAAAGTGAATATGGCGAAATATTCTAGCCACATTAAAAGATGTCGAGATGTAAAGGGAGCATCGCCCAGTTCGTTCACAGCCTCGACTATGCGATTCTACCAATTTTCCGTTTTATTGGAATTTAACGACTGTGTAAACGATCCGTGGATCGCTGACGACTTATTTTTACCGCGAAATTTCATGCCTGTACACATCTGTGGGTTAATTTCGCGCTTTGAACGACACGTCAATTATCTCTCTCCAAAGAAATCGGACCATTCTGGTGTAGTCTTAATTCAACACAAGAGCCGCTGATGAGCTGTCTAGAATTACGCTCACCTTCGTCTGATACAACGACCTACTGTAGATGTCAGTGGGTGTATCAAGACTACAGAGCGTCATGATAAGTAACGTTTTTTATTGAAGTGAGTGCCAAAAGCCAACAGCAAGCAATTGGACATAGTTCTACGACTTTATTGTGTCTGGAATGAAATTTACGCGGGCTGCTGCTGCCAGTGCATGGCATATAAATTCGCGTGAAGCATGCCTGGCGATTGAGAGAAAATCCATGTCTTTAGGACACATTTTCTGTAACGCAATGACTCAGTAGGTTTTATAAAAAATGTAATGGGTTTTTTATCTGTCTATCAAATTAAAACGTATAGAGCTCTGACTTTGAAAGCTCATATCTAAAGTATATAAATAGAAGAGTCGCGAGAGACGAGAAGTCTCCTCTCGCAGCCATTTTGTCTCGTCTCGAGAGTATTTTGTCTCGAATTTTAAGACGAGACATCTCGAAATATTTTATTAACATTGTTAGTGCTAATATCATTTTCCACTTCCCTCATTTTTTAGTTTATACAGGGTGGCCCGAATTGCAGAGGCCAAACTTTACCGGGTGATAGACTTTTTAAAATAAAAAAAGTTCATATAAAATATGGGTCGGGAAATGCTTGGTTTCCGAGATACAGGGTCGAATTTAAAAAAATTGAAATTTTTTATTATTGACCTGAATTGTAAAGATAAAAATTTGAAAATTGGTATTAATATTTTTTACACTATGCCGACTTTTTGGAAAAAAAAATTGGAAAAAACTATTTTAGAACCCTGTAATTCGAAACTCTGTATCTCGGAAACTAATCATTACCCGACCCATATTTAAGTGAACCTTTTCTCTTATTTTTTAACTATAACAATAACGTTTATTTTCCTAACAGGTAACACCCAATTATAGGACGTTTCATATTCAGTACATGTATGTCTTATGAATACAAAAAATACAAACAGAAGCAGTAACTAAATAAGTATCATAAGTATCATAGTATACATAATATAGCTGTAATACAAAAAAATACATTAAAGAAAAACTAAACTAAAAACTAAATTCTCACTATAAACTAAACTAACAAAACGCTACACAACAAAAAATTGAGAAAGAAGACGAAAAAAAAAAATCTGTTTAATAATTTTAATTAGGAACTTTTGCTGCAATTATTTTGCTACAAATCACATATTTCAGATATTTTATTCGCACTATTACACATTTGAAACAATGGCCATTTTAACATTATGTTGGTATTCGGATATTTTAAATAAAGTTTAAAATTTCTGCTTGAGTTGAATATAGCTATGTTGAAATTAATCTGGTAAAGTCTATCTGAAAAATGAATTTCGTCTATACAAAAACATTATCATTGAGTAGGTTCTCCGAATTTCGGGACTTTCAAAGTAAAGTTTTGTAAAAAAACATTATTATCAACTCCCCTCTCTGGATAGATTCCTGTGCTCTTAAATTATAAATACTTTAAAAAGGGTCTTTGAACATTTTCTGCTCCATATTAAAATCTGATAAAAAGATCCAATCATTGATGCATATGTTTGAGGTTTTGACCGTACAAATTAATAATATAACATTTTTAGTGCATCTATATTTGTAAACGATTGCGAGTTATGAACCCTAGCATCTTTAAGGCTTCACTTGCTTTTTTGTTAATATGAGTGACAAACCGTAGTTCACAATCAAAATAAATACATACCTAAGTCTTTAATTGCAGTTTCGCGTTCAAGATTTTGTCCGTTTCTATAATAAATATATTAGTATAAATAGTATTATTCCTTTTCGTGTACGACATTGCCTTACATTTATTTATATTAAGATCCAGACGATTACTACTGCACCAATAATGTGTTCTGTTCAGATCTATTTGTAATAATGTGCAATCTTCTACCGAGTATATACTATTAAATATTTTTAAGTCATCTGCAAATAATAGATTTTCCGTTATATCATTTATAAACAATAAAAAAAGTAATGGTCCGAAGTTACTACACTGAGGTACTCCAGAATAAGATATATACTCTATTGACTTATAACCATTGTAATAAACATATTGACGTTTGTCGTTAAGATAATTTTCAAGAAATTTAATAAACTGGTACTAAATCCGGAAAGATCTAATTTTTGTAAAATAATGTTTTGGTTTATTCAATCAAAAGCCTTTGAGAAGAAAAGTCCGTGTATAATACATCTACTTGTCCATGATTATCTAGTATTTCTGATAGGGGTAGAGTAATGAGAAATAAATTTGTAACTGTAGACCTATTCTTAATTAAACCATTCCGATATGGTGAAATTACCATGTTCACTGGTGAATAAATATGGTTATACAGTCCTAAATTTAAAGTGTAAGTGAGATTTTGTGTTTTTGTAATAGAAATGATGTTTATTTTTCTTTTTAATATTCGATATAATTTCTCTAAAATGCCATTTTGGGTATGTGTATTTCCTTTGCTTATACTCTGATATATGTAAATCCAGGATACTGTAAAATTTGGTGTAGAATTCATTAAAAGCGGCGTCAACACCTGTGAATGTTTGTAAAAAATAGCAGTCTGTTTAAAAGGCCATTAAACGTGATAAAATTATATGTTTTCTGAGACGTATCTGTAAAAAATCTGGTAAATTTTGACGGAATACTAAGGTTAATTACAAATGGATGATAAGGATCTTCGAAAACCAATGGAGTTTCAGTGTGTAAAACCTCACAACCTAAATTTGTAGATATCATGTCAAGTAAATGCTGTGAACTGTTATAAATGTTATTATGTTGTTTTATACCCATGAATGCCATGCAATTACTCATAGCAATGACTTTCCTATCATTATTATTTAATACAAAGTTTGATATATTAAAATCTCCAAGAATAAGTGTGCTTACCTAATATGAATTCTAATTGGCTAAATCCTTCAATAAATAATTCAAAGTTCTCGCTACTAACATTTAGATGTACATACACGATAAATACATAAATAACAGCATGAATTAATTGACCGTCACAAAACACAGCATCAAATGTAGGAAAATTAATTGCAAGATAAGGAATGTCAATTTTTTAAAATGTCATATCACTCTTATGAGCTAGCAGTACTCCTCCTCCTATTTTATATTTTCTATCGCTCCGATGAACTATATAGAAATCAGGGAATAATTCAGAACTTAACGTCTTCTTTTAACTATGTTTCTGTTAATGCTATTATGTCGAATTCAGCTTGAGATACACTTGCATAGAAATCTTGCACTTTACTATTGACATTTTGGTAATTACATAGTATAGATTGCGTATTATTGTTGGGTGTTTCTATTTAGTAAAAAATTTGAAAAAATTTTAGATATCCCGTTTGCTTGCTTGCTGAATAATATTTTTAACTTATCTCAAGTCGCTGAAAGTAATTTAAAAGGAACGAATTTTATCTTGTATGTATTTGCCTAGTCTTATTGGCTTAACGTTATCCACTGGTACTTCTGGACATAGATAGCTTGATGTTTATCATCAAAATAAATAAAATAATTACAACAATTAAATTCCAATATATATATATAATATCTCTTCAAGAAGGTACTTATGAACTATATTATTTATGGGGGTTTACTGAGATCGTTTACAAAATCTCTAAAACGTAGATAAATAATGTATATTGTGATAACAGAGTAATCAATGCACAAAAAATTTCAGAACATTTGGCCTCTCTGTTTTAGAAATATGAGAAATATGTTACAAAGTCAGAGCTCTATACTTTGATAGTAGTCATAAACAGTAACCGACAACTGATAACTAGACACTGACCCACTTTTCGCCGCATTTTCGTGGAAAAGCGGATTAATATTATTTACGTTTAATTAAACAATTATCATGTAGACATATGGACGCTATGACGCAAGGTGTTATACGTAACAAGTAATAAATGTAATGCTCCATCCGATGCGATAGCTAATCAATTGTTTTGACTTGCAGGAATTTAGCTGGAAAATTAAACACAAATGGTTGAACAACCTCCATGCAATATCGCTGGACAGATGTTCAAGTACAAAAACGTTATTCTCAGATTGATTTTGAAAAGTAGGCCTTAATATATATACATGTACGACAATACATGTATATATGTATGACAATACATATATACACTATACATACCTATACCGTATATATACATAGGAAGAACACAAAGAAGCCCAAGTACGAAATAAAGGAACACCGTATAGAATATACGTCTGATGGATACCTATTCACTCGGTGCTACTTAAGTCTAGGTATTATGGTTTGTCTTGACTGGCCCAGAATATTATAGATATTGTACAAAACAAGTATAAACTTGCTGAAGTTTGGAAGAGATAATAAGATATACAATGATATGGTTTATGTCTCACTTCATGAAATAAAGAATCTATAAATAAAAATTCAAGTTTGCAAAAATCGACAAATTCTCATATTAGTAGATACGAATACCAGCAGACGTTCCATGTTTATTTTCGTGACATAATTAATATCTGGCTGTTTAAACTAAAGGAAATATTTACGGAATTAATAGTTTGACATCGTCCATTAGCATAACCATATTTTTATAATTCCTCATGGTCTAATGTATTCAAAGACTGCTTTAGAAAATTTTCAATAATGTCCTCATTAATCAGCTGTCGTAGAAAAATGTACTGATTTAAATTTTTCGGCAGATGACATATTTTATCGTGTTTGGTATGCACGTTAATTTCAATTTCTCAGATTTATAAGGCATTTTATATCATCTATGATTTCCAACGGCACTCCCAATTATTATTGTATTTTTTTAAGCAGTGAATAATTAACAATGCTGTCTTCAATATATGATTATCCGTGCAAAAGTATTTTTGTATATCGCTCATATAGAATGTTAGTGTTCAGTGGCGCACTCAGGACTAATTCCTGGGAGGACCACAAGTAGGGTTGCCGGAAAATTGAAAAATTATATTTTTCTTCTTATGGCACAAACAAAAAAATAAAATGGAATATTGTTTTACCAGTCACAATTTATAAGATGAAGTCCAACCTCCTAGGCCCTTTCTCTTTTAAAATGGTTAATACTTCATTAGCGTCTATATGTATCTCTCTGTGAATGTTTTCTTCCATTATACATATAATTTAAGTGTTCGCAACGTAGAAAATGTACTTTCTGTGGTACTTGTGGAAACAGGTATTGTTGCAAATGTCTTTAGTAATGTGAAAATATTGGGATAAATATCAACATTTCAAACATTAATGGCTTCGATCGCGCTTCTTGGAATGGGTGGATGGTCACCATTTTTAATAAATTTTTCGTACCAGAGATGTAGTACTCAAGGGGGAGGGTGGCACGTGCCCCGGTACCCCCCCTCCCCCTTGGTTGCGCCAATGTTAGTGTTGCAGGCATATTTTTTCTAAAAATAACCTTGAACCTATACATATCAGAGCAGATTTTAATCTACCAGAATGTCACCAACATTGAACAGAAACTCATATTACGTTAGTCGAAATGTCCACCCCCTCATTTAAAGGTTGAAAATTTCATACCAACATATTATGATGTGCTAATAATATGTATGATAAAAGTGCCGATAAAAGTTTTAAATCTGATTTATGCGATATGCGGCACATTCCAACGGGACTGACCTACCTCAATTATCAATTACTGAAGACAGTGATTGTTGTATGGTGTGTCATTGAAAAGTAAAGTATTTTCAATTTAATGTTTAGAAATGCTGAAAATCTTGCTATTATTAATAAAGGTAGGCTAAAACCTAGTATGAAAACTTCCACCACAAAAATCAAAACATGATCTCGAAATTTTAACGCGAAGGAAATAATTAAACGGCTAATTGCTTCCTTCATTTAATATGGCGATATAATATTCCATTTTCCAAATCGAGGCAAGTTCTTCGTGAGTTTGAATAGGTGCTAGATTTCCTCATCACGAAGATGAAAGCATACCTCCCACTTAGCGAGGAGCTCATACGATGCTATTAATTAATAGGCAACATTAACCATAACAACATAATGGCCGCTTAAGAATGAGTAACCAGTTTCGCACATACCTAACACCGTTATTAAGAATCTTCCAGCATTTTAATTTTACGGATCCTAAGAAACAATTACCCAATATACTATCAAGCTGACGGTCTAGTCAGCGGTCAGTAAATAATCTTGGGGAATTAAGTAATTATTTAATTACAACGAAGCCGTTCGTCTTAATTCTTGCTTACCAAGGATGCCGGTAATTCTTTATTTTTAAGTAGAAATTTATACTCCTCTTTATTTGCGTTACTACAACTGGAATGCAATAAAAGCTTAATAAAGTCGCAATTAAATTGACCATTCTACAATTCTACAAGCAGCTCCTGAAATTATACAACAGGTACTGTGAACTTATGAATTCAGCTGGCTTGAAAAGGCTGAAAGGCTTGAGGTTTTTACCATTGCTAGTAAGTACCAATATATTTATCTTAAGATATGGAGGCAAATCGGATTTGACCTCTTAGGTTTGTCCCTTTAGATTTGAGTTCAGGTTTAATTTTCACCTCTTAGGCATCTGACCTTATAGGTATCAGTCTACATAGAAGACAAGACACGTGCGAGGGATTTTAATAATATTCGTATACCTTATACTCGTATACCTTTAGCATTTTCTATCCAGAACTCGGTATATAAAACATATACTTTTGGTATATGACGTCCAAAACAGGTCAAAGGTCATATCTTACTTGTATCCACACCTTAAAATAAACCTTATACTACTATTGGATAGGGGAATCAAAACAGAAACTGTTTCACGTCATCAGTGACAAAAGACAGGATCAACAATGCCAATGTACAACAGTACCGACATCGATAGAATTTTAATAAGGTGGGTTAGTAGAGTTGGTAACACTGTCCGACAATTGGTGAGGAGTAGTAAAAAAATGAGTAGAAAAAAACACTTTGTGGGCCATCATCATAATCAGGAAAGCATAAGGCCACAACAGTGCTAGAGCTTTGGAGTGCATTTTTAGTGCTTTTACGAGCTTATGGAGTGCTTTTGACTGCTTTTAAGATGCTTTTGGAGTGCTTTTAGAGTTCCGAAAACAACCTCTAACAGCTCTAAGAGTACTCTAAGCTTTTAAAAGCTCTCAAAAAGCACGATTTTATGCGATGCTCTGCCTGATTATTGATTATGATGATGACCCATAAAGTTCTCATTTCTTTACTATTGTGATGTTGCCACGGTTTCGACACCTCACAGTGACGAAATGTAGGTAGATATTCCTACCTTCATTTTGTATATTTACCCTACGATTTGTAAATTATTATATTTTTGCTTACATTGAAACTCTTTACAAAGCTTGTAAGATTGTCCCTATATTGTGATTGATCAGAAAAGATACTGCAATTGGATTTTTGTTTATACGAAAATTTTGGGTAGCCGCTGCAAGAAGCTTGTAGCAAATTTGATATTTTAGTATTTTGAAGTAGAACGTGAAAATAATGGGCCACTATTATTACTTTTGACTGCTGTAAGAGAGGTAACTGTTACTATTTAAAAGGTTTAGTTTGTTCACTTTTATTATTTCTAGCGAGTGGCAGAAGCATTAAAATTAAACATTTTCCCGGTTGGTAAGGAAAGGTTTTGACAACTGATTTGACATACCTAATAGTATTCATTCAATAAGTGTATTTTTTTTACTGACAAAAAAAGTTCAAGTCAAATTTGCAAATTTACCCAATCATTTCTTAAGATAATGGGTCACAAACAAGTAATTTTCCAAAAATTTGTTTACTCCACCATAACCTCAAAATACAAATGAAATTTCTTCAACACTTACAGTCTTGCAGACTTGGCAACAATGTTCGCTGGTCAGTTGATGACGCGTTTGTTTTTAATTCCCTGTATGGGTATTTCTCCTATAATTTTACCTTTTCAAATTACATAATATATACAAAAAATAAGATAACTAAAATCAAGAGTTGGTATTTTATTTCTGTTTCAAGGATATATAAACTAGTTAATTGGATGGCAAGGGCTGATTATGATGGAATGGCAAGGGCGATATACCATGTTAGGCCTTATAGAAGTTACAAGCTTTAAAAGCCATCTAACCCTTGGTGATTTTCCTGATCGTCCCTCATCTAGTAATCAACTTATACGTTAGAACACAATACATGATGTTGGGTCATATTATTATTATTTTGAGTAGGTGTAATACAGGGGAAATACAGAGTAAATTGATAAAAATATGTATTTTTATCATAATTTTTGTGTTTAGAAGAGTTAAATCATTTCAATACACTTACAAGTAAATATTACATATAAGTACAATATAGCACTTACTTTAGTTGCTTGACATTAAATATGTTTAAATATATTTGTCCGCTAAGGGTGTCTTAATTGTTGATTTGTCTTTGCAGTATTTATTAAAAAATCTTATTTTATGTAAAAAATTACGTATAGAATTTTGCAAAAGGACGTTCGTGAAAGGGGACTGTCGAGAAAACGCTAATGTTTTTAGCAAATTTAGTAGGTAAAATCCATCATTCAAAAGTAGGGTTAGGTGTCTTAAATTTAGTAAATTAAATGGGCAACATGGGAAATAAATTACTGTAATTAATCTTAAATACAAATGTTAAAACGTCTAATAATGCTAGGGACAGTCACGAAGACAATTAAAATTCACGCATAAATCATTACCTGTATATTCACTACCATTCGCCACTACATAAGCACACATTCGTTGCACATGTTTTTTTAGCTTAACTGACGTCATAAAACCAAATTTTACTAGCTACGTTAGTTGTATTGCTGGACGGTCAGAAACAAACATTAGGTGACATACTGTTTGTAACATTGAAATATGAGACATAAAAACAACGAACAAAAAACCCTCATTATATCGATAAAAGGAGCCCTGCTACCGTATTGTCAAGCGTTGTCAAGTATAACCGATTTCCAGAAATTTAAGGAAAAACAAATTATTTTATATACATCGCGCAGCACATTATGACATTATCATGTAGTATAACAAAATATTGATCACACTTTCGTCATATCATAAAACAATTGAATGGTGAATGTGATGCAGAATAAGAATGTTTCCCATTTAAATATTACGGATCCATTTTACACGTTCCTCGGCCGTGTCACATCGGCATCATTGGCATTCATTTGGATGTCTAATACCATCGAACGTGAGGTAAAGTGGGGTCAACAGTAATTCCTGAACTAGAAGTAATACAGTTATTCTTTAATTTAGTGTATTATTTTGATTGGTTTTGTGTTAAAATTGATTACTTATTAGTATTCCATCAAAACATAACAACTTGTTGAATAAAATGGCCTTTATAGTGATGATTTTAGCTTGTTGTAAGAAAAGTCATACTGCCCCGATCTCCCATTGCGGGAATTGTGGGTATCCTTTGAAATTTTTTTATGTCTCATATTTCGATGTTATAAACTATACTTTATAGCTATAAAATAATAGGATACCATAGGAATATCATTAAAAAAATGTATGTCTATTAAACATTTGATATATTTTTAGATACAAGCATAAGTTGGATTGTAAATATTTGATTCAGTTAACTTTTGAAGCTTAATGATAACTCTAAAAACATGTTTGCGACATAGGGACCGTCAGGAATTTAAGCATGTTTAAGTTATTATTCGGAAACGGGGTGTAAATGATTTACTTCATATGATTAAATTAATAGTTTACCATCCAAGAATTACAACTGACTTTTTAATATGATATAAGAAATATTTTTTTATAGTCCAGCGACACGAGAAGTAGAGTTATCGGAGAAAAACCCATATATGATACTGCACGCACTTAAATTAAGTACTCTCCGCATTGAGAAAGCAAATTTTAATTATCAGCTATTTTTAGTTAATTTGCCGGCTATTCTAGTTGTACATAATTTTGTAGCTAAACAGGATGCGTTAAAGCGTTCATTTGATTTATGCGTTTATACTGAAATAATGATTGTCGCCAATCCGCCAACCAGATTAACATTGCTTTCTTTACTTATATAAAGTGTCGTCAAAGTGCAAAATAAATTTAATTAAGAAAATTTGCTCTAATCCAATTCATCTAGATTTATCATTTGAACGCTCGCCTCTTGGACACACTCCAATAAATTTCGCGTATATTATGATACTAAAACTGAAGCAAATGCAGTTGTAAGTTATTACAAGTATTAACTAGAAAATCCGCCATGGCTAGATTCACTGACAGAAAATAATCTGACATGGAAATTATATTGATTACACTATTTATGAATGTAAACAGATCCGTAACATGCACAGCAACTACAGAAAGTTATAAAAATATAACAATCCCCACCTTAAATAAATAATAAATTTATCAATAATTATTTTCTTTTCTACAATTGTGTATCTCTTTGCAATAAAGACTATTTTAACTCCTGAAAGGGATAGTAGCTCTAAACTTATTTCTACAATACTTGTATTCATTTTGAAATTTAAGGAAATTGCACAGTAAAAGAACACATAGAAAACAGCACAAATTGATTGAAGCTCTTATTCTGAAACAGAGTGATAGAACGAAACCTTAGATTACACGAACAAATTTTAGTTGTTATGCTCTAGGTGCCGTCTCGTTTCAAGATCAAAGTTCCGAGGAACACCACATAGAATATTTAAAGAAAGAGATGAATTAGCTCTAATTAATGCGTTCAATAAATTCCGTGGTTATATAGACGATTACCAACGGAGCCATCATCCAATTACCAACGGAGCCATCATGAAGCTTTGAAATAGCTACCATCTTTTGAAATGGCCAACGGAAAAACGCTCAGGGTGTCGTCATTCTTAATTCATCATCCGTTTGGCCATTTGTCGTGCCTTCACATTCTTTAAAAGCTCACAGCTCTTCATGATCCATCTTCGTTGTTGATCGTTAGAAAATGTTTATTTACGGAGAATCTTCGATATTCTTCAACCTTTCAAATTGGAGGAACCCTCAAAAATTAATTCAAAATTCGTTTTAATTCCATATCACCCCAGTTTACTCGTGGTCTCAGTAGAATTCTTAAAGATTTTCGCCAGAAAATAGGTCCCTTGGGAAATAAATTAATACTTTTCAGGTATCCAACAGACAAGATGGATATCAATGAAAGACTGGGGATATATGAAATTAGTTG
The DNA here is from genome assembly GCA_964058915.1 of Tetropium fuscum. Taxonomy (NCBI): domain Eukaryota; kingdom Metazoa; phylum Arthropoda; class Insecta; order Coleoptera; family Cerambycidae; genus Tetropium; species Tetropium fuscum. The sequence continues at coordinate 271,046 of CAXKVY010000556.1, read as the reverse complement.
TAAGAGCTGAGGTCAAACAAATATTAGACAAACAAGATGCGCAATTTAAACTGGGTTCAAGGAAGATATGGATCATTTTAAATATGGAAGACCTTAGAAGTCTAGTGTTGCCCAACACGCTTTTGACAATAACCATAAATTAGTCACTTAAGATTAATTTGAAATATTTATATTTGAAATTCTAGAGAGTATAACTTGAGATTTTAGAAATAGAAAAATGTAAAAATAGCATGAACAGCGACAAAGACATTATCCCAATGTCAATCGGTCATGGTTAATCGAAACATGGCAGTAAAAAGAGCGGTAATTCCGTTCAGTCCCCTCACATAAGGATCACGAAATAATCCAACGGATACTGGCGCGATAACTTTAGTTTTAATTATCTCTCGATGATTCTAACATCGTTAGGGAAACGCGCATCGAGTGCAGACTACAGCGTCTTGGTGATTGCGGAAACCAACTTCACTGTTATTTCTTGACTAATTGCTGGTGATTTTAATGAATTTGAATAGTTTGAAGCCACTTGTAATCGAGAAAAGTATATTTTAAAACCTTGGCTTAGTTTATAAAAAATACCGTCTAGACAACACGAACGATTGTCACTGCGAGCGAATTTATGCATTTACTAGGTTACTTTTAGCTCATATTGTCATGTACTTACGTGCCGAAAGATATTTCGGGCTTATTTATATATTTACGTAGTTCTTTTGAACTCTTACGAAAATTCTGATTATGTCTTACATAACAATAAATAATATAGAAATAGCGTAAGGCATGCCAAATTTTAGAAATACCCGGGAACATATTTGCGAGACATATATGAAAATGTCTTATAAATTATTAATTGCAAAGGTCACTTTAAGACAGAGGTTCCCAATGGGGCAATACATAAAACTGTCCATACCAAAGAACTACCAGAATACTAAATCGATAAATAAATAACCAGAAATGGAGTTCTAGCGTCGAATATCATATTATTGGATTGTGGAAAGTAGTACATTTTTTACTGCATTTATCGGCATTAACAAATTTTTAAAACTCCAGCAGACTCTTCCTCAATTTTTTTTTTGCTATTTTTGTAATTTTTTAAATTTTTCATAAACAATTTGCTTCTACATTTGTGATTCTTAATAGTTAGATAAATGAAATAATAGTACTCGTGCGCCCATAAATGGTAAAAAATAAATGGTAGGGAGTTTAAACATTAAAAGTTGACACCTGGCTAGCTTATATATATAGGCAAACTTCCAAAAAAAGTTGTCCACATATTGTCCTGTATGAAAGGACGTTATTCAAAATTTTCAAGTTATATAGTACATTAGATAGCCAAGGCCAGTTCTATCTTTGGTACAAATTTGATAATAATATGTAGCCATTTGGAACATAAATTATTTTCAAAAAAGCATTGCATCTTATGGCAGACGCAGACTTTAAAAGTAAAAGAGTAGGCATTGATATCTTTTCGGTATATATCAAATTCTAACTTATATTCTGTATTCTTAATTACTAATACATCTAAGAATGATAGCTGTCCGTTGTTTTCAAATTCATATGTAAATTTAATTGAAGGGAATCTATTGTTTAATTTATTAACAAAGTCATCAATGTTAGCTAATTTAATATCAAAAACTATCATACTATAACAAAAATATCATCATACATACCGTAGCCAAAGTCTAGGGAAATACTCGATATCTTCTTTTCCTTCAACTTCATATCTACTCATGAATAGATTGGCAATAATAGGTGACAAAGAGTTACCCATTGCTGTCCCTTCATGTTGTTCGAAAAAGTTATTATTGAGTTGAAAAAAAAATAGCTTCATGCAAAGTTTGGTGAGTTTAATGTATTCATCTATTACTTCTTAAAGAGTGTTTGATTCCAGTAAATCCTTGAGATAGTCCTGGGTCAGTGGAATCGGTACACTTGGAAACAATAACGTCAAAGGAAATCAGAAATTCACCCTCCTGCAGCTGAATATTATTGACCTTGTTTATAAAATCATTAGAAGTAATTACCGAAAAATTGGGCTGAGCATTTGGTGAATTTTCGGACTCCTCCGAAATGGTTAACTCATTTCGATAAGTGATAAATGGGTGATCCAATTACCGAGACAATGGAACGTACCGACTTGCCAGGTTTATGTCTTTTGGGCAAACCGTATAATCTAGGTACTTTTGGATTTGAAATACGTTACTTACTATTTAATGATGGAATAATAAGGTTGTTACAGGTTTCAACTACGTTTCGTACTTCGTTAATAATTTTTGGAAATATTTTTCTAGAAAGTTTTTTATAAGGACCATTATTAATGAGGTTGTTAACCCTTTCATAATAGTCCTCTTTATCTAAAATAACAACCTTATTACCTTTATCAGGCTTTAAATAAATACAATCTTTCGCAATCGTTTGGCAATTTCGCTTTCCTTTGTATATCGTTTTGACTTATGAACGTTTTTAACAATATTCTTAGAAATTCGATTTCTGTAAGCTTCTCTAACAAATCCTTTGGATGAGTCAGGAAGGTATTGAATAGAACTTTCAACACATGCTACAAAATCATCTGAGCCACCTTCAGACGCGGGCACAGCAAAATTTAACCCCTTATTTAAGAGGCTAAGCGCATCCGTATCAAACGATTGCGAAGATTGATTTTCGACAATGTTGATGACCGTCTGAGGAATATTTGTTCTTCCTCTGAATTCTTAGACTTAGGAATATATAAGTACTATGAAATAGACAAAACAATTTTTTTATCATTACCTACAACGAAATGAATTATCTAACAGATAAACAATTCAATTTGAGACCAGTGGCAGATTTCTTGACATTATGGAGTAGCTGCGAATGTTAAAAAAAAAGGTAAATATACTTACTTGAGAGTTATAATTTTTTCAAAGAAAACAATTATTTTTATTTTCAGGTTGTAAATATAACTGGTACAGCTGTGAAAAAAATTAAATGCGACCTTGTCGCTGCATGGGTCAGAAATCATGTTCACATGTTTCCTCAAACGAAAATAATATCGAAATAATTGAGGAAAATGTCTTTTGAGGAAGAATTACCGCTTTCTTCCTTAATACTTAAAATTATATTTTTGCGATATTTATTTATTTATATTTATGTATTTTATATAGACGCAGTGTTTAATAATTATATATACAACTAGGTACTATTGTGAAATATGTAATTAATACACGACAGATCGCAGAACTAGGGCGACGTCCGACCGCGGGAATAGTGCAGTGCAGGAGGGCGATCAAGGTTTGCAGTTCTAAGCCTGGAGATTTTGTAACTGCGTTGTTTTTTAAATCATAACTCGGTTGTTATATCCTTAAAATTATTTTTAACAGCACTGTAGTAGTCATAAAGCATCGGTTTGCAATTTATATGGATTTTTTTTTATTTGAGACTTTTACTTTCCGAGTTATGGAGTGAGAAATGTAAAAACATGACAAAATTAATTCATTTTTAGTGAACATCGAACGGAGATATAGCCTTTTAAAGTCTGTGTTTCTCATAAGATTTTTTTGCAGCCAAACAAGTACAGAGAATATTAACAAATTTTTACCAAAGAAAGAACCTTCGTCTGTTTGCCGCACTACATAAATCGAAACTTTTGAATAACGCCCTTTTGTACAGGACAATTATAGGACAACTTTTTTGTAACTTTAACTATATATAACTTATCTATATAGCTAGATGTCAGCTTTTAGTTTTTAAACCCCTATATGATTAATATTTTCAGTCACTGAGCTCTTTACTAAAATATACACAATACCCAAGAATATTTTATTTGGTACAACTATCATGGGAGAGGGGTATTGGAGAACAGGTTGGAAACCTCTGCTTTAACACAAAAGACACATTGTTTTGCTTTTCATCAACACATTCCCTTAGCAGCAATAACATTAGACAATATAAATTCCTTTTACATAATTTACGATACGAAATTAAAAGAAACTAAAAATAAATCCCAGGAAGTAAAAACATACAGGAGCATTTCTCTTTCATTCTCCTTATAACTTTTAGCACGTCAGCTAAGTTTACGAAAACATAGATGTTCTTAGTAAAAGCAATAGGTATTTAGCCGACTTTCTTTTACATTTTTATTGAAAGTAAATTTAAACGTCCATTGTATATATATATACAAAACGCGCGTCAATTTAATATCAGCGTAGGTATAAAAACATTAACGTTTCCTTTGATATACCTCTTGCGCTCTCATTTCTAAAAATACAGCATAGCCATAAATGCGTTTTCCATTCAATTCGCTTGGAGCAGCCCAAATGAACAAAAATTACGTTTTTTTTCCTCTTGGCATTTCGTATTTTTATTTAAAATACGTGTACATACACACCTAAAAAATGCCAGACAAGTTGAGCTGTTCGTAAAAAGAGTTTTAAAAAATAAAAGGAAATGTTATATTGGAATCACCCACGTATACAGGGTGTAACTTAAGGAAGTTAAAATATTTCAGTGAGGTTTTCCTGAGTGAATTCTAAGAAAAGAATGTTTATATCAACCTGTGTCTATAAATGTTTTGTTTCGGAGATACAGGGCGTTAAAACAGAAATTTTATTTTGGATTTAAGTTTGGAAATTTGATGACAAAATTGGTCATTTTTAATTATTTTTTCCTATTTTTCACTATGTTAGCATTTTCAGACCTATGTTTAAGGGAGTTTCTCATTGGGCTTCTTACCCTCAGAGTATCTGACACGGTGCCAAAGAGGGACACTTAATAAAAACGACAAAATTGTATCAATTTCCAACAATTTCCTTGATACCCATTGGCTAAGCCCTTCAATTGTCACGCTGCTGCTTGCACGTGGATGTCCGGCTGGTCCCAGGGTATTATCCGTGGACGACATTTACGCTATTCCTTAATTATCAAATAAACAATATTTTGAAATGAATTGAAAATTGATTTTTTTATCGCTGTCGAAGGTGATAAAAATGTGACTGTCAAATAGAAGGAGTTGATTTATCGTAAGTAATATCATAAGGGCATCTAATTTTTCAGAAAAAATCGAAAAAACCCGTTACTAGGTAATATTTTAAAAAGAAGCATGAGTGCTGGTTGCAACAAAAATCCGAGTCCAAGGCAATGATTTTTGCACTTGCACGAATGCATTTTGTTAAAATATTACTTAGTAACGTGTTTTTTCTATTTTTTTCACAGGAAAAATTAGATGCCTGAATTGTATTTGACAAGACTATTTCATGAGTAACAGATTATTCTGCATACACATAGCTTATAAAACATACTACCTATTATACATGCATATATAATAAATATGTAGGTATTAATTTGAAAACATGTAATTTATTTAATCACAAAATACTACGAACTTAATTATTTATGATACAATTAAAATATAAATTGCCATTTTGGTACACAATAGGGGTATTGTTTGAAATCTTTGTTAACTCATTGATAACGTTGGGTGTAGGCAAATAATTAAAGTAAATATTGTTGATGGGTCCAGCTGTACAGTGAGAAGCTCGAGGAGTGACTACAGGATCTTCTGTTTTCTGTTTTTTAGCTGGAGGTTCTGAGGCGTCACTTCTAAGGGTGTTTATGATGTTGGAATAATGCTTATTATCCATTTGCAGATAAGGCTTAATTGAGTTGGCTGAACTGTGGCCAGTAATTTTAATTAATTGTTGTCCACCCGCTACTCACTCCTTTAGCCAGGTTACTGACTGCTGTCGACCGCATAGAATGGTTTGTATTATTTTTATTTCTTTTGTATTTAATCCTGCCTTCCCTGCTGCTTCTTTAGACAATTTCGAAAGTTCGTTTTTTCCCACTGGAGTGTTTTTGTACCATCCACTTGATTGTTCTTTGTTACATGGTGGGGTTACTGTTAAGAATAATCTATCAGTTGTTATTCTAGATGAACCTTTAACCATTAGAATTTTGAAAAGACGGACTGGACAAAAGGTAGGGTTCTTAGTGTTGAGAACCAGCCATTTACTACCGGCCATTTTTTTTTCTCCACCCTGGGCCGTTTTATTGAAGAGGGGATTATATTATACTCTTCCTAAAAAGTAGGATTTTTGAAAATCAGTTATTTTAGAAAATATGTTATCTACCTGTTTTAATCCCAGAATTATCCACTTCCTCTTTAAAATAATGAACTCTGTAATTGAAGCGATATGGTAAAATTTTCGATGGAGTCCCATAATAAGACGCGTATTATTCTTGCAATTTTAATGAAGCAAAGCTCGATTTCCTTTTATTTGCGCACATCTGCATATTCCTTCGTCTCGCATTACGAGCTTCCCTACTAGACTTAAAGATGATATCTTTAAATGGATCAAAAAATATTTTCCACTACATAAAATACATAACTTGCATTTTTTTTTGCAACGGTGTTCCACATTGTTTTCACAACTAGTTCTTTGTAATTTACACCGCTTTCTTTCTTAATATTCCACGCCCAATCTTTCAGGATTATGTTTAGTTGCTCTAAACCTGTAGTTTCTAAAAGCTCGTATTTCTTTGCCTTGCAGAATTCCGTAAACTGTTTCCATATTGACGTATGGGTTTTAACGATATTGTACGGTACACTTTTCTCAATCGCCAGATCAATATTAGTCATAGAATCACTTCCAAAGCGACTCATTTTCACTACATAAGCTGACTAGCATTGTTTAAAAACAATACTACAAAATTGATTGACAATAAAATCAGAAAAATTGTTTAGCGTCGTTTTCTGATGTCCCAGGAGACCATAATTACTTGTTATAAAAGGTATTGTAATTTTTGATGACAACCGCTGTCAAGTTTTGCCGCGGGTAAACTCGAAAAAACTGCTGACAGGTGCTGTCATACAGTTTTTCCATCTAGAAACCATTTGTAATTCAAAATTGGGCGTTTGTGTTTGGTGGAAATTAAGAGGAGGGAAATAGTCGCAATAATAGCAGAAAATTGTAGTTTGTAGTTTAAAAAAAATCACCAGGCCATACCCAAAAGCCTAGGATAATTCTATTATTTACATAGCTTAAGCTTTGAAAACATCTTCAATCATATGTAACGGCGAAGTTCTGGCCAACGGCATTCAAAACAGCCACAACTACAATAAGCAACCATAGCAGACACTAGAGTATAAATAATTAGACGTATAAACAAGAATATGCAGACTCCAATAAACTGTTATGATTATAATGAACGATATACATACACTGTGCACTGTGAAGGCCTATTCTTAGCCGAAATGATACAGTTCATTCATAAGTGTGGGTTACGAGTTTGTATCAGTTGCATTACCTGATATTCTAGAAAAACGACAGCACATTAAGGCGGTCGCTATTTTCAATTTCAATACAGATTTATTATCGTAGAGAAAATAATGGATTTAAATTATTTAAAGACGTTGTTTCGTTTGACTCGTTTGGCATTGCGAATTATCACGTTAAGAGACTATGGACCCTGTCGTATATCAACTGTAATGGTTATAAGTCGATAAATCCATGGTTATGATGGTAATACCATCAGAAATATCCTGCACAAAAGAACATCAAAATTATCGTTTTGGACAAGAGCACCTGACACTTAGAAGCGTTAAAACATAGTTCCTTAAATTCGTATTCAATATTTTACTGCAATATTGTAATTTTAGTTTTTCCCACAATGAATGTAACTTCAGAAAATCTTACTTAAAAGAACAAACCATGTTAGGGTGGGAAAGAGCATGTAAAAAAAAATTTTGCGACATCGGGCGTGCCACAGGGCAGTAACCCTGGCCCCCTTTTATTTGCCGTTTATGGGAAAGTCGACTTGGCACAGTGTTTGGAACATAATAATGGTCATGTTTGTTGATGATTTTAAGATTTTCATGACAATCAACACTCGAGGTAGTTTCCACAAACACCAAAACACTTTCACTTCGCTCGACGCGCGTTTCGCCAACCAAGACAATCTATGACGATCAAGAATAAAGATGTTTTCAAATATTTACACAGTGACTTTTGGGTTATGGTACAGCGGTTCAGTGACAATCGAATGATCTTAAACATTGAAAAATGTAAAATTATTAACTTTACGCTGGAGTGCATTATGTTGATTACACGGTGCAAGGTTCTCCTTTGGAAACGACAAACTCAATGCAGTGACCTAGGTGTCCAGATGCAGCCGGATCACATTTTAGGATAGGTTTAAGTGTAGTTTAGGTTTATATTTTATTGTTAGTTTTAAGCTATGATATTCCGTCGACGACGCTCCCGTGGTTATGTATATTAACCACTGTGGGTCACCACTCTTACTTGTAACTGCACTTGTTGCGTTTGTCATGAGCATAAATTAATAAATAAACAAATAACTATATACTCTATTACTCAGCCATGCGGTTTACTTCATCTGTTAAATTCCATACATAATACATATAACATAAAATTTACACTCGATAAATCAGACACCTGGTGATGAAAGAGAGCAGACTTTTGCTATGGGGTCTTTTTCCGGTGAGATGTTTACGAAATATCCTGAGGCACAAGCGTAGCAAAACTACCTTCTAGGGGAACAAACACCACCGAAAAATACTGTATTGTATAGGCTCAGATAATGCATGAGAATTTCCGTATTACGAGAATTAACAGTTTATGTAAGTCTGCGAATGAGAAAGTTCTTAAGCCCCAGGTATATCTTCTGCTATTTATAACGTCAAACTAATTACAAGTGAGCAGTAGCGACTCGTGAAGGTACACAGTGACGAGGCACACTGAGAAATTTCTTATTACTATTATTTTGACTAGCTTTCAGTTACGCTAGTGAATTATCTACTTCGTCAGTTGCATAATGAGTTTCATAAGAACATTGTTTCCGTTTCTGTAAAAAAACCTACCAGCTTGGCGCAGTTAAATGAATGCATGTCAAACGATGGTGGGAGAATATGTGTGGACATGACGTACACACGTGACGTGAGCCTCGCTGTCAAAATTTGCCATTGTAAATTTCTTTCAAAAAGTAGTTCTTTCGTAAAGTATCAAATGACTTTATTATTAAAAACTGCAAAAATATCATCAACATACCTTAGCCAAACTCTTGGAAAATACACGTGATCTTATTTTGCTGCAACTTCAAATCTACTCATGAATAGACTGGCAATAAAAGGTGACAAAGAGCTACAAAGAGTTTAGTTTGTATCTCTCGGTCTACCTGCTCTAAAATTTTGAATATTTATTTGGGAAACGCTGAAAAGAACAAGTTCAGTTCGAGCAACCAGAAGCAGCAACAAGCCGTTATGAAGGAGAACCTGAAAATGGCAGAAGTTACTCTGCCGAATCGTCGTTCAAGAAGAGTATAAAACAGGTGGGAGAAGACCTGGAAATCATCAAGTACAAGAAAATATAGTAAACATTACAACAAAAAAGTGACAGCTACTCATGACTTGTTATTGTCATAATTCGCTGTTATTGTCATAATTCGTTTATTGTAAAAAATGTATTGTAATTCTAACTATTTCGTATTGTACACTATCGATAACAATCTTGTATTGTAATAGATTTACAATATTGCGCTATACTGAGTACAAACAATGCACCGTATCGAGTACCATTATGGATTTTATTTATAACTATTTCGCATTGTACACTGTGGATAACAATCTTAGATAGTCATAGAATAACAATATTGTGTTGTACTGACTGCAAAACATTGCATAGAAGAGAGTACAATATGAGATTTTAGGGAACTTGAGTAGGGAACTTTAGGGACTAGCGAGAAGTTGAAATAAAAATATGTGATTTTTTTTGTACGGGTGAATTTATTTTTTGAAAAGCACCATTAATATATAATCTTTGAAAACAAAAACACTTATTCCAGGTATGTAATGTATTGTTTAATTTTAAAAAACAGAGTCAAGAACTTAAAATTTAAAAAATAAGTATACCTGATGCAACGTTCCATTTCCGTTCCATAAGTATACCTGCTGCAAAGTTCCATTTTCAGAGAAAAAACATTCCATTCCCATTTCCATAAATTTTAATGGTTATTTTTTCTACTAGCAACCCTTTCTTTTACATCAATAATTCTAAAAAGTTCGTACATAGAGTTTAGTAAAACTAATGTATCCTTAAAATATTATTCAGTTTAAACGTACAGATTTTGAAATGCTTCTAATTTCCTATTTTTTTATTAAATGTAAAAAACTTTTTTCAGAAATGTTAAGAAACGCATATTCTTTCTACAAATTATCTAAACTTAACTCAATAATGTAACAGAACGTTCCAATAAAATTGACTAAAAAACCAGTAACTCGCTTTGTCGCCGTCGATTCCAGGCTAAATGTTCAACCTTAACGTTTTTAACTTTAGTGCGAAGTGTTTCAGCACCATTCTTTAAAAATATTAGCGACATTTGACATATTCGAGCACGAGCAGTTCGTATTTCCACTAAGAATTTATTTAATTTATCGTAGGAATTAAAAGATATCGAACTTCTCAAATTGAATTGAATTAAATTCGCAAAGTTACGCTAAATGGTTTCGTAAAGTCCAATTTAAGACCAAAGTTTAATTTAAAGTATAGGCTTGAATCAGTGTCGCAACTAGGGCATGGCAACCGGAGCCCGCGCCAGGGGCGCAAGCCCCGTGACGCAGAATGGCAGGCCTGCAAATCGCGATACTTCGACCTACGAGTCAGAGTCGAACTACCAATAGATCATATTTTTAATATACTGATGCCCGATACAGAATCAGGGACGGACGCTTTGGGCGTTTTAAAACACACAATGACCTTGAAATATCTACAAAAATTTCTCCAGCGGCGCCACCATATTCTCTCTGCGCCGTGTACACATCTTTTCCCCAACAATCCCTCTTCTGATCGACCCCTACTATGCAATCACGAGCAGACACTGGGAGGGTGGGGGCGCAAAATTATGGTGCTTGCTCTGGGCGCCATAGTTCGTAGTTACGACACTGGCTTGAATAAACCCATACCATAACATATTATTATAATAACTGTTGCCTTTGAAGGATGCAACTGTTTCCTCTTCCAGTCCCCATTCCCTTAATAAACTTTCCACAAAAGTACCAGTCTTCACAAAAGTATTATTTTAACTGTAACTATAACTTTATTGTAACTAATACAATTGTTTTTATTTCTATTACAAGAAGACTTGTATTTGTTACTATATTTTTATTATTAATAACAATACACCACGTAACAATACTATTGTTACAATATATTTCTCTCCGTGTATATATATATATATATATATATATATATATATATATATATATATATATATATATATATATATATATATATATATAATCCAATCACAAGTGTTACGCCATTGGCCTGTCTACCTTCAGATCACTTTTTAAGTTCGAATTGTTTTGTTTTTCATTTTAACACGTTAGGTTTACCTTTACGTCCTATAACCGTCAAATTGGTATGTATGGGGAAATATTTAAAAAATTCACACGTCAGCGTATAAATTAAAGTTGCGACAGGGAAACATACCTATAGTGTATTAGTATATTTTCTTGTTTTATGGTTTTGTTTGGCCGCACCTTGTTTTAAACTGGATCGTAAAATATTATGAGGATACTTTTATATAAAATATTATGAGGTATTTTTATTTGAAGGGATTATATAATACATCTGTAAGTAATATCATGTTAGTTTTTCTCAATAAAATATTTTCTATCATCACATTAAATGTAAGCTACAATTTATACCCGGAGAATAATAGTCCACGTACATTAGACTGTTTAGGTGAAATAATTTGTGAGGAAATTATTTTTGTGGTTCGATTTTCGAAAGTATAGAGAATAAAGATCCAATGATTTTCGCAGATTCCGCTAGTAATTGAAATAGTTTACTTATTGTCGAGCTTATCGTCTTCGGTTAAAAGGAGCTCTAACATAATAGAAGTCTAATAACTTTGCCCCTGGAAAACCTTTATGTAAGTTTTTGTTGTTCAATACAAAAACTCAAAGACATTTTTCGCTAAAAAATACAGGGTAAAGAATAAAACATTTTTAATCAAAATATCGAATTCAAGAAATTTAATAAAAAGGGAAACTAACATAATAATAATAACTAAGTAGCCTAATTTTTAATTGTGTCTGAAAGATGACCTTCACTTCTTGAACATTCTTCTACTCTAGACAGTACTAGACACCATATTCTGTATAGTATTATGCAGCATTAATGGGGCAATATTCCGGATTTCTGTTTGAATATTTTCTTTTAATTCTTCGATATTTTGCGGATTATTGATGTAAACCTTGGATTTGAAATAACCCCATAGCCAAGAATCACAGGGTGTTAGGTCACGAGCCATAGGAAGGAGATCACCAAACCTTGAAGTCAGGCATCCTGGAAACATTTTCCACAGGAGTTTCAACATGTTCATTTGTTCACGTAACGTTCCGAAGTTACTGTGGTATTTTCTTCATTTTCATCCTCCACAATTCCCTATGCGGACACTGCACACCTAACACTAACTTTTTGACTATGAAGAGGTGGTTGGTGTATTTCTTTGGGATTTTCTTGAGAACAGTAACGGTAGTTACTGTACAAAGTTTTGTTTGTTTATATAGTCACACATATAAAAATGTGCTTGGTCAGACATAAATAAATTTTTGGCCAAATCAGCATTGTTATCTAAAAGCTCTAAAATATTGTTAGAAAAAGCAAGTCTGGCTGCAAAGTCGGCGTATTTTAGCTCCTACACAGGTTGAACTTTATATGGTTTTAAGCATAAATCTTTATGCAATATTATTTGCAGGCTAATTCTTGAGGGTGCTAATGTTTGATGTTGCCTGCAGATCGGTGTGGACTTCTTAAAAATGCAACTCGAACTTTCAATATTAAATTTTCAGGAGTTCTAACTGAAAGAGGCTCGGAAATAGGTTTACCCGCCTGTTTCTTCTTCAGAGCTGATGCTGTAGTTCTAAATTGACCCACATATTTTAAAATTCTGTTTCTACACGGATGATTCAAATTAAAACTTGTGCGAAACTGACGTTGAGTTACGACAATAGACTCGTTATTTTTAAAGAATCTCCCAGTCGTCTTGATAGACCCCAAGTCGTCTTGATAGACCCCTAGACGCAGCGTGTTCTTGTTTGAAAACCCAATTAAAAAAACAAGGCAAACTAAATAAAAAACAAAAAAAATACATTAAAAAAAAGATATATGTATATGTGTATGTATGTGTATATATGTATGTATAGATGTGTATATGTATATATGTGTATAAATAATTTACTATTTATCTAATTTAGTATTTATACAAGTAGTTAGTTAAAAAAGGCAAAAAATAAAAATCAGTAACACGGTTGCTGTTCCATTGTATGATTACTCCTTTTTTATTATTTCATGGTATAATTACAATTTTGAGATTTTCTTGATTATTTGTGATTAACAGCCAAATGTTAAAAAAAATTGTGTGGCCAATCGAACGAATTTTTGGCAGCTAAACCCCTTTCCAACAAAAAAAAATTTAAAGAATTTTCAACAAATTAAGCGCGATGATTAATTTTTCGACATTACTGACAACAATTATAAAAATCTCTATGGTTATGTTTCAAAAAAATAATAGTATGGTCAAGGGCTAAAAATGAGACAGATTTTAGAACTTTCAAGTTACCGAAATTATTAGTTACTTTAACATTTTAAACAGAACGTTTCAATTTTACATTATATACACATGTTTGTTTTAACAATTTAGACCTAATGTACTAATTCATAAAATATATTCATAAAATTATCATATATTATCATCATTCTCATTATCATCATTATCATCATTATATTTTATGAATATATTATCATATATTGATAAAATATATTTTGTGCAACCAGACGCGAAGTAGGCATTTCGCGTAGCGGCCGCGAAAATCAATTCCGCGTCCGTTACCCTTAGTGACATTTTCACGATTTGTCAGTGAGCGAACCATCAGTGTTTTATATCATTTCCATAGAAACGCTGACATCTAACGCTACCATAAGTATATTATAAACGTATTGTCATTTGTACCTAAATTCTAACAATTAAAATCATGGGAAAATCGTTTTTACTGCATATCACGGCGGTGATATGCAGTAAAAACGATTTTCTTCTCCTCTTCCTCTTTCTTCTTCTTCTTCTTTCTGCTGGATGCACGTAAATTGTTCTAACAGCGATGCATCAGATGTCTCCTCGCTGATATTGTAAGAATCCTTTTCTGATGGTGATCCAACATTGAAGCACGATTGGGCTTGAGAACTGGTACATGCTAATGAACAAAACAATCCAACTTTTTGCAGCTACACTTAACACTACATCCGCAAAAAATTGTATTTAGGAGTTTCTCCGGTATAGGTAAAGGAGAGTAAAGTCTGCATTGGTTCCAATGTATTGTCAATTAACTTCCAACCTCAGTCTTCTGGGTCCAGTTGATTACTAAGTCACACTTGAACTTGATAATATACCCGAAATAGATGTTGATAAGCAGAAGCCGAGGTTGGGGGAAGACAAGCTAATGGCACTTGTTTCTTGTTACTAGTATTTTTTACAAAAGATAAGTATCGGAACGTATCTAAGCAGGTAATTTTTTTGGAGCTTTATATACAGAAAGAAGGAAGGGAATTCCGTTGGTAATTACAGCTTGAGGAGATACTCTCTTTAAAAGCCACTGTTTTAGCACAATTAGGTACATATCGCGGCGGCGATATGCAGTAAAAACGATTTTCTCCTCGTCTTCCTCTTTCTTCTTCTTCTTCTTCTTTCTGCTGGATGCAAGTAAATTGTTCTAACAGCGATGCATCAGATGTCTCCTCGCTGATATTGTAAGAATCCTTTTCTGATGGTGATCCAACATTGAAGCACGATTGGGCTTGAGAACTGGTACATGCTAATGAACAAAACAATCCAACTTTTTGCAGCTACACTTAACACTACATCCGCAAAAAATTGTATTTAGGAGTTTCTCCGGTATAGGTAAAGGAGAGTAAAGTCTGCATTGGTTCCAATGTATTGTCAATTAACTTCCAACCTCAGTCTTCTGGGTCCAGTTGATTACTAAGTCACACTTGAACTTGATAATATACCCGAAATAGATGTTGATAAGCAGAAGCCGAGGTTGGGGGAAGACAAGCTAATGGCACTTGTTTCTTGTTACTAGTATTTTTTACAAAAGATAAGTATCGGAACGTATCTAAGCAGGTAATTTTTTTGGAGCTTTATATACAGAAAGAAGGAAGGGAATTCCGTTGGTAATTACAGCTTGAGGAGATACTCTCTTTAAAAGCCACTGTTTTAGCACAATTAGGTACATATCGCGGCGGCGATATGCAGTAAAAACGATTTTCTCCTCGTCTTCCTCTTTCTTCTTCTTCTTCTTCTTTCTGCTGGATGCAAGTAAATTGTTCTAACAGCGATGCATCAGATGTCTCCTCGCTGATATTGTAAGAATCCTTTTCTGATGGTGATCCAACATTGAAGCACGATTGGGCTTGAGAACTGGTACATGCTAATGAACAAAACAATCCAACTTTTTGCAGCTACACTTAACACTACATCCGCAAAAAATTGTATTTAGGAGTTTCTCCGGTATAGGTAAAGGAGAGTAAAGTCTGGATTGGTTCCAATGTATTGTCAATTAACTTCCAACCTCAGTCTTCTGGGTCCAGTTGATTACTAAGTCACACTTGAACTTGATAATATACCCGAAATAGATGTTGCTAAGCAGAAGCCGAGGTTGGGGGAAGACAAGCTAATGGCACTTGTTTCTTGTTACTAGTATTTTTTACAAAAGATAAGTATCGGAACGTATCTAAGCAGGTAATTTTTTTGGAGCTTTATATACAGAAAGAAGGAAGGGAATTCCGTTGGTAATTACAGCTTGAGGAGATACTCTCTTTAAAAGCTACTGTTTTAGCACAATTAGGTACATATCGCGGCGGCGATATGCAGTAAAAACGATTTTCTCCTCGTCTTCCTCTTTCTTCTTCTTCTTCTTCTTTCTGCTGGATGCAAGTAAATTGTTCTAACAGCGATGCATCAGATGTCTCCTCGCTGATATTGTAAGAATCCTTTTCTGATGGTGATCCAACATTGAAGCACGATTGGGCTTGAGAACTGGTACATGCTAATGAACAAAACAATCCAACTTTTTGCAGCTACACTTAACACTACATCCGCAAAAAATTGTATTTAGGAGTTTCTCCGGTATAGGTAAAGGAGAGTAAAGTCTGCATTGGTTCCAATGTATTGTCAATTAACTTCCAACCTCAGTCTTCTGGGTCCAGTTGATTACTAAGTCACACTTGAACTTGATAATATACCCGAAATAGATGTTGATAAGCAGAAGCCGAGGTTGGGGGAAGACAAGCTAATGGCACTTGTTTCTTGTTACTAGTATTTTTTACAAAAGATAAGTATCGGAACGTATCTAAGCAGGTAATTTTTTTGGAGCTTTATATACAGAAAGAAGGAAGGGAATTCCGTTGGTAATTACAGCTTGAGGAGATACTCTCTTTAAAAGCTACTGTTTTAGCACAATTAGGTACATATCGCGGCGGCGATATGCAGTAAAAACGATTTTCTCCTCGTCTTCCTCTTTCTTCTTCTTCTTCTTCTTTCTGCTGGATGCAAGTAAATTGTTCTAACAGCGATGCATCAGATGTCTCCTCGCTGATATTGTAAGAATCCTTTTCTGATGGTGATCCAACATTGAAGCACGATTGGGCTTGAGAACTGGTACATGCTAATGAACAAAACAATCCAACTTTTTGCAGCTACACTTAACACTACATCCGCAAAAAATTGTATTTAGGAGTTTCTCCGGTATAGGTAAAGGAGAGTAAAGTCTGCATTGGTTCCAATGTATTGTCAATTAACTTCCAACCTCAGTCTTCTGGGTCCAGTTGATTACTAAGTCACACTTGAACTTGATAATATACCCGAAATAGATGTTGATAAGCAGAAGCCGAGGTTGGGGGAAGACAAGCTAATGGCACTTGTTTCTTGTTACTAGTATTTTTTACAAAAGATAAGTATCGGAACGTATCTAAGCAGGTAATTTTTTTGGAGCTTTATATACAGAAAGAAGGAAGGGAATTCCGTTGGTAATTACAGCTTGAGGAGATACTCTCTTTAAAAGCTACTGTTTTAGCACAATTAGGTACATATCGCGGCGGCGATATGCAGTAAAAACGATTTTCTCCTCGTCTTCCTCTTTCTTCTTCTTCTTCTTCTTCTTTCTGCTGGATGCAAGTAAATTGTTCTAACAGCGATGCATCAGATGTCTCCTCGCTGATATTGTAAGAATCCTTTTCTGATGGTGATCCAACATTGAAACACGATTGGGCTTGAGAACTGGTACATGCTAATGAACAAAACAATCCAACTTTTTGCAGCTACACTTAACACTACATCCGCAAAAAATTGTATTTAGGAGTTTCTCCGGTATAGGTAAAGGAGAGTAAAGTCTGGATTGGTTCCAATGTATTGTCAATTAACTTCCAACCTCAGTCTTCTGGGTCCAGTTGATTACTAAGTCACACTTGAACTTGATAATATACCCGAAATAGATGTTGATAAGCAGAAGCCGAGGTTGGGGGAAGACAAGCTAATGGCACTTGTTTCTTGTTACTAGTATTTTTTACAAAAGATAAGTATCGGAACGTATCTAAGCAGGTAATTTTTTTGGAGCTTTATATACAGAAAGAAGGAAGGGAATTCCGTTGGTAATTACAGCTTGAGGAGATACTCTCTTTAAAAGCTACTGTTTTAGCACAATTAGGTACATATCGCGGCGGCGATATGCAGTAAAAACGATTTTCTCCTCGTCTTCCTCTTTCTTCTTCTTCTTCTTCTTTCTGCTGGATGCAAGTAAATTGTTCTAACAGCGATGCATCAGATGTCTCCTCGCTGATATTGTAAGAATCCTTTTCTGATGGTGATCCAACATTGAAACACGATTGGGCTTGAGAACTGGTACATGCTAATGAACAAAACAATCCAACTTTTTGCAGCTACACTTAACACTACATCCGCAAAAAATTGTATTTAGGAGTTTCTCCGGTATAGGTAAAGGAGAGTAAAGTCTGGATTGGTTCCAATGTATTGTCAATTAACTTCCAACCTCAGTCTTCTGGGTCCAGTTGATTACTAAGCCACACTTGAACTTGATAATATACCCGAAATAGATGTTGATAAGCAGAAGCCGAGGTTGGGGGAAGACAAGCTAATGGCAGTTATTGCGTGTAAAATTAGTATGTGATTTCATAGGATTTGAAGATTGGCAATGTCTAGGGGAATCCTACGATTTGTAACAGGAATTCTAACCGGACACTGCCGGGTAAGGAAGCACCTCTATTATATGAGACAAAGTGACACCCATCTGCAAAGTGTCCCGCCGTGTCATCTAGTAGATAATCCATATTGGGGGAATGTTGGCCTTCTATGGCCAATTTGAGGGAAACGCCCCTATTCATCACCTATTTTACAACATTAGGCTGGTCGATGGCATAGGGCAGGGAGGCATTTCCCTCATGGAGGAAGCACAAGCGGCCTAAGGGGGCCTAACTGCAGCGGATCTTTGATCCGCACTGCGAACAAATTACAGATATACTCGTATAGGCGGAGTACTCGTGCATTTTATGGAAAACTCAACTTTTTCAACTATTAATTTGAATCGTTATATCTCAGAAATGGTGATTCTTAAAGAAAAAATGTAAGAATAATTTTTATACATAATTGCATGATCTACAATTTTTGTTGGATCGATTTTTATTATAAAACTTACCGTTTGGCTGAAAAATGCAAAAACCCATATTTGGCATCTTTGACCTACAACTCTACACAGTCTTTGTGTTTTTCTATAATGATTGTACTGAAATTTATCACAACTACAATGGAAAGTTTTAGAGGTTATAAAACAGACACATTTAACAGCTACATTTATAAAGTTTGATTGATTTCTTTCTGTAGTGAAAATCTGTATATTCTATGCAAGTTAATATTTGTTACTACACTACGTACTTATAAATAATAGTATAGTTATTTCGATACCTCGGTAAATAAATATTAGTTATTTCGATAAAACTTATCCATAGGTTTGCAGATGCAGTTATTAGACTTCAAAATGTGTCACTACATTATAATAATATCCCATTATGTTGATTTTTCCTAGTGATTTGTGTCCTCGTCTGAACTTCTGTTACACAGTAAAAATACACATAAAACATCCCCGCCTTAAGCCTAAGCTGAACTCCGTCTTTAGCAATGGTAAATAAATTCTTATTATTATGAATATTGCAAAAACCTGGACGTATTTTCGCCAGATTCCATCGCCCTGTAGACGGGTCCCCGGGATAATAATTCCAAATATGCCCAATCAAAACATAAACAGATACCCTCTCTCGGTGCCACTATTTGACGTGTCAACAAATTGTAAAAAAGTTGTTTGTTTGCTCCTCCGTTGACCGGGCACTTAGGAGGTGTCAGAGTGGAAATAGAAGACCGCTTAGGACACGAACTCGACAATCAAAACATCTTCTGCAAATAGCTGGGCGAGGGAAGAGTATCTTGTTCACACGCTCTGACATGGAATCCGACCCCTGTTTGCTTTAGAAAATTTGTGGCGAATGGGGCATATCTTGATGATTTAATTAAGTCGATAAGCATATATTATTTGTTAATGCCAGAGTTTATACCTGCGCAGAATTGCCCCCGTATTGTATAAAGTACACGGAAATTAGGCAAATTTATGTGGAATATATAGAAGAAAAATATTATAATAAGCTGAAATGTCGATAATAGTTAGCTTATGTGTGTAAGAATACATATCAAAGTTCCCACCCCTAAGGGGTAAGCTTCATCCCTATCTCACCTCCTTTAAGGACACCGCACTGGTTTTTTAAAATATTGATAACCGCTTTATTTTAGGGAAAGAACAAATGTATTGATAAATGTTTATCACAAAATTATATACAAAAAGGTTCTGTTATGTATGGATATTTCGATTACTTTTTATGTTAATTTAGTACTTATGCCCGTATGCACCGTTTGTCCGTTAAATCGGCTTAACTTAAGCTCCCTTAAAAATTAAAGCTGGCTTAATTATTTTTACGCATGCACCGCCTACAATGTGAGCCGGCTTGCTTACTTTTAGTGCAGTAAAATAGTATTTATGGTAGGAAAATTTTGGGGTAGTTTTGATTTTTTCCATTCTTTAGGTTTTTTTGGGGTGCTAAATCCGAATCTGAGGTTTGCTAACAAAATTTCGTGATGCAAGAAATGCAAATAAAACATAAAAAGGTAGTTTTGACAGTCTCTTACTTATAACTCGAAAACCATCAATTTTTCGGAAAAAACACTTCTATTCAAAAAGAAAGTATATAAAATTTCCTTTAAATTTCATTCGTTCGATAGAACCGTTCGGGCTAAATCGCTGTTCCTATCTTAATTTCATTAGAATAATTAATGTAAATCATAGCGAGCTGGAAGAGGTAGTTTAATATCGAGGAGTTTAAGGAGGGCCCAGTCGAGGGCCCTCCTTCCTCTCTATTATAAACTTCCAGGCATATGTTCAGCATACTTAGGACTAGGTTATTCATGTAATTTTGTGGCACGTTTTCCCATTCCCATTCCTTAATGGCTTTGAAACTACCAATAATTTTAAGTAAGACCAGACGTTTTCTAGCAGATTTAGATCGGGTGATTTTGCAGGCCAATCCATCCTATGCCCTATGCACGTAGTTTTCCTCCTGGTTAAATCTGGTTACAATATGGGCCCGATGAGGTCGGGCATTTGCGCAATTAAGTTGGTACTGTTTGAAATATTAGTACTTCGGTTTTTTCCCTCCGAAGAAATGCTGTTCAAATCAATAATACTGCTAATATTCTCAGAAGTCAATGAGGTTGCACTTCCATTAATGGCCTTTTCAATGATGTTTGAAATATTCTTCTTATTGCAAATACTATTTTCGACGTAACCAGTCGCCACAACTGCCGATTTCTATCCTACTTGTCCCTGGATTTGATCCATTGTCATGCCACTATTTTTTTAGCCATAATGGTAGCGGGTGTACGTCTAAACACATGTGCCGTGTATTTCTGAGAATCGTCCAATTTGAGATAACCTGCATTTTGCAAGTTCCAAATGTATTGATTGCTGCACTTTCCCTTATCATAGGTACCGTAAGAAGACGCTGTAGATGCTTAGATTTTGGGGTCGCAATGTAAAACACTGCTTCACCAAATGCAATAACTAATTCCATCACTGTCAATACTAAAACGTCGAGCCTTTACAGTCTTAGATGGTCGGATATTAATAAGCAATAGGCTTCCTTGTTCCTTGACGTCATGTAAGCGTAAATCGCACAATTCACATTTTCTCCAGGTACCGCAAATGGCTACCACCTTCAAAAATAAATACGTAATGTCCGGTGCATCTGTGAAAAACTTCCGAACAAATCGTCTTCCTTGAATACATATGACTTCTTGGCTACGTCATTCTACGTGCTACGTGCCTTCATAAATGCATGCACTTTAGCACATGATTTTATATCGACCTCTTTGTTTATCCTCATACCTTGCAATTTCATTTCGAATGGATAGGCCACATAGTCGACACCTTGTACGACTCCGATATTTTCTGAAGGTATCCAAGTACAACTACTGGTTCATCTGTATCTATAACTTTTTGCTCGTTCATCCATTTGATGACCATTCTTTTTTATAAGCGAGCTTCCGTACTAGACGAACTATTTTACGAGATTCCATACTAGACTTAAAGATAATATCTTTAAATGGATCAAACATTATTTTCTACTTCATAAATATATCTCTTGCATTTTTTTTTGCAACGGTGTTTCACATTGTCTTCACAACTCTTTGTAATTTTCACAGTTTTCTTTCTTCATATTCCACGCCTTATCTTTCAGGATTAGATTTAGTTGCTCTAAACTTGTAGTTTCCAAAAGCTCGTATTTCTTTGCCTTGCAGAATTCCGTAATTTGTTTCCATATTGACGTATGGGTTTTAACGGTATTGTACGGTACACTTTTCAATCGCCAGATCAATATTAGTCATAGAATCACTTCCAAAGCGACTCATTTTCACTACATAAGCTGACTAGCACTGTTTAAAAACAATATTACAAAATTTATTGACATTAAAATCAGAAAAATTGTTTAGCGTCATTTTCTGGTGTCCTAGGAGCCCATAATTTCTTGTTATCAAATGTATTGTAATTTTTGAAGACAACAGCTGTCAAGTTTTGCCGCGGGTAAACTCGAAAAAACTGCTGACAGGTGCTGTCATACAGTTTTTCCGTCTAGAAACCATTTGTAATTCCAAATTGCGCGTTTGTGATTGTTGGAAATTAAGACGAGGGAAATAGACAATGTTAAAATGAATTTTTAAGCAATATACAACCAATAACAAATGCGAGGACAACAATTAATCACATGTGACAGATTGCAAATTAATTTTTGTGTTTCTCATTTCCATGACAACGAAAGGTATACTGATATCAAGATCGATTAAATTAGATAGGTTGCCTCGAACTTCCAGTCGGACCGCGTGACGTCATCTTGGTATAAACATTGCTAATGTAATTTATTTTATATAACAAAAATATAATCATATAATGTTATTAAATATTATTTACATACAAAAATCACCAAATAACCACACGAACACTCGGAAAAACGCTGAGAAAATTGAAAAACACTGTCAGACGTCTGCCAAAATACAAAGATGACATCATATTCCCCCCTGCCGGATCCCCCCGCAAAAGTTACGGGGCAACCTATCTAATTTAATCGATCTTGTACTGATATCACATCACGAATTCAATCAGTTTACATTACTAGTTCTTAGTTCCATTGTGGTTCCATGTTTTTAACAGACTTCAAAAAAGAAGGTTCTGGATTCAACTGTTTTTTTTTGTATGTTCGTTACATTTATTTAGAATAGATTTTATTGAAGTCGGTTTTGTTTTTTTGTTAAAAATATTTTTTATGTAGTATTTATGATTTCAAAGTGAACCACGAGCTGTACGTACCAATAAAAAAGAATAATGTAAAGTATTCGTGGGTAACTGGTCCTTAATTTAAAGACCTTAATAGCCAATACTTTAAAATACGATTTTTTTGCGGCCGAAGCCCCTCAATGTGGGGTAGGTAACTTCGGTAGCTTAGGAGGTTACGCATGTTCTTGAAATTAAGGAATTATATATACTTACATAAAAAAAGTTTGCTTTGTTTTATGCTCTAAAACTGTATTTTTAGTTCTATTTATTTTAGACTAAAAAAGGCTATATAGGAAAAAACATAATATTTTTTCGCTTAGAGATTATACGCACCAGAATGTGAAGTTTAAGAAACCAAACGAAACATTATTAGCAGGGTACAATTTATTAAAAAAAATTGGGTGCGTGTGCTTATGACCACACGATAGAAGTGAAAACTTCTAATTTTCGAATTTTAAAATATATACTGTAACCGTCCGCCTGTATTAGCACAGAAATTTTTCATTTGCATGTACTACAAAAGCTCCTACATTTTTACAAAAAATGCTCAGAAGACGCTTTTTGGTTTTAAATTTTATCGTTAATTCTAGTTCATTCTCAGAACTTGTGGTAGGTATCTGTTGTGGAAGAGTTAGCCATTTTTGTTTGAGAACTAGCAGTAAGGACATAAGCCAACAGATCTTTACTCTATTAAACTTACGTTTCTGTTTGCCTCTTGAAATGTTTAGGAAAAAATCACTTATAGTTCCACTTATGCTTAGGTAGGTACTCTATTTTAACCCATTTTCTAACCAACACTCAAAATCAATTATTTGCAGTCAGAAAAAAATAGATAAGTTTGTGATGAAAACTGCAAAACGCGAAACAGGTAAATCAAAATAAAATGAGACTAGAAGTATAACCTAACCAGTATAAATACAAATTCAGCAATATTGCCAGAAATATTGCCGGTTTTTAAATTATTATGTAAGAAACTGTTATTAAATAAGTTTATCGAAAGCCTTATAGTACCTACCTCTCAAGTTTTCATTTTTTATTTCATTCTTATTAAAATATATTTTTATCTAAATTTTACAATCCTGTATAATAACTGTCTCATAACTTACCATCCAGCAACAACATCGCAAAATTCAAGGACCATGTCAAACCCCTTCCACTCTGAACCATAGGATCAAACAACAACATACGTTTTTTATACAAACATCGCCTTCAAAAATTCCTAATATTTTTATTTTAATAATGTTTAATTAATTTTGTAAATTTTGTAATTTTGTAAATTGTTTTGTAAAGTCTCTCAGTCAACTAAAATATCAAGAAATTTATTTATACAACTTATTTCACTAACAGACAGTCTATCATGCCTATATACAGACGCTCTTAAACTTGAGTCCCTAAAAGTAGCGTGACCATAATATTTGAACAAAAAAAAAGTACACAGGATTTGTAAAATAAAGGTTTATTGTATACAAGTATACAGACGCAAGAAACAAAGTATTTTTATAAAAATATGTACTTAATAATAACTATAATAATATATACAATATACAAACGCAAAAGTTAATTTTCCTTCGACGTGCCAGCTTGACTATCCGGATCATTTTGATACCAATCGTATTTTTGGGAACTAAGGATTGCCTTCAAAATTTTTGGTTGACCCTTCAAGAAGAGGAACATTTCACTGCAAGTCTCATTGAAGTTTGTGTGGACTTGCATGATGGCTTCCAGAGTAGATAACTTCATCTGCGATTTTTCGGAACTCCAATAGTTATTTATATTTGAGAACAACCGCATAAAAACAAACTCAAACAAACTCGCATAAAATCTTAACATTTTTTAATCCGTTTTCAATTTGCAACAGTTCGAGCCATCGATATGCAGCACAAATATTTCTGGAATTCCAGTCAGCAATTTTATCTTGTGTAACGTTGGTTCGTACCAGACTAATTTCATCGAACAGTTCATCCTGATTCAATATCAGATCTATGTAGTCCTTGAAAGCTTCACATGAAGCTAAAATTTCAGTCCAAGAAACTTGGCTTCTCAAGTTAACCCATCCAAAAAGCTTTAATTCGCTTAAATTTGTACTCCATTTCTGCAAATAAGTTACACAATGTGAATAGAATTGCTTGACATGCGTGATAAAGTTGTCCCGATAGTTTACACTGGGTTCCATATCCATATTTTCAAGTTTCAAAAGTGACTCTCTCACTTTAAGCGGCAAAAATAACTCATTCAAGCGATTTTGAAGCTTATTTATGAGTTCGAAATACTCCGAAGCGGCTTCTGTTGCGCATATTTTGTCACCTTCCACATCTAAAATCACTTTGTGGAAGAGAGATGCAATGTTGTGTACAAACCACATCCAAGCTTCGCTGGTTGGATTTTGGAAAAACTGTTTTAAAATTGTTGGACAATTGTCAATAGATAAAAAATATGCTTTCAAAGGTTCGAACATTTGTATAATTCGTTCAATGGCTGGCATTAGGCTCACAAATCTTATTTTTGAAAAAGACAAAATTTTTTGTACTCGACATCAACAAAATCGCAAAACTGTCTTAATTTATCCACTCTGACTGTAAAAATATAGAAATGCTTAAAAATCTTAACCGCAATAACCTCGATATCAATTGGTAAGACGTCCGTCGCCACACATCCAATTCCAAGCAAGGGTTTGCCACGAGAAGCATTTAATTTGTGAAATAGATTAGATGATGAAAATGATAGAAATAGAATAGATGACGAATCGATCGTGATGCTAACAAAATTTGCTTTTTGTAGATCAATCTTTAATCTAGACTGAGATTCTTGAGCAAAAACATTTTTCACAATGGCCTCAGTTTTGGTTCGAGCTGCTGCAAATTTAGACTCAAACATATTTACTATCAGTTTGGACGTACAGTCTAATGATCTGAAACTTTGCAAATGCCTAATTATATGATAAGCAAACGTACCTTCCTTGGCGGCAATCAACATATTTTCCAAGCTGAAGTTTTCAGTTTTAAGTAAGGTTTCCAATTTTCTGCTGTTCAACTTCATCTTTGCAGCCAAAATATGCTTTTTCTTGGACAAATGTTGTTTAATGGTGCTGCGACCACTGTTAGAAATATCAACATCACTTCGGCAAATTTCGCAATACACAACATGCGGTGAAACATCTGATTTTACTTTCATAAATGGATACTCTGCCTGCAGTTCGGAGTTAAAATGGCATTTTCTTCGAGGCGGTGATAAGAATATGTTGAGATAAGAATATGTACCTCTTCCACACGGAACACGAAAAAATACAAGGAAATCGCCAGACGCTCAGCTAAATCGATAAATCAAGACTAGTCGACAGCGAATGCAGACGTAAACAAACGAGATGCTAAGAATTCGTTGCGGCTGGTCAAATAGCGTTCGAACTGCGGTAAAATAAAACAGCGAGATAAACGTATCGGCACGCTTGATTACGTGCATCGCGTCGTTGCGTGCTGTCTTACAGCAAGGCGATCATTGGCTGGCTGCACAGTGGGTTAAACCAAATCTATATACACCAAAAACAGTTTAATTATTTTGTTTCTTTATTGAAACAAGAAGTAGGACATACTTCTGTGTATCTTTAAAAAAAAGTACATTTAGGAGTACTAAATAAACCTTCAAAGACAGTTTGTCAGGACAATGTTTGAAAAGAAAGTACTGTCCTAATAAAAAAAGTACATATGGTCACCCTACCTATAAGACAACAATACATTGATTTTTAAAATAGGAACCCCCGCCAATTTGAGATCCTAACCTAAGTAGGTAATATGGTCAATTGAAAAATGCATCAACTTCTCATTCTCTATTTAGGTATTTCAGAAAATCATATTTTATGATTTGATTTGGACCGTATAAACTACCATTTATATGCGACAAAATAACTGTTTAGTCTTGTCGTTGTGGTAATTATCTAATTATTGTCGTGTGCATTTGACCTGGCCTAACAAACATTTATTGTCAGGAAATAATAAAATACCCAACCGCAATAGTACGAGTAATATAGCAAGATAAATTACACCCACAATAGGTGCACCTACTACTTGCTATTTTTCAGTCTAGTATAATGATGTAAAGTATGATGTAAAAATGTAATGAGGTAAATAATTTTACATTCACTTAAAAGAGTGGTCGCCAAGTCTACGGTTCCATTTTTTTCCCAACACGTTGTGTTTGCTGCCAATCAAAGCTGGTACTGCTGGTAGTCAAAGGTGGTAGGTATCGCACAAATCACTTATCTGAAATGAAAAAAGTTGTTTTGGTTAGTTTTTAGCCAGGTGATACCTAGAAATAGTAGCTACCTAAAACTAAAGTAAATATTCAGTAATTGTAGACACAAGTTATATCTCCCTTTACAAAATTCTTATTACATTATTATAATTATATTATTTAACTTAAAATTTAAACGAATACAGCAAACAATGAAATAATTTTGTATCTAGTTCTGATCTGTATGCTAGTGCCATCTTTCGGGTGATTGATATAGCTGCAGCAACATCAACATTGCCCCGCAGTTTACCAGTTGAGTTGACACACGATTTAATACATCGCGCCACTAGATGACGCACTGATGTGTGTGATAAAGTTTTAAAGGCATGGCCGTTTTTAAAAGCATGCAGTTGATAAAGGCATGGCCAGTGATATATCTGAAGGTATATGAAAAAGTCTCTGGCATAGCTTCTTTAAAGTGATATGATGTAAATAAAATAAAATATACTTGAACATTCGTTCAATATCTATGTAAAATGAAAGTAGAATATTAATGGTGTGGCAACCAACACTACAGCTGTGTGAGGGGATCAGATTATTTCTAAGCAGGATAGCGGTGTCACAGGTTACGGCAGTGTATTTATCAACTTCAGTAGTACAAGAAGAAAACCTTACCGAATACATTGACTAACCATTTAGTCAATGCCGAATATTAGTCATTGGTAAAGTAGGTAACTAACTCCACCATCACGAGATTTACCTTTTAGAGCTTTTAGATAGCGCTTCTTTCAAATTGGGAACGAGAAATGATCCTATAATCACAATATTATTATATTATTACATTCCAAAAGTTAAAGAAATCGTGGAAACCGGAAACAGTGGTGTCCCGGATTTTTAATGGTAACCGCATACGTTCCTATTATTATAGAGAACATATAGTGCGAGGATTTTCGAAAAATTTAGAATATACGGGGTGTGACAATAGTTTCGCTACGGAAAGTTAAAAAAATCGTGGAAACCGGAAACAGGGGTGTCCCGGATTTTTTATGGTAACCATACATTGCTACTTTGGTTACCATAAAAAATCCGGGACACCCCTGTGTCTGGTTTCCACGATTTTTTTAATTTTTCGAAGCGAAACTATTGTCACACCTCGTGTGTTCTAAATTTTTCGAAGCTCTTCGCACTATATATTCTATAGGACAGTAGCAATGTATGGTTACCATAAAAAATTCGGAACACCCCTGTTTCTGGTTTCCACGATTTTTCTAATTTTGAGAACAAAATGATTATAACATCCTTTCCACAGGATAACTTCTATAAGTAGTAATATAATGTATAGGTGTCTTCCATTAAAAAATAGTTAAAAACACTTTTAACTTGAACGGTTTTATTTTATCTCATCAGTAGTTACTAGAAACTACAAAATAATTAGGACATTAACATGGACCTTCCTGAGATTCTGACGTTTGGTAAGAAATAAAAACGTGGGGCGCATTTGAAATATGGTTTTTATGGGCCCCACGCGACAAAATCGCATGGAGGTCCAGGTTTGAGGTAATTTTTTTGTGGTTTTTAGTACAACTGATGATTAAGTTGAATGTTTTTTTTTACCTATTTTTTATTTGTAGTTTTTATTTTCTTTTTGTTTTCCTGTCCACCTCCTGCTTCTATCATCAAATGTTAGCCACCAAGTATGATGTATGGGACTCGTTAAAAACAACCAAATGAGCCCAGAGTAACCTTAAACAACCCCAAGTACCTACCAAGTTTAAGAAATCGGTTCAAAAATTCGATGGTCCGCCATTTTGGATTAGTCATTTTGATTTTTTAAGATTGAAAAAAAAATGTATTGAGTACCTAACCTTAAACACTGCAAAGTACATAATTTAAGACAAATCGGTTCATAAATAGGATAGTCCGCCATATTGATTTTTTTAAGTTTGGGCCAAAAATTGCATTTAGACTTAAACACCGTCATAAATAGGATATTGCGCAATTTTAGATCGGCCGTTTTGATTTTATTATCAAGTTTGAGGCAAAAATTGTATTGAGTGGCCTTAAACACCTCAAAGTTACAAGTTTGAGACAAATTGGTTCATAAATAGGATAGTCCGCCATTTTGGATCCTCCATTTTGGATTCGCCATTTTAATTTTTTTAAGTTTGAGTCAAAAATTGTATGGAGTGTCCCGAGGAGTGACTTTAAACATCGCAAAGTTTTATGTTTGAGACAAATCGGTTTAGATAGGAAAATCCGCCTTTTTGAATCCGCCGGTTTGATTTTTTTGTAATAAAAAAAAATAATTGTATTTTCACCGGAGCACTATACACCTACCAAGTTTCAAGTCTCTATCTCATCGGGAAGTAGTTAAAAAACCGTTGCAATATTTCAAACAAAGATATAATCAAATATACGAAGTCAACCTAAATAAAACCGTTTAAAAATCCGTATCACCCCCTCTTTCCGGTCTCCACGATATTTTTTATTTTGTGAACAAAACAATTGACACCCCCTGTATATTCTGTATTTTTCGACGCTCCTTACAGGGTATATCCTACTTTAACTAAGGTAACTACATTTTCAAATTAATAGAGTTTATTAGAGACAGTTAATGCCTAAAATTATGTATATTTTTTGCTGAACAGAAATAGTAAGTTGATAAATGAATAAATTAAACGTAATTTAATTGTTTATGTCCATTTTTTTGATATTCTATATTCATTTCCAATAACGAACTGGTCCACTGTAAATAATCGATTCTCGAATCTGAATCCGTTGCTGTCTTCAGCCACATGCCGATAACTTACTCTATAAAACGTCAAATCACTTCGAATCTTCTTTGTCCGGAATGCGTACCGTTATTTCCACGCACAAGAACAAGTTCAAGGTTTATGTCAGCTATATAAAAAAGGTGAAAAAAAAACGTAATGATGCAATCACTAAAAAGATATCCTTGGTTTCATTAATGTCGACGATTTACTTGGATGGAGAAATTAACGCTATTTAAGAGGCCGATGCTTACCATTATTGTAGTACCTATTCAAATGGAAATCCCAGAATCCTGATTTTGTTTATCCATTTTTTACAGACGTACGTTGGTAGGCATTAATGAGGTATTTTATATCTCATGACATATCTGGTAATTATAAATCAAAGTCAAACTAGGTACAAAACAAAATGAGAAAATATATATTTTAACACCTTACTAGGAAAATATAAAGTGGTTTTGGTGATTATTATTAGGATATTTATGAGGACCATATTTTTCAAATAATAGGTACTTAAGGAGAGGATTGTTTTAGAAAAGTGAAATAGCGAAAAAATTACGAATCGGTGATCTTAGGCACGTCCTGGTGTCTGTGAGCTAGCCCTTGAACGTGTAGTGTTTTTTTGTCACAATTGGGGGCGTGATGTATATGTTGTATTTTACTTGAGCATATACAGTGAAGAAATATTAATAGGTATTTATCTAAAAGTTAAGTAGAAGTGATCTTATTACATGTTTTAGGAACTTTTAGGAGGCTTAGTTTTTGTATTTAGTAGGTTAACTCCTTTATTACGTATTTCTGGACTTTTAATACTTTCTAGTTTTTAAATTATTCCTTAATATTCATTACTCCGAGCTGGTAGTGCTGGTATACTGGCGGCCATTTGAAAGTGCACGACTCTTATCTCAGATTTCGTTATATTTGATCTTTGTAAAATTGACTTTGAAATTTGAGGTTCCTGTGATGTGTCATTATGACATTCACAATTGTCTAATTATTACTTATCAAAATTAAAAAGTGTCTTATTATTTTATCAAAAAAATTCCAAATTAACAAAGAACGTCCCAAAAATGTTAAAATAAACTAAATTATAAAAATTAAGTAACTTAAAACTACAAAAGTCCAACGCGAGTAGGTCTGTATAAAATTAATATTTCGTCCAGGCGCCATTTAAGTCTATTACACCTTGCAATCGACGTCTCATTGATGAAACAAGTGTCCTCGTGTAATCTACGTTGATATTGTCCCAAGCATTTTCAATTGCTCCCCACAATTCTTCGGCATTTGCTGGGTGGAAATGTCTATTACCAGGTCTATTATAAATATTCTTAACAATCATCGACCATTTTCAATTGGGTTTAGATCGGGCGACTTTGAGAGCCAAGGTAGCCCGTTTATGTTGTGTTCATTAATCCAGTTAGTTACAATACTTGATGTATGAATTGAGCAATTATCTTGCTGGAAAATAAAATTCTGAGGATACAACATAGTGACGGACGGCAGCATAATATTGTCCAATATGCGTATGTAACTCTGTCCGGTAAGGCGCTCTCCTATCCTCCAGCAAACACCGGGACCTAGGGAACTTATCCATGCCCAAACATTGATGGAAAAACGTCCACTCCGGTCGATAGGTTTCATATACCTCTCTTCATACCTCGAATTCTGAGGTCAGGTCGGTAGACGCAGATGGAACCACCATGACATGACTAAAAGACCTTTTCGTCGGAAAATATGACATTATTCCAAAAGTCGTCGGGCCTACCGACAAACTGGTTCGCAAAATTAAGACGTTGTTCTTTATGCCATGACTCCAAAAATACCTTCTTTGCTTCCGCATAATTTCGTAACCCTTCACCCGCCGCCTTGCAGACCTCACAGATCCAGGAAACTCCGTTTCGAAACAGGCCGTCACTGCTGTTTCAAAGGGATTCGTTCTAAGATGGTCTAGGAAGAGGTTGTCTTGCTCCACAGTGCTTATTTTACGACGCCTCCACCGTGGACGTAGCGAACGTTTCCTACTGCATTCCATTTTTTTGAGCTTGAATATACAACTCTTACTCACATTTAGCTCATCTGCAACTGCCTGTAATGACCAATCATTTTCAAGCAATGTAACAGCTCGCATTTTTTCAGGTTCAGTTAACCGCGGCATTTTAAAACTTGAAAACTAATAAAGTGGTTTGTAAATTACGGAGTTAATTACTGACATTTGTTTGAAGTTTCAAATAAGTGTCAAAATGAAATATAAAAAGATCACATAGCACGTAGATCACATACTACGTAGTAATAGTATTACTACGTAGTATTTTAATGAAGTATAGACGTATGCCTTGTAATTTAGGATATATAATTTTGCATTAGCGATTAACTTGATTTTATCAAAGTCTCGAGGCATTTTTACATTTTTATTTGAATGTTGAAATATGATATAAAAACACATGTATACCGCAACAGAGGAAAACATAATAATGAAATTTCATCTATTCCCATTGTGTCTAAAACCCGCAGATTCATCAGCGTGCGTTAACCTCAATTTCGATATTTTTCTAATAACACATGTCTGTATCATAAAATTAATTTAAGTACCTAGTTGCTTTCATACTTTCTATGTCTACTGTTAAGACTGTATATTTTGGTTTGTGATGCATATTGTATAAAAATGCGTACTCATGCATAGGCGTAGGCAAAAGAGGAAACAGCCCACCGTGTTCGAAATGATTCAAACGTCAAATTATTTTTCTAAAGATTCTGCAAAAAAAAATTGTGACAAAATTACGTTATAATGTAATGGATGGACATTAATTATGTTCATTTATTTAAGTGCAAATAATAATGTATTTTATTTATTACCTATATAATTTGTATAATTAAAGAAAATATTATAATTTAAAAAAATACAAATAGGGGCGACGCCGACGTTTAACTTAGGTATGTTGAAACTCTTCAAGTAACCTCAAACAGATCAAAACAATGATAAGAATGAAGAAAACACTGACAAAATTACTGATCCTTATTTAAAATAAAATCAATCAGTAATACAACTAAATTGAACCTAATTAGAATAAAAGTTAATTTAAAATGTGTCTGCCATCAGTATTTTGTTATATGCATGTAATTGTCTGTGTCAATAAAACATAGACCTGTTTTATAGGCGGTCGGCCTGCTGCCAAAAAGTGTAATTGTACCACGTATGCTATCAAGGATTTTGGTATTTTGCATATTATTATGCTGCTCAATAAACAAACAAAATTAGCCCGTCCCCCTGAAACATGCGCTGAAGATATTAATTATTGTAAAAAAATCGTGTTTTGCAATGATAGTACAACGCATGCCAAGCATACCAAACGATATTCCACAAAATTAAAATTCTACGAAAAACGATGGACATATGTGTGCGTGGTTCCAAAGGGTTGGCCCTTAAAAGTGTTACTAAAAAAGGCATAGTGAAATGATAGTACAAGATATGTCATTTCAATATTCAACATTGTTTGGCATGAAATGCACAATTACCAAAGGGCAGATCATTCGCGCGGATCCAGCTATATATACTCGTTCCACACCCAATAGTACGTCAGTGAATCGAAAATTAGTAACCTATGTTACTTGGATATGGAGAAAAAAAACTTCAGTTTGCGGAGGAGGCCCGTGCGAAAATAGATATTGTCAAGATTCAATCGCTCATATTTTTTTCAGTAACACCCAAAATTGTCGTAAAAAGAGATTCTGATGCACTGATGAATATTTCTGAACAAGATGGTTATGATCTTTCTACTCCGAAAAAATGATCTCCATAAATATAAGAATATGAAAGGTTAATCCCCCTAACCTCTACTTTCGGTACAAAGTTGATGTTGTTGGCCTCATACCAGCCCTTTGTGATTCTCGCGTAATGACATGAAGCAAGATCTGGCCAAAAAATTATCTCATCATTCACATGAGGTATGTTCAAAGACTGAAGCAATTTGGAGAGACGCCTCTGGATATAACGCTCTGCATGTAAGGCATCGCCCCGAACAACTCCAATGTAAGTAGGGCAGCGAGATGAAGCCAGCCTCAGAAATTGCACACCATACCAAAACTTAATCCTCAAATTTTGTTTTGCGTTTTCGTCACACATCATCAGATTAGATAAAAAACCGAAACCTCCAAAAAAAAGTTCTTTCTAGCGCGAAAAGCTTCCATACCCTCCTCATAGTTCATAGTTCCTCATAGTGAGCGGGTGCCTGGAATTGATGAATTTTCAGTTTTTCGTGATTACCTCAACATGCTCAAAAAGTATGAGGTTTAGCGCAAACGTCATCTTATAGGTAAATAATGTACATTAATTTCCTAATAACAATTGTCATATACATAATTATGGTAAACGGTTATGGTAAACATGATTATGGTAAACGGTATGAACGGTTTCCATGATATGGTGCGGGAAAGACTTCTTTGTTTTTATTTCATATAGTAACTGAATAATATATGTAGGGTGTATACATCTATGCATATACATATATACATCTATAGGTACATATAGGTTGTTGGCATATACATATAGGTTATAGGAACGTTGGCCTTCTATGGCCAATTTGAGGGAAATGCCCCTGGGCAACATCATCACCTTTTGTACAACATTGGTCGATGACCTAGGGAGACATTTCCCTCACGGAGGAAGCACAAGGGGCCCAATGGGGCCTAAGTGCAGCGGATCTCGATCCGCACTCCGGACATATTCCAGATTCCAGGTACATATAGGTACATATTACCCGCATAGTTTGTCATTTATCGTAGGTATACTGTAACTACGTCCAATACAAGTTATTAGCTATAGTTCATTGTAATACCATTTACCATAGATGTCTGGTATTCACTCGTTTTTTAATGTCAAATCATCCCCATAATTTGTCCTTATATCGTTAAATAGAGAAATTCATGAATAGGAAGCTCGTCGTGCGAAAAACAAGGAAATATATTAAAAAATCTATATTGAAAAGAAAATAAAAATGTTATAGATTTTAAGGAGAATCGTTAATTTCTTTATCAGTCAGCATCTAATATTAGTTCATTCAGTCTAATGGGAGGAAAGAAATCTTGTTGTTGTTTGTCCCATCTAAGATCATTATTCACATCGTCGTTGATGATTATTGTATCTCTATTGAGACATGCAAGTCCTGAGCAACTGATGCACATACTTGAGCGGTTGAGTCCTCTCCTTCGACAGTCGCAGTTTTGGATGCATTCATCTTTGCAGAAGCATACGATGAGGGAGGCTATGTTTTCGGGAGCAGTAGGATGAGTAGACATAATAGGACGAAGATGATCTCCTATCTTTTTCCAACCCTACATCAGTGGATTTTTCTGCTCATTGAGCCATTGCTGCATTTAAGGGTATGGTAAGTTCTATAAGATTATTGTTTAGCAGCCGCTAAAGTGAGGGGGGAGTAGTCAAGTTGAACATAGAACGCACAGGCTGTTTTGAGATTGTCTGCAAATAATACTGGTGTTTTTAGATACAAACATGTAAAGGAAAAAATGTTTTCCAGTATCAGCCACTACATCTAGGTCTGCGTTTGGATCATTGAATGTAAGAAACTTCGTGTGAAACTCCTTGTTAGCAAGAACTTTTTTAAATGGCGCTATTTTACCTGTACCAAAAGTACAATTTCATTCTGCGTCACAGCTATATTCACTGATCCGGAAAATTATGTAATTTTTGCCCCCTACATATCTCCGTAACCGTTCACTTTACCATAATTATGTATAAGAGCGTTTTTGTTCGAAATTTAATGTAGATCATTTTCATATAGGATGACATTTGCGCCAAGCATCGTAGTTTTCGTTTTCGTGTAACATTTTACAACTTACTAAGAGGAGGGTATGGAACCATTTGGGATTGGAGAGAACTTTTTTTGGGTATTTGGGTTTGACTGATTTTTGTGTTAGTTTTACTCTACTACAGGAACATTCTCATAATTGTCCGTGTAGAAACCATAATTTCCCTTCATCTCAGAGTTGGAAAAAGCAAAATATTTTTGACCATCCATCACGATCAACTTGTTTATGAAATGCACTCACCTCAATGCGCGGCAATATTTCGGAATTCTCTCTAACTGAGCCTCTTTGTATTTTGGTTCAAAATCCGCGGCCGACCGATTTAGGCAAGTTTGCTCTTGACATTCTTTGATTGTGCGATAAATTGTCGATTTAGTTATGTTTTGATCTCGACAAATATAGAGAATATCTTATTTCGACATTATCCCAACCAGATTAAAAATATCTCGACCAAAATCAATTTTATATTTTGCGAAGCAGAGGCATTTTGCGAAGCAGAAACCAAAAACTTTTGCTTTGCCCATTTTAAATGGCAGGACCATAGACATGACTGGTGACATTCCTTTCCCATAACGCAGTTTATTAAATGTATTTTGTCACTCAATGAAGTCATGTGCATTTTTTTTTCCAAAACTTTCGGATCATACGTTACGCATGAGTGTTGCCAAATTGACATATGTTTGAAATGAAGGCGCCTAAACAGAACACTAACAACACGTCGGCCTTCCTTAGACATAACCGACTCAATATTAGCTCGGGGCAGTGCCCTGAAGGATACAATTCATATTAAAAATAAATCTAGATTTTTTCATTAATTATTGTTTGGCGTATCATGGCCTCAAAGGAATGCGGCTACGCCAATGCGGCTTGCTTCATGAATTAAATGCACACATCGGAGACAAAATAAGTGCGACCACTCTTCGCCTATAGTACCGCCTCATCAATGAAATTCTCGGGAAATAATGTCAAGTTCAATGCCGACCAATTCTCGGTCGAATTTATGGTAATCTTAGACATCACAAGACTCGAACTATTATATAACGTAGTTAAAGATGAATGTAAAAAATATCAATTAAATTGTTTTTAAGTTAAGGCAGCCGTAAACCGCAAGTCAGTGGCAATTGGTAATTATTGCTGTCAGAGGACGGGCGTGTTCTTTGATCAGTTTCCAGTTAAGTTAAATGATAAATTGAAATAAACGCAAATGGCGACAGTGATCTTGTATATGTAGGTAAATATGATATATTAATAGACTTCAACTTCACTCGAACTATTTACCTATATAGGTACAATGGAGGCTTCCTCCACAATAATATGACCTGCTTTAAGTCTAATGGTGCGTACTCACAAATGAGTTTTGCGTTTGTGTTTATGGGCAAAAGAAATCAAGTAATATTCCCAATACCCACTACCGCGTTTGTACGCGAGTTTTGTTTAGTGATCTTTTTAGTGATACAGTATAATCCAAGAAATGCAAAATTCTTGTATGATATTATGAAAATCACCTTATTGTTTTCTTTTTAAATATGTTTCTAACCCAAAATAGTGTATATTTTGTAAATTGATGTTTTAAATATACCTAATAATGCTAATTAAGTTCATTCGAAAGTAAATGTAGGATAATAATAATGTAGGATAATAATAATGTAGGATAATAATAATGTAGGTAATAAATAATGTAGGAATCCTTGTTAGGCATTTTGTTTAAATATTCATCCCATAAGCATCTAACAACGACGGCGACGATACAAACTTCCAAAATGTCCACAATTCTCCATGCCATCTTCCCTCACCAATGAAAATTTTCTTTCCAGCATAAGTAACGATGAACTGAAATCATGGTTCCATTGCATGAATAGCAGAGGCAACCTCCAATTCCTGAATACCAGTTAGTATTCATTGAGATTCATTAAAAAAACAGTCGATGAAACAAGGAAAATAGGCAATTAATTATGTCATATATAGGAAGGAACTAAGACGTTCATGGGTTTTTATTGCAGAAATCGGTCAGTGGGTCATTTAAGAAAAAAATATCGCAGAGTGCTATTAAATTAGAGGGTGGAGATTGGAGATCTGTGGGCATAATGACACAAACTGACAAAAAAGCTGAAAAAAACGACAAAACAAGTTACCAGACGAGGCATTTTGGGCGAATCTATTCGACCGAATGCATTCGCCTTCGTTATCTGTATGAATACGCACCTTTATTATACCGAATTAAAGCGTATAGCATATACAAGTAGGAATATTATCTTCCGAAACAGGACGAAAGCTCCAAAATACACAGGGGCTCAGTTGGAGAGAATTCCGAGATGTTTCCACGCGTTGAAGCGAGTGCATTTCGTCAACAAGTTGATCGTGATGGACGATAGAAAATACTTCTTCACTTTGCCAAACTTTGAGATGATGGTTTCTACACGAACAATTACGAGAATGAAGAAAAATGAGAAAAAAGAAACAAGCAAACAAACAAACGCTAAATAAATAAATAAATAATTCTTCAGGAATACTACAATAAACAATGCTAATTGTAATAATTAAACTATGTAAGAGAACTTATACTTACTAAAGGTGAGGTTAAATATGAAATAACTAACAAATTTGTTGCAGACAGGTATCACACTATTTGATGCAGTTACAGGTAAAAACCATATTCAAAGTTAAGGATTATGTCGTACATTACTTAAAAACATATTAAAATATTGTTTTAATCTGAAGGTATCCCAGCCCTTTCTAATATTTCAAAAATAGATTGGAGAGCTAGAAAATAAAATAGAAAAAATAGAGCTTTACCTCATTTCTTAATTTCATTGACAATATATTTGTCAGAAAATATTTGAACAGTTTACATAGTTTTAGATAAATGGATTTTGAAAGTGGATATCATAATCCTTCAAAAGTTCCTTTGTTGTTAGTCAACTGGTGCAATACTTTGATCAGTGCGTGTTGTGTTGTCTCGCATAGAGCTTGTGTTATTTCCACCGGAATCGGAAGTAGGCAATAAATAACAGACGCCCCACTCCCCTTAGGTCGCCAATAGATAGGTACAACGTACAACCTATGTTGCAGTATCCTAAAATCATATCTAATTAACGATTCACATCAAATCTGTCTGGAGCTCTTCTCAGGCAGTAAACGTCAAGCACGTTTGGTATTCTTTCAGTCGGTACAATAAATTAGAAACATGGTGGCAATTAAATTATGGACCGATGTACATTTTAATAAATAAGAAATACGCTGACAGAACCATTAATGAAACGATGATGATCGCTGTTTAACGTTATAAGGAAATTTAAACTATTATTATGCAAAAACAACTGTAATAAAAATTAAAGCTACCATCAATTATTCATCACATCTGAATAAATGAATTGCCAATTGAATTCCAATTAAACACATCTAATGAAATATTAAATTGCAATTAACATAGTCAAATAAATTTCGAGAGTACGCTGGTTGCGTCGATAAGCAGCATCGAGAATCGGAGGAATTTGCCAAAAAAAAATAGAATATCAGAAGACTTTAATTTGTGATAAGTCATCGTGATGTTATAAAATTAAAAAGAGTTATTTATTAGCTAGTGAGTTATGTTACATATGTCACGCAAGAAAAGTTGCCCCGCTTGCCCGAAGGACAATAATGCACGACAGATGACAGATGTAGATGTAATGACAGATGTAATAACGCACGTGTCTAATACATTTTATCCAATCCTTTCATATACTTTTACAGTGACAAACAATAAAATAATTAAAATGTCATGTCATCGATTTTGTTGTCAGCTGTCAATGTCAAAGTCAACAATAGTGTTTCTACAAAAATATGAAATACAAATAGCTCATTGCTAATTAGATTTTGAATGGATTTGCCGAGAAAGCTGTGGTTGGTATTCATTTTGTTTGTAACCAGGGGTTTGAAACATTGTAATTAGCATCAAAATGAAAAATTGTGAAAGATATAATATGGAAATTTCGACTGATATTTTGCAAGAAGCTAAAGAAGCTACAGCCAATTTAATTCCAGAAAAGTCTAAAATAACCTTCGACTTTTTTATATTAAAATTACTTTTTAGTGAGTAAATTACTTTATGTCACTAGTGACTTATGGGCCACTTTATACTTTTAAAATCTCAACAATGAAGATCACTTTATATGAAAGTGTTGGATAAATTAAATTAATTGCTTTGAACAGTTTCAGAACCTCATCATTCTCCGCTTCTGAGGTGAAATATTACACAGAACCCGAAGTAAAGTGTCAGAATTTTATCAACAGTTCAAAAGGTTTTACGTTAACTTTAGCATTAATAATACTATGCATGCGTTTTTTTATTGTATTTTTTATTTAAGTAGAAAGGGTAAAGTGAAAAATAGTGAAGTAATTAAGAAAGAAGACAGGAAGAAGAAAGATAAAGAAGAAACTAATTCGATAAAGAAAGTAAAAGAAGAATATAATAGAGAGGAAAAAATATGAATAGACCAAAAATATGAAAAATGTGCAAGGAGAAAGAAAGAAGAAAAACAGAAAATAAAAAATGGAAGAAATATGGAAGAATATAGCAAGAAAAAGGAAGCGCTAAGAAAAATCATAAAATATTGTAAGAACACCAGTTCTGTTGATGTAACTCCCATGTTATAGTAATTCCCTAGCTCTTTATGTTATGAAGAAAGGTAATGGGGAAAGGAAGAAAGATCGGGAGTTGGAAACATACGAAATAGTAGTAGATAGTACTTCGATTTTGATAATGATAAATTGTTGATAAGTAGAAAGAACGAAACGAACAGGGGAAAGAAGGATCGAGAGATGAACCGAAAAAGCATGAAACAGTGAAGAGGAAGAAAATCAGGAATGGAAACTACAATTAGGAATGTTCTAGTTCATGCTCTGTTCTTGAATAAACAGAAACTAATAGAGACTACGAATGACAAACAAATTCTAAAGAATGAAATATGAATAATGAGTAATTTCGGCTCATGTGAATACGCAAAGAAATAATGAAATTATTAAAAATAAATTTAAAAAGTATTTATACTTACAGTTGAATATTTGCATCCTAAATTTTACAATTTAGACTGTTATAGAAATTATTGCTGTGTAATTTTTGCGCACAATGATTCTTCAACAGGGTGTAACAGATCAAGGACATCAATGAGAAAAAAGTTCTGCGAGTTAGCGGTTTGAATATACATAAAAACCAACCTGCGGTTTGATATGCACAGATTTAGTTTGATCCTGGCGAATGTGTAGTGACAATTCAGTTTTGCTTTAATTACCTACTCGAGTTGCACCAATCGCGAATACTCTCGTTCGCGCTTGGCTGCCCCGCGGATGTAATTTAGTTTATTGCCAATAAATGATTTTATGACTTCTAAAAGCTTTCGACATTTAATTTTTTCATCGAACACATAAGATAATGCTTATTAATATTTATATTATTTTTTAATATGCGTATTTCCTGTATCTAGTTCGACGTTGCAATATGGGTTTGCCTTGTGGTGGTAAATTTGAAATATCGAATACGAGTCACGGTCATATTTTTTTCCATAATTGATGTAATAAACAAATATTAGTACGTAGGTTATGTTGAAGGTAAATTTTAATATAATATCGATTTTAAGGTGCTTGGTTTTCCGGTTACATGGGGTGCTTAAAAAACTTCCTTCAATCGTAACCAATTTTAGATCTAATCTTTTTTCAGCATCAAAGGTAATATTAATCTATGGTAATATATTTGATAGCCATTAACGATGAACACGCAAAAATTAATCATTCAAAAATAATTAAAGATACATTAGTTTTGTCTCTTAAAGCGAGTCATAAATACTTGTTATTTCACTTTGGCATCATAGCCAGCCAAAGCGGATTTTGAAGGCTAAAAAAATGTTAACAGACAAGGACCAGTCGCAAAATTTAGTTAAAGTAATAAATAAGTGGAGAAACAACAATTAAACACGAGAGAAAGTGAAATGGGGTTGCGGTTTAGGGGTTGACAGTGGTTTTTTGCGATTTTCAGCAAAATGCGACCTTGACAAAATCCTTCACAAAAGTTGTAGATAATAAAAAAATTTAAAACTTTCACATACAGCAATTTTTAACATTAGCGGAAAAGTTTTTTATTTTGTTCTCAAATTACTAATTTTTTTAACAAAAACGTGGACGTTGAACATTGCAACTAGATTAAATATATATATATATATATATATATATATATATATATATATATATATATATATATATATATATATATATATATATATATATATATATATATATATATATATATATATATATATATATATATATATATATATATATATAACATTTTGTTCTTAATATCGAGTCAGCTGTTCAGTAGATGAGTGTCCATCCAGTGAGACTCCACATAAGACTAATCACTTGGATCGGTTCATGTGATAGACATATTATACTTTGAATTGTAGGTCACTATCACTATCGCTACGCCAATTCAAACAGTTTTAGTGTCCTTAGCCATCGAGTAAGTCCGTTGTTGTCGAGTAGTGATATCACGTCGCCGTTTTCGTGTTTTTTAAGCATCTGCTGATGTTTGCCTGTAAACCCCTTGATCTCATCTTCGTCCATAGGCATCTTCAGGACGCGATGGATGTCTTCATTGCGAATTTACCACGGCGCTTTGAAGATGCTTCGAAGTACTTTATTCTGTATCGTTTGAAATACTTTAATATTGGATTTATTAGTGCATCCCCAGACTTATAAGTCAATCAAGTTATACAATCACTGGAGTATAGTCATATTCCTTGTTGGTGAAATTGACGTGAATCGATTTCGCTTGATTTCGCATTTAGTTTGATGCGCCATTTCCTTGTCCAAGTGGTGATATTGTTGACTGCTGTTTGAAGTTTGTTTGTGGATAACTAAATGTCTTGGTTACTAGCGAGCAGAGCACTATCGTAGGCGAATGTTGCAGGAACTACACCGTCGCTGTGGACACGGACGCAGACAGTGCCCTGAGGTACT
Organism: Tetropium fuscum; assembly: GCA_964058915.1. Lineage (NCBI taxonomy): Eukaryota > Metazoa > Arthropoda > Insecta > Coleoptera > Cerambycidae > Tetropium > Tetropium fuscum. The sequence continues at coordinate 228,248 of CAXKVY010000556.1, read as the reverse complement.
CCAGCATGCAATATTTTGTAAAACAGTTCGCAATTATATTATTCCACCATTGACACTCCTTGTAAATATACCTTTTGAAACTGTAACATTTCACAGCAACCTTTTGGGGCCAGTCCGGTCTCTGCGCTTACCACCCCAGTACGAGCCACTAAATACTCGTTAAATTAACTTCCTCAATATCCGCGAGGCTCATCCAGTGCTAGATTGAACAATCTATTTGTGCATATCATGCATGATAATGGCAAATTCCGTTGCAGCATGTATATAACTCTTAAATCAAATCTAGTTATGAGCATTCTCAAATGTATCACATCCTACAGATATCCAGTTAATGTAACAGATTTTAAACAATACGACTTAGACAATTATGACCCTCTAGCGGGAATTACACCACCGCCTACCCGATATATCTATATTAAATATTTTACTCCAAAAAAAATGGTAGGTATTATCAGAGGAGTGTCATAATTTTCACTGAAGCAAAAATACTGCTATCTTTGAAGTAAATAGGGTAATATTATAGTGGAGTGGATCTGGGTTTGAAAAACAGACAACACAAATTCAACTTTTTTTGCCGAATCTAGCAAGTCATGTTCCCCCATCATTTTGGCATGGTTTGTGCAGACGGGGTTAAGGAGGGGACGAACGATCAATTAAACGCATGGGAAAATCGTTTTACTGCATATCTCAGCGGCTTTTGACTTTACAAATAAATTTTGATATAAAAAATGAGGAGTACGACAAAACACACTCGCTAAAGCTGAGCGAAATCGGATAATTAGTTCGCGGGATATCGCAAATCGTAGTTGCGAAAATAACAAAAATCAAATTCTTTCTCAAATTCAAAATCTAGGGGCCTGGAGTCAGAGGCTTAATTTTTTTGTCGTAGAGCTATTATGAAGGAATAATGATACCGCAGGCTGGGGAAGGAGGGATAATTAGAAAAGGGGAGAGAGGGGAAAACGAAAATTTTTAAAATGGTCATAATATCTCTGAATATTGACCGATCTTAAAAAATCAAACGCCTTTTTCTTCGTTCCTTCTTACGCTATAAGACGGCATTAGCGAGTTTTTTTTTATTGAAAACAAACGCCTAGCGCGCAAAAAAACATTTGCCTATTTTTCAAACGGTATTTCCTGTATGAGTAAATGAGGGGGTGGAGAAATATTTTATTTACCAAACGGCAGCTTTTTTTCGATCTTTAATTAGATCCAACTAGATCAAAATCGAATGAATACGAGGGGAGCTAGAGGAGCCATTTTCGATAGCAGTTGATGCTTTCACTGCCGACTGGAGACAGTTATATAATGTGTTAGTTCCCCACTAACATATTATATAACTGTCCATTATATACCTGTGTTCCATTCTACTTAAACCAAACAAAAACTTATTATTGTCTCCTTTTATGAAAACTCATCCACTTTGGGTCTATGTTACACTGGTAGCAGGAATATTATCGCGAATGCATTTAAAATGAAGAATGTACCTATTCCCACTCTAATTGCCTCAATATCAGAGGGAACTCTTAAGCAATACGATACCTGCTACAAAAAATGGTGCTAACATTGCTCAGCTAATAACTCACAGCTGTACAATACCACGTTTCCCATATATTAGATTTTCAGCATTATATTTAATTATAAACATATCCTCCAATGACGCGGCAACAATAAAAAGACTTGTAAAAGGTGTTACGCAGTTATTTGAAATCCTCAAATAGTATTAACCTTCATAGAAAAACTTTATCCACTGACTTCCATTAATTTAGAAAAACTAACTACTTTATTGACGCTAGCAACAGATCGCATATACTCTCGAATTCTTTAGGCTATAATTACATTTGACTACAAAATTGAAATAAGAATACCGCAAAAAATAAAAACCTCTGGTCACAATAGTCCGCAACCAAACTTAGTGCTGCTAGGAGGTGAGCATAGTTTTTACTATGCAGAATGGAGAGGAGTTGGGGCTCGGGCCGGGTTCAAAATCAATGGGAAACATTTTTCTTTTTATTTTCCATTTTTCGTTGTACTAAAACACATATACCTACACATATACCTACTACATACGAGTATTATATATTTACATATATATAATAATACATAATTTTTTTAATAGTTTATTTGACCAAGATTACAAACAATTTTTGGCAAGTCATAAAATATACAAATAATATATTGCCTCAAAAAAATAAATTATAAATACACATATCACAGTCAAAATGTAAAAAGCAACAACAACAACAACAATTCAATTGTAAAACAAGTGGTGTAAAACGTAAGAATTACACAAATGTGTATTTAAAAGGAAGAAGATGAAGTGAAGTGAAAAGATGAAGTGATGTCCATGAAGTCACGATTCATAGCAACAAGCAAGTAGCATCAAATAAATTCTGAGAAAATACTAAGAAAAAAAATACTATAAATTTGGTTCTTTAATATGATTTCCAGAACTTTGACTTAAGAAAGTATAACGACAATTGGACGATAATTTGAAAGATTATCCTTAGTCCTTTTTATAAATTTGACTAATATTGTAATATTGATAATATAAATAAATATAATATAACTATAAATAATATTGTCGCATTAGTATGAAAATGTTAACAACAATGAAATATATAATCTCAGTCCTATTAATCTGTGCATTAGAGAAAATATTTTCCAGATGTCTTAAAAAATTTAAAAGTCATACCAGCAACTTCTCAGTCTGCCAAGTTGAATCTTTTTATAGGGTCCTTTTTATAGGGTTTTTATATGTCCGAATTTACATTATTTAAGTATTCATTTTATTTTATTTCATTTTACATTTCTATTTTACATGAATGTGAATACCTACTTCCACAGAAATTATCTGTTTCCTCCACTAGAAAAATTAGCAACCAATTAAATATTAATAAGCTGTTTTAGCATATTATCTATAATCTACACATATCGTAGATGTACTCGTTGAACGTGTCCTGTTTTCTAAGGATTTATGTTAAATCCTGTTTGAGATCCTAATAGAAATTCATAAATTGTACCCATTGTAATTATCTTCAGCTAATATTATTAATATTCGAACAATGTGTTTAAATTGATATTGCATTGCTGATCTTGCAACCTTGCAACCTTAGACCTGGCAAAAAAATAACTATAAATAAATATAAGTGTAGATCAATTCAACTATGAAATTAATGTAGGGTATCGTTGAATATTAATTATTGCATCTTCGAACCTTAATTAGTTATTTTTTCAGAAATATACGTAAGTAAAATTCACTAAATTGCATCATCAGTAAATTGGAAAAAGTGCAAAAATTAACGCTTAATCTTAATTATTATTATAAAATTGAAATTTTCAAAAAATTACTTAAACTGCGAATCAAAACATTAATAACTAAATAGTCCAAGAGCTACGTAAAAAAAATGTTATCGCTACATGGCCGATTTATGTTGTAAAAAGATCCTTTTGTGGAACCAAGTTCAAATCGTCGGCGTCGTCTGCCAGCACGATCCCGTGACTTAAAGCAATACAATAAATAAACAAATAGGTCACTATCAATATTAGATAAAAAAAATATAAGATACATGGGTTATAATTATGTAAATAGCTTTTATTTGTTGCTGAGAAACATGGAAAATTATTGGCAGACAATTAGCTAGTGGCGAAAGTGCCGGCAGACAGCGCGAAAGTGACGTAAAATTTATATTTATACATTAAAAATGCCATATATAAAATGGCAGACAACAAAAAATAATTGGATATAAAGTTTTTTTTATAATTTAAAAGTTTAATAAATATGCCGACATGAATTAATTTGTATATATTTATTATTATTTTCAATGCAATAAAACAATAAAATATGAATAATCGTGTTTTTGCGAAAAAAATCATTTTTTTTCGAAATATTTCGGTTCTCGCGAGTTTTACGAAAAATATTCAAATTTGCTATAATTTATATTCTTTTTATTTTTACTGTAAAGTTGATAGTTTCGATGCAGCGGGATTGTAAATGTAAGTATATTGTTTATCGCAGTCGCACAAATTTTTCCGTGGGAGTTTCCGTGGACCGTGGATCTTTCGTCATTAATATGCATGTAAATTCTACTCACAAACATTCATGCTATTTATTTCCACACTACCCTAGTAGTAGAGTAAATGTGCGAGTTTTTTTCGTGGTTTCCCAAGTAGGCCTAATCCACGAAGCGAGATTAATTAAATTTCCTTCGCTTTGTACTTCGCGATGGCCCCGGTTTTCCAAGGTCTTCAGCTTGTGATACATTTTCGCTGTTCTCATTCGAATCCAATTCTTAGTCGTCGTCCAATATTTCTATTATTCCATCTATCATGGTTGTCGGAGCTGCATCTTCATCACCTTCTTGCAGCAAGTCCTGTGCAATATTGCAAGAAGCACCGTTAATACCTCCACATGTTAGTGCAATGTAATCCCGTATTCCTGCAGCCGCAGGTAGGTCCACAGTCTTTTTTGCAGTTACACGAAATGCATTTAAGTAATTTTTCTGGCGCGGTTTCTTGCAAAGTCAATAACGACTTAGCAGGATTACTTGCAGGATGAGTGGATTACTTTATCAAGTAATCCACTCATTTATTTTCCGTACCCAGTATAATTTTAATAAGGCGAGATTGGTTTTTTTAGTTATTGATTGCAAAAAGCAGCGGTAACGGTTAGTGTTCAATGATGTGCCCGAGGGTTTAGCGCCATACAATGATAAAAGAAAGCGTTGTCCGGTCTCAACGACAACTTCAGGCTCAGCATTTTCGTCATTAAAAACTTGTACCTACTGCCTTTCCTTGTTTGAGAATCGCGGAAGTAGTATCGCAGCCGCGGATCGCGTGAAGAACAAGTAGATTTTGTCGCACTTTTGCCTTTTCTTGTCTCAAGCTTTGCGCAGAATACACTTTCTGCATAATTTTGCCTGTTCCTGGTTTAAGCAAAATATATATATATATATATATATATATATATATATATATATATATATATATATATATATATATATATATATATATATATATATATATATATATATATATATATATATATATATATATGTATATATGTATATATATATATATATGTATATATATATATATATATATATATATATATATATATATATATATATATATATATATATATATATATATATATATATATATATATATATATATATATATATGTATATATGTATATATATATATATATATATATATATATATATATATATATATATATATATATATATATATATATATATATATATATATATATATATATATATATATATATATATATATATTGGAATGAGCTGCATCGATGTCTTCTCCAACTATTACTACATAATCAAATGTGGACGAGTTGTTTATTGCTGTGGTGATTGGCACTAGCCCTGTCCCCACCCCACCGCATACGTTCAGAGCACCACAACTTAACGAGTTTTAACAACCGTGAATCATTTCAATGTGAAACGAGTGTACACAATAATATAGTAAGTTTATAGGTAGGTTTTGACATATGAAATCTAAAATGTTCACAGAAACTCGTGAATGAGAAATTTCTGCGTTAAGTGCGTTAAATGCGTTACAATGCGTTAAAAACTAATGCGTTAAAAACTACAGCCTTGCGTTAAAAACTACAGCCCCGCTGCATCGAAACTATCAAGTTTGCAGTAAAAATTGAAGGAACATAAATTGTAGCAAATTTGGTCCCGTTCATTTTTGCACAGAGGCATATTTTTGCTAAAACACACGAGAACCGAAATATTTCGAAAAAAAAATTTTTTTTTTGCAGACATGATTTTTTTAAAAAAATTCACAGAGATCTCGAGGTCGCAAAATGGTCATGTTATTTTTGACACTTATAATAATAATAATAACTGGTCTTTATTAAAAATTGTATACCAATACAAATTTTATAAAATGGCGAAGTCTAGCGCTAGGCTACTCAACTCAACCTTTACATATTTAAATATAAATTTAGAAATTACCTACGTATTTAAATATAACCTAAAATCCTGAATTAATAACAGAAAAAATAGTAATAGAGAAAATAAATTTTTAGTAATTAAAAATAATTAATAGCATGCACTAATAAATGAACTGAGGAAAATAAAAATCAATAAAATACACACAAATCAATAATAATATTAAGAATAGTAATTTAACTTCAACTAAGATAAAGCAGATAGAATCCTAAAACATACACTAGAAAATATGTACATATATATATATACAGACATACACATATTTATACATATACATAGACATACATGCACACATACATATACATGGATATACGTATAATTGAAAGATAATTCAAAATGTAATACAAAATAGATAATATCAAGTAATTTACTGTAATGAAAGAACTACTCTACTTGACACTACTCCATGCACCAGAAATCAAAACTCCGTAAATTGTTTTCAAGTAAACTTTAAATATAACACTTTAAATGACTCTCGATTCAGTGAATAGCGCTCGATTTCCGTTATTTTTGAAAACATATAAAGTTAGCAATTTAGATGAACCATTTCAGGAAAAAAAATTAGACAGTTTTGATGCTTCATCATTGATTCACCACCCTGCCATTCAGAATTGACGCAACATCTGTTGAGATCATGGTTGATTGTAACACTATGGAGAAATGCGATATGAAAAATACACTTTCAAATGGTTCGATGGTGAGTTGCCAAGCACAGTGAATGATGTGATTGGTGAAGAGACCATTGACGGTAAAATATTTTTTGCATATTTATATCGTACAATTTGCTTTTTGTTTAAATACTTAAATAATACTATGTCTTAGGCGACGCGACGGTGAGGACGTCGACTCAGAAGAAGACTTCGTTTGCGAAAGCGAGAATCTGCAGTCCGACGATTCGATTATAGATAGGAAAGCCGAATAACATGCCTATCACTTTTTTCGTAAAATAAAAATATTAATATACGTAATTTAAAATCCAGTTTTTTGTAATCCCTTACCTTCTATAATTTACCTATATTTAAATTAAAAATGCGGCGATCGTTCACTGAACGTGCGCTCGAGCAACAGCGCTCTTTTGATAACAATCTGCCGCGAATTTAGCCATGAATTTTGTTGCCATTGAATCTGCCATTTTGCATATGGCATTTTTAATATATAAATATCACATTCAATCAATCGGCATTCATGTATGTGATGTTTTTTTAAGTGAAAACTTCTTTAGGCACGCTCTGCACTTTTATTTTTGTGGGTGTTGAATGAGACTGAGCCGTCACGCGTCACGTGTCACGCTTGGCTATGCTCCTGCGGGTAAATTGGGTAAAGCGCGCTTTCAAAGCATTTCAAAGACCCATATTGTGGTATAAACAGTGTATAAAACCTCCTTCGCCAGTGCGGCATCGAGTACACGCCCAAAACCCAGGAAAATCCATAAAAAAACAAATTCAAAAAATTTTTACGTACATGTCAGTTCCTGACACGGGACCTACAAAAATAAACACAGGCCCTGAAAACAGTACCAAAATTGAAGATGTGTGCAAACTTGCAAAGAAGAAACGTATCACTGAGCAAGGTATGTCCCTCACACACCCTTCAACAACCAAGAGACCAAACACCACAGCTACAAAATCCGCTGCGGAAATAAAAAAACGCGAAACAAGTTCAAAGCCTGAAAACGGTAGGCAAAACCAACGATAAACAAATACCTGAGACCCCCACCAGCCACACTAGCAAAGATACGGAGCCCGAGGAAGGAGAAATCGAGCCAAAAGAAGTCAATCGCCCCCAATCATTGTTCATGGGGCCAAATTCCACTGGAAACAAGCAATCAATACGACTATTTTATATATTGAAACGTTAGAAGACTGGCATCCATGGAAACTTTTAAGCAAGGCAATCATTAAAAATAGAGATAGAGATTAGAGATTAAGGCAAGATATTAAAACCGAATTGGAACAAGGCTACCAGTTGAAGATAACAGCAGTATACAAAATACAACAGTTACATGGTAGTAACCGACAATACTGTAACACTTTCCGGCACTTTCGCCACTAGCTAACTGTCTGCCAATAATTTTCCATGTTTCTCAACAGCAAATGAAATCTATTTACATAATTATAACCCATGTATGTACTTTTAAAATCGAACGTTGACATGTAGCGATAAGAAGTTCTTTTTATGTAGCCAGCTCTCGGTCTATAAGCACCAATACATTATTATTATAATTATGTTATTATTAATTACAATTATTAACATTGCCTTTTTTGGTGTTTTTTTTTAATATCTGGCAATACGTGTGTGGATAGCTTAAGGCTCTCAATATTTGTATCCCTTATTGCATTCGCAAGTATGCAATTAATTAGAGAAGCTATCTGCGTATGCGTGCGGAAGCAGGGCAATTTCTAATTGCCTGAAGCTGGTAAAGAGAATTATACCCTCATGGAAAACATGAAACTGATTATTAGTGCAATAGAACTCTCAAGGTTCGCATTATACTAATCGGATGTTTTTGTATAAAATTAATAATGTATTAATAAATTATACAAAGAGAATAAGACAATAATAAAGCAGATTGCAGAAGTAGGAACAAACAAGGAGAGAGAACAAAGAAAAGAAAAGGAAGAAGACAAACGAGAGAAGTGGAAGCAGAGAGTAACGAGAAAGAAGAAAATTATAGAACAAAACTGCCGAGAACAAGAGAGTATGTAGGCGAGGGAAGAAAGTACAGAGGAGGAATGAAGAAGATCAGCAGGGATGATGAATAATGAATAAAGAAGGCCGATAAAAGAGCGTAGAGGAATAAATAAAAAAAAATAAGATAAAAAAAAGAAGGGGAGGTAGAAAAAAAGCAATATGCAAGAAGAACGAAGACATAAGGAGGAAAGAAATGTGCGTAAGGAAATAAGGCGAAGTAAAACAGATGAAGGAAGGCGGCAGATTGAAGCAGCAAGATAGGAATAGGAAGAATAACGAAAGAAGAGGGACGATCGAATGATAAAGAAGGAATACTTGCATATGAAGAAGGTATAAGAAGACACAATTCAGAGAAAATAATAAGCCATAAGAAAACGAATAAGAAATAGGAAAATGAAAAAGCTGATCGAGATTTATGAAGGGATAAAGAAAGGAAATGAAGAGAGAAAAAAGAAGAGAAATAAGAAATAGGATACAAGAAAGCCAAATGAACAAATACGAATAGAGGGATGAAATAGAAAAATAGAGCGATGAAAGAAAAAAGAAGACAGAAGAAAATAATGACGAATGTAGAAGGTATTTAGTAAGGTAAAATGGCTGCACGAAAAATGTGACAGAAACGCAAAGCAAAGAGGAAGCAATGAACGGGGCAAATAAAGAAATATTATAATTGTGTTTTTTAAATAACAGGACATAATTAAATTTACGTTAATCATATTAGAAAAATCATATCGTGTTCATCGTTGTAGTACTTTATGCTATACAAATTGGACAGTTTCCACTTTCCACATAGAAGTGATTACTGTCAATAAACAATTCTCAAATTCTCAAGGTTCGTATTGTATTAACGTGTGATAGTTTCTATAAAAAGTAAATGGTTCGCAATTACATACAATGAATTAATTATTATATTTTTTGCGCTGTACTGTAGAAATATACCTACTACGTTAACAAGGTACACTAGCTATTGCTCGTGATGTTAAAAATAGAAATCATTTACAAAAATATTTAGGATTAATTTAGGAATTACACAGTGCTTTTATATATAATATGTTCAAATAGAACAAATATAAATAGTAGAATAGGTTTCTTTTCTATGAATTTCAGTTCCGTCCAAACTAATTTCATAAAGTGTCACTGAAAGTGATATTTTACTCTCTGAAGATCCTCAATGAAGGTGAAAGAACTTGTACAACTTGTACAACTAAGTGATTGATTTCCGTATATATAAACCCAAACTATTAAATACATAAAAGCAAGAACAGAGCTACCTTTGGCATAAGATGCTCAACACCAGGGGCATCCATCAAATATTGTTCGATATCTGCTCTTTCCAAAATTTTGGCGTTTTCGGGTATGATTTCAAACTTGAAATCGGTTTTTCGGCATTTTAGGTATACCACAAGTTTTCCATATTTTGATATATTAATGTTCCTGTTTACTTTTAAAATCACCTTGCCTTTATCATAGAATATTTAGTCCACATCGAAGAAGATGCAATTTTTTTTATAAATGCTTTTCCTGAGATTTCTCTTTTCTGTCATGTCAGTAGGGACCTAATTTTTGTATTTTTTGTAGTACTTGGAAAGACCTTAAAAATGAGCACCGTTACTTTAATATTGCGTTATAACTTAGCGAGATAATATGCAAAAACGGTTGGCTGCTCAACTTTTTAAGAAAGTTCCGGGAAAAAAGTCTGGCCGGGTTAGAATGCTTATTTTTCGAAAAATAATGCAACAACAAATAACATTTTTCAAATTTTCAAAGAAATAATTTATTTTCCAAATAGCTATAAAACTAAAAAAGATACTTAAAAAATCATATAGTACCAAAATGTAGGTTTTCCTAAAAAAAAAATTTGAATTATTATTATTATTATTATTCGTGTTCAGCGACCCCAAAAACCCACGAGTAAGTAAAAGTGAGACTTTATGTTACGAATTCCCATAAAACTCGAGACGGCGTTCATACTGTCCACCCTGGGCACCAGCTACTTCGGAGGCCGCTGCCATGATAATCGTGTTCAGCTACCCAAAAAAATCACCGAGTAGCAAAACTGGACACATTTCCATCAATATTTACCAAGTTGTAAATTTTTTATTTATTGTCTCCTCGAGATGCACTTCTAAAATTCATATTTTGACATGCAAAAATGCATTTTTTCAAAAATAATTGATCAATTTAGTTCACAAAGTTTATAGATGCTCTCACGAATCGAACTCACAAAACCGAATTAAGATCCCTCTTACCTACTGCTCACCCAGAAATGATCTCGATACGACATCGACAACTGAAACGGAATTAATAGTCCAAAATAACATTTGGTTCCAAACTGTACTTTGCGGACTTAACTTAACTTGACTGTACAGAAGTTAAAAGTGATTAATACGATGGGGTTTCGTTCTAAATATGGTCCTTAGGTCCCTACTGACGCAACGAAAAAGAGAAATCGCTTGTGCACAATTCTTATGAAGTTGTTCTAATACGCCGGACTATAAGTGAAAAGCACTTCTTCGTTTATAGTACTAACTCCTCTTTCTTCGTCACAATTTCACCTTAACCTGAGAAAGCACATTGGCTGGGAAAGCACGAAGGGTGACGGAGACTCCCGAAGCTAGGTATGGCGTAGAGACCCTTTAATGAGAGTCTGGCCAAGGCGTTGCCACTTTCTGATTGGTGCCGCCATTTTAGTTCAGAATTTAGTGAGTCACTCAGATTTTAACATTTGTAGGTTGTTTATATTCGCAAAATTGTGACATGCAAAGTAAATCTACCATTCTTCATTGTGAAAAAGGTGAGCCTCAAATATTTGTGCATATGTAGAAATCAGAATATTGAATAGGCAAGTTGTGATTAAAAATTGAGGTTGTGTTGATTGTTGTGTTATTGGCTTTGTGTCTAAAGAAAAATGTTTATTCAAAACGTTATTTCTAGGAGGTAATAGGACTTAATAACTTAAAATGACGGGATGTTGTGTACCTGAGTGTCACAATTCAACTATGAAGGGGGCTGGGATGAGGGCATTTCCCCGTAATCCAAATAGGAGAAGATAATGATCAACAAAGATTGGTAGGGAAAAATTAGTGGACACCTAAAGACAGTTGAATCAGAATATATTTCTCGAAAATATAAGGAAAACAAAAAATAGAGACGAAACTAACAATCCACACCAATTTTTATTGGGCAAGTTTATGGTGGTTGAAGCTCCTCACATTCTGAACTGTCATAATTTAAAAACTAAATTAATTAATATATTTATTGTGTTTAGATTAAAAGTGAACTGTAAAAAAATACAAAAATAACCGCCAAGGATAGTAAAAGTATGGCTATGCATAGTGTTGTGAAATAATCTTTTTATTCTTGTATTCTGTTCTGATTAATAAATTGTTTGATAATAATTATTGTAGAGTTTTCGTCCCATTCTTATTATTCATGAAAATACATATTTTACTGGTAAGTTAGTAGAAGCAGTACTACTCGTTTTTTAAACCTTTTATTTTATACCGCATATCCACGTGTATTGGTGCGAATGTTTGCAGTAAAATCATTTCTCAACTTTTTGAATTTGGCGCCACGAATTGTGATATAAAATGGCTGCCTTGGCCAGACTCTCATTGTAGGGTCTCTAGTATGGCGCTGCTCACAGCGCCGCTAATCCCCTAGCGGAATTCGACGTCATTTGTGCCGTTCTCTCGGTTCCTATTTTACGGGAGCCTGGTCTCCTTGTTCTAATCTTCTTGGTTGTAACATAACTAACTAGCCTAATAAATAATTATATTTTCTAGCATTATTGTAATTAAACTAGCAGTACTTTTCATTCTAAACTCATAACCGTTCCCATCATGATGATCTTTTGTCATCTCAGTGATTACAGTCGAACGCAATACAACATATTATCGAGTTTCCATCCTGCGGCTTAGGTCCACGTGTAGATAGGTAATACCTTTCTAGACGTTTGTATCTACGGGTTATCCAATGTTGTGTTCCATGCGTAACTGTAGACGATATTATTAACAAATAATTAGATAACAATAAGGAAACTACATGGATTTCCCGGCGATAACGATTTTGCTCTGACTAATTTTTCACGCCGGAAATAATTATATGGAAAAATAAAGTAACCAAGTGAATCTTACTAATTCCATATAATTTATCTAACATGATTACTGATTAAAACTATAGGGAAAGTCCGTCAAACCTAAACGCAGATAACAACAATTATACTTGACACTAATGCAATTAATAATAAACACACATAAATCTTCCTGCAAGTATGCTAAACAAAAGCGGACTAATCTCATAAACTTGCAACATCATGGTTCACGGTAAACCGTAAATAAAAACATTTCTTTATTTTGCCAACGATGTTCTACGATTATTCTACGAAAACGGCAATTGCCAGCAGTTTGAAATTTTACCACGTCGATAAAGACGTCGTCTCTAGGAGACGTCCACTTATCCCTGTTTCTAATAGCGGCTAACAATATTAAAAATAACGTAAAATAAATATTGACGATTATTAACGACGTCTTTATCGACGTGGTAAAATTTCAAACCGTTGCTGGCAATTGCCGTTGCCAGCTTCACACCGATTCATATATCAGGGTTAGGACGGAGCGAGATTTACTGCAACGGGGATACCTGAAGGAAACAGAGAAGCGCGCTTTGCCGATACAGATAGCAACATGTGGAGATTGGAAGATCAGAAATTAATGGATCAATTAAATTTTATATGCAGATATTTTTTGGGAATAAATGTGTCTTTTTGAATTGGAATAGCGCAGGTTGAACTGGCTGTATTACATCCATATAGCAATAGACGTTTAGTTATTTCAAGGGCAGCGATAAATAGTAATATTTTTAAACACTATGCTGGTGGTTTGACTACCAGAATTATCAACGAATTATGTGAAATATGTTAGATATATGAATTATTTATAGTAAATATATATATTATTCATTTGCATTGAATACTTGCACTATTTATGAAATTTATTTAATGTATTAATATAAATTTATTTTTATTTTAAACACTTAACAAACAAATTATTGATAGACGTTCAGCAGTAGGTTTCATTACTAGAAACACTTTAGTTCTCTGAACTAAAATTTTATAATAATGGATCATCATATAGATAATGACAAATCGCAAACGATTGTTAAGTTTTGTCAAAATATGAAATACTTATCTAGAAAGAAGACGATGAATTATTAGGTAATTAAAAACATTTTGTAAAATTATATTAAATAGAAGCGTTGTGATTCAGAGTTTTATGTAACTTGCGTGTCATTATTTTTTTTAGTTATTTATAAAAATGGAGGTCAATTATAAGGCGTACAATATGTATGTGTAGTTGAACGACCGGCAACCCTGACCTACTCAATATTTTTCACTGGCGTAGACATTTATTTTTCTTATATGCATATTTCCAACACCACAGCTGATAATGAAGTTTCCACACCACTCATGAAGTATTGCTTTCAGCGCGTTACCATTTTTTAGTGGGTGGCTCGCTAGTAGCCGTATTTCCCTCAAGAAACAAAAATAATATGTACAAAACAGCTAAGTAGTCGTGAAAAATAAACTTTAAAACGGAAAAATAAAATAAATATACTTGCAATACTTGCAATTGAAATACAGTCATATTTATTGTGTAAGTAGGTACCTACCTAACCTACCAAATCGTCAACACTCAACGCCGATTTACTTACTGACTCAATGCTTTGACAAAGATCAGAGCTTGTTTGTTAATAGGTACCTACATAACTAAACCGAGACTAAATACAACACATTTTTAAAAATAATTACAAATGCAATACATACCTACCTACCAGCTTCTCATCGCAAAGTGATTTCCAGTACACACACTTTTTACAGCCAATCTAAATTAGAAACTGACCTTGAGGTATTTTATCGTCATTGTAAATTTTCATTTCATTCGTGGCTAGGTAGGTACAGGGTTTTAATTTTATAAACAGTCTATAGAATTTTTAATTTTGCCCACTGATGTCCAACTGTCTATTATTGGTCACATTTGTAACTAATCTTAAATTACTAATATCTATTCTATGATTGTTGTCAAAAGCATGTTGTGCAACACTAGACTTATCTGTTCTTCCATATTTTAGATGAGCCATATGTTCTTTAAATCTGGTGTTAATTGATCGTCTCGTTTGTCCAACATATTTTCGATCACAATCATTACAAGTAATTTCGTAAATCCCAGACCTTTCATTTGGAACAATTTTATCCTTTGGATTGTCTAAAGGTTGTTACATGATTTGAGGACAAGAGGACTATTATGAACGGGTAAACAACCTAATTAGTAATAGTCCTTATAAAGAACTTACTAGAAACCCTTTACCAAGAATGACCACTGAAATAAAAAATGTCCTCAAATCATGTAACAACCTTATTACTCCACCTGTTAAGAATGGGTTACGTGTGTCTAACCCTACTGTACCTAGATTGTATTGTCTACCAAAAATTCATAAGCCAGGGAAGTCGGTGCGTCCAATAGTATCGTCTATTGGATCTCCTACTTACCACTTATCAAAATGGTTGACTAAGGAATTTGAAAGTTTGCCCATTACACAGCCTAGTTTTTCAGTTAAAAATTCGAATGATTTCATTGATAAGGTAAAGAATATTCAATTGCAAGAGGGTGAAATTTTGATTTCCTTTGATGTTTGTTCATTATTTCCTAGTGTACCAATTCTACAGACCTTGGACTATCTTAAGGATTTACTCGAATTAAACAAATATAGAAAAGAAGTAATAGAAGAATATATAAACCTTACAAAACTTTATATGAAACAAAATTGCTTCCGTTTCAATGACAAGTTTTATGAACAACATGAAGGAACCGCAATGGGTAACTGTTTATCGCCTTTCATTGCTAATGTCTTCATGAGTCGATTTGAAACTGAAGCAAAAGAAGAATTCGAGTATTTTCCTAGGATTTGGCTTAGGTATGTGGATGACATTTTTGCCGTGGTTGACACTAAGATTGCGGATGTAGAAAACTTCATTTCCAAATTAAATAGTCGTTTCACTTCTGTAAAGTTTACATATGAACTAGGAAATAATGGAAAACTTCCATTTTTGATGTATTAGTAATTAAAAATAGTGACAATAGGTTAGAATTTGATATATATAGAAAAGATACCAGGACGATCAGATATATCCCTAATGACTCTCACCACTGCTATCAACATAAGATCGCAAGTTTTAATTTTCTTCTCTATCGTTTACTAAGTTTCCCTCTCAGTAATGAGAGGTTTGAAAAAGAAAAAGTGTTAATTAAAGATATAGCTGTGAGTAATGGTTATCCTAGAGATATAGTTGAAAAACTAATTAGGAAGCGTAAATTTAAGGACACACTTCGTAATTCTACGACCTTTCAAAAGGATATAGATACTCCAAAATATGTATCCATCCCGTACGAACCCCGGTTTACTCGTGGTTTGAGTAAGGTTTTCAAAAACGTGGGTATAACAGCGATTCATTCGTCGAGCAAAAAATTACAACAACTTTTAGACAATCCAAAGGATAAAATTGTTCCAAATGAAAGGTCTGGGATTTACGAAATTAGTTGTAATGATTGTGATCGAAAATATGTTGGACAAACGAGACGATCAATTAACACCACATTTAAAGAGCATATGGCTCATCTAAAATATGGAAGAACAGATAAGTCTAGTGTTGCACAACATGCTTTTGACAACAATCATAGAATATATATTAATAATTTAAGATTAGTTAGAAATGTGACCAATAATAGACAGTTGGATGCATTTGAGAGCATAGCAATTGTAAAATGTAATAGTAGTATGAATAGCGACAAGGGACCTATACCGTATAGCCCGCTTTACGCGTTGCTTAGCAACCGATGATTGAACCGTGATTAGTCAGGCGTAAATTTCACGGTGATATCATACCGTAGCCCGCTTTACACGTTGCTTAGCAACCGATGATTGAAGCGTGATTAGTCACGCGTAAATTTCACGGTGATATCATTAGTGACGTCACCATGGAAATAGTATAAATATGGTAAATTTTGTAGTTTAAGATTAGTTTTAATCGTCTCCGGATGATGCCAGCTTGGTTGGCGAAACGCGCATCGAGCGAAGTGAAAGTGCTTTGGTGTTTGTGGAAACTACTCCGAGTGTTAGGTACTTACTTATGTAATAAACCAGAGAGCGTTTCCGTAAATCCCAATAAAACGCCTGACTTATATCGTTGTATTTATAACATAGCGGCCTAAAGCACTGGGATATTATTTGGATAAAATTATTTGAGAAATGTCTTAAGTGGAGGAGGTACATATCAGCACCTACCTCAGTATACGTCAGTACCCATAAATCAACTTTTTTTTTGTTAAAATCGGCTCTGCTCGAACCCCCACTATAAATTTTTGCCGTCAAATAATATTTCCTTACATTTTTTAACATATCTATCCTATTTTGTAAATAAAGCGAGGTCTGGTGGAAATCTGCGTTTTTCCGGTTTCATACGAAACGAACAAAAATTGTTAGCAAAAATTTTTTTCTAACCATACTTTTACCACGCCATACTTTTCTAACTTATTTTTGCCAGCCCCCATTTTTTTATTTCGACTCTCGTAGCGGTGTATACCTACATAGGTAGGTATATAAATAATATATAGGTAGGTAAACGTCTTGCTTCGCCATTTTCACTTTTTGTATAAGCTCCAGGATAAAAAGAATTTAAAAAACGGGACTTAAAATTTACCTACCAACACCTAAATACCTAAGTATCTGTACTGAAAATAAATAATTAGTTTATTTTTAGTTACAGGACTTTTTTGTTTCGTCAGAGGTACCACCTACCTACACCGCTCAGATAATAAAAATAACCATATTATATTGTAGACAATAACATTTAAACAGCACTATATATATACGCGAATATCTCAACCAACGCGGATGACCGTTGCAGATTATAGAAATGAGCGCAATACCCGCAAACCCGCCACTGTAAGAGATCCCAACGTTCCAAGAGTCCATAGGGACTGTCAAACTAACACAGACGGCGCGTAATTCCAATAAGTTAAAAAGAGATACACTGCTCGATTATCCAGTATTCCGTCTACGGTAGAGCGGCCTTGCCGCTTTTACCTATAAAAATAAATGTTTAGGGAATATCCATAATTTAAAGTAGACGAAAATAAATGTAAAAATGTCTAACATCTTGGACTATAATATATTATTGTATGCACAATAATTCTTTTATGACATTCATAAATAATATATATAATTTTTATATACCTAGTATTGTGGAATATGATAGTTTAATTGAATATTGAGAAATTTGAGAATTACATGTGGCAACTGCGCGGTCAGTTAACTACATATACATATTGAATGAACTTTAGTCTTTACAGCAGAGTAAATATTAGATCAAATAGTACAAATTTTGGCATAAAATGAACTCTGTGGAAGGCCATTTCAGCCACGCGCTATAGACGGTCTCGGCACTGCGCGCCTCTCCCATCTCTATTATTTTATCCATCGGTTGTTATGAAGCACTGTTCACGTCGCGTAGGTACGAAATATATACCATTAAATATCATGGGTTGTTTGTATTTTTATCGAAAATATACTAAATCAGCAGTAGCTTTAGTTTTAGTTGCTTAACATTTCTCTCTCTTATTCACCCTCATCAGTCGTGTTAATAATCCGGTCATTGAAGTCGTTGTGTTAATAATCCGGTCATGTTGGATTTTCTGTATTGTAATGAAAGTATTGACAGCAAGATCAGTATTTGTAATAATGTTACATGCATGCGTTGCTTTTAAAAATATACAAACAAACTTCTGTATATTGAACTACGTTATATAATATTTATTTATTTATTTACACTACCTTTGCCACTAATATGTTATAATATAATACAAATGCATTAAACCATACAACAAAAATAAAATATTAAGTACTTAATAAAATATTTTTAACAAATAAACAAAACCGATTTAAAAAAAATCTATAATAAAAATTGCACAAAAGTATAAAGTAATTACGTTATTCGTTCTTACTTAGAATACAATCAATGTGTTAGGCCAATAATATACAATTATTGTTTTTTTTGGAGTCGGTGACAGCCAAAGATTACAAACGTGTAACGAAGTAGCGTAGGTATACATCTCTAATTGTATTCGACTAGAAGTTTGAATTTAGGTTTATTTGTAATTATGGTGTCGCTTTAGGCAGTTGTATTCAATTATAAGTAAACACGTTAGTTAACCTTGGCTGGCACCTACTCCAAATATAACAATAATTGTATATTATTGGCCTAATAAATTGATTGTATTCTAAGCAGGAATGAATAACGTAGTTTTTTTATTTTTTAGTGGTGCAGTGTTTTAGAATAGATTTTTTTGTTACAAATATTTTATATATATATATATATATATATATATATATATATATATATATATATATATATATATATATATATATATATATTTATATATATATATATATATATATATATATATATATATATATATATATATATATATATATATATATATATATATATATATATATATATATATATATATATATATATATATATATATATATATATATATATATATATATATATATATATATATATATATATATATATATATATATATATATATATATATATATATATATATATATATATTGTAATTATTTATTTTTATTTTATACTTTTTTTATATATTGTAGGATTTAATATTAGATATGTAATTTTATACGTTAGCTCAACGTTAGTTGATGAGCCAATTGTAATGAATGATATTTATTTTGTTCCACGTTGGTGAACCCAATTTGGAATATAATGAAGGTTTATATTAGATTAAAAATTTATATTTTTAAATATTTAATGTTACGTTTTGTAGAGATATAGTTTATTATATGTGGAAATATTTGAAGTTCATAATTTTAGATTGAGATGTTGACACTTATTGACAAAAAATAGCTTATATAATACTTACTATTATTGACTCATATGTCCTGGAATATTTGTCTATGGGCGCCAGTTCATTAATTAAATGAACAATGTTGAATTTATATTTTTTTTACCTTTGTTTTATTAAGTACCTATTGATAAAAATTCGCAATATTTTATAGCTTAGTTAATCACTATGTATAATTAGAGCAATAAAACACTTGCTCAGGGAGAGTTCAAAAGAGACTTGTGTTGCTTGACGTATTTATTAATTTAATTTTTTTTTTATTTTCGTTATTATATCATTCGTCATTATTTTGCTCTAGAAATTATTATTCATGGAAGATTTCTAATTACTGCTTTGTAAGTTGAATATATCTGTGGAAATTCTTAGTGGTTAAGTTTTGAAGAAAAGATATTTGATTCGATTTTAAATGATTATGAGTATTTAATATAAAAATTATATAATTGGAAGAAGAGTGTTTACAATAACACTTGAAATGACATACACTTAAAATTCACGTAGCTCAGTGAAGTAGCCTATATAACTTAGGAACTATAACTAAACATGGGATATATAAAATCCTGAGCGAACAAATCACATAAATCAACGACGTAACGACCACGATAACGATAATCTTGTGAAGCTGCTGGAAATTGAGTCCTCTAGAAGTTTGTCATTTTAATGTTCCACTTATTATCAGTAAAAAATGCAATACATATTTTTTTAAACAATATTGAATATATGAGGATTCTAGATATTTAAATCTCTACAAATCGCCACTTATCCTTTTTATCGACAAATGCAAAGTACGTGTGCGAATCGAAGAAACACAAAATCCAAGATGGTGGACACTTACCATAATAATTGATTAATGGATATTTAACTGCGTCAAAAGTTTTCACCCGATATTTTTTTTGTTACTTATACATATACTTACCCGATAGTGCTATACTACGTAAACTTGTAGATGTTTTAAGCGCCCAAGTCACGCAAAACATATTTAACAATAATTATTACTTAATTGATACTGAAAGAAATATGGAGGAAAAAGCTACGTTCACGTAGGCTCTTAGTACGCACTAGATTTATCCAGTATCGGATAAATCGTCTAGTTTTCTCTGTCGTGTGCTTCAAAACGAAACAGCACCAATTACTATTTATTCCCTTATCCTTCTTGCCAGTTAGCAATATTTATAGACAATCTATTTAGGCAGAATTTAAACGGTTTCAACGCAGAACTAGAACTCTTCCGAAGAGCGCTCAAGAATGTCAAACGTCAGCTTCCAAAAGCAGCAGCCTTAGATTATTATGCAGGTCGTTTAACTTTCGCTTTCGATCTACGAATCTCCTTTTCTTTCGAGCCGTGCCGGCCGGTAGAAAACGGACTAGTTGAATCTCGCCGTGCACCTTTTACCAGGCAAAAAGTTAATTGGAATTATTTAAATCGACTTTTTTCAGCTAGGGAACCTGCTCGACCAGATTTTTAAAAGCTATAATCTCCGATACACCTTTCAACAGAAATAATGCATGCGCACGGAATAAATAAGGCCAGAATTTATTTAGCTCGGGAGAATGGGGATTTTTTTCTTTGTTCTTTCCTTTGTCATTTTATTGAATTTGAGAAACGCAATGAAAAATACGATTAGTGTAGTTAATAATATGGCTGGTTGATGTAGATGTAGACGCTTATATCAGTATACTTTCTCGATTATTTAACTGATGCTGTGACGCGACGCGACATCGAATAAGGCTTAACCCGATGTGTTGTTTCCTCCAGATGGATTTTTTTCACCTCTCATTTCAATAATATTTTTTTGTATGTTGATCATTTAGTTTGATGTACGGTTTAATTGAATTTATGTTTGAGTGCCCAGTTATTTTTATGAGCTGCTCTTCACCGGTTCATCCTATTGCCAAAGCTGCGACTGCGGAAAATCGGAGGGTGTGGCTTTTTTTTGGAGTCCATTTCGAGTCCGAAAAATCGTGCCATCAAATAGGTACGTCTTTATACCATTTGCCACTGAATTTTCAGTCAGGGTTTGCCGTCATGAAGAAATGATTGCTTTTCACATTTCCTTGCTTTTTCTATGAACTTCTTGTATAATCTTATAGAGCACAAAAATCTACATTGATTCTGTTTACAATTAACCGCTTTGATTGTACTACACAGTTCTGCTCCACTTTGAGCAGTTTTTAAAAAAATCGGGTTGGATCGAATTTTGTTCCTTAAAATGTCTAGTTCTTCATCAAAATAACATTTCAACTAAACAATTTACGGCTTCTCCTCTCTATGCTAACTCGTAAGAAAATGAATAACTTTTTTGCAGTCCTTCAGGAATGTGTCCGTTGTAAGAGGCAACAGCTTTCTGATTTCATTGTAGCATAGCGATTTTGAATTTACTTTGCGCATTGATAGAACTGCCTATAATTCTTTCATTTTCGAATTTCGGACCCTACTTCCTTCCTTGAGTACCTACTGCATCAAATGGGTTAATTTTTCTACCATACTACTTGAAAAATACATCCACGACTATCTTGGTTGCAGTGTTCCAGGTTGCTTTGATAGTTATTTTCTTGTAGTCTTCAATTTTCAATTGTGGTCGCAATTTTTAGACGGATTTATTTAAAAACCGAATTTTAAAATTAGATTTTTTTTATAGAAAAACGTGTAATAGGTATGTTCTTTTTGGCTTCTATAAACCAGCTAGCTATACGCACAAAAAAGTATAGAAATATAAAAAATATTCAATTTTTATATTGTTACAACTGAGGTTTTAGCTGTTAATTTTCAGTTGAAATCTCGCTAGAACTTGAATTATTTCCGAATTTTTTTTCGAGATGGGCATTTTTTGAAAATTTTCTTAAAAAATCGGAACGGATAAAATTTACGGAGATTAATTCAAACTCGCGGGAGGTTCGGTAACAAAATTATATACCAAAACTATTTTAAAGTAGAATGAAATTAATTACAGTAGTAGGCTGTTGTTGTGGTTTGATGTTTGTTGGTTTTAAACTAAGATGGCTATGCCTGGTATTTTGATGTTTTTCCTGACAGTTCCTGACAGGCGTAGTTTTATTTGACGTTAAAAACAAAAAGAACATGTACCAGTGGCGGCTCCTCGAGGTGGGCCGGGTGGGCAGTGCCCACCCTAGGATTTAAGGTATAAATATAAAAGAAAAAACAATATTCAAAAAAATATTTCAATTATCATGTAGAATGTTCAATATGTTTTAACACAATAGCATAACAGATTTTTAAAAGTCTTAAGTAAGATTATAAATAAAAAGTAAAAAATATAATATTAACCAGTAATCACATTCCGATTAAAATTTTGCGCGTTACGCACCCGAAATAAATTAGTAATAGGTACGATCTGTTTGCCCATAGCGCGAGGGAGACCTGCTAATCATCGCTATGGGGAAGCCCGTAGATGACCAGCAGGCCTGTATTAATTCGAGATTTACGTTCGAGCGGTTCGAGGCGCGGCGACGATTGTGCGAGCGAAATGGTAAACGTATGCCGAGGTTGTATCCACCCTGAGACAGTCTGAGATGGGCTTGCCCGCGCCGGCGCCGGTCGACCGTAACTTTTCTGAAGCGGCAACGTAACTATTTGCTGAACTAATAATTTTTGTCTTAAAGCTTAATAATAAATATTAAATACCTCGGTTCTAGATGAAATTTTAAATCCCATACAATTGAAGTGATACGTAATTATAATAATAAAAACTATTATTATAATTACCACTAAATTGTACGGGATTTAAAATTTTATCTAGTATTAGAACCACGGTTTTTAATATTTATTAAAAACCAATTAATCGAAGTATTTATTATAACCTACCTATAGGTAAGGCGTGGCGTTAGGAAACCAATTATTTTGCATTTCCTATAATACGAAAAGAATATCGCCCTTCATTCTTTAGCTTTTCAGCTATGATTTTTATATAATTATGTATCTAGTAATAACTAATCTCTAATCTAAAATCTAACAAGTAACAAAACTAATAAGTAACGATACCCCATCAATCAAGTACTGGGAAATATATTTTTTGATTTTTAATTAAAACAGACTTCTTAAACCGACTTGAAGAGGAATTCAGTGTAGGTGCACCTGTTTCGTGCATTATTTTGTATATTATGCTACGGGCTTGCCCATCGGCGCGGTTTGAGTGATGTAACGTCCACGATTCGGGCCCTTCAGCTTCAGCCTCTAATTAGTGATTGGTGTTACAAAGTCATATGATTAAGAATTCAGATTTCACTGTTTTCTGTTTTCAGTTTAGAGTTTCGATCACAGTTGTATTATGCAGATACAAGATACAATACCGGGTAGAGTAGGTATGTGGAATGTGGATTTAGTTTTTCGTTCGATTTTTCGGCTTTTCGTTTTATCGTTCGTGATTGACGTGATTTGATTAGGTACCTACTTACCTTACATATTTAAATATTTCTTATCCTCTTCGTATGTTCGTATTTTGTAATTTTTTGCGTTGTAAACAATAACGGGATCATCGGGTGAGTGTGAATTTGTGCGAGTGGTGGTAAGTAAACGGTGACATTGTTAACTATTTATTAGATAAAAAATTTAGCAGTTTAGATTTTGATGATAAAGAATTTATTCATAAATTAAAACCGACCGACCCCTGTAATGAAATATTTAATAATAAACAAGGGCCATCAAGGAAAGAATAATAGAGCTTTTAATATCAATTGGTACAGTAAATATGAATTGCTAACAGGCAGCGAAATCAGAAATAAATTATTTGCTGGCATTATTTATTGTTTAACGAATGTACTCTAACTCCATGGAATTCGAGAGGATATTTTGATTTAAAACATATTAGTGAATCTTTAAAAAAACATGCGCGATCTGAGGAACACTATTTTTAGTGGTCTGTCGAAAACCATTAAAAATTATTTAATTGAAAGTATTAATTTAGTTGTATCCGAAGTGATTTTTTTCTGAACTCTGAACTTCCCGTTGGTTCTTGCTGAACTGTTTATTTTTGGAACGTTCTGATATACCTACGAGCTGTTCTTTTTTTCAAACACACAAACTACTTATATCAAAAATTCAAGAAAAAGTTTATTGTTTTAAAATTCCAAAAGTAAATTGACAAACTAGAGTTAAATAAAAAAATCGAAATACGGCAAGGAAAATTAAAATTCGTTGAATCATTGATCGTAAATTCGACAAACGAAACACCTATTGGTTTATAAAAAATATTTAACAATCTAATAAAATATATTTTGTTTATTTCAATTTATTTATAACATCAGTAATCCGTGAATAAATATTATTTCAAAAAAGTTTGAAACTTTTTCCAAAAATAATTTTTGTGAAACCATGTAATTTTTTATAAATGGATTTTTCATTGAAATTCTGAAGTGCCAGAAAAACGCGTGACCTTGAAAGTTTGAAAAATTTTATTAAATTATTATTAATCCGCCATTAATGCTTCGAGGACCAAATTTAATATTAATATTAAATTTGTCTGCCCTACCTGATGCTTTAGTCACGAGCCGCCACTGACATGTACGCATTTTGGAAAAGACAGTCTAGAGGTCATAAAAAATGAGGTGGATAACTTAATTCCGTCTAATACGAAAAAATCTAAATAAGCGATAGGGAAACAATTTCTGTCATTTTGTGAAGAAAGAAAATTTAAAATTTAAGAACGAACATCTGTAGTAGAGCTGGCTAGAATTTTAGAAGATTGATATGTTCTAGAAAAATGTTTGCCTACTGCTTTTATAGATCAATAATTCAGGGAGAACAATTATTATAAATAGTAGACTAGTTTTATATGAATGTGAGTTGTCTGTCTAAACTAATATTACATAAAACTGTCAGTGTGAGAATGGTAGGTGTAGATGGGAAAATCAAATATAAACTGCCAATTAAATAAATCGTACATTATTCTGAGGAGCCTCAGTAAAGGCGAAAGGACTTCTAAATGATACGTTTCCGTATATCCGTCCAGATATATAATGGGTATGTACCTTCTTTATATATACATATTTCTTCTCTCCATGTGTTGTCATTGAACTCCACCTAAACGGCTGGACTGATTTTTATGATGATTAAGTTGATTCAAGAATGGTTTTCAGCTTCACAATTTCATCCGATGGAAAATATGTTTTTAATTAATTTAAAAATTTATATATTAGCGTTGTGACCGGTGCATTCGCCATTTTTTCGGGTAAATCTGGTGAGTTCCCTGGTATATATTCGCAATCCAAGGTTCAATGCCAATAAAACTAAAATGGCACTCACTTGAAAATACCCCCTTTCCAACAAAAAAATAAGTTTTAAAATTGATTTATGAATGAGGTAACAAATATACAGAAAATTGAGCAGCTACAAGAAATGTGTTTGCCAGGTTCCCGCTTAAGTTCAATCTATCTTTAGATGAAGAATTTACAACAGCAAGAGCTGCGCGAGATGCAAAGCGTAGAAACCTAAAAACGGACCCAACGAAAAGGAAAGCAAGTGAAGCTGCTCTAACAAACGAAGAATACTAAAATATTTTACATATGAGGGATGACCAGGCGGCAGCAAAAATGTTTTCACCTTATTTCACGAGAATTAACTAGCTTGGAGAGGTGGGAAAAGGATTATGTTGGAGCATTTCGCTAAATAAATATATAACCAAGGAAATTTTCCAGGAAGAATTGAGTATAATCCCATTTTTAAGAAAACCACTGAAGGTAAACCACAAAAGAACTCGCAAACAAGTGGCTTATAAGAAATGAGAGCAATATGAACGAGTGTCCAGTAAGATTATTTGAAAAGTATATGGAAAAACGTGGGTATCTAAGTAGGTATACTTACTTTTTACACTTGTTGCATAAATAACTATTTTCCACGTTCATGCAAAAACCAAAACGTTATCGAACTATATTTTATGCAAAAACTGGTTCTTTATTACACTAGTGCGATAAAATTTGTATTGCATAAGTCATTCTACTACAGTGTTTTGACATTAAAATCATGACATGTCACCTAATGTCATGACATTAATGCCACCTAAATTAAACATTTTTTGGTTTTTGCATGAACGTAGAAAAAATATTGTATTATTGCACTCGACGTGTTGTCTCACTTGGCCTGACGGCCTCGTTGGACAACTTCACGTCGCATACAATAAACTTTTACTTTTTGCACTTGTTGCATAAATAATATTGCATAAATATGCTATTCTTTATAAGATAAATAATTTTATACTACTAGAGAGAAAGCAGAATTATTTAAAGAAGTATATAATGATCCCATGCAAAATCAATGATAATTCTGCGCGATGTCATAAAATCTTTAAAGATGCCTGCAGCTCCTGGTGGAATGACATTTCTTTTGGTTCGTTAATCGCCATATTGATATTATTAATTGTAAAACGTACAATATTTGTTCCTTTTGTACAGAATCGAAGCATACACGTCGAGTGCAATAAACCGTTTTTGTACGAGTTAGTTGCATACAATATTTTTTCTACATTCATGCACAAAACCAAAAAAGTTTAATTTAGGTGGCATTAATGTCATGACATTAGGTGACATATCATGATCTTTATGTCAACACACTGTAGTAGAATGACAGATGAGTGCAATAAAAAATACATACAATAAATTCTTAAATTCCAAGACTTAAATTCCAATTCTTTTTTCCCAATTTTCTTCCGTGAATTTATTCCATGTGTCACCAATAAATCCAGTGTTGAGAAGAATAAAATCATATCGAAGTATTATTTATATTTCATGAAGCATAAACATTTAGTGAAGAAAATATTGTCAATAAATAACATGTACCTATTTTTAAGTTAAAAATAAATATTTATCAAAAATATTTTACGCATTATTATTATGACATCTGCACATTGCAGCTGTCAGGGAAATTTTCACTTATTAATTTAGCAGCTGGCCCACGGGCACAAAATTTTACGAAAAATTCAGGTTGTTGTCATAGCAACCTGTCAAAATTAAGGAATCTGGTTGGCTTTAAATGACAGGTACAAAATTTTCTATGTAATTTTTCTTTTCGTAAAATTTCTTTCTTTAGAATGTAATTTTCGTTGAAAGTGTTCTTACCGATAATAATTTTCAAAATCTTGCTCTATTTCATTGGTACTTAATGGTACTTAATGGTACATAATGTGAGGGAAATAATGAAGTGAAGCCGACGATATTAAAATCCGAAATTTCAATGAAGTAATTTGGAGTCATATCATAATACATCTAGCTATCCGCGAGTGTAATAAGTAAATCGACTTGCCCGGGCTATGAAGGGGAGCCAAAATCAGATCTACACATTTATCAATTTCAATGTCAATGTTAACGGAATCAGTATAAAATGCGCGGTTAGCGTCCAATAAGCAGTTACAGGTAGTGATATCGGGTGCAATTAGTCGAGTGATTTTTTCCCTCCATTGCCAATTAATAGCTTATTAGTTGGAGAGGTAGGCGGTTAAGACACACGGTTCAGCTGATCTCTGCTGCCTTGGCGTCAGCTTCTAGGGGGCGAGTTGCCAATAGTTCACCGGGACCTGTGCTAGGAAGCAGTTTGAATTTTATATAGTGATTTGTTTGGTATCAGTGTCACAGCATGACCGCATCGCCGGTGCTCTATTTTATTACCGCTCTCGCCGCTGCAGGTTAGTCTGTTGTGCATGCATTGTCGTTATAGTTACTTCTTAGGCGGCTTCCTAGAGCCCGGAGGTCGCTCTCCGGCGATCGAAAGTGGTGCAGTGCCCCGGTATGCAGACAAGGGCACTCGGTTTCGATTATTTTCAAAAAGGCGCTCGATAAGCCTTAAAAAATACGCGCAGTAAGTCAAAAATCTCTTTAATATTACACAATTTTTATAACGCA
The DNA here is from genome assembly GCA_964058915.1 of Tetropium fuscum. NCBI lineage: Eukaryota > Metazoa > Arthropoda > Insecta > Coleoptera > Cerambycidae > Tetropium > Tetropium fuscum. The sequence goes on along the minus strand of CAXKVY010000556.1, from coordinate 199,735 downwards.
AGAAAAAGTATTTGGTGCATAACATATTAAGTTCAAACTTGTTCAGATTGCCTCAATCGTTTCTTTATTTTTGTTAAAAATTGGCATTTTTTTTAATAGAGGTATAACAATATAATTAATAAAATTACAATTTAATTGTTTGTTCAATCTATATATTGAATTTTGATTTTAAAGATTTGCCATAAATTTTACCTAAGTATTTCAATTTAAAAGATTTTGGTTAATGTTTTCAATTTATTTATTATTATTTACTATTAATTACTACAGTGCTTCAGGCATACATATTTCGATTCAATTTTAAAGATTTAAAAAAAATCGTTAATTTGAAATTTTTCGTAGCGACATTCTCAATTTTAATATACCAACTATAATAAAACAAAAATTATTTTTAATTATTATTAATGTGCTTAATAAATAACAAAAATATTGGAAAGTAAAAGAAACTCTTGCTTTGGTAAACTACGCAGGTCATTTTTAAAATATTTTAATTTTACGTTAGCACTATTGCTAACTTACTTATTTTTTGAGCTATTAGGAAAATCCAAGAAAATAAAGAAAAATTAGTTGAAATTATAAAAACTTTTTTACTCATTTTTTTACACAGAAAGGTGAAGGTTTTTCAGGTCAGAAAACACACGCAACCACAACAATATATATATATATATATATATAATATATATATATATATATATATATATATATATATATATATATATATATATATATATATATATATATATATATATATATATATATATATATATATTATATATATATATATATATATATATATATATATATATATATATATATATATATATATATATATATATATATATATATATATATATCCTTAAAAATTTACTTTAATTTAAGTTTACATATACAGGGTGTTCCGTTCCGTTACTACCAAGTAAGTAAATGTGAGATAACTTTTTATCGCAATACTTAGTAAAACACTTTGTTGTTATTCATTTTAAATGTTTAATATACAAAGGTGATTATTTGAATCAAATTAGATGAGTGAAAATGAGAGACTATATTTTTTTATAAATAATCTTTTAAATCTAATTTTACAACATAACTGATTTTCTTTCAAAATATAGATAAAATTATTATTATTAACAATTATTAACTGTTACTCAATATAACTCCCTCCAACATCTGATATCTGTCCAACATCGACACATTTGCTCTGCTGATAAACTCGCTGTACACGTAGGGTTATTAATTTCTCTGATTACGTCCCTTGTATTTTTTCAAAGCATCTAAATTATGTGGAAGCCAATCAGCGTACACTTTTTGCTTCAAATGCCCCATAAAAAGAAGTCCATAGGTCAGGTGATCTAACAGGCCATTCAATTGAAAGTGCTAATTCAACCGTGTACTGATTTACCAGTCATGTGCTGGGCAACCGTCTTGCTGTCGCTACATTTCTCTTTGTTCAGGAAATACAGGCATGTAACCAAGGTAGTAGAAAGGTTTCTAAAGATATTTATATATTTATATGTTGGCCTAAATTTTCTTCTATGAAGTATAGGCCACTAACCTGGTCATGAAACACCACCCCAAACATTATTTTTTATTTCGTTTATTATAAACAAAAATGTAGTGAGCCGACATCTGAAATATGAATAACAACATGAATAAAGGAATAACAACAAAGGGTTTTACTACATTTTGCGTGAAAAAGTTATCTCACTTTTACTTACTTGGTAGTAAAGGACGCCCTGTATATGTAAATTCATATTAAAGTTACATTAACTACATTACATTTTTATGGATTTAACCAGAAGCAGAATTTTTTATTAATACCTTTCTTCCGTAAAATGAAAAATAAAAAAGTTTTCCATCTTTTCAGCCACACCCGTGGATCCATGGAATATAATGTCAATTAATTTTGAAATAATAAAAGTGATTTGGGAAAAAAATGCGGAAAATTCTTGGAAAATCTTATATAGTTTTCTGAGGTTTAAATATTTATAAATATCAAACAAATTTTACTTATAGGTGGGTTTTCGGGAGTGTAGGTACATTACGAATTAATTATGCGCTTTTGAATATGTTCCAGAAAAATCTGTTTTCTATCGTTTTCTTTGCTTTGATTATTAAAAAATAAAATTTTTTAAGTAATACAACGATATTAATTTATATAATAATATAATTTTAATTTTATGACAATAGGAAAGGAATTTTCTGGAGATACGAAGGTATAATAAAAAAAATGTGTACTTCAATATTTACTACGAAAAAAATATGACTTAATTATTAATAATTATAATTTAAAAAAATTTGAAAATAAAATTTAAAATCGTAAAAAATTAAGAAAAAATTGGTTTTTCTGGAAAAAATTAATAAACGCATAATTAATTCGTAATCTACTGTATGTATACCCTCGAAAACCTATAAAAATGATAGGTTTGAGACTCATAAATATTCAAACCTCAGAGAACTATAAGATTTTCTGAAAATTTTCTTCTCTGGTTCACTTTTGTTATTTAAAAATGGATTGACTATTATTTTATATCTAGAACTAATTTAGAATCTAATTTTCACATTATCTGTTGTTATTTTCTGACCTATATCTACAGTTTTCTTTAAAAAAATTTCAGAGTCAAAAATTCCATCAAATAAGTGAAATTAAATTCTAAAAAGTAAAAGTTCTTATGTACATAATGTCAAAAATTAGCATTTAAATGTTTTATTGTGATCGAAACAACTATGGATTTGTAAGTTGGAAGCCCTGATTAAAACAATTTTGGGGGGGTTTTCCATTTAAAAAAAGGTATGCTTTTATGACCTAATATCTCGGAAATGCGACTTCAAATTATTTATCTGAAAGGAAATTCGAGATCAGCAGAAAAAGTTACACAAGATTGAATAGCTAATAGACTCTATCGCTCCCGAAAAGGGAGAATTAGTAATAGTGCCGACTTATTTTTGAGACACCCTATATAATATAAGTAATTCAAATAGTTACCAAATTTCTATATGTTTTACCGCTTCTGAGATTAAAAGGATAAAAAATGGCGCCTTTTCAGTTATTTATACATATAGTATAGTAATATTCGCTGCGATTTAACATTTAACACGAGGAGATGGCTCAGCACCACCAACTCAACCACGGGACACCTCATTCGTAAAACAGAAATTAAAAAAAATACATATTTCTATTAAAAAATCTTTTTAATTCGTATTCAGTTCTCAGGTTATAGTAGTTTTTCTGATGTCAAATGTCAATTTTATATCGTCAAAAATTGTTCGGACGCTCCTATTTGAACTGTCCATCATTTCGTACATGCATGATGATTTTTTTCAGATATGAAAAAAGGTTTTGAAGGGTAGAAAAATATAATTTCTGATATTATCTCCTGATATATGCAGAGAGATACATCAAAACGGCCCGAGTGTAGAATCGTTATTCCTTCTGATGAGGGCATTTCCTGATATCTAATACGGAATTTTTCATATGTAGATACAATTGACCTACTGCACTTGCACTTAAATCGATGCACAAACACAATATTTTTGTAACAATATTTACATAAATTGTTATTAATACAATGATTAATTACATATATTATTAGCGTATGACTAATGAAATATCTATTAACTTCCTTGTCTTAGAAACAATCCCTTTATTCTGTAATTATTTTCTTGTCACATGCCCCATATATTTTTTCTTAAATTCAAAATCAATGGATGTCAAAATTAAACATATTTTTAATTTGTGCCTTTATGGATCTTTTTACGGACATTTATATGTTATCCTATTTAATGCAAGTATTTTGGTACTGGTTTGAATTTATTATGTTCATTATTAATAAAATTATTTTGTACATGTATTCACAACGATGTATACAAGATTAAATTACCTTAGAATTTTTAGATTATGGAATCAGTCTTTTAAAGGCTTATTCAATTTTATTTAAACAAAATTTATGTCGTTTTAATACATGTCATATTTAGAAAGACATGTATTGGGTTCGGTATTATGAACTGAAATGCTAATAGAATATTATAGACACTATAACCCCATGGTTATATAGAAACTACTATAGTAAATTCTCGGTCTCGTCTATATCTGCCGTTTCGTATCTCGGAGAATTTCCTAATCTTTGAGCTAGAAATACATATTTGGCTGTAGATTTTTATAATATTGGTTTATACGTATGCATACAGTGCACTTCATATTAAATATGTATTATAGTCACTACTATATATACCCATATATAGCATAAACTTTTTGGAATCTCTGTTCTATCCTCTACAAATTTTGTTTAAATATTTTTATTGTAGCTACCATGGCAACGGCGGTAATGTGAAAGATAACATATGAAATTTTTTAAAATGCCTTATCCAATTTTAACAAACGAAGGCTCATCATAAATGACTACTTATATTTTAAAAATATCAAAATATTTCATATTGCCTTTACCATGGGTAATGAGAAAACAAATGTGTAGTAAACAAAATGTGTAGAGGATGGATCCGAGATCACAAGAATTGTTTTGTTTAAAAAGTGATTGTTTAGATATTGCGTTGAAATGTATTATTATTTATAAACCTATGCCATGAATATATGCCAATTGTTATACTACCTAGACGAAAATGATTTATAATTTATTTGTAAGACCCGTTTTAATTCTAAAAAATCTAAGACCAAAATAATAACTCATACAGATGTAATGCCACGCAATTATGGGTTATGTTTTTCTTTCAATTAGTTGAACAATCTACTGCACAAGAAACAAATGCAACAATTAAATTATTATTCGAATGGCTAAGAAATTAGAAAGGGATTTTATTATTTGCTATAAGTTTTATAGTGCATTTTATTTTTTGTCGATTTCTTAATCAATAAAAGTAATAATAGTGAAACTTACGACACTACACCGCAGCAAAAGTATATTTGTTGATTTGCATGATTCTTATATTTTCGTTTAGTTGTCGAAATACAGATATATCTACCCCTAATATCTTTATATCGTAAATCGGGGGTCACTGGCAGGCAACCTTTCGATTTTCGGGAATCGCCACCCCTTGCTTGAGCCGCCAGTTTGAGTTTGGGTGATTTTTTTAATTTCTCACGAAAAATGGTTACCGGAGTTACTTAGAATTAAATTTCCTAGAGTGTTGGTGCTTATCATTATCAAAACATGCATATTGGTGGGTTTTGGCGTTTCCTTCAGAAACCATTGATCGTACCGAAAATTTTATACTTGATGTTCTAAATTTTCCCAATATATTTTGCCAATTGTATTTTTTTCAATGGATTTCGAGCAATAACCGAATAAAGAAGAGGGTTGGAACTAACGAAAATGAATGATTTAACATTCACAGTATATAATTAAGTTACTGCAAATTACAGACAAAAGTAAGTAAGTTCTTTTCTGTAAGAGTATTATTCTATTTTACAAAATTTTGATTTCTGCGATTTCTGCGATAATTTTCAAATATTTTCAGAAAATCTAAGCGACATCATGATTTGCATGATACATGATACAGCTTCCTAATGATATTTTTGTTTGTGAGTCCAAAAGCTTCTGAATGAAACCTCAAAACTACCGCAATGCGCATTATGGGTTGTTTTTGGAGGTGAAGCAACTACTTGAGACTTATGAATTTCTGGTTTCCAAACTTCTTCCCCTGGTGTGCTTAATCGGAAGTGTATAACGGCTTTATAGCATAGTATAGTAACTATATTTTCGGTTATTATAGATCTAATATAATGGCCTTTTATAGTAATTCCACAATTTGGGATCAGTAGTCGACGGTCACCGTCCAATTAGATCATAAAGTCAGTCATAAAAGCGGATTTTGATTTGTACATTTCAGATATAAAATGACGCATTCTGATCGATTATTTTTTATATACATATATTTTTTTAAGTTAAGGAATGGTTCGTGAAAGCATTAACAGTAGGCGAGATATTTAAACCCCCGAAATTAAAAAAGCATATATAACTACTAACGTCCAATAAAAATATTTTAAAGACGTTTATAAATAAATATCGGTAACTACGTGAGTGCAATAAAACATATTTTTATTTTATTATATTTGGCATGGCAACAGTGCATAAAAAAATAAAAATGCCAAGGGTTTTAACTATTTTTCGCCACCAACATTTCTATTGCTCAACTTGCTCTTTAAATATCATTCAAGATACTACGATTTTTATATATATGATGAAAAAGACTACAATGATATGAACGTTCAACATTTGAAACATTTCTTTAGAATTTAGAACAGCTTTGGCTTTGACCAAAGTGTTACCACCACTTATCCCGAAACTTGATATGTTGCACTAGATCTATTAAAAAAAAATAGTTTACATAGTCTCGCGGTAGTATATTATTATACTATCGATGTGTGTAACGAACTCGATCTCGTATAATACCTTTGTTTATGGTTCCTAAATGATAAAGAATTCTTTAGATCTACATTGGCCTTTTTTACAAATAAATTTTCCACACAATCAATGGTGCATGAAAATGTAGAATTTCGATAGTATGTAGTCCTTTTGGTATCATGCAAACTACATAGTCTGTACAGTCCCGTGTAGTCTCGAAGCTGTCGCAATGCACTCCCATTTAGTTATCCCTATATAGTTTGGACACATGTGTAGTCTTAGAAATGTAGTTACCTATCTGATATACGATATGAAATAAAGCAAATAAAAATGATATATGAAATAAAGCAAATAAACACATTCAATACAATCATACTAATATGAAAGACATGGCTAATAATTACTAATAGGTGATCATAATTAGTACAATACAGTCTAAACGCTAAAACAATCAATGCCTAGGTATTATTGAAGACTGAGGACAAGTTTTGGTCATCTTGTGCGAGGCCGTATATACAAATTTTTGTGGGTCACATTCACGTTTTATATCCCCACATTTATTTCATACGATTTAAAAAATACAAATCACTAAATTAACACGGAATAATTTAGTTTTCACTACACTTTAACCGAACTTTGTGTACATCGGAACGGTACATAGAGGTAAATTGGCGCCCGAGCAGCGACCTATGTATATTTTTACTCGCATTGCTTCTTTTGTCTGTAGCCTTGTTTATAGGCTGCTGGTTGTTACTGATTGTTAAATAATATTATAACTACTTGCATCGACATGAGGCCGATCGCTCTCCACTGGGGTTAATTGGCGCCCGAGTAGTGACCTATTTAAAATTTTACTCGCGTTGCTTCTCTTGTCTATAGCCCCGTTCATCGGCTGCTTGTTGTTACTGTTTATTAAATAATATTATAGCTATTTGCATCGGCATGAAGCCGATCGCTCTCCACTGAGGTAAATTGGCGCCCGAGCAGGGACCTATTTATAATTTTACTCACATTGTTTCTTTTGTTTATGGCCTTGTATTATAACTACTTACATCGACATGAGGCCGATCGCTCTCCACTGAGGTAAATTGGCGCCCGAGCAGTGACCCATTTATAATTTTACTCGCATTGCTTCTTTTGTCTATAGCCTTGTTCATCGGCTGCTGGTTGTTACTGATTATTAAATAATATTATAACTACTTGCATCGACATGAGGCCGATCGCTCTCCACTGAGGTAAATTGGCGCCCGAGCAGGGACCTATTTATAATTTTACTAGCATTGCTTCGTTTGTCTATAGCCTTGTTAATTGGCTGCTTGTCGTTACTGATTATTAAATAATATTATTTGCATCGACATGAAGTCGATCGTTCTTCACTGGGGTGAATTCTTATTTACCCCAGGCTGATATAATACCACCGGCCAACTAATGGCGCCTCATATTGACAATAATCCACTATGGTAGAATGTATAGCAGTTATTTTCGAAACACTCTGTATGTACATACCTACATTCTTCCACGTTGAAGAAAGAAAGGATTACAATTAATAGCAGTTGTTGGCAACATGGTGCTACGTAATTTTACTTGCCCATCATATGGAACGGGGAAATTCATACACCGTCATAGATTCGTAATCAAGTTTTTTTATAGTAGGTACTACAAACCTGAAAATCAATACATTATGTAAGAGTGCATTGCACTCAAAACCACTTTTTGCTACGTTCATTCCCGCGTTAAGCTGTTTTCCTTAAAAAAATTTCACGCGCAATAATCATTGTTATTGAAAGTAAATGATCGTTGATCGCCAAAGACACATGATCGCTTTTTTTAAGCGAAAACTGTCCGGTCCACGGATTAACCAAATCAGACCTTGCCTTCTAAATTGACCGAAATTGGCGTGGTTTAAAAAAAAATGTGCTCTTTAATATTATTAACGGTGGGAATATTCGAGTAAATTTGAATGTCGGGGTCATCAGATGATTTAAGTAACTAAGTGGGTTTATACGGGATGCAGTTTGCCGCAGACATTTCCAGAAAATAGTGGAAAGTTAAACAGAGTTCTTGTAGATAAAGATGTAAATTATTTGTAGTTTAAATTGACATGGATTTGCTTAAATGTTTCTTTAGACAATTTAAGGTCGGTATCTCTGAAATCGTTTTGTTGCTAAATTTTCCATTGTGCTGCTAGTATTTTTTCAATTGGGTTATTAGAGCCCGGAAATTAAATGAAATCCAGCACGGAATATAATTAGCGTGATTTTAATTGGAATAGAAGAAAATCCGAAGCCCGAAAAATGAAGTCCTTGGATGTCAAGGGATTTTGAAATAACTTCGGTGTAGTAAAACACTGAAAATCACACGTGTATGTACGTTATACAGTAATAATAATTTTATCACGAGTTGGCATTATGTAATATTAAAATATCTACAGGGGCGTACGTAAAAGTTACCTACACTTTTTCGGGTTTTCTCTTATATCTTGAAAATTACCCGTCCTAAAGATAAGGCTATTTATTATTATAAGAATATTATATGCAAAATTAAAGGTGACAAAATGTGCGAAAAAGTGAAAGAAAAAATAAATTTTTCGCTATCTCGCATGTGATCCCGTCAATAAATACGTAAAACAGGAAATTAGGAAAGTTCTGGAGGACAGCTTCATTTTTGCTGATTTTTTTTGAAAATTTTGTTTTTATATTATGCTATTAATGAAGGAAATATTTTTTTATACAATATTCATTGAAAACTTGATCAAGAGATATTTATGTTATTTTTTATATTGCTCTTGTTAATATTTTTAAATCATAAGTCAATATACCAACAAAGTTATAAACAATTAACTATAAGTTTAGTTAATTTAAAATTAATTTGTGGGACAAAATTAGGAAATCTTTATTAACTGTAGGAACGTTATTATTTTATATGCAAAAAAAGCTATTTTTATTTTCATTTATATTTTGCGTTTCGGAGACTTTATCTTCTTCAAGTGGTGGGTGGTTATCGCAGTCACTTTCACTGCAAACAATGCAGGCTTGTGTGCAATGAAGACCAGTTTCTCTGCGGTTACACGCTGGCCCGCATCATGTCTTTCAAGAAAAAAATATGATTTTTAAAACGTTGTTAGGTGCTGCTGCTTGCGTCATTTTGGTTGTTTTTAAATAATTATTTCTTGCCAACCTCATTCTTCAAGAGGTATTGAAGAATTATTTTTTCGTTGCTGGACTTGCAAGTAGTCTTTTTCAAATAAATCATCATTTGAAGTATTACCTATATATCTACGATTTCCCTGGGATGCTTTAATTCCATCATTTCTGATAGAATTTCAAAAATATCATATAGTGTTAATTTGGTATTTTTCCCCATTCCAGGGTTATAAAAGAGTGAAACAGGACAGGGGGCTGCTCGCTTTTTCTCAATAAAATATTTTGAACGAAAAAATAAAAAACAGACTACAGAAGAATCTATTCTAAAAAACTGCACTAAAAAGAAAAAAATAATTACGTTATTCATTCTTACTTAGAATACAATTAATTATTGATTATATTCTAAGAAAGAATGAATAACGTAATTATTTTTTACTTTTTAGTGCAGTTTTTTAGAACAGATTTTTTGAAGTCGGTTTTGTGTTTCATTAAAAATATTTTATTTCTTGCTTTTCAATAAATATTCTTTTTTGATGTCGGTTAAAAAGCATAAACGTTAAAAAATTAAATTTGAATCTACAGCATCTTCAGTATTAATAATTTTCATATTACTGCTCGTGATCAATATAGATTTAACGGTATCTTTTATGGTCAATTTTATATCTTTAAAATTTAAACCTGAATATACTGAATATACCCCAGAATATACCAAATACGCTAAATACTGAATATAGTGAAACTAATATACTTATGAAGAATTTTTGGTGAAAAATAGAGACAAAACTGACTTTTTTATATATCATAGATATTGTTTAAAAAATATAAATAATTCCTTGCCCACTCCAAAAGGTTTCTGATTTTAAATAATATAAAAAAACAAAATTTCCAAAAAAAACTCACCAAAATTCTTGAGTTGCTTGTTCTTCTGAGGAAAAGGATTCATTAACGCGACTATATTATAGGTTACGAATTACTACGATTAGGTTATGCTGCATTGCTATCTTAAGGTAGTACAAAAGTTCTAGAACTGTATTTACTTTGTAGATAATGTATTATTAGTTTTTGATTAAAATGGTGGTGACAGAAAGACCATTGGACGTCGCCTCAAAAAGAGAACATTTTTAATATGCACCCCTGTATATTTGTAACTAGATCGATTAAAATGTGTTGGCTTGTAAAAAAGTTCCTATGTACCAATGCTTTAAAATAAAGAAATAATGTTTTATGTGCAACTTTTATTTTTGGATTAAGAAATACATTTTTTAGCCTCTAAAATTTCCGCTTAAAGTTTCCGCTCTGCAGACATTATCCCACAATGTGTATTTATATATTATATAGGTAGGAAAGACTAGGTAAACTAAAAATGCATATACCTATAATTGTGAGTTATTATTTTTAATTTTATATTTTTACATTTTATTTTCGTTTCCAACCGTTCATTATTTTTTGTTATGATAGCCGTAATACATTATGCATATTTTCCTTAACATTACGATTTAATATCAATTTTGCCTTGACGTTACGAGACTGTCTGTTTTGCACTGTCTTTAGGAACATTTTATCAATGTTTTTTTTATATTGTCATTTATAATATTGGATGCTGGTTCGGCCATTTCATTGAGAAAATACATCCTTGAAGATTCTGTATATTTTTCCAATTCTATTTGACTATTAACAATGTCAAAATTATTATCTAAGCTACACGGCCATCTCTACATCGATTTCAAAAATAACAATAATTGTATATTATTGGCCTAATAAATTGATGGTATTCTAAGTAAGAATGAATAACGTAATTATTTTTGCCTTTTCAGTGCAGCTTTTAGAATAGATTTTTTGAAGTTTTTTTTGTGTTTTATATTGGCAACATGTCTACTTAGCTATTAACATAAATTTAGTTTCGGATGCTTTAACTTTTAATTTATTTAATCAATACCTTCTAATGATATGACAAGTAAAATTTTATTTGCAACAGGAGATTACTGCCAGATTAAAATAACAAGGTATCGTCTGCAAACGGTTGTATTTTACCATAGCCCTCTACTGCTCTAATATATCGTTGATTTTTATTTAATTACTATTACCGTAGGATATACTTAAGTCGACGCTATCACTTATTTAAACTAGGTTTTAAAACCAGTTTTACTAAACTGCTTTACGAACCTCGCTAAAATTAGTCAACACACAAGGGATATTCTAACATGTAACCTACTTATAAAAACAAATATTTGTACATGAGTGGTTACCCAATATTCAAGTTTATGATGATTTTTTACCTTGTACTGTTTTCTAATTGTTCATAATTTTCTGTGCATATGAAAGAGGTTTAACAATATTAAAATGGTGATTGTTTTAAAATGCATTCAAGTCCCGCAACACGTCCGCAACTAACCAAATGATCCGCAGCTAGCGTGGATATCGTAAAAATGCATTTTGTGGGTATCCCTATCTATAAATCGATTTGTCTTGTGTTAAGTACGCACTACAGAATGAAATATTAACTTTCCTTTAGATACAATGTTCGCAGAATTCAATTGTGACATGATATGTGATTTTTACTAACGATCATCGTGATTTCCCTTCTCAAAACTGGGTTTTTTAAAAACCAGATGAGAAATCTCTGGGAATTCGGACTGAGACTTTCGCGCTTACCTCATTCATTGTTGGCAAAAGTGACCGCGGATGTTGTGTAACTCAATATCAGTCTACGTGTCTACGACCCGCTCGAACGCCCGGTTATCGAAATAAGTAGTATCGTTACCCATTCTCTCAAGAGACCAAATGAGGAATGTTTACCAAAAAATCGCGAGTATTTACAAAGGAGCAAGTTGATTGCTTTTTGAATAGTGCACCTGAAAATTTATATTTTATAGTTCCTACATTTACAAATGCCTTTAGTTTTTAATCAGTTGCAACTCGCTCACCTATATAGAATTCATTGCAGTTTCGTACAACTTCGTGTCTTATTGCGGACCAATTATTTATTCTATTTGTAGAAACGGAGGAGTTCATTGAACGTCTTGTTTGAACTTCATATTCATCTTCTCATGTCATTTTCTGTTGCTGACTGACCCCTTCTTTCCAGAGCCGAAAAAACCCATGAGCTTGGGCTTTTTCCATTCTAGATACGTCCGAATTTTCAATTTCATGACCAGTTGCCAGTGCTTTTGTATAATGTGCAGATTGTTCCAAACAGCTTTCGATAGATTGATGAGGTGTTCAGCAAATCGATGAATGCTGGAAATCTATACAGTCTTATTTTCATTGATCGCTATTTTTTGTATTTCTTCAAATCTTAAAGCCGATCCCTATAAAAAGTGGCTATAGCTTTCAAGTTTTGCTTGAAGTGCAAGCAGTGTTTCACCTCGGTGACGTTCATTTCAACATCAGACTAGACCAGGTCGGATCTGTGAGCAACACGCCCGGAGGATGGAAGGAACGGCAGCGGTACACAAAAGATTCTCCGGTTTCATTTGGTCTAGACCAGGCCCTGTTAATTTTTTTATTTCTCTTTTCATGCCGGCGCACCGGCACTGATGCCTGATGAATTTTTTCTTGATCAAACGAAACCGCCCCTTTTTACCAAATTGTTTACAACTTTTGTATTTTTTACCGGCCCCACCACCTGAAATTTCAGGCCGCCAATTTCGAGTTTCGGTACCACAAGAATCACCCTTACGTCCCATTCGATCCAGCTTGTACATAAATGATCTACCGTCACATATAGGAGAGTATAATTTTGATTATACGCTCCGGATATCCCGCAAGACTGAGTTTTAGTAGCAATCCAGTATGCTAGACTTTGTCGAAAGCTTTGTCTAAATCTAGGGTGACAAGCCCTGTGCAGTGATTTCGGTTATGCAAAATAACTATTTGCCTGCGTCACACTATATTAACCAAACGTTTTCCAGATTTTTTTATTTTGAACTTATATAATTGTCTTCCTGTTTATTACAGAAACTGCCTACTACTTCCCCACAACAATTGCCATTGTTTATCTGAGGGACGTCATATTCTATAACACTCTATACCGATACACTAATTTAGAAATCAATTTAATTAAACACGCACAGAAAGTGTGCGTTAAATTAATAAAATCTCATTAAAGCTTTGTACAATTGTTTAATACAAAATGCGAGATTTGGTAAGAATTTAAGCAAACTTGGGTCTAAATCAAGATAGTATAAATACAAAGTCAACGGTCTTTGAACGATTCTTCACTCAAGATATCAACTTAGTAGGTAGCACTAGCCTCATGACTGAAACAAATTCACAGTCTATAAACGAGTAATTCTCATTGTGTAATTATTTATAAATAACAACAAAAACGCCATGTACCGTGAGTAGCCTTGCGTTATAATAACACATCAGCAATTATTTTATTCATTGTCTTCTTTAGCGGTGGAAGCCAGATAAAGAGCAATTATCTCAAATACGTATTTATTTACTGAGTTTGTGTATATTGACCCCTATGTCTAATGAAGCGCACATTTCATTTCGCGTGCTTTACGCTTTGTAGTAAAGCAACGTAAATTTCGATACAAAAAGTTAACCGACCTTCCTTGAGGTCTATCATTTACAATTTGGTTTCTTAGCTGCTTCATCGCTGCCCCTCTGAGCATAAAGATGCGAAAAGCAACACATTTTTGTATTCATCGGTATTTATGGACTTGGACAGTATCATCACAAGGTGTCAGTTCTAACCATGGGCGTCGTCAGAGGGGGGGTGCAGCTGCCCGTCGTTTCTAGTGGCGTTTATATATAATTTCGTCGTTTAATATTATTTATTTATTCCAATTTATTTATACGCTGAGTAGGTAATTTGTGACTATTATTTTTATTTCAAAAAAGTTCTCAAATAAAAAAAGTTTTTTGTGAAAGTACCAAGAAAGCGCGTGACCTGCGGCGCTATAACGTCTTGAGCTGCGTTCACTAGCTTGAAAGCTGGCGACGCCCTTGGATCCAACCTATTTAAAAATATTGTCGTGACGTTAAGCAGGTAAAAATATTAGAAACATTAGTCAGTGAACGGGTGTCTACGTAGGATGTGTCCTAAGGATCTAACCTAAGAAACGGTTTGAAGGTTCTTGATTGTCCACAAAGGTTATGTAACCACAATCGTACAACATTGATTATGAATTAATATCGGCGTCATAAACACATTATAGTTATATAAATTAAATTTTTTGTAATGAACATTTTTTTATGTTTACTATTTATTGTTAAAATATTTATAGTAAAAACACAATTGTGAAGATTTGGATCATTTATGAATCGTCCACTTCTTGCGATATCAGTAGTACTCATGACAATATTTCTACTTCTTTTGAGGATCCATTCCTTCTTGTAGGCCTTTCAAATGAAAATTGTTCGACATTCTCCGCAGAGCTAGGTTGAAGAAATTTCTTAGCAATTTTGGTCTTACTTACTACAGAATTTTCTATATATCCTTCAGTAACCGCATCATTTTTCCAACCCTCATGCATTTTTAGCGTATTAATATCCCCCTGCTATCGACAAGTTGCAAGTTCTCAGACAATACCCTATGTACTCTTCCCAGTTTGGAAGCTTCAAATAATACAATGGCACATCCTTTGCTACTCTACCAATTTTATGGATACCCTTAACAGCTTTATAACATTTCCCATTTTGATATTTAAAAAAAAACGTGTTACCTAGAATCTGGAGGACGCAAATTAACGTAGGTAGTTTCTATATTTATATAAATATTCATGCCCCAAGACGGCGAAAGTTCTATTCTTATTAGTTTTAGTGTTAGGTATCTTAATTAGTAGCAAAGATCCCATGTCTTCAATATCATCAATTGGCATCTTCACCGATTATCTATCGCCAGATACTTTTCATCCGAAGAACCATACAAAAATGTATGAAACTGTTCTCTTAACAAGACTCGATTTCTTTGGCTATAGCGTTCTTGTTTTTTGAAAAAATGCACGCAAATTGTACTTTTTGATGTTCACATTATGCTACAAACTTAACACTCTTCAGTTTCTGTGCCATTTCCGCAAGTATGCCACTAAAACGTCCTCAGAGTATTGTGTTATATTTTTGCCAGTAAAATATTTCTCGAACTTGCTTCATATCGATAATCAAAGGAATTTTTATTTATATTCAAACGGTGTTTATATTCAAAGGCAGCTTCATATCGATACTTTACTTCGTTACCTTCCAGTTATTTTTAAAGGAGCAAGAAAAATTATTTTTTGTGCATTTTGAGTTTAGTTCTTTGTTTAAATTATGGTTTAATGCGTATATATAATCCATAAAAATAGGTTATTGATACAAAAATTGATACATTTTAACTCACTATGATTTTACAATAACGGAAAAACTATAAAAAATACCAGCTTTTCTACCTAAATTGGAAGAAAGAACATCTGCAGATTTTTTTATTTCTCTATATTCTATATCTGCATAACAGTTATTTCTTTTTTAAACACAATTAAGACTTAAAAAATACATTTATAAAAATATATCTATGCTCATGAAGTACTACTAAAGTAAAAAGTTAAAAGCCCTGATTTTATATTTCTAAAACTGCTGCCAAATGTTCTGAAATTTTTACAGCGCATTAATGAATTCCTTGTTTAATTAATTAATGTCTTAATGTATAGAAATAAATTTTCTATAAACTAGTTAGTGCGATTGAAGTTCATTAGGTATTTTTAAAGATACTTAAGTGCTTTTAAAGTCGGGGCTCTATACTTTTTACTTTGATAATAGATGTAAACAGCACTACTTATAAGTTATACAAATTAAATTTAAAAATATACAGCAGCATTACGCTTTTATGACCAAATAAAATTAAGATTAATGTTTGCACATTTGTTAAAATTTTAGTTTGTTTGTCAAGAAGCTTTTCCATTGTTGCCAAATCGTCGATTTTTTATTTGGACCTGAATATAAGTCTGGCAACGAATCGTTTGGAACTTGCTGAACGATCAGTATGATTCAACTTAATATAAATCTCGGTTTATAATAGAGCTAGGAAACATTTGAATATGGTGACAGTAATATCTCCTGTAAATCCATACAGTAAACATGGTTACCGTCTGCTTTGTCTACTTTCTTTTCCTTCCTTGCATTTTCCTCGTTGTATGTTCTAAATCCCTTCTGCAAGTCTGTTTGCCTTAAATTTAAGCAAACGTCCTATAGATCTTTCTTAAACATAAACAAACTGATATTTTACTTATCGAATACCATTGTAAACTTTTTTATTGAAACGGTATTGATTGCTGGATCTCTAGTTCAGAAAATTTTCGATATTCCTCAAACAAATAAGCTTTGGATTGCCAAATGGGTTATAGCTATAATTTATGGCTTTTAGACCTGCAATAGTGAGATTTCATTTCTGATAAATTATCAAAAACGTACGCACTGAAACGATATAAAAAACAATTAAAACTCGTAAATATCAGATCTTTAAAAGAAACTGGCAAATGAAAACCTCTTAACTTTCATATTCATTATCATCAAATATTGTAATAATTAAATAGTCTACCATGATAATCACGTTAATAACATGCATTCGTCATAAAAGTCATGTTACCTGAAGTTGGCAGGAGAAACTTCTATTGTCGATAGAAGATCTCGGAATATATGCGATCACTAAATTCCATTTTAGGATCACTAAATGATCACTAAATTATGTATTCCGTCTGCAGATATCACCTCCAGTATACATGCCGACCTCACGCACCTCCTCAAGAAACGTACTTCTTAATCGCCCTTCTAATTATTCGTATTTTTGCAAATTAGCACGAGCGTTGAAATCTTACATCTCATATATTCATCAAAGGTTTGCCAGAGCGTTGATAGCTTAGCGGTAAAGCGTATGCTTTATATACTGTAGGTTTTGTGTTCGATTCTCACAGCTTCTGCTATTTCTTTGCTGTTTTCTCACTTAATCCCTTGCCCTTTCAGATATGCGACACGATTATTTATATTTCCCTTGCCCTAAAACACAATTACTTTTCTCTCAGGTTCGCCCGACTGACCAGATAATAAAGATGCGTGTACATGGCATACGGTGCCCAAAAGAGAACCAGTTAATTTCCCAAGTATTGTTTAGATTGTTACGTCACAGGAATTTTATCACAGGGTCGACCGACCTCCCAGATAATGAAGATACGTGTAAGGTCCCCTGAAAGAGGACTTGATGTTTTCACAAGAATATTTTCAGATTATTTGGCAGCGTTAAATAAAATATAAAGTAACCGCCCCTCCACAGCGGTTGCGTATACACTCCCCTTTAAAACCGCGACGGCTTCATTACATATTAGACAAATTGTACAAATCAATCATTTTATTTAGTTAGTCAGTTTCCTAACAGTTTCTTATTATTTTCATGGTGCGGGTTATATTCAAGTCCCGTCTTTTCCAATTTATATTCATCAATGCGTACACGACCATAAAAGTAAACAATAAAACGAATAAAAGATATAAAACGGCCGTTTGGACAACGCTTTACATTGTGGTTACTTGTAATTTATTAGATAACCGGGCATAAGGACCAAGCTGAATAACAATCATGTACGCGCGACAGCCTGATTAAAATTCACATGCCCTATTCCAAATACCATTTACATATATTTCCGGCATATACTTGAAAATACTTTAAAGGGTATTTTGACGTCAATTAATAACGAAGCCAAATTTGTTTTCACACAGCAAATGGTTTAGGTAAATTCGATTTTTATTTAACCTTCCGCTCCTGAGTTACACCTTATTTTATAGTTTTATAGCTCTTTTGAATTTCTATTAGATTTATTAATCAATGATTAAAAACACCAGCTGGGTAGTCAATTTTTTTTTAAATAGTATATTATTGAAGGGGCAATTTACGTCACGAGCCGAAGGCCAGTTCGTAGCAAAAATACATTATAGTTTGTCAAGTCTTTTGCAATTCAGAATCAAGATTCTTCTCATCTTTCAAAACAGCTAAACTTACATGACATGTTGTAAGTTTACGTACTATTCGATGTAGTATGAATTTCAAGAACCAATGCAAACATTTTTTATGCATCAGCGAACATTCTGCCATAACAAATAAAAAAAACTAATTTATCAATTACTTCTAGAGAGCGAGATACGTTTAACTTTATATAACTTTCCTTTGTATAACGTTAAAATGCGGTAAATATCTGAAAGAAATAAATGTCTAGGTACACCAGAAAAATATCAACTTATTATTATCTTATTATTATTATCATAAAGTAAATAATGACGTGAAACTCAAGTACTTCCTCTCAAGAAGACGTGATGTTCAAGGAGTGATTAATATTATTAGCTTCATATCTTACAAAGCTTTTAGTAATTAATGATAATAATTATATCTTATCACGTATTTGTTTTAGGAAATCAATGACACTTGGTGCATTCATAAACACTAGACTGCAGTTTATCTTGTGCAAATAAAACAAAAATGGCTATTTTTCAACATCTATTGCGTGGTGTCTCTCCCTTAAAGAGGAAGCAATAGATTCACCAATTAATCACATGCTGTTTGTAACATTGCTCTGATTAATTCAGCGTTCGGTTACGTAAATCCGGCGAATTATCGTTCTAGTTGTAGTAGATAGTGTAGGTGTACGAGATGCACGACTAATATGTCTCAGATTTTTTCATTTACAACGGAGGTTCCCAACATTTTATAGACCGCCTCCTTTTACAAGAAATAAATTTCCAAAGCAACCATTCAAATGATAGTTATACCAAATATTACCATATTGTTGCGTTTGACCTATATTTTGTATATCTCTCTATTAAGAATCACAAGGAAGAAATGTGGGAGAGCCATCAAATGTAGTAGAAATTTTTTAATTGAAAATTTAAAAAAATAAAACAAAAGCATACACAAAGATGAGATGATTAAGGGTGGTGAAATTTTACCAAGTTAATAAGTTAATGTCGGGTTCCAATTTGTAAACATCAGTCAATTAATAATAATAATAAGAGGAATAATTGCTTTATTATATATATTAGGGTGGAAGGACCAGCCATTTTGGAAAAGTCCAGATTTTTTTGTGCTCCCACTAAATCGGAAGTAGAGGTAGAAAACAAATATGAAACAATAAAAAGTCGAGAAAAATAATAACCCGTGCCCCACACAGGTTGAATTTTAAATGGTATTTAATATGGGTTTTCCGGTTTTTTAGGTTATACCAAGCGTTGAGCACTTGATTTCCATTGGTTCAAGGTTAAACTTGGTATCCGTAGGGTTTCTATATCGCTGAATCCAAATATCATGTCAAAAACCGGTTTTAACTAATGTCAGCTGTCATAAAAGCGGTCAATAAAATTCATTTATGATTATTTAAAATTTTAAGGATTTTTTTACATTTTAACATAAACCAAGTAAAGTTTCGTCGTAAAAAAATTGAAAACGTGTTTTTCGCTAAATGGCAACTGTCAATAAAATTTTTAATCGAGTTTTTAGTTTTTTTCAATTTCTCAAGTATATAGTATAGTTTAGTTTTAATTATATGTCATTTTTGCTAAATGACAACTGTCAATGTTTTTTTAATACTGTCAATTACATCTCAATTAAATTTTAATTTAAATTTAAATATTTTTTTCGATTTCTGTAAGGAGAGATATTATTAATTTCGAAATAAATGTCGGTGTTTTGACATAAATAACAGGTGTCAATAAACATTTAAATAAAACAATACATTAGTGTTGTTTTATATAACTAATAATTATTTTAAGTGTAAAATGGTCTTCTATAAATATCATAGTTAAAAACTTCAATGTTTATGAAATTAATATACGTGAAAATTGTTTTTTTTAGTATTTTTTGTTTATAAACTTAAACACTATTTAATGTACACACAGAGCTTTACGTTTTTAGTTTTACAGTTTTACGAGCGTTCCCTTACATTCTCAAGGACTTTTTTTTTACGATGATCATTATCAATTTGCAAAATGTATTGAGGCTGATTCTCATCTTTGATAAACTTACATATAAAATCTGTCATCGGTTTGACCATTCGCTCTGCACAGTCATTAATAACTTTCAAAGTTTTGACGAAAGCTTGAGCTGTCAAAAAACTTTAATTGTTTATCTATTCAGAAAAAATTCAATGACTGTGTTAACAAAAATATCTATATTTAAGTGTTTATTTTCGAATTATTAATAATATGTGAATGTAGGTATTCACATAAAACATGAAATTTCAAAAAGTATAAAATTATGTTATTACTGTCAAATTATTATTAGTTATAAAATGACACTAATATACCGTTTTCGATTTATTATGTTTATTGACAGTTTTATTGACAATTGTCACTTTTGTCAAAACCGACATTTATTTCTACATTTAATTAAGATTATTATCGTAATTGAGAAATTGAAAAAAAAATAAAAATTCGATTGAAAATTTCATTGACAGCTTAATAGACATTATTAGACATTATTAGTTATTTAGAGAAAAAAAAGTTAATAATTTTTTACGACGAAACCTTATTTGATTTGTTTTAAAATATAAAAAAACAATTATCATCATCATCACAATCATTCATTACAATTTTGAAGAATCAAAAAAATTATTTCGATTGACAGCTTTTTTGACAGCTGTCATGAGTCCAAACTCGTTTTTGACATCATATTCAGATTTAACTGTATTGAAACACTTAATTAATACAATTTTCCGAATTGAGAAATTGAAAATAAACTAAAAATTCGATTAAACTAAGTTAACCCGTATTTAGCCACCCCCCAAACCTCATTAAAATTACAATAATGCCATACGCTGCCCAAAATTGTTGAAAATCATTTTCAATGAATATTTGCCAACTGCTTGAACTTTTAATCAAAATCGGATGGCATTGAAACACACTATTATTTGTACTTAGGACAATATAAATTTCGAACGCCGTCCGTTTTCAACAATTTTTATTGTTTTTTTAATTATTGTTGAAACAATAGAAAAAAAGGGTTTTTCGGCGACATTGAGGGGTTGTTTCTCCGAAACTGCCCATCAGGATCAGATGGCAATTTTTTCGACCTAACGCGAATTACCTTGACCTAAAATTAAAGACCTCTGCCTTACGAATGTTTCAGAGGGACACCGGTGTTAATATTGCCCCCCCTGTATTAGTATGACATTTCGATATTGGATTAAACCATGTAAACTAATGCATATTGCTGAATTATTGACTAACTTTATTGTGACTTATGATTTTTCTGTTATAGGAAATGTTTTTGCCGGCAACTGGAGGTACCAAGACGAAGGTAAGGCTTCATTATTATATACAATCATTTTGTATACTACTTACTATGTTCAATCAGCCTCTGGTGACATAAATGGAGAACTTAAATGTATCCCAGTTAATCCCATACATTACAAAATATAAATTTCATTAAGTATATCTAAGTTTTATGCATATTCACAAGATATTTAGTCCCAGAGCAGCAACCGATATGTATGCACCTATTTATATTACACCTATATCAATTTTTTTACGTATTTATCAAGCGGGTTCTAATAGATTGTATAAGTCAAAATTAGCCAACAATCATTTACATTTTCTGTTAAAACGGATCTAGTGTCATTGGTTTTTAAAGTAATCAAAACCACTGTAACAATTAACAGCTAATGTTTACGTACACATCGAGTACGGTCTCGTATTGTTTGAATAGAAACATAGTCGTGATGCTAAATTTAAAATTATCATTCATATTAGCGTGACTGTCTCAGCATGACTTCAAAAACCCGCTTGTAACTAAGAAAAAATATGTTTTGCGACCTCAGTACAGAGAATTACCTAATAATCCCTGACTAAATAAAGAATCTGCGACATTCGAGATACTCAAAAAACATGAACAAAAATCGCTGCATGAACACCTGCCATACAACCTACAACCTACACCAACATATTTGCAGTTACGGTTTTAGAAAGTTAATTTAATCGGGACGGTCATGATTTTGGCATCAATACAACGGGTGCTGTAAAATTAGAGCTACGTATTTTAATTAGGTAACTGTATGTTTATAATGAATAGACAATAATTATTTATCAATGACAATGACAGAAATATATAGGTCACAAAAGGAGGCATTTAGAAGGGGTAGGGGATCATTGTTGGCTTTAGTTGTTCGAATCAATGTCAGTTGAGTTGATTGACATCAGTCAATGAACGCGGTAACAGTTCTCTAAAAGGGAAATCATGAACAGTTTTTTTTATTTATTTTCTCCACTATGGAAGAATTTAGAAGAACTAAATTTGGCCAACAACTTGCACTAATAAAATGGCAGTTTGTGACAATTTTCTAACCCTGAGATACTGTTACAAGGGGGTAAAAAAATAACCCCTATAATACCCCTTTTTCTTCAGAACTTTTGAACGCATCGAAACAAATATTTTTCGTGAGTTGACGTGTTGACATGTTAATAAAGCTAAACTGTCAAAGATAGATAGGTAACACAACAAAGAGGTTTTGTGTTTCCGCTTAAGTTATTGAGTATTCCTCAGACAACTAACATAAAATACATGGCCTTGATAGGTACTTGAATCATGGAAGAGAATGTAGAAAAAACTTGCGTCATTTGCCAATAGGAGGAAACTGCAAAGAAGTCTATTAAATTGTCCAAAGGTACTAAAGGCCATGCAATGCTTGATAAAGCAGAAATAATTTTTTTCTCGAAAGTTTCATGATCTTTTGTACAAATCCTGCGAACTTCCTCCACCACATGACAGTACAATCATTGGTTATCATTCGGAGTGCTGGAGTTTCACAGGTCTGAATAGAAAGTTACGTAATTCCTTGCTTTATTTCCTGGACTAACCGAGGAAATAAAGCAATGAACTTCCGATTTTTTTAGCAGTAAGATGTGAGGGGTTTTGTGCGGTCGATTCGTAAGAGCGTCTACAAACTCTGTGTTCTAAATTGATCAATTCATTTTGAAAAAATGCATTTTTGCATTTAAATATATGCATTTTAGAAGTGCATCTCGAAGAAACAATTTACAATCCAGTGAATATTGATGGAAATGAGTCCCGTTTTGCTACTCGGGGTTTTTGAGATTGCTGTACACGAAATTGACGACAGCAACAGTCTCTAAGGTACCTGATCAGGGTGGAGAGTATCATACTGTCCATCCTGTATCATACTGCAAAACTGGACTCATTTCCATCAATATTTACCGAGTTGTACATTTCTTATATATTGTCTCTTCAAGATGCACATCTAAAATGCATATTTTTATATACAAAAATGCATTTTTTCAAAAAGAATTGGTCAATTTAGTTCACAAAGTTTGTAAAGGCTCTCACGAATCGAACGCACAACACCGCATTAAGCTCCATGTTACTGCTCCAAATATTGGAAGTTAAGCAATTTTTATTGCTTTTACGATCACACCAGTTATATTCAGATTACTTAAAAAAACAGAAAGTTGAACATTCTCCGTCTAGACCAGTAATGCATTTCATATATTTCATGTTTCATATATTTCATTTCATATATTTAAATATGATGTTAACATCATTTTTTAGGTGTATGTACAGATGTACACATATTTTAATAGTAATACGAAATGCCAGACAAAACAAAGGGAAACATTTTATATTTATTTGCAACTTTTTTTTATTAGTAAATTTTCGAGAAAGTCAACTTGTCTGGCATTTTTTAGGTGTGTATACGAATATAAAATAGAAATACAAAATGTCAAGACGAAAAAAAATTGTGGAAAATTTTATATTTCTTTGTAATTTTTTTATTTATTAATAAATTTTCGAACAGCTCAACTTGTCTAGCATTTTTTAGGTGTGAATGTAAACGTATTTTAAATAGAAATACAAAATGCCAGACAAAAAAAATCGTGGAAAATTGTACCTATATCTTTTTTGTAAGTTTTTTATTTATTTATAAATAATGGACCAGCCAAACTTTTCGGGCAACGCAGCATGTCCCCTTTTACGCTATTGCATACATTTTGGTTTTTTTTGCATATTACTATTGCCGAAAATTTCCGCTTAATTTTCGAATAAGATAAGATAAATTGATATGTGATTACCTACTGGCAATTTTGAGCGTTATTTTCACAAGAAAACCTTTAATTCTCTCGATAGCCAGACAAAAAGAAAACGTTGAAAATTGTACTTTTCTCTTGCATGTTAACCTTCATCCTCCACCTTTTCGGCCATTGAAAACCGTCTGGCATTTTTTATTGGTGATTTATTTATCAATGTCAATCTTTTATGCAAATGCCAGACAATATAAGATCATAAAAAAACAAAAAGTTTCATGTAAATGAAAATGGATTTTCCGAATTTTCGAACGGGGAGCAGCCACTATAATCACCCTTATTTTCATTAGCTACCGAGCCACATTCAGCCCTCAAAATTAGACAAAAAAATAGCTGCACTCAGCAGTACCCTATCTCACCCGTTATACCTACAGTAAAAAAATACCTGCGGAATTTCTTAATAAGTCAACATAATGCTTTGATGTTCCCTCAATCGCATATTTATATATCCACTAGTTTGGCCCAGACACGTTAAAAAAATGCATTACCTATTATTATAGGTTAAATTATGCAGTACCTATTATTATAGGTAAAAATTTAACTCGCAAAAATCAGGTCTGTAGCGCTACTTTCTCTGTATCGTTTTAGCAGCATTTCCTATGTAATATTCATGCTCCAATTACATGTACAAGCTAACGGAGCGTGGATAAGGACCCGCAAAGGCCTTTTAACATGCATGCATAGAATTTTTTGAGACCTCATTTACTTTTTTATATTAGAGGAAGGTGACGAGAGCGAAGAATGAGACTTGGGCATCGCATCATAGAAGATATATTGCTGCTAACAAGTGAAGGTGTTGTTGACGCATCTTAAATATAAATAAGTGCATGGGATTACCAGATCAATGCTTTTTCTCGGATTTGATAAGTGTTCTATTGAAGTCTTAATATAAATAAATCTGCGCTGATATGAACAGAATAGTCGTGTTTATTTGGACTATTAAGTCCGTTATTCTTGTTTATCGTCTATAAAAATCAACGCTCTAAATGCTGGATATAACTAATGATCAGCTATTTTTAGTTTCTGTGGAAATTTAACTAGGCATTGTTTATTTATTTGTCGTGTGACATTTCTACAATTAGATTTGGATTGTCTCCAAAGCCGAGGTGAAAGGCAGAGTATTATTAAATTATATAAATTGAGTTGTCCACTAGAGGGTCCCGCCAACACTACTAAAATAAATAATAGATTAAAAGTCAACGAGACGCAATCTGAAACCTGAAACTCATACTTATGAACGCTAGATTAAAATATATGAATCTGCATTTCTCCTATTGCACCTGTTATTTATAATATATCTTTATTTTATCTTTAAATTCTTTTATAAAAATATATTAGATTCCATTATCTTTGATCCTCGCAATAAAAATTAAAATAACTTTCATTTAAAGTCTAGTATATTTTTCCTGTGTACAGTACATAATGCTGAAGTCATAATGCAAGCACAGTAAATGATTTTTTAAACCCAGACAAGCAACTAATAATATACTATAAAAATAAGCCGGTGAATTTAATTACAGCGACTATTTATGTGTACTGCAAGATTATTTCTATTACAAAGGATTGTCTAAACTTTCTATAATACTTTTTAAACCCCTGGAGCTACATTAAACATAAGCATACCTAACGTATTACTCAGGTTACATTCTCTTTATTAGGTAGATATATCCTTTACAGGAGTGAAATACCATAAAATGTAATTTTTACTTTCTTATCTACGTTTTTTAGCGTTTATCGCTCTATTTCCGCGGAAACGAATATCTAACTGACGCCAAGAAACTGTCCAACTCCTCGTCAAAATATTTGTGAATCTTTTAATGGCACGGAACTCGGGAAGAAATGGTTCACAAAATATTTTAGGAGAGAGATATAGGATCCACACCTTTAATATATAAATTATTTAATAAATTTCCGTAAGGTACATAGCGGATTTCCCTGTCCTGGGCCAAAGGTTTCTGAAAGGATTCCTGATCGAAGCAGAATTCAAGGACGCAAAACATTTTGACAAATTCCCGAGACACCGATTACCGCTTTTGAGTTGATTCTCACCATAAAAGGAAAAATGTCCGCTACTTTAGAGCCGCGATTGTGAATATTAATTTTGAAAAAAAAATCGTTAACTCCAAAATTCCGAAGACACCGATTTTAAGTCGATTCCGATAATAGGAACTGCCAAACATATTCGCCATCTTGAATATTTATTTATATAAATTAACTCACAATTGTTATTTTGACAGCGATAAAAGAAGTCGTTTTTTTATCACCGATGTAAGCCTGTCCTTCAAAAGCAGAGTACATCTAATAGGCGACCTGCAAATATTGATCGCGAGCGCCTCCCTCGGTGGATCATACAAGTTTTCACTAGACAACAAAATAGTTTGACGTTTGGTGTGGCGCTGTGCAAAGAAGTGAAAGTGAAAGTGTTGTGTATGAAACATAAATATTTACAATAATTAGTAGTGGAAATGGAAAGAAAAATAATGTATTTTGGTTTCAAGCAAATTAGTTTTTCACATTTTTCCGCTGGGAACATAGAAAAGGGGAAAAATTGGTTGGTTTCCAATTTTGTTGAGGAACACTATGAAAATGCGAGTAATGAAATGCATGTAAAGAGTAAACATGAAATGGAATTACCAGTTTCTCTTCACTTTACTGAACCAAATATCTCGTCTTGTCCTTTCATGGGGTCTGCTAGGAAAAGTCTAAAACACAGTGCCGTCAGTATTTCCGTAATTATTTTTACAGCCCACTACACAACATTTGTTTCTAGAGTACGATGAACGTTTATCCATACCGCAGCGGGGACAATTTGATAATTTAAGAGTACAAAATAATTACAATGTACAAAACGTCTATTCTGTCAAATTGCAAATTGACTAGCAAGAACTTACTAGAAACGCGGTTGGGGGCGCTGGAGTTTTTCGCAGGTCGCCTATAGTCGCAGTCACTGTAAAATCTGTCCAGTCGTCGGTTATAATTTCTAAGAATTGTGGAAACTATACCGTACTTACAATTGAGTCGTTTTTGGAAAAATTCGACTGAACAAATTATAAAAAACAAAAAGAAACAATTCCGCAATCCACAAAATCACGAAATCAAGGATGGAGACAATTTATGGAGTTTTGTCAAGTCCGAAATTACGAACTATCAGAAAAAACTCAGTTAAAACAATCTGGTGTTCAACTTGATCCAAGATTTTTCAAGAGAAATTTTTCGGTGAGTACAATATTACATTTTTGATCCTTTTACCGACATAACTTTTAAAGAAGCACGTGTTGCAAGAAACAGTAACCGGAAGGAATTACAAGCTCTTCTAAAGAAAATAAAGACATGTTCTGTAGCAATAGACAAGAACACTACTTAACCTGGCAAAATTGTGGAATATAGACGAACCAGAGGGATTACGAAAGAAATTCTTTCATATAGCTTCTTGTGAATTAGCTTTGAGAGGAGAAGTAGTAAACTGTAAAATCTACCATTTAAAAGAAGAAAAAAATCAAGATGGAATTCCAACAGGTAGAATTGAATACAATAATTTTTTTCAGAGACGAGAAGACGGCACAAGGTCGGTCTAAAAAATTTGCAGACAGCAAATGGATGACAATAAATGACACGATTGACAATAAATGACATTGTTAAAGTTACTCTTAGGCCTGATCCCCAAATGAGCGTTTCAGCGGACTGGCAGACGCGGACAAATTTTCCCAACCAATCACAGGGCGCGATTTCGGTTCAAGGTCAATACGCCAATTCCGCCGAAAAGTTGGTTTTATTTTAACTTTTCGGCGTATTTTAAGTAAGACATAACCTATTAGTTGTTGATTTTATTTTGTATCATCAACAACATCATTAAACGTTTTCTTCCTGGCACCTCCATAATATTTAAATTATTTATATGTACTTTACTTTGGATTTTTCTAATTTCATGACAGTTACTACGAACTGCAACAGTTGTTTTTAGGTTATGTACACTCATTTATAGAGTAGTACATGGGGAAGAGGGTCTCCGTGGAATTCGGCGGATCTATGAAACGTCTTCCGCGTAAACGCTCGTTTGGGGATCAGGCCTTAGAAAAAAGAAACAAAAACATAACATCCGAACGACTTATTTGAACCCCAAATCCCTTTTAGAAAAACACTAACTGAAAAGGTATCGTCACTTCCGGGCTGTTTGTCACGTCGTCGGTGTATGGTTCTTGACGTTTCGAGAAATGATTCACAAAATATAAATTGCTCTCTTCTTCAGGAGATCTGAAACTGGAGAGTGACTTGTCGAGTCGGTGTTTATATACTGGGCCGTTACGTTCCGCTACGTAATTCTATCCCTCCGTCTCTGTTGATATTGCTAGGGTTCTTGTGTGCCAAATTAGATCGCTATAGAGTTTCACATCAGCTGCTTTTTTCACGTGATTGTACTTGAGGTGGCTCTTATGTTTCTTTAATCTGGTGCTGTTTTTCTCGATATTTCTGGATGTGTATCTGAGAGCTGTCCGTAAATGATCCCATTCTTCATCCAGGTGTTCTTGTTCACATATGGCTCGAGCTCTGTGAATTAATGTGTTGATGACTCCTTGTTTTTGTGATGGGTGGTGGTGCGATTCAGCATTCAAGTATCTATCCATACGAATCGGTTTTATATAGACCTGATGTCCAAGAGTTCCGTTAGGTTTCCTTTTTATCAGGACATCTAGGAAAGGCAAGTTTCCACTTTCTTCCAACTACATTGTAAATTGGATATCCAGATGTATTCCATTTATGTGGTTTAAGAATCTCCTTGCTGTGTCCTCGCGTCCATGTGACCAGAAGACAGAAAATGTGTCATCTACATATCGGAACCAATACTTGAGCTTCAACACTGCGGACTCCAGGGCTTTCTTCTCAAAGGCTTCCATGTAAATGTTTGCCAAGGTGGGAGATAGAGGCGTTCCCATAGCTACTCCTTCTACTTTTTTTTGTAGATTTGTCCTCTGAAGTTGAAGAAGGTTGACTTGACACTAACTCTTGCTAGGTCTACTAGTTTCATATTTTTATTTTCCATGGAAAGTCTGTGTCGTATTTCCTCCAAGGCTTCACGGATCGGTATTTTTGTGAAAAACGACGGAAAAAGACAGAATTGCTTCTCATAATCTTGTACACAGGATCCTGATGCAAGTCCTCCACTGTAGCGATGTATTCCGTAGTGTCCATCACAACAGTTAGTGTTTCCTTTATCTGCTGGTAATATAGTGATATCCTCATTCCCTTGGAATTCTTTGATTGCTTGGGTTTCTCTTCTACTTAAGATAGATTTCGGTGGTTTGGAGATCTGTATAATACATGCTGCATCGGCTTTTACTTCTTCTGCAATATCTTGTGGTAAACGTCGGCACGAAGTCTCTAGGGCGCTGATATTTCTTCTTTAGAAATTTTCCTGGGTGCTATGGCAAAATTTAGTCCTTTGGCAAGTACATCAGTGGCATCGTCGTTCAGCTGAATCCATGTTCCACTGAGAATTAATACGATATCTCTGCAGCTAAAATTGGACCGGGCATCATAAATAATAAAATTACCAATCATTCAAACCATTCTAGTATAGTTTCCCATTTAGCCAACGCATGGGTAAGTGGCCAACAACTATAAAGGAAACCGGACAGTCATGATCATCATCATCAATTAAACCCGACCTCTAAATTTACCCTGAACAACACGAAAGTCTTGTTAGTAACTTGCGAGTCTCGAGTAAAACAAGTCAAAACGAATATTCGACATATATGATATATGTGGATACTAGAGAATAGAATATGGAAATCAGTACACTATATCAAACAATTTATAACAACTGTGTTTTTAATAACTGTTGTTTCTAATAATTGTATAAATAAACATAATTATTGTCGTTGTTCGTTCACATATTCTATCGTTAATTTATCTTGCCAAAAAACACTCGAGCTTTTCTTTTATGGATAAATTTCTTTTTAACTACAAATTTTGCCAATTAGTAATTTTGCTCGACATTACTACAACTAAAACTAAAATTTAACAAACTTGCTCGACCTCCTGTCACTGATCGGCAAAATTGTTTCGTTTCAAAAAGAAATTTACGTGATATAAAACTTGTGGTTTTACTGCTGAAAAAAAAATCGTGATCAGTGATT
Source organism: Tetropium fuscum (assembly GCA_964058915.1). Taxonomy (NCBI): domain Eukaryota; kingdom Metazoa; phylum Arthropoda; class Insecta; order Coleoptera; family Cerambycidae; genus Tetropium; species Tetropium fuscum. The sequence goes on along the minus strand of CAXKVY010000556.1, from coordinate 169,051 downwards.
GAACTTTGGTCATGAGACACCGATTTTGAGTCGATTAATGGAGCGATTCCAGAGTATTTTAGACATGAATGTACCGAGTTGGGTTTTAGATCATTTCGCAAATGCCGATACAGCAGAATCATCAAATTTTGAGGAAGAAGACTCGTAGAAGACATAACTAACGAAAAAATTCAGAAATGGACACCAAATGTTCTGGGGTTAAACATCAATAGCTGTACTCTACACTACAGTCGATTCTGGAAACAGTAGACATTTTGAATGGTCTTTCCTTCTTGGTACTCTTTTGAGCGTGGGTTCAGTGCAGTAGTAAATTAACTCTCCAAGAAAAAGAACAGACCGCGGATCACTGAGCGTGGCAATTTGCGACTAGTGTTGACAAAACGAGAACCCACATTAACAAATTATTAAAACGCCAACAGTCTCAATAATCGTCGTAATTTTTTATTGCTATTGTTTTGCTAATTTTTATTTTTTTATATACAATTTTCTCCCCAACTTGGTGGCGCTTCAGGCCCTGTTGGTAAAAAGACCGTCTAATCCCTAATAGACTTCCAAAAAATTTGGAATAAAATCCGTTCTCTACTTTGGAACATAACATAATCGAGAACAAGCTAGTTCCCCATCTATAATGCTGTCCGCTGGAGCATTTGTATAAGAAAGTCTAATGTTCAGATTGTTTTAAAATATAATAGATAATATTTATTTCGCTTATTCTGCGACAAAACAGTTTTATTATAGTAAAAATACGTTACGGCCTCATAAATGTCATTTTTATCGCATATATCTGTCTTTTAAATAGCCGGGCGGAAACAAACTACCTATTTATGTTAACAGAAAAATGTGGCAAGCGAGTTATATTTAATACACGTCCCGATATATTTACTGTAGATATCACTCGTTCAATTTATATAAGAACACGGAAAGAGGTAATATTTCATCGCACAGAACTCGAGAAATATATTATCTGATGACTTTTGCACGGTATTTTTGTAGAGAAACAAATCTATTAACTGCGTATATTGTCATTTAACACTCGAGTCGTGGGTTGGTCGAGTTTTTTGTAGATATTTAAACAGTTTATATTATCAAGTATTTAAAATCCATAACTATTTAAAAATAGTCCATTTGCCTTAATATATTTGTACCCATCCATCCGCACCAAGAAATGAAATTCAATATTAATAAAGAAACTATTGTAGCTCCTTCCAAAGTTGAAAGGTGTCTTCGTTTTCCCAAGTTAAAAGCGCTTGTTACATCTTCGATTTCTGTTTATCTCCATCGTTTTTGGAGGTATGTAGGTATAACGATTTTTGATATAATTTTTCCAGCATATTAGGTGAAGATGTTAATTAGAACAGAACTTTTAAATTGAAGGTCCAAAAGGTTCAATAAATCACTAGTATTTCACTATCGTCTTCATCAGATTCAACCTCCTCGTATCTATCGTGTTTCAAAAAAGCTAATACCTACCTTAAATTCGGTTTCTTCGGCTTGATCTAGCATTTTCAAAAAATAATGGAACACTTTAGTCTGACTCTTCTACAGGTACATGCGGCTTTGCAGCGAGATATGTACGAAACCTACATTACATACCATCGAAATTCTTTGGAAGTTTCTCGACAATACCGACTAATGTTTGCTGATAGGATACAAGCAAGAATATGGATATTTCAACGTTTGGCAATGAATATGGTCGAAATTGGAGCACTGGCCATTGGTAGACGTAATTATCGTAGAAGTCGACCAAACGTGAACGCCATTAATATTCTTGAAGGTTATAAATATGGTTATCTATATATGAAGGTTAAAATTTCGGCAGAAAACTTTTCTGGAGCGACAAATCAACTTTTACATACAGTGGCATGTTTAATAGATAGACCAGGCACTACTATGCCACCGAGAACCCCCACCTGATCATGGAAACAAGGGCCCAGTTTAATTTTCATAAAAGGACGCTCAATGGAGAGCGATATTTTACAAGTGGTCATAAATCTAGCGTCTTTTCCACAGGATTTTCACCTCCACATAATTATGTAAAAATTCGGAATTATCTGAATTTATTTATTTGACTTTTTCCAAAAAGTCCAGTTTTTTAGGGGAAATGTAAAAAATGACCAAATATATTTTGGATATCTTGACATGTTTAAGATAGCAATAAAGTAGCTCTACTTTTTTGTAATTCCACCGACTTCCGGTTCGGAAATCCCAATAGTAAGTGTTTTGTTTTTTAACACTTACATCGGATATAAAACTATGTAAATTTTGCCAACAACGACAGGAATTAATGAGTCTTACATACATTGAAGAAAATAATTTACCTCGGTTTCATTAAATTGATAGGAAATAATCGAAACAGAAAAATCTAAAAAAAACGTCACAGCTCTCATAATTTAGTCAAATTAACATCTCCATATCTGATTTCATACGCACACTTTAATTGTTTAGCAAATCGCAATAGATACATCCGATAATATTTAAATAAAACAGTATCAGATACAAAGTATTTAATATTCCCTATATAATAATATTAAAAAGTTATTTTTAACGCATATAGAAATTGGCATCATGCACGTAATTTCTTTTCGCAAATAAACTAATTAACAAGTTCAATTTTCAATTGATACACTTAATTTAATTAACATAATTATCAATATCATAAATAGATACATTTATGATACTGATAATTTATGTTCTCTTTAAGTGTCTTGTGATTAGATCGCATAATCACTGCATCATATAACCACTGTGTTGCCCAGACCTTTATCCACGAATATTTGCGCGGCTTATAAACGCATACAAATCTCACAATCGCAGTATACAATAAGACCGGTTCTAACAGGGGTCTACCCTATAATCGCGACAATACCTCAATCAAAGCAAATAACGTCTTATTCTGAGAATTATTCACTTAAAACATAATGTGACCGCATCTTATACGATATAATGCGTGACCAAACAATAAAATAAGCACATATCATTTTCGCTATAATCTTCCAACAGATATAATATCGAGTCAGTAAGTGTCGTATTACAGTCCACAAAGAAACAAAATATTGCAGGTTTAGTCTGGATGAATAATATATCTATTGTATCGCATTATCTTGCGTGTAACAGAAGACAATGTCATTGAAGCATCACATTTATCATATTACTGAATTGCATAGTAGTCCAGGTATCAGGGATGAATTACAGAGAAAAAAATTATTTTAGAACCACAGGCATATTTTTTTTCTAGATATTTTTGTCGTAGAGCACGATTTTGGGTGTACGGACATACATATCCTTATATTTAATTTTATAATTAACAATAATTATTTAAAAAAATAATAATCTTTATCCACGTTTTGCTGTATATCTTCGCTCTTAAGAATTTTTAGTATAGCACATAAAGTTGAGGAACTTGTTCCTTATGAAATTTGCAAATAAAAACAGGTTCAAATAGAGGTCGCTAATTTTTTGGAGAAGATAGCTATCTGTTTATTTCATTTTATTTATTTTTATTTGATTTTACAAAACACTACCCCAGAGAACATTCCATTTGCGGGGTAGGAAACAACAGTAACAAACAAAAATACAGTAAATTTTGAAATTACAAAGTAAGTAATTAATTACAAAGTATAAAAATAATAATAATAATACACGAGATTTGATTGTAGCTAAGTTACAATTGAATATATCAAACCGATTACAATAATAAGTATTATAATTGGTAGTGATTTGGTAGAAGCGAATTTTTGATACATTTGTACGCAAATTAGGTACGTAAAATAATGAATTAGATTGATGAGATACGAGGTACATGAAAATTTAAAAAATTCAGCAGTACAGAATAGTCAAGGATGCTGTGCATTATCTTGAAAAGAAATATATGTCCTAACCTGTGTGAATGCCAAGAGCAAGATAAACTCAATTTTCCTTATAGGAAACAGCTTTTAAGAAATGTCGTTGTTCTTTTTCTAAATTATCAATGTGTACATTCTAATATGGGGACCATTTATAATGGAGATGTACTTTAATTTTCGTCTAACAAATGATTGGTCTAATAATTTGACAGAATTAGTATTATTAAAATCGTGTGTTCAGTGGCGGCTCATATTTTCAGGCATTTCATTATGGCGAATATTTTCAGATATTTTCAGGTGGGAATGAAAAATAAATTAAAAAACTAGAATCTAACTCGACGAAGTCTTCTCATCATGACCTCCCAAGGCTAATTCGAAGGCTCCACAAAATTTTTTCCACATGATTATACGACGCAAAATGTGACGATTTTTTCCACCTGTTTATTATGGTCTAACTTATGGCGCAGAAATGCACTATCTAATGGTTTACGTATGTCAGTTTTTCCTAAACAACTAAAGCCCATATATGCTTTTAGATGAGACACAGATTTCTCATGCTTTTTCGCCCTATCTGCTACGTGTTTTAAATCGCCAAGTCCGTAGGTATTTGGTTGCTGAGTAACCTCTGTATTAAATATTAAACAAACAAAACAAAACAGTTTATTTGCCACGGAACAACCCCATATCCATTCATATATGGCGTTTATTTCTGGAGGCGTATAATACAGAGTTTATTTCTGGATCCATTTCCATTATTTGTATTATTCTGTATCTGTAATTTCTGTATTCGGATAAAGTACAAATAATTAATAAACACAGTAAATCGAGCAGTAAACACAACAATCTGATTAAAACTATTCTGTACTGTCACTATAATACTATCTAGTCCTAGACCGAAAACGATTTTAAAACTGGTAAACTTATAACAAAAGTTTACACACTATAATACAATAATATCTACACTATTTTGTTTCTGCGTCGCAACTCTCGATCTCGCAACGAAAAAAAACATGTTTCAGACCGTCTGACAACTAAGACCAGGGGAACAACGAAACGTGACTCCCGGCTGGCCTAAATCGGCGAATTTCGTTACGCTGCAGAATGTCAAAGGTGTAAAATGATATTTTACGATGTCCGTATTTGGAGTCAGATTTTTGTGTTCCCCGGAAATAAATTTTGTTATTATCTGGTGCCTGAGGAGTGTATATTTGGCAGAAATAAGTTTTGAGTAGTTTTTCGAAACCGATAATAAAATTGCAATTGAATTTTGTTGAATTTTTTATATTCGCGGCATGCTTTATATTTCAATAAATTGAAATATAAATCTCTTTATAATGTAAATAGTTATAATGTATATAGGTAAACCAGAGAGGATAAGATTGTATTGACCCAAACATGTGTAAACAATTTCGGTTTGATCTGTAAAATAGGTACTTCTCGAGTAATTTAATAATTTATTAATTGACAACTGCGTCATTTCACCCCTAAACGGGTATCACTTGTCGGCCATCAAGCCAGAAAAATCACGAATCTATTCAAATTTAATAGTGACCTATACAGAGACCTAGCGAAAATCGAAAAAAGTAATTCATAGAATCACCATGTATGTAGTAATACATAGAATCACCATGTGTCAAAACTGCTACAAATTTTGCTAGTTTGCTAGACTTACGTAGTTACTAGACTTATAGCTGCTACTTACCAAAACAGCGTGAATTTATATGACTTTATTTACGTCAATGTAGTAACTATATGACAATAATCTCTCAGAGTTTCTTATATTTTCATAGCAATTAACGGTAAAATTCTCTAATAAACAGATCTACTACGGTGGTACCTCAGGGCTATACCTCCTGTGCACTTAATATTGCATCTAATGCAATCATAGTATTGCCATATTACAGTATTATATATTATTGGCGTCAAAATGTAATTCTCTGTAATTTCTCAGGTCATTGGTCCACTAAATGTCAATATGGTCAGCTACAGTCTCCCATAGAGTTATCGAGCCGTTTCGCTACGGAAAAGGAATTTCACCACTTCAAAACAAGAGGGTATGGACATAATGTTGATGCTATTTTGAAGAATAACGGACATTCGGGTAAGCAACTGGTCCTATATTTTGCATTTGGACGGCACTTGAAATATTACCTGATTTTTCAATTTCCAGCTGAAGTTAGGCTGAATATATCCCAAGAAAATAAACCGGTCATAAGCGGAGGAGGATTGGCCGGAGAGTACCAACTGGACCATCTGCACTTCCACTGGCAGTCGGAACATGTTATGGAGGGTTATAGGTGGGATTATAATAATAATAATAACAATAATAATAATGATAAATCGACTTCATTGAAAATAAGAATTTACAAAAAAAATAGATATAAACAAATTAAATGAATGGGAAATGGCTTGAAAAAAAATAAGTAAATAATTAAACTAGAATATACCATATGCAAAAGTTTTTTTAAGTGCCCTTTAAATGTGAAATCAGGGTAAACAATTATACCAAGGCTCTTATATAGCCTCATCTACTGTAGGCAAAATTGCGCTATTCAAATTAACATTTAAATTAATTTTTAACCGATTTTAAAAATGAGGAAGTTCTCAATTCGACTGTATTTTTTATGTTTGTTACCTCAGAACTCCGTCATTTTTAAATCAATTTTAAAAATTATTATTTTGTTGGTAAGAGGGTATTTTCAAGTAGGTCCCATTTTAGTTCAATTGACACTGGACCTTGGATTCCGAAGATAACCGGAGAACTCACTAGATCTACCAGAGAAAAATGGCAAATGCACCACTCACCATAATGTATAGATATTTAAATAAATAAAAAAAATATTTTCTACCGCATCATTGTGAAGCTCAAAAACATTCTCGAATCAACTTAAACATCATAAAAATCAGTCCAGCCATTTAGGTGGAGTTGAGGCTCTTCAGAATAATGTACGATTTATTTAATTGGTAGTTTATACTTGAATTTACCATCAACACCTACCATTACAGTGACACTTTTATGTGTCATTAGTTTTGACAAAGAACTCACATTCATAGACTACCTAGTCCACTATTTATAATTGTTCTACCTGAACGTATTGATGTATAAATATATAATTACATATATAATAGAATTCATAAGCTTTTAAAGATTAAGTAATCTTGTACAGCATGCATTGTACTACATATACCATCACTTCCAGTAGTCTCAGTTTTTTATACTCTTCAAAATGAAATTTATTGAGTCAATAGAGGTAAGAGAAAATTTAGATGAACAATTAGGATTTTTAAAATTATTCTAATAATACTCAATAATACTAACATTTTGAAGAAAAGAAGCAACATAATTATTAATTTCATCAGGATTGGATAAATCATGAATATGGAGTTGTTTAATAGAGCGAGCATTTAAATCTTTAATAGCATTCCAAATAGTTTTAGGATTTTTCTTAATGAGACTGATTGTAAATAACCTTTTTTTCATTTCTGACCATAGACAAACTGTAATTACCAAGTTCCTTTATAATTAGACCAGTTATTTTCAGTCCTATTTTGTTTAAATTTTTGTCCCTTTGTTTCATTATTTGTTCTACGTCCATGCAAAAAAACAAAACTTTATTGAACTATATTTAATGCAAAAATTGGTTCTTTATTGCACTAGTGCAATACAATTTTTATTTTACGCATCTGTAATTCTATCACAGTATTTTGACATAAAGATCATGACATGTCACCTAATGACATGACATTACCGCCTAAAAATTTTTTTGGTTTTTATATGAACGTAGAAAAAATATTCAGCTGTAAATCATATTCAGCCAAGGTAAATTATGTAAATCTGTCCAGATAGAATTCAAATGAAAAGTTTTGAAACACCTGTATATTACCTATTTTGGTTTAATTTTAAGTTTTTCATTTTAAAGTCGCAAAAGATATTTCAAAGATTTCATTAGATTAGATTTCAAGTCGCTATATAATCAGAAATACCATCTATTGAAATAGTACCAGAATTATTGACAATATCGCAGTTAGATACAAAAATAGGGTCAATTAATGTGCTGGAAGTACTGGTTCTCCCTCTAGGCTCATAAGGACCACTATAGAATGCCTCTGTATGTCCTAGTATACAGAGGACATACGGAATAGAACATTCACAATAGAACATACAGAATTTAACATGAAATTATAACGAAGTTACAGAAAAAGTACATTCCATATTTTTTGTACAGAATTTAATTTCCTTCATATCTAGTATCACCTCGACATTATAAACATGGCGGCTCACACAGATTAAGTTCAGGACATTTAGTATGTTGATATAACGGCCATTATAAGCTGCTGTGTCAGCTCTTTACCGATTCGTGCCACTATTTTTTCTTATTTAATGGGACTACATATGCGTGTTTACACTTTTTGCAGATTTCCACTAGAGCTGCACTTGGTCCACTATGGAATAGAATACGGGGGGTTATCCACCGCCCTTCAGTACACACGCGGTGTCGCGGTCTTCGCTGTACTATTTGAGGTAAGGCCAAAGAGTAAAGCTACGCACACGTCACTACTGTCATTTATTACTGGCATTTAGCTTTCCCCAGACGACGATGAAGAGTTTGAACCGCTACTCGACATTATATCTACCCTACAGAACAAGATAAACCAGCCGATGACTCTGAACAACTTCGTTGTGAAGAACTTCTTACCAAGAGACATAGCGGGTTTCTACAGATATGACGGCTCCCTTACCACGCCAGAGTGTAATGAGGGTATTCTCTGGACTGTTTTCACGAACACCATACCAATATCTCGCAACCAGGTACGTTTAGTGGACGAGTGTGGTACTGAATAGCATGGGGAAATAGTTTCAGTATAACCTGCTTACATTAAATTCGGATAAAATGTGACTATTAATATTAAAAATTGTAAACATTTATTTATTTTGAAGAAAACGATTAACCAGTTAGGTTGAAAGAAAGTGGAAGATCTTGTATTAAGACTGGTAGATTTAATTTAAATCACGTTTAGATGTATCCATTCACAAGATTTAACTTAAAATGGATGTAAGTCTATATTTATTTTGTAATTCATTATATGAAATCTTTACTCCTTGTAAAATTATAAACAAATATATTATTCTTATTATCGTAAAGGTCTTTTTGGATAATAATCAGATATCTTGTAGCTTCTTGTCGGGTATTATTAAAACCACTGCACCTCAGAAGAACAACTTAAAATTTATTAAGAATTTGTTATAATATGAATTAATAGTTTGTTTTTTCCAGGCATTTTAACCATAAGTCATGACGCAATAGATACATGCGAAATTTGTCCAGTGTTCTGATAATTGCTATTAGCTCTAAATCAAATAAATGATAATTCTTTTCCGACTGTTTGTTTACTAAAAATGCGACAATGTGCTCAAAATTATCCAGTTTCTGCGTTAATATTCCTGCATACCCGTCTCTACTAGCGTCGGTATGAACCATGCTGTGAGTTGAGTTGAGGATTAAATATTGTTAAAACTGGCTTAGAAAAATTGCTTTTTTAGAAAATTCACATTTGGTGACTCCATTAGAATATGGTGAGACCTTTTTTATCTTTAAACAGATATTTTGTAGCCGAATAATTAATTTTTGGCAATAGAAACCATACTTTTTTTAATTTAAAAGTTAAGCCGTACTGTTGCATTAGTTTTAGAACTTCCGCTACATTTTTTGTAATGACGGAGAGGTGCAAATATTTCGTTCACTAATTGCTGAAAACCCGAGGAGCGTTACATAATCCAAACGGCACCCTTTGATAATCGTAGTGCCCCACAGTTGTTACAAATGCTGTATAGGGGGTTGATTTTTGGGTCCATCGGAATTTGGTGAGACCCTGACGCCAAATCGAGATTGGTAAAGCACTTGTAATCTGTTAAATTTTCTATTATTTCTTCAGTAATAGGAACTGGAACTTATTTTTTTTCTGTAATTTGATGTAATGCTCACTGCTCTGTAATCTAATACAAGTATTTTGGAGTTTTTTTGTTTACAAGCAAGGAGAGACTTGAATATGGAGAGTTACTTTCACGAATATTGTTACTTTCTTCTCACAGTTCTTTTATAATGGTCCTAAAAATATGTTTATCCTTTTCTGTGCTTCGATATTCGGGGTTTATTTATGTACATACAATCGATTCAAACCGATTCATTTTATCACATTCACATATTCACACATACAATCCTCGTATGATCTTAAAATATCATGTAATTTATATAATTCATCTGAAGGCATTTGGTTATCACTGTTTATATTTTGTATCTAATCGGGTAAATGTGCTTTATTTTTAAAATGAAGGGAGTCGTCAATTCTATAGTAAATAATATTTGTATCCTCTGCGGTGTTACCTCCTATCAATATATTAAATTTAAATTCAGGACCATCAATTACATAATATTTAATATCCAAATTTACCTCGTCAGTTTTCGTATTTTCACAAATGGATTTGGGTAACATTTGCGCCCATTCCTAAAAATCCGCAAAGTGTAATCAAGTTTTCGAGATTGTGCACATGAAATTTTAATTCCTGAACTAACTGACTTTTTTAATAGTAAACACTCACTACCAAAATCTATAAAAGAATCACGCCCACTAAGGTTAATTTGTTTATAAAATCTTGAATGAGAGTCCGAACTGTGAATAAGGTTTACACTTTCAGGATTTTTCTATCCTTCCTATCCCTAATGGTATTTAAACGATTTGTCTGAATAATTTTTTTTTGGATCAAGTTTTTGACTTGGATTAATGTTTTGTTTTTTTAGGCAGGTAACGAATTATGCAGGATTTTAAGGTATAGTATATAGATGAAATCGTACATAAACTAAACGGCCAATTGTTGGTTAAAAAAATGGCGTCAAATAGTAAAAAATAGTTAAGAGTTTGGCAAAAATAGTAGTTTTTGAGTTTCTAGCAATAACAAATACAAGTACGATCGTTTTGACTTATTGACCCCGATTACAACATCGAAGCAGACTAACGACAAGTGCCTGGCATTTAACTCCAATGTTCGGAGGCGTTTTAAACCATTTTAACATCATTTTAACGTACAAATGAATGTACAAATTTTAGATAATGTTCTTAAGTTTCCAAAACCGTTACAAAAATTACGATCAGACCACCGTACGAGCAAGGGTAATTACCTGGACAAAAGGGGTCCACAAAAATTGAATTCGCAATTGAAGCAAAACTATCCGTCCGACAGATCCAGGTTTTTGCTCAAATAATCTGCATGTTTAAAGTTACTCTTATGCACAACACGGACGCCTTAGCATAAAAGCTCGTTTTGTAGATTTTTCAATTCTCTAGAACTCACTGTATCGTAGTCAACACGATTGTACCTACATGGAGTTATTGCTAGAAACTCAAGGTATTTTTTTTTGTATTTTTTTTACAGTTTTTCGGGCGCCATTTTGTTATAAACAACAAAATCGTTTAATTTACATACGTTTTCATCTATGTATACTTGAACCCTGCACAGTTTGTTACCTATTATTTTTTTAATGCCCTAAAAAATCTCTATATCTTGGCCTATTTGTACTGTCCTCTTCACTGGACGTTTAACTGCCTTCAGATAGTGAGAGAGAATAGTGTTTTCTTAATATCTTTCATTTTCTTTGGTGCCTCAAGAATATGCACAAAAACACCGCACTCAACACGTTTCATTCTCCGCTTCTGATGTCAGGTATTAATAAAACCACTGCACTTTAAAACAAAAACAACAACAACTTAAAGTTTATTAACCATTTTATTACAATATGAATTCACAAATACAACTGTATTGGCCAAACAGACAAAAGGGGGTAACTATCACCAAACCCTATCGAATAAGAAATGTTAAATAACATATATAATAGGAAGCGTAATAAGTTAGCGACATCGTTACGATATGGTCTGCATTCTGTTTTAAGCTGATAATTTGGACAATTTTTATTCTTAATTAAGAACGAAGTCAAAATAATTTCAAAGTAGAAAGCATATAATAAATAAATAAATATAGAATGTTATAAACAAAACGATAGGAAATGGCTACTCACAAACTACTTCCTTGACCTTGACAGAAAACAAAGCCATAAGTTAGTTTTTCGGTGTATATTAGAAGGATGAGCACGCACTTTGTCACAACTTAAGTGCAAACAATGTTAAATCACCATTAATGTATATGTAAATGTGTTAATCCAGCCAAGGAGACTTTAAGCAGTTATTTCTTCGATTTATAGTGTTTTTAAATTCATTATAGCTTCTTAAAAATATTTCCGGCGCTATAAAGCTTATAATATGGCATTCTATGGTACAATTTTTAACTCAGCTTATTATGTATTATATCAATAACAACTTGTTCTAACACGATTGTTTTCCAGGTCAAAATCTTCGAGGAAATGCACACAAACGACAACACAGTCCTGCGGCAGAACTACCGCTCACTCCAGCCACTGAACGGCAGAGATGTATTCATGAAAGTAAGTCCCATCAGACAGAGCGCAGCCAGCCACATAGAATTCTCATCAATCCTGCTACCATCCCTGATCATCCCCATGTACTACTTCGCTAGACATTAACGACGAACACTAGTCAGCCAAATCGGCCATGTTCACATAGACGTATCAACTGAATCGACTTATATTCCTTCACCATCCATGTACAATTTATCAAGCCAAGGGAAGGATAGTACAAATTATGTTTAGTAGTCTCATTATCGATGCCTCTGTGCAAGGAGATCGATAGAAACCGCGATTATAGTTCGTCAGATCCAATCAATTTTGTGGTTGAGCTCACACGCGTCTACACAATGAAAGACCGGCTTGGCAGTAAGTGTACCAAACTCTCTTCCAAAGCATTTGCCATATTAAGTAATGAGTTACCTGAACTAACACCGAACTAATATAAGTGTAATATTTTTTTACTGTTGTAACAATAAAGTTTTGTTTTTCATATATGGCGTGGTTTTATATCTACCAGTATTTCCAACTCCCCAAATACTACCAAGAGGTTAGCAGTGAAAATGGTCCTCGAATTAAGTGCCTGTATAGTTCTAGCAAAACATGGCATAAATATTGTTGCCATTATTATAGCTGGTTACTTATTTAGCCCAGTAACCTTACCGTTCAAATCACAGTCGACCGGACCAGGTTAAAAATTGGTACGAGTGCCTTAAGCTATAATACATCACTCGTATCGCCGATATCCGTGGCAGGTTTCATGACCTCGATAGGAGGGGACGAGCGGGATTATCGCTCTTTACTTCAAATATCAATGTAGGCCTGGAATATCCTCGCGGCTTACACGACTCTCTCCACGTATTCACGCATCAACGGTGGACGCGTAGGACATCTGGGAGCATACTGGTGACGGGGGTTGAAGGGGGTTGAGGAAGGTTGAAGGGGGTAATCTACTCCGCAAGCTTAGACTGGTGTCGCTTGTCAACATCAGATATATTAGGCCTCTGATGAGCTTTGCTTTCCTCATTGTGTGATTCAGAATCATGCCAAGGTAGGTACTTGATATTGGTCTCCTGAATGTTCGCCGTTCCTGGCGACATGACCTGTATTTGTGTCTACTTGCTGACCATTCCGAAGAGTACGGCTTGGATCTTGTCGGCGTTTATCTCAGCCTTCCAACTGTTGCACCAATTATCTAGTAGATGCAGCATTCTTAACAGAAACTTAATAGAAACGGGCCTTGTTGACAAGTAGGTATTGTCGACAAAGCAAAATCATTAACTTCGATTCTTTGGTGAGAGTGGGGCCGTGAAATTTGCTATCAGAGAGTTGAGATGTACATTTAGTGTATTGCTTCATACACTTTTTGTCTTCTTTGGCTGTAGGTTACGTTAAACATTTATGTATTGAAGGCATTTTACGGTCGTTTTACGGCATATTACCCTCAGCGATATAAACAATGGATTATGGGTTATAAATAGGTATGGTTATTAAATTTGTAAAAATGAGGATATGCTGCAAGGTGACGGAGATTCTAACCAAACTGTTTCACGTAAAATAGGACCCTTTAATACGCTGGTAAATGCCAAATTTCATCCTCGTCCGTTGTAGTTATAACCTTTTAAATCAAATTACCAATTCTATAAAAACAAAATTCGAAGAAGTTTTCGCTGATACGAAATGTTACAAACGTGGTCTTATTGATGAAATAGTATCAATATTCAAATAGATCACTGGCAATTTAGACGCCTCTGATGGCAAATAATATATTGTATAAATAAATTACATGATAACGAACAAATCCCAAGTAAACTCCTAAACACATTTGACCCTGCAATACATCGCTTAAACGTTTTCACGTAGAAGTCAATACCCGTTTAATATTTTACCCTATGATGTGATCTGTTATAATAATCAACGAGACATATGGATTTACTCCATATGAATTAATTTTCGGTCATACGTCTAATCGACTACCAGAAACTTTATATAACTAAAAAGACTTAATCACAAAATACCCTAGAGACTAGAATTAGAATAATAGAATAATAGAAGACTTAAAATAATAGAATATCTCACTATTATAAAATAGCGAGAGCAAAGACTCAAAGAGAAAAAGCAAAAATTCGTTTTGATAAACACGTTCCAGAAAACAGTTATGAATATTAAATAGGAGACGAGATATATGTAAAAGAATCCCAAATAAAAGATAAAATCCGATACAAATTTAATAGATTTCAAAATAATTCAAATCTCTCAAAATTCAGCATTTTAGGGAATCTCGAAACATTTCAAACTGCAAAAAGCCAAACTTCGACCGAATGAAACCTTATTCTGAGTTGAAACATTTATTTTCAGGTTTCTTCTACTGATCGGAGCAGCAGCCTCCCAATATTCAATATTACCTATCAACAATATAGTCAGATTGTATTATTACGAAGATTGTATTATTACAAAATATCAGGACAAATGGACATTACTTCCTTAAGAACAGCTTTCGGCCATAATTAACAAGATGAGATAAATAAATCTACGATGACTGGGGGTAATTCAAACAGACAAGCTGTACTTTTTCACAATCGATGAAGTATCGTCCGTATTACTGGTTTAATTTAATGGAATTTTTAACACTAAGAACGGGAAATAACTGCCGATGCGTTTTCCTGAAAGTGCCTTCAACCCTGTTTGTCCTCTTCAAATGGTCGATATTTATCATTTAGTATCCGTACATATGATCATATTCCATCAACATATAGGTATATTGGCCCTGAAACGTTGCCCTCATCAATGCTAACAGTGGACAAAGGCCAAGAGCAATAAAGAAATCAACAACATTACCTTTGAAAGGCCTTTCGGTGTACAACTAGAGTTGTATCCTTCACATCATGCTAGACATTCCTATTGTTGTCTGTTTGCACGCAACACACAATAACATCGGTCATTATACTAAACTACTTACAGCAATACATAAAATTATCCTATTAAACAGTTACTTACTTTCAACGAATCGTTTGGATAATTATGACGCTTGTAAAAACCAAAACATTACAAAACAAAACAACGCTAAACTAGTTGTTTTTAGTTATAATAATGTATAGCCATTTTGTAATCAAATGAGAACGAACGCTGTGGTAATTTGGTGGTCGTTCTATTGGGCGACGAGTCGTAAAACCTACCATTTTGGATGATTGGTTGTACTTAATTCATTATCATATTTATTAAGAAAGTCATGCAATACATTGTAATGATGTAATGTAGGTACAATAATTGTATCGGATGTATTAGAATCGTTAAATAATGTATCAGAGACAATGATGTAAATATGTTAAGTAGGTATAAATATAATAAGTTAAGTAATAAAACTTTTTTCTTCACACCAGTATAAAAAGATGTTACAGGTATAATAAAGGAATTAAAAAATGAAATTGTAAAAAGATCCGATCGTATTAGTGGTCACTTAGTAAATTTAATTAACTTATCAATTGTACGGGTATTTTCCTAGCATTCTAAAAACCGCTAGAGTAATTTCTATATATAAAAAAATACCCACAGAATATCGCTAACTACCGCCAAATATCGATCTTAAGTTTGTTTTTTAAAATTCAGAGAAAATTGTTTACAATAAAATGTACAACTTCCTGACAGACTTCATCAACATGGTTTTCGAAGAGGTGGATCAATGCAGTCAGCGGCATGTGCTGTGCTTTGCTTGAGCATGTGTACGAGAGTCTTGATGGCGGGAGGCATGTGGCAAGTCTTTTTTCGACTTGACACGTGCCTTCGATTGCCTCAACATACATATTGTTAAAAATAAATTGTTCAACTTGGGATTTAGGGATATCTATATTCCTGAACTGGCTAATGACCTTAAAAGATAGGTCAATCTTAGTAAAAACAGGGTCAGGTACATCCCTGCGATACATCCTGTTACCGCAGGGATCTGTGCTGGGACCACTTATATTCTTGTTATTCATCAATGACCTACCTAAACATATTAAAAGTGACGGCATCACATTATTTGCAGATGATACTTCTTTAGCGGTATGAGCGCAAACCCATGACGAGAGCGTCCTGTGCCCGCGCGACAGGCAGTCTTTGTGATATTGCGTCGTGGGAGGGGGAACCGGTGGGAGGTGCCTTTCGGTGTGGCCGCGGCGGCGGCGTGGGACGCCCACGGTAATGGACACTGCTACTTTAGTTTATTTTATTATTACTCGAAGATGGAACTAATTATTTATTAGTGTTTATATTGGATTATATTATATTTGAATCGAACTTTGTTCACATTTCTTGGATATTAATTTTTTTTGCGCGTAATCTTAAGTCTTTTTCTTAAATAAAAGTAGCCTAAGTTACTCCTTATGACATCTGCTATTTGCCAGTGAAAGTCACGTCAAAATCGGTCCAGCCGTTTCGGAGATTGGCCGAAACAAACAGACAGACAGACAGAAGGACAGACACAAAATTTAAAAATTGTTATTAAGTGTCGTATATATTATCATATATACATTTAGTAAAAAACCATTATTTTGACATTACAAATAATAGACACTTCAATTTTATTTATATGTATAGATTTTTTTACTTTGGGCTATCTGCATTTATTTCTTCGAAGATTATTATGATTATGAGGCTATTGATTATATCCGAAAAAACAGGGCAATAAGGAACTAAGACGTTCACGGGTTTTTATTGCAGGAATCGGTCAATGGGTCATTTATGAAGAAACAACTGCGAAGTGCTATAAATTAGAGGATGGAAAGTATTAAATAGGGGCGAAATGCACCTCTATTCAGTTTATTCAATATATCTCGCAAACGAAGAAAAATTTAGATATACCTCATATGAAACTTTTTGTAGATAATTGAATTGTTGGATTAGATTATTTAAAAATTAAAGTAAGATATTTTTTTTAGCAGAAAATGTTAAAACAAAAAGAAAAAGTCAAAAATTTTTAGACCTAATAAAAGTCAAACTTTTATTAGGTCTGGGATAGGTATCGACATTGCTTACCAGAAAAAAAAGTAAAGAAAATTTTCTTTAAAATCCTGGGTCGAAAAATTTTTTGGGTTCAAAATTGACCGAAATATGGCCACTCGAATATACCTTCTTTTCATTTTTATCCCTCTTATGAAGATATTGTTTTCATTCTCATTTTGTTGAAAAATTATTATTTTACTCAATAAAAAAGGTGTTTTAAGTTTATCGGTTGGTAATAAATAACTATTCAAACAAATATAGGGACCGTTAAATAAGGGACCGTTATTTTCGATTTATCTAAAAGTATTCCTCTGATGCATTGCATCATCCTTTGGACGACCAAAGCGTTGATTTCTCAAATTTTTCTGGATATACGGCGTCGAAATTGTTCTACATTTTATGCTTCCCTTCCATTATAGACTTTACGACTCATTATTGCCCAGAACTCTTCAATAGGGCGATCCTGAGGTACGTTCGGGGGATTGTCTACTTTCGGTACAAAGTTGATGTTGTTGGCCTCATGCCAGTCCATTGTTATTCTCACGTAATGGCATTAAGCAAGATCTGACCAAAACTTTATTTCATTATCCGCATTAATTATCAGGTGGACTGCCACAGCCCGTCCCCAATGATGACCAGACACAGCCTGCCTGGTCAATCATCCAAGAGCCAGCCCCAGCCTTGCTTCGCTCGGAAAATCGAAATCTTACCGGCCAAGTCTCGCGGCCGTCTAGTTGGTAGATGTATAATACATGAACGATCAAACCTAAAAAAAATCATATTTTCCTCTTCACTTTCGTTTGGCTGAAAAAACTCATTTTGAAAATTTATTTCTGCCAACCTAACATAATAAATATGATTAGCAAAGAATATAAAAACTAATGTAATTATGCGCTTTCTAAAACGCAACAGTGTATGGTGATAACTATCGGTTGTCCGGTTGACTCGTTCAAAACCTTAAGACTGTTTCGTCAATTAGACGTATGTGCGGTCAGTGAAGAAATTACGGCTATGGCTTGATTTAGATACATTAAATCTACCTATACATGTCCGAAAGCCAACTTAAAGCATAATATCGACATGCCATTTATTTAAAATTTGTCCTTGTTTATAACACGAACACAATATTTTCATGGCTCCTGCCCAGCATCAAAACAATTTCACCGGACATATATTATTATAATAGGTGTTTAAAAATGGCCACCCCTAAATATTTTAGAACGTAAAGTATGTTGCTGATTGTCGTAGAGAACAATTTAGTATTGATTTAACTGGTCTGAGAATATCTCATCAAAATTATATGTGTAATCAGAAACTGAAGCAGAGAGACATATCTGGATATAACGCTATACATTTAAGGCTTCGCCCCGAACAAATCCAATGTAGGGCTACGAGATGAAGCCAGCCTCATAAATTGCACAACATACCAAAAATATTTAATGAAACTTTTTTTTCCTTTTTAATCTGACATCATCAGGGACATTATCGTAATTGTTCGTGTAGAAATCATCATCACAAATTTGGACAAAGTGAAATATTGTTCATCGTCCATCATGATAATCCTCTGCGTATTTTTGAGCTTCCCTCTCTTTCCGGAAGACAATATTTTTACGTGTATATGCTATACGTATTAATTCGGCTTCTAATAAAGGTCAAAAAAAATTTTTGCCCAGCGTTTAAAGGAATATTTTGTCTACTTTTTTTCTTTTTCTTTAAACATTTTCGGCATAAAAATAAGCCGCTTCGGAAATTCAGTTCTCAGCAAAAAGTTTCATATAAAGTATATATAAATTTTGCTTCGTTTACGAGATGTATTGAAAAAACTGAAAATAGTGCACATTCAGCCCTACCTTCTTTTTTCTTCTTAAATGACCCATTGACCGATTCCTGCAATAAAAACCCGTAAACGTCTTAATTCCTATAATAGTTTGAGACGCCCAGTTTCAGTATTACAATTACAATCTGAATTAATTGTCTTACCAACGCCATAATATATAATTTATTTGGTAGGTGTTTCATTGTTAAGTTGATAATATTAACAAAGAATTTCAAAGGAAGTTAAATGATGTATACAATTTTTATTTATCAAATCAATTAAAATTACAACCATAACATCATAAAAACGTTTAGGTTAACTTGCAATAGTTTTATTGCAAATTGTATGGATTTTTATACAAATTTTGTAACTATTGAAAGAAAAAAATTCACGCCGTTACACGCAAAAACCAAAATAATAAAGTAATTTAAATTACTTGATATGACGCTTTTCCTTAAAAAAGGGCGTGTAAAATAAAAATGGCCATGTCATTATATGCATAAATATAGTTTCAATATTATTTGACTGTTTGAATTGATTGTTTAATAAAATATACACAACGATCAAATTTACTATGGAATCTCGTAACCGATCAAGTATCAAGGACGGTAAAACTTCCTACTTTTTGGCGATTTTGGAAGTGTACCCCTAACTGACAGATATTTCACAATTTCAGAATCTTGGTGATGACAATTTAAGAGGCGAAAGCTGCGACGAGATCTGAAAGAACCGGTATTTTTCTACATGTAAAGCAAATACCTACAAAATTTAGGAAATTTCAGTACCAGGTGATTACAAGTTTGTTGAGTGCGAAAGAGATGGTCTTCTGTGGCGTGCTTGATGTAGCTGTGTCACTTTCAGTAACCTGATGATGCGAACTTACGATGCGATACTCGAGTTGAAATATTTATGCAGGTCATTGCCCGTATTTTCGGCGCAAATGCACGATTATCTGAAAACCTTTACGTTGAATCTGTCACTTGTTCGTAGTGCCATCAAATTCCATCTTTGCTTTAATTAACTTAACCCATCGCTATGATTATAGGAAGCTACTGAATTTGAAACACCGTATATTATACCTACCTATAGTGTATTATTTTCGTCATTATATCATTTATAGCCGATAAAATTATATAATTTCACAATTGCATTCTATATTAATATTCTCAAGTATAAATCCATTTTGCAATAATAGTTCCCCTAAATTAGTTTGCTAGAACAAATTGCAATGCTACATAAAAATACCGATCTATTCAGAATAGTAGAGAATTATGCGTTATGTAACATTGCATATAAATTACATCGGTTTGTATAAATCGTCACAAAATCGATACCTACGTTACTGAAATTGTTAATGTTAGTTTGCGTGCGACGACATTAACGTTTTATAATCGAAATAATTTGTTGGCATTTTTCGGCATATCGTGACATTTTTAACAAAATGCATTAACAACTGAAAAACAACGCGTGCAAGATAAAAAATGTGTAGTGCTCGTGGACAAAATATAAAATTAATAGCCACGACTCGGGTGACATGGGACACTCGCCTACGGCTCGTGATCAAACGACACCCGTGAAACGGCTATAATTAGGAGATCGTTGAATAATATATTATAAATGCATATTTATCCAATGGTGACAGATTAAAAATAACTGTATAAACTGTATAACAACTGTAAAAATAACATTTTCTTCACATGTGAATTAAACTTTTTTTAACTCGGTATTTTTACATCAGTGCAATTCGGTTAGGAAAGTTTTATGATCAAAATACACAATTAATCTTTATAATCATATAATAAAGACCATATTGACAAGAATTTCACACTTTTTGATTATTAACCGACTTCGAAAAATGAGGAGGTTCTCAGTTCGACTGAATGTTTCTTTTTGTATTTTTGTTACCTCAAAACTCCGTCATTAATAAATCAATTTTAAAAATTTTCATTTTGTTAATGCAATTAGACAAAATGACTTGATAAACACTACTGACTATAAACGTATCCCAAATTACCCTACCTAGAAAAGAAAACCAAAATCTTCATCAACAACTCCGAATTACATCATAACATTGCAAAACCTTTATCCCTAGTGAGAAGTTTTCCAGAATCCTAGAATATAATCTCAACAAAATTCATAAGACTGATATCATCCTACGGCCAATTGTGAGTGCTTTTCGTTCCCCAGCGCACAACCTGGCTAGACATTTAGCTAATATCCTTCAACCTATCACAGAACAATCCCCTTCCTATGTCAAAAACTCCTCCCATTTCATCAACCTTCTACGAAATTATCCCATTTCAGAAAGATATATACTTGTCAGTTTCGACATTATATCACTATTCACTAATATCCCAGTCTCTGAAACCCTTATCATTCTTGAAACTAAACACCACACTTCTCCCAGCATAATATCCCTCCTAAAACATTGTCTATCCTATACTTATTTTCTCTTTTAAAACAATTTCTATAAACAAACGAGTGGAACCCCCATGGGAACAACCTTATCCCCTGTCATAGCCTAACATATTCATAGAAACCTTTGAAACACTCGCCCTTAATTCTTCTAAATTATAACCTACATGTTGGTTAAGATCCGTTGATGACAACTTGGTCATCTGGCCACATGGAAGTGACTCCTAAGATACCTTCTTATCCCACCTAAACCACAGACATCCTAAAATTCAATTCACGTCGAAAGTAATTCCTCCCTATCTTCCCTAGACGTCCTGATTACGAAAAGAACTAACACCACCACCCAGCACAGTTTAATTCGGTAGTCAAAAGTCAAAACTCTCATAACCAGATCCCTCCAACTATCTAACGACTACAATTGACAAACTGAACTACAAACAGTAGAGCAAGCAGTACTGCTGAACGGCTACGACAGACCACATATAACATGATCCATACGCAAACCCCAAAACCCATCCCAAATCCAACATACCGATCCATCTGAAAAAACACAAAGCATTTTTCCTTATATCAAAGGTGTCACAGATAAAATTTCAAAAATCCTAAAAACCAATGACATTAAAACAAATTTCACAATTACGCAGACCATATCCAACTTAATCAATTCCCCAATAGACCAAGTCCCAAACGATGCTCACCTTGTTTATGAAATACCTAGCTCTGATTGTTCCCAAACTTCCATTGGACAAACCAAAAGACGTATCAACAACAGAATATACGAACATCAACTTCCGTCAGAAAATTAGATCCTACGTTATCACTAGCCCAATACCCACTCCTAACAGGACACAACATGGACTTCGACAATACAAATACTATAGCATTCATCCCTTCCCTAGAAACACGAACGTTTCGTGGGGCAATTGAAATCGAGAAGCTTCCCAATTTTATGAACAAAAGGGACGACGCTCTTCGACTTCCTACTGCGTGGAAATGGTTAATCTCCAGACTTCCTACAATGATCCTCAACCGACCGTTCCACATCCCAATAATCCTACTATAAATACCTCAGCCCCTTCTACCTCTCGTCAGTACTCTCTGAGGAGTAGGCAGATTGAGGCCCCAGTGATCTAAAGTATACTTTAGCTCACTACATTATCTCACTAGTGACTTATGGGCAACTTTATACTTTTAAAATCTCATCAATAAAGATCATTAAAGTGTTGGATAAATAACTTTTATCTTCTATTGTAGAAAAAAAGGATTAAGTTATTTATTTTCCTTTAATAAATCTTCTTGAAGTTTTCATTGTCTTTGATTTAAATGGTGTTTTATTTTAATCAGTTGATTGAAATGATTATTTTTATGTAAGATATGGAATATGTTATTTACTATGTTGATTATTAGTGGATCCTTTATCTGCATCGTGGATTCTTCACCTTAGAAATGGTATAAACTAAATCGACTGTAGCACATCCAGAAATTAGCATGACAAATGAAGAATGCCGCTAATTACTTTTATTGTGATAACAACTGCTAGTACCTAACCCATAAAGATAAAGTGGGTATAAATATAAATGCCATGCGAAATTTATTGTATTGTTATCGTCATGCACTATATTTTGACTACTGCAATAATTGCAACTACACTTTTTGGTAAGCACTTTATTGGGTAGGGTAAGCGATTTGATGTTTCTTTAATTTTTAGAAATAAATGTTGGTCAGTCATGGAGCTACGCGGATCTAGGTGAATATTAAGTTTTTAGACATATGTACTGTACATGCAACCGGTTTAATGCTTCTTTAATTTTTAGAAGGAAATCTTGGTCAGTCATGGAGTTCCGCGGGTCGAGGTGAATAACAAGTTTTTAGACATATGTACTGTACATGCAACCGACTTGATGCTTCTCTAATTTTTAGAAAGAAGTCTTGATCATTCATGGAGCTACAACGATATAGGTGAGTATTAAGTTTTTAGACATGTACGGGCATGTGCAACAACGTGTATGATAGTTTTCGAATGATCCGCCGCTCACATCCATTGAAACTCAGAACACCGGTGAGCATCCTTGACGATATCGATTACCAGAAGAAGATATTGCCAGAGACATTTAGAGGCCGACACACTGAAGGCACTAACTAAAAGGTTTGTTCCAACCTTTTAGTTAGATAGTATCGATAAAGCATGAGAAATATTGATACAGGAAATATTTGTTTTGGACATATGTTATAGCACATGCGACAAAAGGGTAAATTTTAGCACAATTTTTCAATATATGCGATATTGCGGCCGTCATAATTTTATTAATTTGGCGCTAGGATTACAAACAAAATAGCGTTGGAAAGCTCAATTATTCAGGAACATGATGATTTTTAAATAATCGCAATAAGAGCAATGATTCAGCCTAAGACACTTGGAATGTTCGAACGCGGCCAAAACTGGGTCCGCGTAACCTTGAGCGAAAAAGTGTCTCTCTTTACTCGGGCCTGCCATTCAAAAACTATAATTCCTAGATATGTGCTTTCGCGGACTATTCGGTAGAAAAACTCAAAATCTACTTTTATTAATATCATGTTTTTGTTGTCAGGCGAACGGTTTATAGTTAGAGAATGAGCAATGTCTAAGACGCTCTATAACACTCGCGAACAACCACCTAAAAAAATATTCTTATGTAAATTGACCTGACGGATCTAATTTTGGAGTTCGCCAGACAATCCGGAATAGGGAAATGCCCATTTAATTGCATAAAAATGTTCTACCATACTGAAAAATAAGATATGCAAAATATGAGGCCTTAATTCCCAATAATTTATAACAAAATTTATAACAAAACTCGCCAAACCGCGTGAGTTTATTCGGCCGCTTTCCGGCGCAACGCCTACCGAATATTGTAGGATGTGACGTCACAGCTCATTTGGGGGCGCGTCAATTTTATCGCTGTTTAGATCCTTCATGCTGATCGTGCGGAATTAGAAATCTTGTTTTTTTTTGTGAAATACACGTTATATTACAACGTTACGTTATGTTTTTTAGTATTATTTTTAATTTAAAATTTTAGTCATGTTCCCTATTGCGATACTGATAAAAATCAACAATTTATAAAAAATCTCAAATTTTTCCATATATCGATTAAATTTTTAGAACAAATTTAGACCTTTCTCATCACGACTGAGATGACAGAAATACAAAAAAATGTACGTGTCACCAGTAATATTTTTTTTAAATAAAAGTTGGTGACACGAAATTTGTTAAAAATGCAGCAACAAATACTCGATCGAGAAATCTCTTTTGTTTTTAAAGATAGATGTATATAGTAAGCGACAAAGTTATAGCCAAAGAATCAAAGAAACTTATTTATTTTGGTGATTTTTTTTGATAACTTAGGTACCTACTTAATTCTCAAGAAAACGGTGCTTTAATGATCGCCGTATGTTGATAATGTTGTAATGAGGAAATGCAATAACGGGGTATTTGTTATTGACACGATGGCACTGGTTTAACGATTTCAAAATTATAATTGCAACACCTTTACCTAATGATTTGTTTTTAAAATATTTCAATCCGATTTTAAATCAGACCTAGAAATGCACATTTTATTATGTGCGTCGGAGATTGTTACGAGTTTGAAAACAGCTTAAAGGTTTCAGAAAAAAACATAAGAGCAAATCTTCATCTTCAAAAACAAAAGTTTTCTCGATTGAGTATTTGTTGCTGCATTTTTAACAAATTACTGATGACACGTACATCTTTTTGTATTTCTGTCATGTGAGTCATGATAACAAAGAAATTGGCTCTTCTAAAAATTTTTATTTAATCGGACTTAAACTGAGTTTTAAAATTTAGGACAATAAAGAGTAAGAGCAGCCAGTAAGAGCTGCTATTTAGAGGTACACATTTCCAAAGTTTTTTTGCAGGTCATACCTTTTGCAGAAAATGGTGTATTTTAAATACAAAATGACTGGACGAATACGATAATTGAACATATGAAACAATATTCCTTTTACCCCTGTTTTCTTTCGACAGTAAATAGACTAAAAATTTATTTATGAGATATCAAATATTTTAAAATTAAAACATTCCAGCTGGGACAGTCAATTATTTAGGTATATTGTTTAAACAATAAAAATAATATACATTTTTTCTTTTCCATAGAATTATCTATTTTTGAAAATTTAGTATAACATTTTTTTCACGATTTTGACTTAAATTTGACCTAAATCGTATAAGTGGTTCAATAATAGTTATGGGTAAGAAACGGAAAAAAATCCAAATTGAAGCGTTTTTGGAAATAAATTTATATTACAAAGTAATAATATTTTAACGCGTTCTATCGATTCCTAGAGTTATCAAGATTAAATATCGGATCTTTTGGGGGGTTTAGAAACTGTACTGGTTTTTGCGCTCATTTATTCGATTATATCTGAAGACTCGTTTGATGGAGAAAATTAATTGTTTGGCGGTGAGAAATTAAAATTTTACAGGGATTTTATAAAATGGAGGACTAACACCTCCATAAAACATCAAACGAGTGGCATATCTGTTGATTTGCAAACAATATGTGATGATATTAAATACAATCCATGTCGGAGATCTTTAAAATCAAGTTAGATTTAAAAATCAGTAAAAAACATATCCTAATCTGAAACGCATGCTCTCCTAGATGGATGGTCTCAGCAATGTCAGACAGGGAAGCAACAGTCGCCAATAAACATCGACAAGCAATCGGCCATCAGGGCTAACATTCCGGTCATACAGCTCACCAATTACAATCAGAAAATGAAAGCTATTCTGGGGAATAATGGACACACAGGTATGCTCGTAGTTATTTTCTACGTAAGTTCTTCTCTCTAGTTATTCTATCTCTCTAGTTATTCTCTCTAGTTATTCTCTCGTAAGTTATTTTCTTAGTTGCAATATTTTAATTACTGGTTATTGTGCAGTTAACTAACTTCAAAAACAAATTGCAAATGGATGAGAACTGCAAATGTATTTGTTTTTATTTTCTCTGAGCGAACGATTCATCTGTTGGTGTCGCCTGAATGACATCTATAGGATGGTGGCGCACGCATATAGTTATAATTTCTCGCGTTGTATTAACGGATATTTTTTGTTATGGTCTCAGTGCCAGTTGTAGGTGTTCGATGAGTTATTGTGTCCTTGATTATATTAGGTAGGTGTTTACAATGGGACATCGAACGTGTAAGTACGTGAAGTGTAAAAGGCGTGCTCGAGTGTATTAATAACAATTGTGTCTAGTGTTTGTAAAATCATTGGTTATAGTTGATATTTTAATTCTATAGTGTTATTATAGTGTTCTATAGAATACAGTGTTTATAGGTTATAGTGGTTTTATACAGAGTAGTGCAGTGGAAGAAATAGGCACATCATGGAGTAAAAAAGCAAAGCCCCGAAAAAATCTCATCATTTAAAATCATTTAACGAGAAGAGCATTTACTCACGTTTAATGAGAATTTCTGGTGTGAGTTTCTGTGAATACTGTTACTAATAAGTGACAGTTACCATTGTGAGTGTAACTATATGTGCAAATAATAACATATCCCGCAAATTGGTGAGTTATTTTTGTTATACATTTTACTAATAATCTTACCCCTAATAATAATAAGTAACCTAACCACCTTCTATCCTGGAAAGGGGCGCTCTTACCTCCCCGTAGTCCTTGCTGGACAATAGCAATTTAATTTCTTTTAATTTAAATTGTTATTGGCTAAAGTTGTACAGGCAGCATGCAAAATTTTTTCAACGTATTTTAAATCCATTCAAAACTAAATAATTTTTTGGCTTAAAGTTTTGCACATATATGAATATGACATAATAAGACAACTTTTGAAGTCACTTCACCTTGGTTGCGCATGATGATACGGCACTGAGCAGAAAAGCCAGTAAATCGCCGGCTTGTTCATGCAGGTGTCTTCTAAGTGAGCGAGAATGGAAATGGGATTTATGAGTTGAAGAGGGATAGCGACCGTTATGGTAAGCCGCGGACTAGAGACCGTAGTTCTATTCACAAGAAATTGTGACGGTATACAATTTTACACTAAATATACTTTTGTATTGCATAGTGATGTGATTTGCCACTTCTGTAGTAATTGGTACGGATTTTCTTTGTAAAATGCCGTACAATTGTTTGCTCTAGTTTGTATATCAAACGAAAAACTAAAATGTAGGTCAAAATGGCATACGGATGAGTAGTGCAAAATGACATAGTATAAGTAAGAAGATATAAGATAGAAGATAAGTGTAAGTATAAGTGATAGTATAAGTAAGATAAGTATGAGTGAGAACAATTCTTGCAGAACCCGAGTCAGACACAGAAAATCGACCTTTTTTCTGCAGACGAAGAAGACGACTGTGCTTGTATTTATTACACACAGCTCTACAAAAAATCGAAATATGGTGAGATGTGGTTACGTTGTTGTTCGTGTCAAATGTGGACACATGCTGATTGTGCCGGAGTGGACAAAAAATTTATGTTTCTGAACTTTGTACCAAATAAAAATATAGTATTTCACCCAACATAGTGGTAAAATTCTATATTAATATGATTTTTTTTTTGTTATTTTTATTTCTTTGACAAAAATTAGAAATTTTATTTATTTATATTCTAATTTTATCTCAAATTATAAAAAAAGTTAGTTTTATGTTTTCCTTAAATTCTGTACAGAAAAATGTATTTTTTTAATTTTGTACTTTTGTAAAATGTAAGTATGTCATTTTGTACACCATTCCGCTACCCACTTTATTTGAAATAGTTTCCGCATTACATTTCCACAAAACAAAAATAGATGTGGCCACCACATCTAATTTGATTCATGATTCAGGATACTTTGAGGTACCTCTTCAGCTGAATACATAATCGGATGGACGCGTTGTTGCCAAATTCACTTTATCAAAGCCAGTAAAAACATATAAGATTATCAGATTAGTTTCCCAGTAAACACAGGAAACTTGATATTGACCGAAAGAAAATAATATGAGCCATTCTACATTTGCTATTAATCTCATAATACTTTTTGGTTTTCCAGTTGATATACATTTA
Organism: Tetropium fuscum; assembly: GCA_964058915.1. Lineage (NCBI taxonomy): Eukaryota > Metazoa > Arthropoda > Insecta > Coleoptera > Cerambycidae > Tetropium > Tetropium fuscum. The sequence goes on along the minus strand of CAXKVY010000556.1, from coordinate 140,469 downwards.
TTCGACGAGAGCGACGCCTCAGCGCTACCTACCATCAGCGGCGGGCCCCTACGCGGAAACTACACTCTGCGACAGATCCACTTCCATTGGGATTCCGAGCACACAATCGACGGACACAGGTACGATTAATATTTAAACGTTATAGTAGTAATACATTCGTGCGTGATTATATGCCCATATGCGATAAAGAGATGGCACCTGACCAGCGGATTCTAATGTTTTTCTAATATGTTTTTTACGGCCCATTAACCAATAAAATAATAAAATTTTTAAAGTTGACGCCATCGCCAGTGGTTTGCCACGGTTACAAAATGGCCAATGGAATCACACCGGGACTATACCCTGATCCTACTGTAGGTATATTGTTCCATCATAAATGTAAAAAAATCGTTAAACAAAATGGTAATAAACAAATAAATATATAAACAATCCACCGACAATCCATAACATAACCCTTAACCTGACATTTTAATTTTTAAAGCTCAGCTGGCCTGGCGCTCTTGCGTAAGAAATGTTAAACTAACACGCGACGTACGTCCATGGAAAACAGACATTTTAATTTCAAATCTTTTGTATATTTAACTCATAGGTCTAAAAAACAATTTGGGCTTGAATTGTAGGGAAATATGTTTAAAGTTTGACGTATAATAGGTTTAAATACATAAAGATATACCCAAAACCCGAGAAATTCACGTGTCTGAATCACTCGTTTGAATCTCCCATAAGAAATACATGGCACTCAAATTTGCTGAAGTGTGTTTAGGAACCCATTTCAAATTTTGCGCCCGGATTTTCCTAACCTAACTCATATGCTCAATTGTCTAAATAACCTACTATGAACTTTTTTACCAACTTGCACAAAATTGGCGCTTTTCCATGCCTGCGGAGAAAAAGTATAGGTTTCCTCGCGTGCACTGCACATCGTTGTTTAAAATAGCCCACTTCTCGCTTTCCTGCGCATGCAGAGAAATCTCCATTTTCTGCGATTTAGACAAAAAATAGTGGGTGTGACACGTGCGGACGGCGATCGCGACGTCTTTTCGCACATGTTACACAAGCAACTATTACAAAACCAGTTGGGTAAAAGTACTTTTCGTAACTGGTTGTGAAAAGTAAGACGTTTCCTACCGTCAAATGGTTTTGAAAAGTATCACTTGATGTAAAAATTAGAAAAAACATTATAAGCATAAGCCGCAGTTACTGACTAATCAATAGTATACATCATCACGTTATTTTTACACCGGCAAATATTTAAATTGCTAGAGAGCGCTGAGAATATTTTTGAATTAACTTTTAGGTATGCCTTAGAATGTCACTTTGTTCATTTGAAGTCAAACCAGAAAGATAATGCCACCACCTTTGAAATCAAAAATGGAGTTGTCGTAATGGCCGTGATGTATGATGTAAGTTCCAAATCATTGTGCCTGCACTAGCACTAAATTATCTTCACACCTCGGGTTTTCACACCTCGGACAGAAAAATTTAAAAAAAAAATCGGTTATTTGCTCATAATTTTGGACCTCGAGGACCGATTGAAAAAAAAATTGCACTGGGTTTCTGATGAGTCCTACAATGTCCCGCACCATCTATCAAGCCGACGGACGTCCACGGCATCTTGGACTTTTCACCATTACAGCTCCTTGGCTATAATACACTCTTACAAATAATATCTGAAAAATCCCCACTGTATCTGCTAAAATACACTGCGCAACTTATTTAACGCACAACCAAAAAGTTAACACAAATTTGACGTTATGTATTTTCGACAATTTTTGTTCGTTTTGGTCGATTTTTTTTCAAATTGTAGGTTTTTCTCTTAGGAATATCACTGTCTTAGTTGTTTTGGTAAAACGAATGATTTTGATATTATACCAGGTGCTATAAAAATGTTATGTTTTTTTCCGAAATTTCAAAACGTCCTGTGGGCTATACAAGGTATTGAAAGTTATTGCAATTATAGCCAATTTAAAGCCTCGTGTTTTTTCTACATTTTCTTTTTTTAATCATGTTCTACAACTTTTATCTCACCTATTTTTACGGTAATACTTACCGTTTACAAGAAAAATGCAAAAACCGCTATTTTTTACTTTTGACGTTGAATAATTATTTTGACAGATGTAGGATTGGTAGGAATATTTCATATATTATTTGTAATAGTGTATTGAAGACTTGTACCAATTTTCAGCTATGTGCGAATGATTGCAAACTTACACTTGCACTTTTTTTGTTTATTTTGACTGGGGTATATAAATATGATGTGTATTCTGCAGATAGGTCATTCCATAAAACAGCTTAGACAAGTTGGTCTACATATTAAAACGGCACCGAAATATCCAGGCCAAAAAATTTTGCGAAAAGGCATTAAGCTAGAGAAATTGTTGCCGAGAAATTTAGGAAGCTATTTCGCGTATAGGGGCTCATTGACAACACCAGAATGTGACGAGGTAGTCACATGGATAATTCCCGAGAACAAGATCACTATTACCAGAAAAGAGGTAAGATATTGTTACTTCAATTACATTTTCCTAACGAATGCGCTTGATATAACAAGCGTATCAGTTTCTGTTACAATGTGTTTTCGCAGTGGGCTAAGGTGGGTCCTTGTGGTGGTACGCTGACCTTAATACGTTGAATACCGACTTCCAAATGGCATTCATTCCTGCGGGACCGCGGGATGTTCTTTACGCTGTACCGTTTTCTTCAGTTCATAGGCAACCATTGATACCATTTGAACAATTTAGCGTCTCAAAAAGAGTCAAAACAAGCTGGCCAGTATACTGGACAGTGGACAGTGATCCAGAAGCCTGTTGTCCAGAAACTTGAGAAATTGAAACAAATTAATCGGGAATCTGAGGTGGTGAATTCGACCACCTCTAGTCGCGAACATCCACCTAAAAAAACATGAAATTCTATGTACAATGACCTGCCCGATTCGAATTTTTTGTTCGCCCTTTGATCCAGAATTGCCAAATGTGTCAAAATATGACATTTAAAAAAAAACTTTTTCATTTTAATGAAAATTTTCATTAAAATAAATTTTTTTGGAAACTAGTACATTGTTAGTTAGTACATTGTTAGTTGACGTCTGATCATTATGAATTTTGGGAATAACATTTTTCAATACTTCCCTGACATATTGCCGTAACAATAGGAAATTTAGAAGTTCATATAAAACCTAAGTAATTTTTTTTCGCTAGATGACACAAAATATCGTCATTTTGCAGCGTAAAATGGTGAGTCGAGTAAACTTTTTTATCTTTAGAGATAGATAACTAGTATAAGCGAGAAAAATGTTGCCAATAGAGCAAGGAAACTTTTTTACTTGAACTATTTTTTTATACTACGTTTAGTTTTGGCTGTATACATTTGTAAAAACCGAAGTAAATAGAACGGGCGCGTCGCATATCCTGGGATATTATTGCCTATGTTAGATGCGCTACAGGGAATAAAGCCATCAGTGTGTCAAAGAGAGCAAACACCACAACCTTCTTCATACGTGCAACAAAGATGCTAGATTATGCATCCTAAAATTGTATTGTCATTTTGAGACATATGAAATACGAGACGAGGACGATATACGAGGTATATCAACCTGATTGGAAGAAATTTATATCAAATCCTTATAATAAAAAGAACCTCTTGGCATATTTAGCACAAAAACTAATGAAAGAAAATTATGTTATACCTGATCAAATTGAAATCGTATTGGCAGGAATGTCAGAAGATAATGAAAGGACAATAAAATGCACAAAAATGGAGTCGAAAGTGGTTGATGAATTAAAGTTTACTGGGCATGAGGAAGCTGATACGAGAACATTTGCAACTATTAATTTCTTTAAAGACACTTTTAATGGATTTGTTATTTACTCTTTGGACACAATGTTTTTATTTTATCTGTTTTTCTCGGTTACCTTATATTTCGAAAATTGGATAGAAAGAGAAAAGAAATTTATCCCATGTTTCTCAATCATTAAAACACTAGCAAACCTGAAGCGTCTGGATGTGATTCTGTTAGCTTTCTGTTTAGAAAAGGCAAAAGAACAGCCCTAAAAATAGCCTTGTCTCAAGAACCAGATGAGATGAATATTTTATCTTTTGGAACTAAAAGTATTACAATGAAATATCCGAGGAGTTACTATCATCATGTAGACTATTCTTTAAGCATTTGTATGGCCGAAAAGACTTTAAAAGAAATATAGATGAATTAAGAGCTCATATGTTTCCAACTTGCAAGATAGAACGTAGGGCACAACGTACAAAATAAAATATTTTTTTAAGAACAGTACTATTCTTAAAATGTGATTTTCTTGATTTGAAAATTGATTCTTTGTCACTAAGAACTATGTGTGTTACTTATTACAATTTATCATTGAAGTTTATTCTGTAAGTAAGGCTCTATTAATGACCTTTTTTAGAGATTTGTCCCCGACTGCAGAATCATTTATTTTTCATGTGAGAAGATTTCATGTTCATTACTTTGACAATGCGCAAAACGGCAAATTAACGTCAAAAGAGGCAAAACCTACATTTTTAAATATTACTCCATTTTGTAAATGTAAATTATTTAACTGTAATAACAAGTGCAAATGCCTGAAAGCAAATGTAAAATGCAATATAAGTTGCCAGTGCCAGGGGAAATGCATCGGAAATGCATAAATATTTTAATTAGATATTAATAATATTGTGTCATGCTTATAAAATAAAATAATAAAAATATTACCATTCCTATCATTTCCCAATCCCATAAATCCCCCTATACTCCATATATTATGAATAATAATGTAATGCGCGTCATCTTTGTTGCACGTATGAAGAAGGTTGTGGTAAGTAGTTCGGTTTTTACAAATGTATACAGCCCAAACTAAACGTCGCGTCGTATGAAAAAAAGTTCAATTAAATAAGTTTCCTTCCTCTATTGGTGACATTTTTCTCCCTAATAGTAGTTATCTATCTCTAAAGATAAAAAGTTTTCTCGGCTCACCATTTTACGCAGCAAAATGACAATATCTTCTGCCACCTAGCCATGGGCGTAGCTAGCTTATTTTGTTTGGGGGGCTTAAGCCCTTGCATAAAAATGGATTTGAGTATAGACATCAGTTTCTTTTAGACTACTGGGACTTTTAGAGTTTTTCTTAATCACAATCAATATTATATAAGTATTAGGTATATTATATTATAAATACGCATAGTGCGTCAAAAGTTATTTTTCAAATTGCAATATCTTTTAAAATATTTTAAAAACGTCCTTTAGTAACACGGTTGCAACACACCTACTAAAACAACGTGTTTTCCTTAAAAAATATGATTATTATTACAAAAATGAAGTATGCACAAAAGAAACTTACAATCCAAGTTAATAAAGATTTACATTATTATACATTTTAGTAATGCATTATCTTTAAAAAAAACAACAAAAGACTAATAACTGAACAAACTCAACGAAACTTAAATAAAATTAATAAACTGGATGCCATCGTCTGTAAGTACTAACAAAAATAATGATTGCTGTTCATGAATCTAATCTATTGATATTAGAAGGAAACATTAAAATCTAATTTGTGATTTTTTTTATTGACAAACTGTTTAAATATATCTTCTAAATTTAATTCGCTCATTATTTCACCCTCTATGTTAATTAGAGATAGATTTGAAAATCGATCCTGCGACATACGACCTTGCAGCCAATTTTTTATTCTTAGCATTGTCGAAAAAGATCTTTCACATGTTGCAGAACAAATTGGTATTGTAAACGCTGCTTGCATTCATTTATAAAAATTTGGAAAAGTCACTTTTTTCACAATTGCTTTTAATTCTCTCAAACCCCACTCTGAAAACTCGGACATTTACGGATACCTCGTAATAGCATTCCTCGGCCTCAAACCGAATGCAAGGAGCGACGGCGCGAAAGCCACAGAGAACACATACATCATGTAATGTTTTTCAAGTCGAATTACAATTTTTATTCATGATATAAATAAAAGGTACATATTCTAAATTTCCTATTGTCCGGCAATGTACGGCGTATATGTACGGCAATATGTCAGGGCAGTATTGAAAAATGTTATATCCAAAATTCATAACGATCGGACGCCAACTAACAAAGTTATGCACTAGTTTGCAAAAACTATTATTTTAATGAAAATTTTAATTTTTTTTAAATGTCATATTTTGACACATTAATTCTGGATCAAATGGCGAACAAAAAATTCGAATCAGGCAGGTCATTTTACATAGGATTTCATGTTTTTTAGATGGATTTTCGCGACTTATAATATAGAGCACCTTTAAAACGTTTCGTAGGAGGCCTCAGATTCCCAACTAAACCAAACCAAAACTACAGGTCTGTATAAAATGTATACGAAGTTGACTGATCTGCAAAACGGCGAACCACAACGCTAGGCATTTTTTTAGAGGGACGCAAGTCGATGGTATTTATATGCATATTTTAAACACCACAGCTCATATCGAATACACGTTTCCATACTACTCATAAAGTATTGCTTTCGGCGCGTTTCCATTTTTAGTGGATGGTTCGCCAGTAGCCGTATTTCCCACAAGAAACGTAAATAAATATGTACAAAACAGTTAAATAGTCGTCACAACTTGAAAGCGGAAAAATAAAATAAATATGTATTCCAAAATAAAGCAACAAATTCCCAACAAAAAATAAAAACAATGAAAATCATCAATGGAATAATAAATTAACAAACAACCCCAATGCAATTGTTAAAAATGGGTAATTAATATCACTATGTTTAGTGTCATCAGGACTATGACCTTCACTAGTAATAATTGAAAACATTTTGATATTTTCAGTTCCATGTCACTATTTCTACTACTCTTCACTATTTTAACTTTATTATCACTATAACTCACCGAAAATATTTTCAAAGTGTAAAAATGGCTAACATCTTCGCCTATACTATATTATTCTATGAACAATAATGCGTTCGTTGTGGGAAATATGGCTACTAGAAATAGAACCACCCCCTAAAAAAAATGCCTACGCCCATGGCTAACGCTGATCTCGCAAGTGTTGCCGGTCAGTGAACTTTCTATATATTTTATAGATGTTTTTTTTACTTAAGTGTATTATGGATACCACTGGTTTGTTTACAGAACACAATTCTCAATTAATTAGCTAAAATAGTCCTGTAATGGAAACCACCTGACATCTTATGATTTGGCTGCAAAAACCAAACACAAACGTAAAAATTGGACATCTGCTTTCCCGGCATGTTCCCGTAGACCGTCAAGAAATAACTTGTCAAGTCGTACCGCCGGCATTTATTTTTAAGTGCATAAAGAAGCACATTTTAGGTTGTCCAGTTTACTGGACGCAGGCCACAGGGATGGGTCATTATGTCCAGTATACTGGACGCGGGGATTCAAAGTGTTAAAGCGTACATTAAAAACATTCTTGTAGTTAATATAACTGGCTGCTATTTTCAGCTATCGCAACTTACGAACATCTACACAAGCAAAGGTGCATTGTTGAGGAAAAACTACAGGCCACTGCAAGAACTAAACGGGAGAATAGTTTTATATAGATACGAGCGAGAACATAATCTATATCAAACAACGGACTGGTAAAACCAAAGCAATAGGACAGGAATCATTGTGGGGCATAAATCACTCAAGAATTACCATTTTTATTCACTTATTAATAATAATCATAATCATCTATAATAATCTACTAAACCTAGTACACATATTACCACTGTTTATAAAAAAGTTTCTCCAAAAAGTGCCACAAAAGTGTCGTGTCACACAAAGTATAGTATAAAACTGGCTGTAAACTCTTTGCATACATGATAATTGTCATTTTTATTGAAATGTGGAGTTAAAATACAAAGATTAATATAAAACAATAGCACATATTTTTATTCTGTACACTAATAACCATGTTAGTTAACAGTTTTAAGAGTTCTAAAAGTCTAGAGAATTCGACAAAATACCAACCACTCATAGACCAGGGCTGAATGAAGCCTTTGAAAATGATAAAAAGTGTGAAAAAAAATAATAGTAGGATGAAACCCATCAGAAAAAGAAGAGAATATATCAAAAATAAAAGGAAAACTAATTTACGGGCGATCTGAGGTCGGAAAATGGAAGGGGGTGGGGTTTTAAGGGTAAAAAACGGTTTGTCGTTGTAATCATTAACTTTTAAGCTTTTTTTTTAAACTTTTTTACTGAAAAAAATAGCAGCAGTCATATTTTTTAAATGAAATCCCCTTTAAATCCTATCTTAAATATTTAGGACAACTATTTTCGCATGCTTTTTGCAATCTTTGTTTTACGGATTTGTAATTTTTTTGTTTATCAATGTAACATGGAATCTTAAGTTTTTCGAGTAATTAAAGTGTAAATTTTAATAAATAGCTCAAAATTGTACATAATGAATAAAAAAAAAATTTCAGATTCAAGTTTTTTTCGTTTCTTTGCATTTTCTGAGAACATTTATCATAGTAATGTATATATTTTTTTACACCATCAGAAAGTAGAGATTTCAATGAACAAAAAGCCCACTGACTTTTTTTGAAAAAAGCAGATATTTTGACGCGACAATTTTGAATTAAATATTATTTTTTGAATTGAATATTGTTTTTTCGGTATTAGGTCAAAATAAGGTGAAAGAATAAATATTTTAAATCAAAAAATTACAGTGTGTTTGGGATATAAAAAGGTAAATTATCACCAAAAAAATTTTTTTTTTGTAAAAGAAATAAAAAACCAAAAACTTGGTTATAAATTTTGAGGTTATGTGAAAAAAAGTGTAAATACAAAAGTTGTAGATCTTTTTATTACCTACAACTTTGCTATTTAACTTTTTTCCATAGGCCGGAAATCGAGATAAACCGTTTTTTACCCATAAAAACTCGCCCCCTCCACTTCCCGACCTCAGATCGCCTGTAAATTATTTTTCATTTCATTTTTGATATACCTATTCTCTTCCTTTTCTAATGGGTTTCATCCTACTATTATTATTTTTGGTTTAAAAAATGATCAACCCTGGTCTATCACAGAACCCGATGATCTGAATTTCGTGTTGGAACTCTGTCGAAAAACAGTTTAAACGTCATCCATCATAGCCTATAAAATTTGTAAACGGGCCCAGAGAAAATATTCTCCAGATGGATCAATAGGATACCGATTCAATCACGTCAACGTATAAAAATACATAATATAAGATGTAACTTACAACATTATTCACAACACTTACTTGAATGTATAATAAAAATAAGAGTTCTATTTACTGTTTGATTCTTGATTTGTCAACCACTTTTTCAGATTTTCGTTACACTCAAATAAATATAAACGTACTTCTCCAGATGGAAGTAACCATTAAAATAATATACATGGTTCACCATTAAGCGTAAAATATAATTACATAATAATATAGTTATACAGGATGTTTCTTAATGAAGTGGTAATATTTCAGGGTGTGATTACTTAGTAGGGTGGAGTGAAAAATATGAAAATTGACATTTGCAAATGCTTGTGGCTCTCGATTGTGTGTATATACCTAAAAGTATATAATCAAGACCAAGTTAATATAATTGACAACATCCTTTGTTCAGCAGTAACGTGACTATATTTTGCCGGAAATTGCACAGACTTGTGTAAGGAAACACAGTTCCGGGTTTGATTTTGGAGCTTTCCTTCTCCTAGACAGATTACAAACCAATGCTATTGACACCCATCTCGCCAAGTTACATAAGTCATAGCATGAAGCCAACCACGGCATAACTTTAAAATTCAGTTGCATGATTTGACCCGAACAATTCTACCCCAAAATCGTAATCAAGCTCCAAAAACCCCAGGATAACAAAATTTTACAAAAAATTGGAGCAACAAAGTTTTTGATCGCCATCTTGATTTTTTTAATAGCCAGCGGCTGACTCTTGTCGGTCCCTACATTTGCCTGTCAAAAGTTTTTCAAATAAAACATTTCTTAGGGAGTTTCTTAGAGAAAATTTAAAATTTGTCCCTTAGCTCGCCAATTTCACGTTTTTTGACACAGAATTCAAATTACCAAGGAACACGAATATATTTTACGTTTATCTTACTTTTGACAAACGGATTTTCAGACTGCAGAGAATTATTTAAGAAATATAATGTTTGATTTAATAAATAAAAAAAACAGAAAATCGGTATTTTTACTCATTTTCAAGGTACCACTTAGAGTTGACTGATTTGGTTAAAAATTGATATGCATTACATGTAGGTATACATCTTGCATAATAGAGGCCACAAGCATTTGCAAATTGCAATTTTCTATTTTTTCATAGAATTCTCGTTCTTTCATAGAATGTCAAATTTGACATGTGCCTAACTTAATTTTAATGCATACTTCATGCTCAAACTTTATTATTAATTCGGATCTCAAGACAAGCAAGATATGACCTCTGGCGGTTGAATGCGGAACTAATAACTGATTGCCATTCTTTTCTTGCCAATTTCGACACTACCAGAGAGTAAGGATAATAGAAAATATAATTATGACCTGTTTTCTCTGTGCTGACGATATTTTCTATGGTGCTGAGATCTTTATTTGAAATTCCAAGAGAAAGTTATAATATACCGTTTTATAAGTTACAAAAGGGCATAATATCCGAAAATGACTGAGATAGTGCTGAATATATAGAAAGGAAAAACTTTAGTAACGAAAAAATAAGGACGTAAGTACGGACGAAAGGACGAAAGTAAGGACGAAAAAATAAAAAAAATTTGCAAGAAATAACAGAAAAAAGTACTTCACGGATGTTCAGAATTACATAAAAGCGTTGAATGAAGGTCAGGTGTAAAAAATACCTACACACACCCCACTCTCTTTTTGCCGAGAAGCACATGACAAGTGCCTGGGAGAATGCTGACGAGCGTTCATTGAAGGTCGAACAACCTATGAGATAAAATTCAAAAGTAAATCACAACATCCCATGTAAATTTATCGAAATTCATCAGCACCAAATGTTGTTTTTCTACAATTTATAAATTTCGGAATTTATTTTTCCGTAAAGTAATAAAACTCGGTAAAAAATAAGATATTGATAAAATTAAGAGAAAACCTTTCGCAATTATGATGGCACCAAAGTGCCACCACAATAAAAAAATTTTAATTATTTCCACTTGGTAAATGAAAATTTCCAGGTAGTAAGTGGAAACTTCCAGTTAGTAAGTGAAAATTTCCAGTAAGTAAGTAGAAATTTCCAGTTAGTAAGTGGAATTTTTTCTTAAATTATAAACATTTCTTTCAGGTTTTTGATTTATCACACGAAATGTATATGGACAAAAATTATTTCGGATGCCACTGTATTCGTTACGAAAAAATTGGAATATACTATACACTGAAGTGTCTGTTGTTGTCTGTCATTAAAGATTGGAATATACCATTGAATTTGAAATATCGAACTTAAAATATTTACTTACCTACTAATTGTAAATTTCCACTTACTAACTGGAAATTTCCATTTACTAAGTGGACATTTTCACTTACTACTGGCAATTTCCACTTATTAACTGGAAATTTTTACTTATCAACTGGAAATTTCCATTTACTAAGTCGCCATTTTGACTTACTAACTGGATATTTCCACTTACTAATTGTAAATTTCCACCTACCAACAGAAAATTTCCACTAACTAGAAATTTCCGGTTATTAACTGGAAATTTCTACAATTAATTGTACAAAATGTACAATTAGTATATGGAAATTTCCAGTCAGTAAGTAAAAATGTCCACTTAATAAATGGAAAGTTCTAGTTGTAAGTGGAAATTTCCAGCTTGAAAGTGGAAATGTCCAGTTAGAAAAAAAAAATTCCAGTTAACTGGAAATTTAAATTTACTAAGTGGAAATTTCCACATACTAACGGAACTTTCCACTTACCAACTGGAAAATCAATTTATTAGGTGGAAATTTCCACTTACTAATTGTAAAATTTTCGCTTACCAACTGGAAATTACAATTTTCTAACTGGAAAATTCCACTTACTAACAAGAAATATCCACTTACTAACAAGAAATATCCACTTACTAGCTAGAAATTTCTACTTATCAACTGGAAATCTCCATTACTAAGTGGAAATTTCCACTTATAAATTTCCACCATTTACTAACTGGAAATTTCTACTTATCAACTGGAAATTTTCATTTACTAAGGGGACATTTTCACCAACTGCATATTTCCACTTACTAATTGTAAATTTCCACTTATTAACCAGAAATTTCAATTTACTAACTGGACATTTCCAATTCCTAATTTAAATTTAATAAGTGGAAATTTCCACATACTAACGGAACTTTCCACTTACCAGGTGGAAAATCAATTTACTAATTGGAAATTTCCACATACTAACGGAACTTTCCACTTACCAACTGGAAAATCAATTTATTAGGTGGAAATTTCCACTTACTAATTGTAAAATTTTCCCTTATCAACTGGAAATTACAATTTTCTAACTGGAAATTTCCACTTACTAACAAGAAATATCCACTTACTAGCTAGAAATTTCTACTTATCAACTGGAAATCTCCATTACTAAGTGGAAATTTCCACTTATACATTATAAATTTCCACCACTTACTAACTGGAAATTTCTACTTATCAACTGGAAATTTTCATTTACTAAGGGGACATTTTCACTAACTGGATATTTCCACTTATTAATTGTAAATTTCCACTTACTAACCAGATATTTCAATTTACTAACTGGACATTTCCAATTCCTAATTTAAATTTACTAAGTGGAAATTTCCACATATTAACGGAACTTTCCACTTACCAGCTGGAATATCAATTTTAAGTAGAAATTTCCACTTACTAACTGGAAATATCAATTTTCTAACTGAAAATTTCCACTTACTGACCGTAAATTTCCACTTACTAATCAGAAATATCCACTTACTAACTAAAAACTTCTATTTACTAAGCGAAAATAATTTTTTGTATTGCGGTAGCCCTTTGTCGGTGCATCGTAGGCAACTGCCAGGCTTGCAAAGAAACATAAAATACTGACTTAGACACCTAGATACCTAATAATCTAAAAGGAATGTATACTTATGTGATGTATCGAAGATATGTAAATGTAAATCACAATACTGTACTAAAAATAAAGCAATTGACATGAATTGGTCTTTTCTCGATACTAAAAATAGGTAATAAAACTAAAAGTACATACACGTTCGCACACAAAATCGCATCTCTAAGTAAGGAAACATCCAGTAGAACACTTAAAAAAGTACAAAAATTATCTTTAGTGTCCGGAACCGCAAAAACCATATATCACTGGTATGGCTTTGCCCCGTGCTCTCCCTTTAACTTTGCCTCTCAGTCGCACGGCAAAGTCTGCTGTGCGTAATTGGCGTGCACCTGATCGCTGAATTGTATCGGCAACATAGACTGGCCCGGTGATATTGTCTGGTGACTTGGCAACGATGTTTGGAAGCAGGGTATGAGGAGGCCTACTGAGTTGTTTGTGCTCGCTAGAACACAAAAAAATAGTGGAGCACGTCAAACTCTACACTTTCTAGGTTATGTTAATAGCTGATTTGATTAATTCTATTATCTACCATACGAATAAAAATATTCCCACACTTTAGTCGAAACTCTGAGAGAAATTTATGAATAATTCTATCAAAACTCACCTGTTAGGAAGTCCAACTGATGATTAAAAATAACTTTGTCATCGTCCAGCAGCGGAAAGTTCAATAGACCTTGCTGCAAAAACAGCTCCTCGGCTTTTGAGAGATTCACATCGCATAGCAGGGGATCAACGTCGGCGCTGTCAGGGACTGAAGATGGTTCCTGTTTAGGAAGCGGAGTGGCAGGCATTTCCTCCTTAGGAATTTTTGGTTCCAGCTCGGCCCCCGTCCTGTGGTCCACTTTGTGTCTTCTGCGGGTATGCTTCAACCAGTTGGGGTAGTTTGTAAAAGTACGTTCACAATATTTACACTTATAGGGCCTCTCTCCAGTATGAATGTTGTAGTGTTGCTAGAAAAATCAGATATGGCGTTTATGTTCGATACAAAGCTTTCATTGGTAGGGGTGTCAAGAGAAAAAAAAACGGGGATTCGGGCAGAACTTGCTGTTGAAAGAGAGCTGGAAGAGTATAGTAAGCCATAAAAAAAGTTACAAGGAGCGAGATCCGCGTCATGGTTTTTTATTGCAAAATAATTTTGAAAACGCCACCTTTTCCATTTTTCTCTCAGTAATGGAAAAAGTAATGATTTCAGAGCAAAAAGTTTCAGACAAATGTTGTTCAGCCTTTGAAAATGGTAAAACGGGAAAAAAAATAATAGGATGAAACCTATTGGAACAGGAAGAGAATATAACAAAAATGAAAGGAAAAATAATTTACGGGCGATCTGAGGTCGGGAAGTGGAAGGGGGTGAGTTTTTAAGGGTAAGAAACGGTTTATCTCGATATTCGGCAAAACTACAAGTCCTATGGAAAAAAGTTAAATGGCAAAGTTGTAGGTATTAAAAAGATCTACAACTTTTCTATTTACACTTTTTTCACATAACTTCAAAATTTATGTGAAAAATTCAAATAACCAAGTTTTCGGTTTTTTATTTTTCTTTTACAATTGGTATTTAAATTTGGTGAAAACTTACCTTTTTATGTCCCGAACACACTGTATTTTTTTTGGTTTAAAATATTTATTCTTTCACCTTATTTTGACTTAATATCGAAAAAGCACCCTAATTTTCAATCGAAAATTCTCGCGTCAAAGTATCTGCTTTTTTAAAAAAGTAGGTGGACTTTTTGTTCGTTGAAATCTCTACTTTCTGATGGTCTAAAAAATATACATTACTACGGTAAATGTTCTCAGAAAATGCAAAGAAACGAAAAAACTCGAATCCGAAAAGTTTTATTAATCATTATGTACAATTTTGAGTTATTTACTAAAATTTACTCTTTAATTACTCGAAAAACGTAAGATTCCATGTTACATTGATAAACAAAAAAATTGCAAATCGAAATATACTACTATAATTAACAACTAAATAAGTTAATTAAGTTAATATTTAATAAGACATCTACAATATTTAGAGAAAGTTTATTTATGTATACTACATCCAGCAGGCAAAGCCCAATTACAGGAAGTATATCCTTAAATTTAAAATTCAAGTGACTTAAAATACAGACTAAAGTAACAGATATATACCTATAATAATAAATGAACTAAATTACAGAGCTATTAATTTTCAATTTAGAAGTAAGCTGGAAATCTTGTTTTTAAACTGTTTTTTGGTAAGATGGAATATATCAACATTTGCAATACTATTATGACTTCTACATATAGTGGTTAATGGGCAATTAAAATGATGGTAGGAATTGGGTATTGAAAAATAAAATGTTTGTTGTAGTTGTAGAAAGTTGTAGAATCTTCTTTAAATTATATGCGTAGATGCCTATTTATTGCTATTTTAAGATAACTTATATACCTGAGTGACCTACAGAAAATTTTAGACCATCAAAAGGTATTTCATAGAGAAATGGGAAACGGGCTAGGAGGGTCTGGGTCTTTTTCGAGTAATTAAAGTGTAAATTTTAATAAATAGCTCAAAATTGTACAAAATGATTAAAAAAAAATTCGGATTCGAGTTTTTTTCGTTTCTTTGCATTTTCTGAGAATATTTATCATAGTAATGTATATTTTTTTACATCATCATAAAGTAGAGATTTCAACGAACAAAGCCCACCGACTTTTTGTAAAACAGCAGATATTTTTACGCGAGAATTTTCGATTGAAAATTAGGGTGCTTTTTTGGTTGCTCGATGTCAAAACAAGGTGAAAAAATAAATATTTTAAACCAAAAAAATTACAGTGTGTTTGGGACATAAAAAGGTAAGTTTTCACCAAATTACTTTTAAAATTTTTTTTTGTAGAAGAAAAATAAAAAACCGAAAACTTATTTGCATTTTTCACATAAATTTTAAGGTTATGTGAAAAAGTGTAAATACAAAAATTGTAGATCTTTTTATTACCTACAACTTTGCTATTTAACTTTTTTCCATAGGACTTGTAGTTTTTCCGGAAATCGAGATAAACCGTTTTTTACCCTTAAAAACTCACCCCCTCCACTTCCCAACCTCAGATCGCCCGTAAATTATTTTTCCTTTCATTTTTGTTATATTCTCTTCCTTGTCCAATGGGTTTTATCATACTATTATATTTTTTGGTTTAAAAAATTATCGACCCTGGTCTATAAGGATGAAGTATTTAAAAAAATAAAAAAAGAATTCGCTGCAATACCTACTTGGTGCCAAAGTTAAAAAATGCGAAAAATGAAAAATCTGATAAAATACAGGAAATATATTTGCCAATTTTCAGAATTTTTCATAAACAAATTAAATTTCTAGTAACGTTTTCCCTTAACCAAGGGCCGTAGTTTTGTCAACATTTTTAACTTAAATTCAAAACATGACTGGTATAAGTAGAAAGCTTAAGCTATACACTGAATTTTTCATTGCCCATTGAGCAATTTTACGTGAAGAAATCATTGTTTAATGTGCATAAAGCTGTGCTCTGCAACTGTGTGGCTGTGCAACAGGCGGTGAGAAGCATAGTTCAGGATTTTGAGGAAGGAATGCACTCAGTTATTGCTTTTTGTGACCTCACTAAAGCATTAGACTGCGTGCCCCATGATCTACTTTTTTTGCTGTTATCTTGTTACGGAATTATTATTATTGATCTTTTTGAATGGCTTACTATATATATAGGTTAAGATATTTCATTGAAGCCGTATTTCAACGGGTTTTCTCCAAAGTCCAAATCAAAACCTCTGACACCCCTACTACGTGTATATGTACAAGAAATAGAATTTTAGACAAGATTTATGATTACATTATTTATCAGCATGAAATTTTAACGGTTTCATTACGAAATTTCCACAGCAAACAGAACTACAATCCACTTTAATTTACAACTCAAAAATATTAGTAGAATTCCTACCTTTAATTTTGTACTGCTGAGAAATCCCTTATTACAGTAGCCGCAAACAAAAGGCCTAGCGGCGGCATGCACTAAACTATGGACCTTCAAGCAGCGTTCAGTCTTATACATTTTTTGGCACACGTCACATTTGTACGGTCTCTCTTCGCTATGGAAGCTGTAGTGTCTCGCCAGGTGCGATTTTTCTGCAAAACTAAAACAAAGAAGAACACAATCATACAAAAGTTACTGCATGCGCTAGCCGACTTACGTTTTGCCACACTTATCGCAACTATGGGGTTTATCGCCTGTGTGTTGCTTGACGTGTTGTTGCATGTTGACTTTCTGCGTGAAGGTTTTTCCGCAAACGTCGCACATGAATCGCCTGCCTAGTCTGTGGACGTTCATGTGGGACGTCAGGCCTCCTCTCGTATGCAAGCTAAAAATAACAGTTATTCAAAATTTTCACAGCTCGTTCTTTGTCTCTTACACTTTTCCGCATACTACACAGGGATAGTCCTCCTTAGTTTCAGTCTTATGTTTTTTCAGGTGTATTTTCAATCCTGGCTTGGTGACAAAGCTCTTCCCGCACTCCTCGCACATAAACGGTTTTGCTTTTGTATGTTTCGCAAGAACGTGTACGTGCAGCATGCTTTGCAAACTAAAACCTTTTGGACATTCTTGGCATCTAAAATTTTATTTGCTAATTCAGTAAAGTTATATTCTTATAAAAATAATATCGAAATTCAACCTCTTGATGAAGTGGTACAACTTTCCATGAATTGATATGTGAACTTTCTGCCATAAGATCAGATTTAAGATCAGATGGGGGCTTTAATATGTTCTTAGACATATTGCAGGAAGTTTTTGAACGAATCAAAGTTTTAAATAAAAGAGTAACAATTACTGGCGCCTTTGATGTACATTTTAATTCAGACACTGTTTAATGCCTTCAATTTTCTGATGTTATCAACTCTTTCGTTTTTATTTTTCTAATAAAGGAACCAAAGAGAAAGGAAAACTGTTCAGATAATTTCCTTATAAACTTTGACTGCTTTCATAACACGTCCTATGCAGTTGACACTAATTTTCTAATTTGTCTGACCATAAAGCCATTGATTTAGAAATAGATAATGACAAAGAACCACAAAAACCAAATAAAATAAGGTTCATAGATTGGAATTTCGTTTTCACAAAAAATCAACTGGTTATTGGCATCAATAAATACTTTACTTTACTTTAGAAATTGTTAGTACCCACAGTAGTTACTTACTTGTAGCGTCCTTCCGTAATATGACGGTAACAATGCGAGCGAAACGTTGAATATTTTTCTGCAGACTTATTACAAAACGTGCAGGTATACACGGGGCTTAATTTATAAGTCGAAATATAGTGTTTATCAAATTCTGTTTTGAACGGAAACACCTGCTCACACATATTGCACTTGACGCCCCAATGCGCCCGCCATTCCTCTTTTACATTGTCGATTATTTCATCATCAATTGTTTCCCCATCTAAAAAATCGCAAATGAAACATACAAGTTTACACTAACCTGAGGTAGGTATATTACCAGCCTCTTCTTGTAAATCCTTAAAAATATCATCGTTAATACCCTGCAATAAGTCATCGTCGAGTTCGTCTTCTTCCCCGAAGTCCAAAACTGTCTCACTGTCCAACTGTAAACTAACACCTAAGTTCTGAATACTACTAAATTTAAGGTTATCCATATTATCTTGGGAAGACTCGGAACTATTCCCCGTAGACCTGTTTTGGCTTAACGTGCGTTGAACCGCTCTCTGTGGAGCTGCGGCTTTCCGTCTATTTTTCCTTACTTCATGCTTCGAAGAAGAATCCAAGTCTTCACTACTATCACTATCATTCTTTAATTCTAAGTTCAAATTAGTGCCGATTAAACTTTCTTCGTCACTAGTAAATTCGTTTTTCAAGAAATTATCATCCAAGACAAAATTTGGTATTTCCTCCTTTATTTCCGGCAAAGTCTCGAAAAGATCCTGCTTTTGCTCTATGCTGGATATGGCTGGGTTCACTTTCAGTTTCTCCAAATGCCTCATTGTTGCTATTTAAACGGGTTATTGTTTACCATTAGGAAAAGTTAGGTTACGTTAAGTTGTAAACAAATAAACTATCTTTAGAAATTGAAAATTTGGTCCACCAACTTCCGTATATAATCCAAGGCCCCACTCACATTCCCGAAAATAACATTTGAATATTTCATTATCGATTTTAATTAAGGCCTTAAGTTGATAAAACAACTAATTATATTTGTAGGATCGAAAACACTTTAACATCAACATAAAATACACTTTAAACTTATTTTTTATACTTGGTGTTGCTACGTTTTTGTAACAAACTCTTTTCTAACTATTTAAAAAAAGGTATACCTAAAAATCAGTTGATCCGCTTGGATATAAAAGTTTTCAACGGAGCCATTTTGCATTTTTTAATTTTATTCAGGCAACCCTTTCATGACTTGGCTTCCTTTTTCCGCCCAAAAAAAAGCGCCACTTTCAAAATTCAGAGATTTTAAATTGGGATATTACATGTTAGGCAACCGGCAACCCACAGTACACATAGACACAATGCTTTGTGCCTATGCTGTGCGCCACGATGCCCTCATCTTTAAAGTGCACATGTATTAGGTAGGTGCCTTATGGATGTTATATGTACTAGGTGTATATAATAATAATTACTAGACAAATTAAATAACTATAGTTTATTTCCCTCATTATACAAATATATAAATTACTGAATTATCACATTTAAAACTGCATATTAGGTAGGTATGCTGATTTGCTGATATTAATGACATCTAGTTTTCTTATAGCTGGCTCTAAACGTGCTGCATTTAGGGGTAGTAAAGTTAATAGTGGTGTCTTGCAGTGACTTCATCCCTTCAGAAGATACTTCCCTGACGCTTACGATGTATCTGCAGTTGAATTGTAATTCGTACAGATCGAAATGAGAAGCCTGAAAATTAGATAATTAAAATAAGCCGTTTTATTTTGGTTTTACTAGAATCGTATATTTGAGTAGAATTTCGTACTTACTTTAGTAGTGGCAGCTAGTTTAAAGTGGTTATAATTGTTTATGTTCTCGTTGCAGCGCCCCGTCGTCCACCACGTGACGGTGTATCGCAAGGATTCCGTCTTGGCCTTCCATATTATTCTTGCTTGTAGATTGCCCAGAGACCAGAAAAGCTTCTTCACGTGTAGTCCGTCTATTCTGCCGTCAATTGATCCATCCACAGCTAAGGATGTGTCACTAACTAAAAAGTATTGAAAATGTACTCGTATATTGCAATGAAGGTAGTAGGGAATAAAGGTATTAATTATGGTAGTTAAAGCATTGTTCTCTGGTAATATATAATAGGTAGATACAATAATATAATTTAAGTCACTCTATTATGAATTATGACCCGTCGTCTATGTTGTCAAATGTTAATTTTATTTACTTTTTATGGGTTTTATCACATATAACAACTATACCACCAAACACATCACCATAAACCCCAAGTTCATAAATTAGGTTACTCATAAATTCACCGTTTTGAGGCAAATTTTTAACCCTACATAGAGACTATAAAAGACGTCATTTTGCAGGAGGAAACGTTGAATCCAGTGTTTGAAAACTGCTTCAATTATCGTCCATATCAGAGCAGTGTCGCAAAAATACAACATTTTGAAATCGTTCGATAGCGCTCTCTTCTGACGAATTCAATTGGGTACTTGCACTCTTACAGTATGCTCAGTATACGGAATCGCCAAAAAATATAAAACATCCTTACTACAAGATTCCTAGATTTTGAAACGTCCTAACTGGTTTTGAAATCAGAGAAATACTTTTATGAGTGACGTCAGCGGTTTCATCAATAAGAGATTATTCTTTTTAATATTTATATTTATATATTCTTCTGTTATATTTATATTCTAATATAGAAAAATAGATTTAATGTGAATGAGTTGTCGTGAATATCACGTCACCATACTTACGTACCTACGTCTTATTCTTATGTACGTCTGAAATATCAAAAAGGAAAAGGAAAAGGACGTCATGTTTTAGTCAGATGACGTGACGTCGCCGTCGTCGACTAATAAGTACACAAAAAAACGTCAGTATGTCGGACCATGTTACCAAAGTTTACAGAAGATATATCAGTTGTGTCACGTGCGGTAGAATTGTGTGTAGTCCCTCCTTTTGAAGTTCGCAGGTGTAAGCGATGCCGACTCATAAATCAGAGCGCGGACATTTGTTGACATTTACGGGGCCAGCCTCAGTTTTCCACCACCAGGGTTGTTCCGAATGCGCACAACAAAAATGAAATTTTATGAAAGTTATAACAAATTTTGTTTTTAATCCGGTTAATAGGTGAGATTTTTTAAACGGTTTTATTTAGCTTGACCGTATATTTGTTTATTTGTTTGTTTCAAATCTTGAAACAGCCTTTTCAACTACTTCCCGATGAGCTAGAGACTTTATATGTATGTGTATAGTATTCCGGTGACAATATAATGTTTAATATTTTTTTTGTTGCAAAAGAAATCAAAATGGCGGACTTTTCTATTTATGAACCGATTTGTCTCTAACTTGAAACTTTCTCTCGTCTCTAACTTTGCTGTATTTAAGCTTACTCAATACAATTATTGACTCAAACAAAACAATAAAAATCCAAAATGGCAGACTATCCCATTTATGAACCTATTTTTCAAACTTGTAACTTTGGGGTGTTTAAGGTCACTCAATACAATTTTTGACTCAAACTTAAAAAGTCAAAATGGCGAATCCAAAATGGCGGACCATTGAATTTATGAACTGATTTGTCTCAAACTTGGTACTTGGGGTTGTTTAAGGTTACTGGGCTCATTTGGTTGCTTTTGACGTTTGAAGTTAGATAAAAACGATATTTCAAATGAGCCCCACGCTTTCATTTTAGTCCATCCGACATGAGAAGACTGCTCAATATTGCACAATTTCTTACCAGACGTCAGAATATCAAGAAAGTCCAATGATTTAAAATAAAACTGTTTCAGATAAAAGTTTTTTCACCTATATTTATTTTGCAGTTTTCAGTGTTTTTTTTAGTTCCACTATCCACCTCCGTCCTCCATCATCAAACCCTTGTTACCAAGTATAATGTATGAGATTCGTTAAAAGCCCCCAAATGAGGATCCGCCATTTTCATTTTTTTAAGTTTGAGTCATGAATTGTATTGAGTGACCGTAAACACCGCAAAGTTTCAAGTTTGAGACAAATCGGTTCATAAATAGGATAATCCGCCATTTTGGATCCGCCATTTTTTTTGTAATAAAAAATATTAAAATGTAGTGTCACCGGAACACTATACGCCTACCAAGTTTCAAGTCTCTCGGGAAGTAGTTGAAAAAGTTGTTGCAAGATTTGAAACAAGCCTTTATAAACAAACATAAACAAATATAAGGATCCAGCTAAATAAAACCTTTTAATAATCAATGTATTCGCGAGTATACAGATTTCATTATAAATATTTAAATGAGTTAACTAAAATTGGCGAAATATCTAAATAAACCTTTAAAAAATCAAATTATCTTTTGTTAATTATAGCATATTCTAAAAGAACAAATGAGTAACATTGAATGAGTTTAACGTAAAATATATTAATTAAAACAATAAATGTAAGCTCTATCTTAGCAACCATCTACTGAACAATATACCGTAAACATGTTAATACAATTTATTCTCGCTTCACGTTTCTGGTCCACTCCGTACAAATCACCACTAACTGTTCGCACCGAGAACCTGACGCACTGTATATGCGCTGGGTTCCTCGCTCCCCACGGGCGGTCTGCGAGGAAGAGGAGAGTAGAAGCAACACGTAATGCCAGTGGGATAACTGTTATGTATTTTGTAAACTTTGATGTTAAAATAGCAGCAACAAATACCAGTGGCGGCTTTAGGATTTAGTTTTGGGGTTGGGGCGCAAGTAAGGTAGTCACATTTGAAAAATTGAAAAGCGGGAGGTTTCTTTAAGTAGATAATTATATAGTGACGTAGCCAGAATTTCATTATGGGGCGGGATCCGAGCATTACTATCAGGATATTATATCTGCTCCATGAGATCCTAACAGCACCGCAGGCGAATATTTGGAAATTTTTCAAGGTCACGCGTTTTCCTGGCATTTCAGAATTTCAATGAAAAATCCATTTATACCAAGATATCGACTTTCACAAGAAAAAGTTTTGGAATTTCATACCTTTTTCAAATAGAAAACAAGAAAACAAACTATATTATATATTACGAATAAGTTTATTGAAATAAAATAAAATGTTTTTTTTATATATTTTTCTAAACATTACAAATAAAAAAAAATAAAAAATCCGGGTAAAAAAGAAACGCCGTCAGAATGTACGTAGGTACCTATAGCATTTATTTAAGTCCTTTAAATAAGTGATAACATAAAAAGTAATATTTCACAATACAGAAGGAACAAACGTTTAGGATAGTGCATAATACATAACAGTGGTAATGTAGCCGAGGGCGACGCCCCGCGGTGGCGCAATGATGTAATGGAATAGCACAGTATATAAAACATCAAACGGTGCGCAGCGCATGGTGGATATGGAAAATGCAATAAAAAATATGTGTACCAAACATGTGTGCCAAACATATAAAATTGTTCGTAGGCTTTATATGTTGCGGAAAATAGTGGCCAAAAAAGTAAATAAAAACTACAAAAAGCATATATAGTGTATATACCCAATATATTTTCATATCCTATCCTAAAGCCGCCACTGACAAATACTCGATAGAGAAAACTTTTTTGTTTTCTCTATCTGTAGAGAAGTTTTTTTTATTTTATCACTAATCGCTAATGGCACCCAATGCAAATGCTGAAAATGCATATCACCATAGCCACATGTAATTAAAATTGGACTCTAAGAGCATTATAGTTGCATTTGGTATTTTCAATACGCTTAAGATACTTGCGAACATGCAAGATCTGTGATTTTTTTTTCATATAATACATAGCTTAAATACAATTTTGCATGTTCAATAACTCGAAAACTGTTAAAGATAGGACTATCATATGTCACATTTTTGAATTCAGAAAAAAATGAGTAATTCAAAAATTCAACAATACGCAGGGTCATCCATTTAAAAAAATATTTTTTTTTACCCCTTTATATTAACTTATTTAGGGGATTCAATTACAGTCATGGCAAACTTTCATGGCAAACCTTTTTTTATTTTCCATAATTACGATAATTAGGAAGACCTAATTATAATGAATAATCAGCTGGTAGGTATGACACTATTATTTTTTTAAATGTGAGTCACTTTTGTTATTCTATGATTTTTTTATCTATTTTATTGTATAGTTACGTTATTGTACAGGAGGTACCTATATATTTTTATGTGTGTAAATAATATTAGACATAAACAATGTGAAAAAGTCTTTTATTCAGCACAGTCGATACAAATATACAGTTTAAAAAGTAAAAATAAATATTCAAATTTTTAACAAATACAAATAGCGTAAGTGGAGTCATGTTTTGTGATTATAGAAATATCCAAAGTGATTACCGAACTCTCGCAATGTAAGTTTTAATTAGTTTACATGCTGTATAAAGATATGGACAGTGTTGAAATACCTAATGCTTTTACCTACCATTCGTGTAGTCTGTGGTGTTTAAAACATATCCGGATTTCTCCCCCTTCAGCCGCTCCTTTCCAAATTGCACGACCGCTTGAACCTGGAGGAAGTACTGGGAATTCGGTTGGAGATTTTGCAGTAGAAATCGCGTCTGATCCTAAGGACACAAAATGCATTTTATAGATATCTACATTATTACTGCTGTTATTTATCTATAAAATCAAACACGAATAGGTCGTAAAGAGCAACGTCCACATATGAGACACAACAGAATGTTAAGCGCACTCGTAAATTAAAAACATGATTTATGTGATGGTTTCGTGACTGTGGTTGACTTTTAGATCGAAATTGAACGTGCCTTTGCATTAGGTGTCGAATTTGAAATGGATATTGTATTGTGCACAATAACAAGGTGATGTAGCATTTCTATTAGTTGGAACTGACCTACCCTATATCAATAACAGTACAAATATGTGCAGCCAAAATATCGCGCTATAATAATATTTAAGCGAGTCAAGGCGACAAATTCTTTAAAAACTACATCGGTAAGGTAAATATCCTAATTTTAGACACTTTAGTACTTGTATCTTTAATTTGTTACCAAACTAAACCAAATATGAAGAAACGTTAGGTTAGGTAGATAGGTATTAAGGTAGATATGTTCCCATTGGAAAATCAACGAATATTTACCACAAAAGTATAAAAGATATCAGAAATAAATATTTCTTTAAAAGTCTGCATTCTGCACATGAACATAAATCGACATGGGCAGTTTCCAGAGGTACATAATTTCGACAGTGCTTTTTGTTCCTTTTTTCTTTTCAGTATTATTAATGTAGAAATAACCCTGTAAAATTTGTTAAGTAGCTTCAGAAATTTGCAAGTCAAACCTGCCCAGCAAACATAGATAGGTTGGCCAACGGCCAGTTTCAAGTTGGAACAGTTGGAATAGCCATTGCCTCCGATCTCCGATGATTTACGCAGTGTTGATTTTGCATGTAAAATCCATTCAAGTACCAACCAAAACATGCAACTCGAAAAGCGAAGTGATTACATTGTTGATAAATAATTAATTATACATTTAAAAAAATTATAATCATATGAAATAGGCTAATAAGTAGTAAATTTGTACACTTAGATTATAACCAGCAAATAACATTAAGTATATAGGTAGGTAGGTATAATATTAAAAAAATTAAGTTGTTATATATACATAAATAATATCCGGTACACACATTTATTGTAATTTAAATTTATATTACTATTGCGTATTAGTAATACATTAATTTTATGAAGCTTGAGTGTTACGCAGTTCGTCTAAAAATTATAGTAGTTAGCTATTTGATTTAGAATTAGTCATAATTTAATTATATTTATAATAATATTATTTTCAAATTATTTGTCGAAGGACATAATTTAAAGGAAGTAAAGGACATAATAATATAAAGGAAACAATTTCTTTTTTTATACTATCGACACCGGTTAATCTTAGGTAATAAAAATATTGTGCTACTGCTTTTATGTCCAACTTTGCGGAAATAATTTGAAAATAATTAAATTTAAGATATTTATTTTAAATAGAAAGATCCTAATTAATATTTTATTCATATTATTTTTATCTATACTAGTTTATTACAGTATTTATAAAATAAAACTGTAAAGTTACATGTTTTTCATTTTATTATAGAATATTTTATATATATAATAAATAAGATGATTTACTCGAATTAAACAACTATAGAAAAGAAGTAATAGAAGAATAGGTATATAAACCTTACAAAACTTTGTGTGAAACAAAATTGCTTCCGTTTCAATAACAAGTTCTATGAACAACATGAAGGAACCGCAATGGCTAACTGTTTATCGCCTTTCATTGCTGATGTCTTCATGAGTCGATTTGAAACTGAAGCAAAAGAAGAAATCGAGTATTTTCCTAGGATTTGGCTGAGGTATGTGGATGACATTTCTGCCGTGTTTGACACTAATATTGCGGATGTAGAAAACTTCATTTCCAAATTAAATAGTCGTTTCACTTCTGTAAAGTTTACATATGAACTAAGAAATAATGGAAAACTTCCATTTTTAGATGTATTAGTAATTAAAAATAGTGACAATAGGTTAGAATTTGTTATATATATAGAAAAGATACCAGTACGATCAGATATATCCCTAATGACTCTCACCACTGCTATCAACATAAAATGGCAAGTTTTAATTTTCTTGTCCATCGTTTACTAAGTTTCCCTCTCAGTAATGAGAGGTTTGAAAAAGAAAAAGTATTAATTAAAGATATAGCTGTGAGTAATGGTTATCCTAGAGATATAGTTGAAAAACTAATTAGGAAGCGTAAATTTAAGGACACACTTCGTAATTCTACGACCTTTCAAAATGATATAGAGACTCCAAAATATGTATCCATCCCGTATGAACCCCGGTTTACTCGTGGTTTGAGCAAGGTCTTCAAAAACGTGGGTATAACAGCGATTCCTTCATCGAGTAATAAATTACAACAACTTTTAGACAATCCAAAGGATAAAATTGTTCCAAATGAAAGGTCTGAGATTTACGAAATTAGTTGTAATGATTGTGATCGAAAATATGTTGGACAAACGAGACGATCAATTAACACCAGATTTAAAGAACATATGGCTCATCTAAAATATGGAAGAAAGGATAAGTCTAGTGTTGCACAACATGCTTTTGACAACAATCATAGAATAGATATTAGTAATTTAAGATTAGTTAGAAATGTGACCCATAATAGACAGTTGGATGCATTTGAGAGCATAGAAATTGTAAAATGTAAAAGTAGTATGTATAGCGACAAGGGACCTATACCGTATAGCCCGCTTTACGCGTTGCTTAGCAACGAATCATTGAAGCGTGACTAATGATTTCAACGTAAATAGTATAAATAGCGTAGATTTTTAATTTAAGATTAGTTTTTAATCGTCTCCGGATTATACCAACTTGGTTGGCGAAACGCGCGTCGAGCGAAGTGAAAGTGTTTTGGTGTTTGTGGAAACTACTTGGAGTGTTATAGTTATATCAAAGGTTCCAGCCCTATCCAGTAGTTGAAATTATTTATAATGAGAGAGAAAAATACGTTGATATTACAAGATTAATTAGGTGGAAGATACTTTAAATTTCTTATTTATTTTGTAGCCTCTTTATTAAATGGGTGCCAGTGTACAATGCCAGTGAACAATTTTGAATTTACTATTTGTCAAGATTTATCTATGTCAATTTTAAAACCATATATAGAAAGTTAAAACTTTTAGTCTTCTTAATTTAGTTTTGATTAGAGCATGAAAACACTTAACTTCAAGTTGAGCTCAAAATAGACTTATAAAGTGGTTCTGTATGCTTTTTAAGTTATGAATTTTACTTTATGCTCAAGAAAATTTAATATATTATTGAAGCTATTTCTTTTCAAAGATTGTTGACGATGTATTTGCTTTAAATTTATTCTGGAAGGAAAGATATATTGGTTTGCAATTCAAGTAGTGCATATATTTGTTTTAAAATGTTTTATAATTTGCTTAATTTGGTTTATAATTTGGTTTATAATTTGAAGATGATTCAATATTACTAAATAAAAATAGAAACTTAAACTAACCTGAGACACCTATTATATATTATATTACTAAAAAAACAGGGGATATTAAAATACTTATCAAATAATATGGGACATATACTAAGAAAGTAGCAGTACTGTTATATATCATAACAATGATTATAAAAGGAAGTTGGGGTTTTGTTTGTTACCTTGTCTCAAAGTTAATCCTTTGTAAACAAAACAGAAACACAATCACACGCGCACTACGTAAACACTTTTGCGGTCGACTCTATTGGTGGTATTTTGCAACTGCAATGGCTGACTCGTTCGGAAACCTTACTATGTGAAATGGCTCGAGACCAAATAAATCTACGAAATCAGGAACATTGCTCTTGGAATAGTTGCGATGGATTCTTGCAAATACACTGACCTGTTGATATTCTTTACAGCTTGAAAATCCTTATCTGGATGGGATGAAATCACTATACAACTATCTAGGACAACCTAGATATCTAATTACCACCAGGATATTGCTATTATCACTCGAAATTCATTAATTAACAAGATGTAATATGTTGGAAACATGTGTTACTACAATCGTGTCCAAACTTTAACAATTAACATGAATTTTACAATTTAAATACTTAATTTTCTCTGAGAGAAATGTTGTCGCGGCTACCGGTTGTAGTACCTAATACGAACTATCTGCATTATCTTTCGCTAAGGAATTCTCCTCAGAGAAACAAAACACACTTCCTTAGTTAGTCGTATATTTATTAACATAGTAGCTAACTGCCAACCAATCACGTAGTGTCATAATTTCTGCTTTTTACAATTGAAGGGCTCGGTGCAAAAACCGGTCAGCTCCAATTTTAGTCAAATTTGACTTTTTATATGAGTTTATATGAGTTTTAGTATAAGAAACGGATAGCTCCGAGGCTTATAATACGAAATATTACTAAGAATGGAGTTGTCCCTAATACCTTTTCGGATCAAAAACCGGTCAGCTCCGGAAGAGTCAGCTCCAGTCCAAATCATAGATGGAGCTAACTTCCAGTTAGCAACACATGATTCTCGGTTTCGGTACTACGTTTGTTTAGTTTGTTAGTTCACCATTATCTATCGTTGGACTAGCACGTATATAATGGACCTTACAAATAGTGAATCTGAATCGGAACCGTTCCAAGACAGCGGTAGTGAGTATATTCCTTCAGATGAAGAACCACACAATAATAGAAATATAATAATTCAGGATGAACCTGGAACAAGTGTTGTTAATAAAAATAAAGGGAAAAAAAGAACAAGAAATATGAGTACATGGAGACGTAATGTAATAAAAGTAATGTAATAAAAAAGCTAAAGGTGAAGAACATATTAACTGGAAAAATAAAGAAGTACCTGCAAGAGTGATTGATCCAGATTGTAAGTGGAAATACAAATGTTGTGCAAAAATAGACGACGTTCAAAAGCAGACTAATTTGATGCAGTTTTGTAATATTGGTGACAAGCACAAACAAGATATAAAAAAACGGAGCTGACCAGTTTTTGCACCGAGCCCTTCAATTACACTTTAGAATCTATTTTAAAACGCTAGACATATTTGGCGCTGTTCCATTTCAAAATCGATCTTGCACTGTTTTGTAGCATTGGCCCGGCAAAGAGTAAAGTTGGCAACCTAATGTGGTTTGTTGGGACCCTGTATGAAGCCATTACTTATTTTCATAAAAAACACACCTTGCATATTACCCAAATCAGTTTTCCGAATTTTCAAAATGATTTGGATAATGTTTTAAAATTGAAAATTTAAGTGAGTAGGCT
Source organism: Tetropium fuscum (assembly GCA_964058915.1). Lineage (NCBI taxonomy): Eukaryota > Metazoa > Arthropoda > Insecta > Coleoptera > Cerambycidae > Tetropium > Tetropium fuscum. The sequence continues at coordinate 110,505 of CAXKVY010000556.1, read as the reverse complement.
TAGGGGCTACTTGTCGCTTGTCGCCCTGGAAATGTAGATTCAGAAACAATGGCAAAAAATGTCAATGGTTTTGAAAATTCTGAAAATTTTACAATAATTGAAAAAGTTTTGGAAATTCAAAAAACTACGAAAAAATTTCAAAAAATATACCACTTCCTAATTTATCAAATAAATCAGTGACGTATTTGAATCGCTTATTTAAATTAAGAAAAAAATATTTAAAAGAGTATTTTGTTTACAGAAGATTGAAACAGCGAAATATGTGCGAAGTTAAATAATTTCGATTGAATTTCAAACTTCACTGTACGTTTCTACCCTTGCATAAAGTGAATACATTCTAAAAATATATATGCCTCCCGTCCTCCCCCACCTTCTTGTCAACGCTTGCAAATCTACTAGCAGCATGTCTTTATATTATTATCATCACAATGACTATATGCCATAGCAAAGTGCCTATAACGAAGACCCGTCAATCCTAAAAAGAAAATAATGGATTGTAATACGATCGTTACACCTACCTACATACTACCTATAGGTAGTCATCCTTATTGTTACGTGGAATATAAAAGAAATTTCCTAATGTATTGCTCATTCTACATTAGCCATGGTTCGTCAGAAGAGCAATGTAAGTAACCGAATTATCCGCTAATTCATCACACAGTATGTAAGATTAAAATTTATTTCAGCTCATTGTCACCGGAGCCATCTTGATCATATCCTCGGTTGCTTATACGGCATCGAGGGAGTGGAACGAGAAGAATTTACCTGATGTGGACCTGCAATATGCCGAGGGTGAAGATGATAGAATAAGGTGTTTGAATCCGTTGGAGGACATGTGCGAGAATATTGCGGATATGCCTAATGTTTTAATGGGCAGTGTTATACGGAAGAAATCATCAAGGCATTTTCTGGTAAGTGGAAGTGTTAACTTTTTAAATATATTTGTTAGTTTACAGCCAAAAGTTGATTTTGACACTCGCTCTATCTTGGATGGTTGGAATTTTTTAGTTTTTATGTTCCCTAGCATGGAATATTTTTTTGACGAACTCAGATGGGCAGATGAACTCCGTGGATGGCAGATATGTATTCTACATATATTTGTTAGTTCATAGTTGATTTGACACACTCTATTTTGGAAGATCCAATTTTTTAGTTATTATGTTCCCTAGAATGAAATATTTGTTTGACGAACTCAAACGGTCAGACAAACTCCGTAGATGGCAGCTATGTATTCTACATAATTATATTTGTGCCTTTATAGCCAAATGAAATGTTGATTTTAACACTCTCGATTTTGGAAGATACGAATATTTTAGTTTTTATGTTCTCTAGCAAGAAATATTTTTTGGACGATCTCAGACGGGCAGACAAACTCCGTGGATGGCAGATATGTGTTCTACATATATTTGTTAGCTTATAGCCAAAAGTTGATTTTCACACTCACTCTATTTTGGACTATCCGACTTTTTTCGAAATATATAAAGAAATCATAATCTTGCCAATTAATGAATTATAGATTTTTCTACGTAAGGTCTTTTTGTTGCATACCGGCTGGACGACCTCCACTTGCAGTTATACCAACTGCGCAGTTATACCAGGCCAGAGAAAATTAACAGCATTTTATAAAAACCTTAGAAATGTATATTCGTGCTTTAAAAACTATGCATACAGATACACGTTTTAGGGAATAAGAAGTTAATTCCATATTTTCAGACTCATCATGGTCCTGTGTGCTCCTGCAAGATGAACCATAAATTGCTTTATCTGGGCCCTTCATATTATCCAAGGTAAATTAGCAATGGTATCCTTTATTTACATTGGTAAGCTATCTGAATGATCTTCATCGTAATTTTTTGTATCGATTGTTTGGTAGATAACGTATGGTCCGAAAGTTTTGGGAAAAAAATCAGAGGCTGATAACTCTTATAAAAATAGTTTTATATTTTATTCACATTCTTAAACAATCTATCTTAACTATCCTTATTATAAAACAAAATTCAAATAATCGACAAGGGACCGTTATTTTCGATTTGCCTAAGTATTGTCCTGACGCGTTGCATCATCCTTTGGACGACCTCAGCGTTAATTTCTCTAATTTTTCTGGATATATGGCGTCGCAATTGTTCTTCATTTTGTGCTTCCCATCTGTTATTATAGACTTTCTGACTCAATATTGCCCAGAACTCTTCAATTGGGCGAGCCTGAGGTAGGTTAGGGGGATTGTCTACTTTCGGTACAAAGTTAATGTTGTTGACCTCATACCAGTCCCTTGTGATTCTCGCGTAATGGCATGAAGCAAGATCTGGCCAAAACATTATTTCATCATCCGCATGATGTCTGTTCAAAAACTGAAGCAGTTTAGACAGACATCTCTGGATATAAAGCTCTGCATTTAAGGCTTTTAAGGAGAGGAAGCCAGCCTCATAAATTGCACACCACACCAAAATTTTGTCCTCAAACTTTTTTTTGCTTTTTAATCTCACATCATCGGGGGCATTCTCGTAATTGTCCGTGTAGAAATCATCATTGCCCTTCATCTCAGAGTTGGACAACGTGAAATATTTTTCATCGTCCATCACGATCAACTTGTTGACGAAATGCACTCGCCTCAAAGCGCGGCAACATCTCAGAATTCTCTCTAACTGAGCCTCTGTGTATTTTGGAGCTTTCCTCCTTTTCCGGAAGACAATATTCTTACTTGATAGGGTCCAAAAACCGTAGTCTTTCCAACATTAAACCTCCTGGCCAGTTTTCGCTGTGAGATCCCAATTTTATGTTTAGCTGCTTCAATCAGTCTTCCCTCTCTTAATTGATTCAAAACCCGCGGCCGACCGCATTTAGGCAAGTTTGCACATGGTATCCCTTCTTGGCATTCTTTAATTGTGCGATAAATTGTCGATTTGCTTATGTTGTGATCTCGATAAATATCGACAATGTCTCGTTTCGACATTCGCCCAACCAGATTATAAACACCTCGACGAAGATCAATTTTATAAGACATTTTGCGAAGCAAAACCAATATCTTTTGCTTTGTTTATTTAAATCACATAAATGGTGACATTTTAATTCTATGACCTACTTCATTATAAATGCATTTTGTCATTCAATCAAACCAGATAATTTTTTCCCAAAACTTTCGGACCATACGTTAGGTACTTATATATAACCCAATATATTTAAGACTGTTATGTGGATTTAGAAAAATAAGTGTTGATTACTGGTTTTTGTTTAGTCACTTGTCATACGGCGAATGTACGCCCGACTCCTGTGCCAGTCACCATCGATGCCAGGGCAAGAATTACACAGTAAATGTGTTCAAAAATAGGCCAGACTCCCAGGGGTCATTGGAAGAGATTTCAGTAGTTGTCGCATGTGAATGCGTGTCCCGGTGAATATGTATGGACACTAACCTGGATATAGTATGAATTAAACTTTGCCGCAGTTTTTGCTTTACATAATGTAATTATCGAAAAATTATGATATAATTAAAACAATTCGCATTTTGATTTTTGTTTACCTACTTACCATTGGAATGATCTGATGGTGAACCAAAACTGAATCCAATGCTTTTGCACCGTGCAGTCTTCTGCTCCAGAATACCTTGTATCTTTGCAGGGGAAGGTCTGATAAGGGTGGCAACCAACTTAGCTCTGCGTTTATAGTTCCATTTCTAATTAACAGAGGGCCAACTGTCACGTTCTGTGGCGCTTTTGGCGGTTTCGGGCCTAAAACCATGGTTTAAATGTAACAATATTGGCGAGAAATAAATCAGATGCATTAGATATAGATACTTACTGATAGATACTCTGAAGGGATCTGACTGTTCGGAGTATCCTTTTGTCCCGTTCTCGTTAATAGCTGTCACGCGAAATTGGTACCATCTTCCTGGCTTCACAAAGTGCCTCAATACGTGGTTGTGCTTGATGGTCCTAGCACATGCCGTCCAATCTGATTGGAACCTGTTCTGGATAAAGAGTTTTCCAGCGTAGTGACGTTCTTCTAGAAGGTAAACCACCGTCCCTCCGCCTTCGTCAAGGTAAGAGGTCTCCCCTGGGGTCCACTCTATCATGATAGTGCGCTTCCTGCGGCCTTCAGTTACTTTGACGTCTTTGGGAATCTCCGGAAGACCTAGAACGATGGATACATCTCATAGATAAAATGCATATATGTTCATAATCAAACCAAAAATGCCCGGTTACCCAATTTCTGCAGCTACTATATAACAAGACATCCAGCGCTACAAGTGACAAAATAAATAGAAACATTTTCAGTAGGTAGTTAAAATTAGTGGACCGGACCCAGAAAACCATAACTTATTCCAAATATTTTTTTTACATATTTGTCTATAATTCTTCTATTAGTATATTTGAATTAAAAGTTTTTATTTCAGGTTGTAGGCTTTATGGTGACTTCTTAAAATATGGCACAAAACAAGGCCTTTCACAAAATAGTGGCGGCAAAGAAATTCAAAATTAGAAAAAAATCGCAAATAACTGAATTCCATCAATTGTGTAGAAAAAAACACCGGCTATATTTTATTGACTTTTTAATATGTATTATCAAAAGCAAACTAAATAATATAGTTTGAGATCAAGAATGTTATACTGGGTGTCCATTTTTTGCCGCGCAGGCGCGGTTAAAGTTTGTATGCTCTATCAATTGACACCGTACATTGTTTTCAGTTTAACGTAGAAATAAAATATTCCAAAATTGATGTTATTAACTAAATGTAAAAGACATAAAATAACCTCGCCTTTCTTAAAACTATAAATTACAAATAAATAATCATTTCTACATATAGCGTTGGAGAATAGTGTCATCAGACTTATGCTTATGACTTATTGGAAAATCTATTTGCCATATCATTTACATAATAGGTTTCAGTTTGTTGAGTATACGGGTTTTAAATCTGCTAAATTTGTAGCCTAATCTGGAGTCTCACAAGGATCAATTGTAGGACCATTACTCGTCATCATTTTTATTAAGGGCTTGGCTAGTGATTTTATGGTTAAATCGCGCTTTTATGCTGATTTCCCTATTTGCAAAAATACATTTTCAATAATGCATTGCTTTGCAGGAGAACCTTAATTGCTCGATTGAACTAGTGAATTAGAAACCCTTTAAACAATCCAATAAGTTTCTTTAAATAATCCTTTTAGTTTCTAAAGGAGTCCTCTAATAAAAAATAAAAAATATTACTAAACTTTCCGTGTAAACAAAACATTGTTTAGAGGAATACTTAAGTATAATTTAATTATATTCTAATATATATGTTAATTATATTTTAAGTAGAAAACGAATAGAGTAAATACATTTTAATTATATCTTTATTTAGAAATACTTTTTCATATATTTATTACAGTTGAAGTTCAAATGTGGGGAGGTTTTTTAAAACCAGCGTCATTTTTCACGTATTATTTTGCATTTGTGGCCTATTAAATACCTAAATACCATAGCTTTAGCAGCAGACACAGCTTCAGGTTGCCTTGAATATTGTCCCAAGACTGTTGCACAGCCTTTGGCTCTTTTGTTGTCATCATTTGCTCTTCGTCTTAACGTTGCCTGAGGGACACTGAAGAGTTTGGCTGCTCTCAACCATTCCATTCGACCACCTTTTACAGCCTCAATAGCATTCCGCATTGTTCTTCATCCCACGATTACCTGGTTGATGTCCTTTCACGTTTACCCACCATAGTGTAGCAAAAATGATACCATCCTTATATTCAAAGTGATTTGATAAGTGTAGTTGTAAAATGACATAGTGTGTCATTCTACCTTCATGTACGTTATGTCATTTTATCCGCAATAACACGTGGTCCTTCTGTAGTAGCATACACTTGCAGCATAGCACAATAAAAGTTTGTCCGACAGTAAAAATGATTTTCTGAGGTTAACTGCTGCCTATCATAGCCGCTCGAGGGCAAACATGAAGTACGGTTACTTTTGCTAGACAAATCCTCACGGATCTGCACCAGTAGTTCGAAAATAAATGGCGCTATGTCATTTTACATGCTATGTCATTTTAGGATACTTTCCCCTATATAGCCAACAAGATGCGTACTCCATTATTATATAATGTTTGTACAGGGAAATTTTCTTGTTGAAATGCTGGAGCTAGTTGATCAAAATTGGGAAGTTTCTCTAATGTTCTAATGACAGTTTTTTCCGTTTTTTTAAACAACATAGAAGTTCCCGAAGCTCTAGGTGCCTGCATTGCAGGACGCTGCTTGTCACAAGACATTACTTAGTAATGTCTGACGAGTAGTAGCAACTGACCGCTAGATGGGTCTGGTTATCCCTCGCTTGCACTCTACTGCTTGGTCTGCTTGACTGTTTTGATAGTTTTGGTCATTAGGTAATTAATTAATGGCTATTTTATCGGATTTGTAGGTGTAATTCAATACAGGAAGGGGTATTAACTCTCTGAGTAGTTGTTACCTGTAAATCCATTTAGTATGTGGTTTAGCCTACTTTTGGATAGGGTCGCTGCTCTAGGTGCCTGCATTGCAGGACGCTGCTTGCCGCAAGACTTGCAGGTGTAATTCAATATAGGAAGGAGTATTAGCTCTCTGAGTAGTTGTTACCTGTAAATCCATTCAGAACATAGAAGTTGTGCACACAGCCACTAAATGCATGCAAAAGTAATATGTTTTTTAGAATGAGGATATTTATCAATACTTTTGCAGGGGTATATTTGAGTTTTAACATTTCCAATTAATTTCCATTTCCATTTCCATTTCTAATTCGTGTAATTTTCCAATAATTACCCGAATAGATGAGTAATATCAAACAAATATATATTAGATAAGTGAAAAATATTATTAAATATAATGTATTATTTAATAAGCAATGCAAATTATTCATAATTATATATTTTTTGATGATTTATAGACTTTATACGGCGTATTATTTACCGGACTTACGGTTGACCTTGCATTATGCTTATTATATTATTACGCTTGCATTATGCTATGCATATTTCGGTCAATTTTTAAACCAAAAATTTTTCGACCTAGCATTTCACAGAGAATTTTGTCTTATTTTTTTTCTGTAAAGCAATGCCTGTACCTATCTCAGACCCAAAGAAAGTTATAGTTATATACACTGACGGACATAAAAAGTGGCGCACCTAGATTTTGTCCCAAATTTGATGTTCAATAACTTTTAAACCAGCCTATCGATTTTGATAATTTTTTTTTGTTTGAAAAGGCGATTCTTGCGGATGACTATTTTGTAATTGGCTTTCCATAAAAAATGTATTTTTTAATATGTACAGCCTTTAAAAACCGATTATGATTTTGACACGACATTTGAATGTCGCTGTGGAGTGAAATTTTATTTGTATTGAATTCTTAGGTTGGTCACGGTGTTTACCATTCTTTTTTCAATATTCTCTTTTTTTAATCACCTCTCTAGCCCCTTCAGCAACGAAGATGCGACATTTTAGATGGAACGGTGTTATTAAGTTTGATATTTAACAAGGAGGCTATGGTAACGGTTAACACTGAAACGTCAAAAGATTGAGTTGAAATTCTCGTGAAAAAAAAATCAGTTAACGTTCTAAAAAAAAATGCCAATGCAAATTAGTCCAATTGAAGTAGCTAGAGTTGTGGCTTTGGTAGAAGATGGAATGAGGCAAAGATATGCAGCTCGTAATGTTGGTCTACCAGAAACAACTGTCCGAAGAGCGATCCAGCGCTACCGAGAAACGGGCCAATACAGCAGACGTCCAGGTTCGGGTAGTTCCAGGATTATGCAAAATATTGACGATCGATTTATTGGTCTGCAAATATCGAGGAATCCCTATCAAACAGCTGTGATCACAAACCGAAATTTAAGACACGCACGAGGAACAGTTGTGTCAGATCGAACAATTTGTCGGAGATTCAGGAGTTTCGGTTTTATCGCAAGAAGAACTGCTATTGGAATGCGATTACTTCGACGACATCGAGTAGCTCGTTTGGATTTTGCTCGAATTCATCTTGTTTGGAATGAGTTGCAATGGTCTCAAGTTTTATTCACTGACGAATCAACATTCATGATGAGATCAGTAGACGGGCGTCGGAGGGTTTGGAGAAGGCATGGGGAAAGATACGAGGATGGTATGTTCAGTGAAAGGGAGAGTTTTGGCGGTGGTTCAGTAATATCAAATATGGGGTGGAATTACCAGCGATGCCCGTACAGAATTATTTGTGTTTCCACCACGGCAATCTCTAAATGCAGTTAGATACACAGATATCTTGAATGAACATGTTGTCCCATTTGCACATTTGCGATGAAACAGTCTCTATCTCAGGGTTTTAATGGTGCGGGATCTGGCTAGGAAAATGAATCTCTCCTGGTAATATTTATATATATTTTAATTGGGGTTTAAATAGAGATGCCCCACGCAAAGTATTACGATGACCACAAAAAAAAATACTAAAAAGCTAAAAAAAAATACAATTAACATTCATCACATTATTTGAACAAAGGGTCGCTCTTACCTAAAAGACCTGGCAGAATAACTATCAGAGAGAACTCTGTTCGTTTGCCTTTTACCACAGGGCTCTTTCAGCTTCTTACTTTAGCTTGCGTAGGTATAATAGTTTGGATACAATGCTATTAACCACCTTATTTGATGTGTTTCTTTCTCTCGACACTTTTTCCGTAGGCCGTGGTTTTTTGGCCGGCAGGAAAGAATGAACGCAAATAAGTTAAACCGTACGCACACGGTTGGTCTAGCTACTAGGTATAGTAAGTATCAGCTAGAGCACTACCGACGTTTCGTTCTGTCACACATTACATTGGCGAAGAATTCCTCTTAATGCAAGATAATGCACGACCTTATACAGGAGTGATGATAACACTATTTTTAAGCGATGTCGGAATTAATCGTATGCCGCTAAAAGCCCTAATATGAATCCAACGTGTTAGTAGACGCAACTCAGAGAATCTGAATGAATTGAGGATTGCTCTTATAGAAGAATGGGACAATATCCCTCAAATCACTATCACAAATTTGATTGAAAGCATGCCTATGCATATGGAAGCTGTTATAGCAGCCAGAGGAGGAAATACTCGTTATTAGTTAGTTTGTTGTTCAGTTATTTTTTAAGTTTATTGTTTTAATCATTAATAATTACAGTCGTTTTACTAAAATGTCGAATAATTCTTTGTTTGTTATTTCTTTTTGATGTTGTTTGTTCTTGTAAGTAACAATTATTTCAGCGTCCGTAATCGAAAACGCTAAACATTTCTTAAACGATGAACTTTTTAGACATTTTCAGCTCCACGGCCTCCTTGTTGAATATCAAACTTAATAACACCGTTTCATCTAAAATATCGCATCTTCGTTGCTGAAGGGGCTAGAGAGGTGATTCAAAAAAGAGAATATTGAAAAAAGAATGGTAAACACCGTGACCAACCTATGAATTCAATACAAATAAAATTTCACTCCACAGCGACAATCAAATTTCGTGTCAAAATCATAATCGGTTTTTAAAGGCTGTACATATTAAAAAATACATTTTTTATGGAAAGCCAATTACAAAATAGTCATCCGCAAGAATCGCCCTTTCAAACAAAAAAAAATTATCAAAATCGATAGGCTGGTTTAAAAGTTATTGAACATCAAATTTGGGACAAAATCTAGGTGCGCCACTTTTTATGTCCGTCAGTGTATATTATAAGTATACAGAATGTAACTTTACATAGTTATTTTTGACTTGAATTTTTATCCTTTTGTAGGTACGCTGTATTTATATGCAAAATTTTTTTTAGCTGATATGCTGATATTATTAATATAAAAGTTGTTCTTTCTAATCGCAGCATTAAAAGTCAACATACGGTCATCAACCGCCTTGAAAACAACGCATTCATTTTTCACTCGGGCCGCCAAATAAACAACAGAAACTGATTTTTATGCAACAATTTTGACGTTTTTATGGACACCATGGGAATATCGGGATGCATTAAAATTTACGGCGTAGTTCCGATGGATATGGAACCGCATAAAGAAATCGTTATGGCCTTTGCATGTTTATTAGTTTCAGTGTGCATTTTATGAGCCGATACACCGCAATTACAGGGTGCTTACATTATATATGTTAATCTTCTTTATAGTTATTACGTCATAAAAATATATACATAATGTATAGGGATATTGTTGTTCTGAAATGAAAGATCATAAATATATGGACGCTGCATTTTCTATATGGAAATTACGATGGTACTTGTCTAGAATATGCATAACTATAACAATAATAATAACAATATTTTATTGAATTATATATTATGAAGTGCCCAATAAAAGTCAAAGAAAACATTCAGAAAATCGGTTGTAAATTATTCAAATTCCGATAAGAGTAAATGTTTCGGCAAAATATTTATATTAATATCTAACTCATGTAACGTACTTTTTCAAATATTATGATTACATAAGAAGCGCACATTATATACAGTATGTCCGCGGATTGAGTTTACAAGACGCCAAATAGACTAAAAAGAAAAAGATACGAAAAAAATACAAACCATTTTGCGGGAGTAAACAGTAAGTAAACGTAAGTAAACAGTTATTCTGCAAGATATGAAAAAAGCCATTATTGATTAAAGTTTTTGCTGGATAAATTAAATACTAACGCAGACGTTTATTCCAGAATAACTATTACTGCTTTGAAAAATTAATCTGTAATAAATAATCCAGGTGAAGTAAACGCAGAAATTCTTGAATGCCAGAGAAACCTTTCGGAAAATCCTAAACAAGGCAATCCCCCTCAATCCATTAGCCGCGATACGGATAGTATTTAAAATATACCAGACAAATCAGTAGGAACCCCTAATATTGAACACAATTAAAACACAGGAATGATAACACAACATATCACTATTAACGAAATTAGCAATAATGGAATTATGATATTAGATGAGATAATTCATAATAAAGTGAACCAAATCATAGTTTTACGACAACCATTCCTCAAAGTAATGGCCAACTTAAGAAATTATGAACATATTAACAGTACAATATTAACAATTTTACGAACAGTACTATCGGTATAAATTCCATAAAAATGTAATGAATAATTAATTTTAAAATATTTTAAATAATACACAGTTTCTAACATTCAATCAGATCTTTTATATAAAAACTTTAATAAAGTAAATTTAGAACATTTCTAAGATAAAAGATCCAAAGTTTATTAGATGTACAAAAATGGTAAATACAGTAATTCACAAAGAAGAACAAATACTTTTAATGAAAAATAATCAGGAAAAAAACCCAGTCATAGAGGAATTATAGAAACATTAGAATATAGGAAAATAAATTATTATTGGATAAATATGAAAACGACAATAACAAACTTTATAAACTCTTGCAATATTTGTCAAAGAACAAAATGTACTACGAAAAAATCATATGTTATCAATATAAAAACAATATGTTAACCCAATTTTAAGATAACAATTTTTCTCGATTTTTTCACTATATATTCTACACTATGCGCTTGTTCATAAAACATATTATTACGTTTCTGAAGTAGATTAAATTTGATACAATTTGAGACCAGAACCAGCTCTATAGGTACAATATTTACCAATATACAACCCTTCAAAAATTGCCATTTTTTCCCAAAAATGTGAAATTTTAAGAGTTTGTTAACTATGATAGGGAGCAGTTAACCTCATAAAATTTTTACTCTCGGACCAACTTTTAATGTGCTAAGCTGCAAGTGCGTTTCCATTAAAAAAATGTGTTTGTTTTAAAATAAAATCACGACAGGATGTAAATGTAAGCGTCTACTACAGATGCACATCCGCGGAATTGTCGTTCATTTTCAGAAAAAAAAAATTAGGTAAGAACAAAGGACCACGTGTTATTGCGGATAATATGACATAACGTGCATGAAGGTAGAATGATACACTATGTCATTTTACAACTACACTTCTCAAATCACTTTGAATTTAAGAATGGTATCATTTTTGCTACACTATGGTGGGTAAACGTGAAAGGACATCAAAGGTCAGTAAGTTTTTATTTTTACTTCCTTTTAATTTGCCTGCTGCCTTTTCTAAATTATTTTTCCTTTTTTGCTTCTAATATCTCGAATTGTTCTTTAAGGGGGGTTGACGTTAGAATTTCTGATCTCTGTTTCTTTCTTTTTATAACTCTTCTGGTCCCTGGTATCTTGGGAACAGGTTTGGGTGAAATTTGTGAAAGCGAAACATTAGAATCAATAACACTTAGGTAATTATATTTGTTTGAGTAAGCAGTTGTTCCTTAATTTCTGCTTCCTGTTCTTTAATAAAAAACGGGTCAGGAAATAATAAAAATATTGGCATAACCTCAAAAAGTTAATCTTATGAAAAACAACTTTGAATATTTCAAGCCGAAAGCCTGACATATAGTATTGCTAGTTAAATATTTGAGATATAATATAAAATAATTTTACAAACATTTATTGAAATCGCAGGTCAAATTATAACAACACTATATAATCGAATATCTCGACAGCAAACATGGACCGTTCACAACCCGCTTGCACTACTTTAATATAGATGGCGCGCTATACACAAATCCGATTAAAGCATGGATTGTATTTTAAATAAGAGAGCGCAATTGTCCGCTGAGCGCCATTAGCCGTCGTTCCCCTAAACATTATTTGACGGCACGCCAATGGCCCCATAAAACATTTCTTTTCTTTAGAAAAAATGGCTCATAAGGGTTCACCACCCCTGTCATAGGGGATGATATAGCGATGTAATTAGATTTAATTTAAGCACAGACCGACGACGTCCGTAGGCTTGCGATTTTTTCCAAAAAAAGGAAACCTATATATATCCACAAGAAATATATATATTGATATATTATATTTATCTTATACGTATATGATATACAGTGACATACAGTGGCGGCTCGTGGGTATTTTCAGGGGGTGGACCCAAAAAAATAAATTAAAAATCCACAATCTAACTCCGCAGATATTAAATAAAGTAAATTTTCAGTGCGTGAAGAAATTAAAATAACTTGCTATTTGTGTGACTGCACGGTGTTGCAGGTTATATGTATAATCTGTATGTGTTTCGCATGATAGTAAAATTTGTCTAAATATGAAATTTGCAGTGCGTGAAGAAATAAAAATGTAAGCACGTTATACTTGGACATTTTTGGATTTTTAAGCATTATGAGGAAACTATCAGACCTACGAACGTCGGTCTGTGATTAAATTAAAGCTAGTTACATTCTATACAACATATTACCCTATGGCTTTACTCATAAAATTTTCCCCGATTTCGGGGACGAAAGTTGTCCAAATTATTAATTTCATTTTTTTTTAAATTTCCAATTTTTGGAGGGCTGTATCGTGGTAACTATTATACCTACAGAGTTGGTTCTGGTCTCAAATTGTAGCAAATTTAATGTAATTTAAAAACGTAATACTGTTTCATGAACAAACGCATAGTTTAGAAGATATAGGGAAAAATTCGAAAAATGTCCGAAAAATTCGCGATGTGCTACGGCACAGGTCTTTCGAAGCTGTAAACTTGGATATACCCTACTGGTAGTGATCATAACAACATATTAAAAAATCAGGACTAGCCATTAGTCTACGATTTTAGCAATTTCTACTGCACTATTTGTATGGCCTACATTTGAAACGCTGTACCATAATTCCTATACCGTTTTACTTTTTAACACTAAAAAGTAAACTTAGCATTAAATTAAATCAGAAAAAAATGTAAAGAAACGTTATATTCATGAAACTTAAATGGTTTCACGCATTTTGAGATGCTTTAAATTATTTTTATTAAAGTGCAAAACGGCGTTCCATAGCACACCAAACTTTTAAATTTCATATAAAATTTGAGCATACACAAGGATAGTTTAATTTAAATCAATCATTATCCATCTATTTGAAAAATACCATATTCTTAAACCCCTTCTTATTAAATACATCACATTATACTTAGGTAATGGCACCTAACACGTAAATAATTATTTTCAACGATTGAATAATAATATATATAAACGCGGTGAACGCCCATGTCCTCAACCTGACTTGGTACAAGCTAATGAAACTGGTTGTAGATATCAAAATAATGGCCTAGTTTTTTAGTGGGGCCATGAGCTGAATGCCAATAGGACCACCAAGAGTCCACGAAAAATTATTAACATCTCAACCGGGCATAGGTCGTAAACAACCTAGCTGATAGCATTAAGTCGGCTGCAAATATGATAATATCTTTAATCGTCAGTATTTTTTGCACGGCTGCACTTACTTTAAATTATTACGTTCCATGCTGGTCACTTACGTGTTAATATATGCGTTTTCGTTTTTTGACATTCCTCGCGTTTATGAAATTCCTCGCAGAACGAGTGTCGATGCTTGTTACCTATATTATTTCATATTATGCGTTTTTTAAGCTGTTTCCGAACTGCAAGAATGCTAAACATTCTACATAAGTACGAACAATTTTATCATAATTTATATTACCTAACTACTTCTTGCAGTATTGGCATACGTCCGTTTATACTTTAATTCAAGATTGTTAGGAAAACTGTAGATACTGACATAACACCACATCCAGATGCAAAAAAACGCAACAAGTTAATATTTGGTTAAATTTAATAATTTATGAACATATTAACAGTATAATATGAATAATTTTACGAACAATACTGTCAGTATACATTCCATAAAAAGGTACAATGAATCGTTTTAGAATATTTTAAATATTACACAGTTTCTAACACTGAATCAGATCTTTTATATCAAAACTTTAATAAAGTAAATTTAAAACATTTCTAAGAAAAATGATCCAAAGTTTGTTAGATGTACAAAAATGGTAAATACAGTAATCGACAAAGAAGAATTTTTTATACTTTTAATGAAAAATAATCATGAAGACGAAGCTAATCATAGAGGAATTATAGAAACATTAGAATCTATGAAAAGAAATTATTATTGGATGATTATGGAAACGACAATAACAAACTTTATAAACTCTTACACTATCTGTCAAAGAATAAAATATGCTAGGAAAAAACCAGATGTTATCAATATAAAAAACATGTTAACCCACTTTTATGTTAGAAATTGCCTCAAAGCGTTTTCAAATTGTTCACATAGATAATTTTAGTATAACCAAGAGAATTATTTAACATTAGTACAGGTATTGACAAAGTTTGCACAAGCTATCAATGTTATTGGCTATCCATAGTAGTAACGCTTTAATTAAATACTTTTCCTGTTTTGGAATTCCCAAAAAATTAGTTCACGATCACGTATTTTAAACTGTAGAAAATTCAATTGGCTAAGTAAGCAAAGTTTGTAAGTCCGGAGGAATTCGTATATAACGACTAACCATTTTTAGTGACGAAAATGCAAACCAAAGTTAGGTTTCATATATACGTACTATGAAAACACATCCGTTTAGTACGAATATATTATTATTTTATAATCATTTATGCAAACATACATACAATATACCAACTATTTCACCACTTTTAGTCATCATTTATTAATTAATTAGTCTGCCAAACAGAAAAGTAAGTTACGACCAAATCTTCAAATTTCACTTTTTTGGAAAAATTTCGATTTTTTTGAAGGACTGTATCTTGGTAACTATATATTATACCTACAGAGCTGGTTCTGGTCTCAAATTTTAGCAAATTTAATGTAATTTAAAAACGTAGTAATATGTTTCATGAACAAACGCCTAGTTTAGAAGATATACCGAACAAATCGAAAAAAGTGCAAAAATTTCGTAGTTTCTCGAGTGCTACGGCACAGGTCTTTCGAAGCTGTACACTTGGATATACACTCCTGGTAGTAGGGCTGTCAATATGGTCCGGTTAACCGACCATCAGAACGGGTTCAGACCGCGGTTTAAATAATCGTCTAACCGGTTAACCGATCAGCAACCGGTTAAACGGCTAGTAACCCGTTTGAGTAATTCGAATCCGGCGAGTCGGCCAAACCGTTCATGTCCGGACCGGTTATGGACCGGCCTAAACCAAACCGATCATGACCGGACCGGTTAGGTTTAGGCCGGTCCATAACTGCACAGTTCAACCGGTCAGGGTTCATGGTTTAATTGCGCAAGCGGTACTAGCTATGGTAGTTCGTAATAGATTTAGATTTAGATTAATTAGATTTATAATCAGGTCCTTATTCAGTCTGTATAAACTCGTTGGAACAGCACTTTATATATGCTGGGTAGACTACTAAGACAACAAAAAAATGAAGTTAGTTCAGCATTGAATGACAGAGAAATTTACCTTTAGAGTTGGAACTAACAGAGAAGCAGTGGAGTCTTATTGGTTAACTCGTTGTTGTATTGCGGCATTTTGAATCAGCAATTACATATATATCTGGCACTTATCCCACTGCTTCAATTACATTTCCAGTAATTGATTCGCTAATCAAGAATTTTGAAGAATTGAATCTTGAGAAATCAGGAAATGAAATCTTTTAAACACATCATAGAGACAGATATGAAATCAAGATTTCCATAAGACATTCATAATGTTGGCTTTCGCTACGAAGAAATAAAACAATTGGACAAAGCCACATTTTATATCCACGGCATAAAAGAGCAGAAACGAAGATTGGTTTTATACGGAAAATTAAAGACAGACTGCAGACTGAATGGTCAGAGTTGATGAAGGGTTTCGATGAAGAAATAGAAACCAAAAGCGAAAATGTACAATTAGATCTCTTATTTCCTGAAGAAACGATGGACAGTGCTCCATCAGAAATTGATAACTATTGGGCGAAATTCCTATAAGAAAACAGTGATATTATGAAGTCGTGGAGTTCATCCGCTGAAAGGTATCCTATTTAAATTAGCAGAAAAATATACCTCCACTTCATCAGAGCGCGTATTTTCTACTGCCGCCAACATTGTCTCCCAAAAAAGAAATTGCCTGAGTGCTAGCAATATTGAGATGATATTTTTTCTTACCAAAATAGAAAATACAAATAAAAACTTAAGTGTTATCTGTTCACCATTCTGGTGGTACCAGAATAGATAGTTTTATTTTGTTGTTTTTTATTTTTTTTGTAGCAAAAGTACAAAAAATGTTTTTACTTATAGGTACTTACTATATATGTGGTTTTTTAAATAAAAAATTAAATGTTAGATTTTCTTTTTTAATTGTGCAAAGCACAAAATATTAATACCCGCTGTGAAAAAGAGGGTACACAACAGCTGTGGTTCAAACCGGTTTGCCACTGATTATATTTAAAAAAGGTTAGACCGAAACGGCTTCGACCGATCCTAACAACATATTAAAAAATCAGAACTAGCCTACATTTGAAACACTATACCATAATTCCTATACCGTTTTACTTTTTAACACTAAAAAATAAATTAAGCAGTAAATGAAATCAGAAAAAATGCATAGAAATGTTACATTTATGAAACTTTAAAAGCTTTCATGAATTTTGTGATGCTTTAAATTCTTTTTTATTAAAGTGCAAAACGGCGTTCCATAGCACACCAAACTTTTAAATTTCATATAAAATATGAGCATACACAAGGATAGTTTAATTTAAATCATTCATTATCCATCTATTTGTAAAATACCACCTTCTTAAATTCCCTGTTATTAAATACATTACATTATACTTAGGTTATGGCCCCTAAAACGTAAATAATTATTGTCAACGATTGAATAGTAATATATAAAATGCGGTGAGCGCCCATGTCCTCAACCTGACTTGGTACAAGCTAATGAAACTGGTTGTAGATATCAAAATAATGGCCTAGTTTTTTAGTGGGGCCATGAGCTGAATGCCAATAGGACCACCAAGAGTCCACGAAAAATTATTAACATCTCAACCGGGCATAGGTCGTAAACAACCTAGCTGATAGCATTAAGTCGGCTGCAAATATGATAATCTCTTTAATCGTCAGTATTTTTTGCACGGCCGCACTTACTTTAAATTATTACGTTCCATGCTAGTCACTTACGTGTTAATATATGCCTCTTCGTTTTTTGACATTCCTCTCATTTATGAAATTCCTCGCAGAATGAGTGTCGATGCTTGTTACCTATATTATTTCATATTACGCGTTTTTAAGCTGTTTCCGAACTGCAAAAATGCTAAATATTCTACATACGGACATATTTATCATAATTTATGTTACCTACTTCTTGCAGTATTGGTATACGTCCGTTTATACATTAATTCAGGATTGTTAGGGAAACTGTAGATACTGACATAA
Source organism: Tetropium fuscum (assembly GCA_964058915.1). Lineage (NCBI taxonomy): Eukaryota > Metazoa > Arthropoda > Insecta > Coleoptera > Cerambycidae > Tetropium > Tetropium fuscum. Next base: position 92,292 of record CAXKVY010000556.1, on the reverse strand, counting down.
CACACCCAGCTGCAAAAGAAAGCGCAACAAGTTAAGATTTGGTAAAATTTTACTATTTTAATTTCAATTTTCATCAACTTAGCAAACTGTAGATAAAATGACTAATTTCAACTTGCATGTCCAGTATTTTATTAAATGCTTGCGTTTTAATAATTATACAGGGTTAATTTAATTAAACGGTAGAGCCCTAATTTTAAAACACCCTGTGGAATAATTTCATAACCAAATTCTTGCAAAATATCAAGTTTTCTGAAGAACCATGCCTTTCCTACATTTTGTTTTTTTGTTCATGTCTTTTGGGTGTATTGTATAATTTTTCAGAACAAAATGAATATATCACCAACAGTTTAATTTAAGAAACGTTATTTTTAGGCGTTAGGTTAGGTTCTCAATTTGACTGTATGTCTTTTTTTGTATGTTTGCTACCTTAAAACTCCGTCATTTATAAATTAATTTTAAAAATTCTATTTTTTGTTGGAAAGGGGTTATTTTCAAGTGGGCCTCATTTTAGTTTTATTGGCATTGAACCCTGCATTACAAAGATATACCAGAGAACTCAACAGATATTCCAGAAGAAATGGCGAATGTACCGGTCACAATCCTAATTTATAGACATTTAACGCAATTAAAAAAATATTTTCTATCGGATCAATTTCTGAAGTTGAAAATCATTCTCGAATCAACTTAATCGTCATAAAAGTCCAGCCGTTTAGGTGGAGTTCATGTTAATTGTCAAAGTTTGGACATGGACACTATTATAGTCACAAGCGTTTCCAACATATTGTATCTTGATGATTGAAGAATTTGAGTGATAAAAGTAAGATCCTGATAGTAATTAGATATCTAGGGTGTCCTAGATAGTTCTAAATGTGGTTTCATCATATCCGCATAAGGATTATTAAGAAGGCATGCCACCAGTAGGGCTCACCACCACAGTGCAATAGTGCAGTTCGCGTGTGATTATGTTTTTGTTTAGAAAGGATAACTTTAAAACAAGGTAACAAACAAACTTTTAACTCCTTTTATAATCATTGTCGTAATATATAGAATTACTGGTTCTTTATTAATACATGTCCCATATTACTCGATAAGGATTTTAATTATGCTAGGTTTCGTAATAATTTAAGGTATAATAGCTGTCGTAGGTTAGTTTAAATTTCTAATTTTATTAAGTACTCGTAAAATTGTATCATTTTCAAAGAATTAACCTTTTTTTTAAAATAAATAAGTACTAATTAAATTGAAAACCAATCTATCTTTTCTTCCATAGTAAATTTAAAGCAATAAAGTAAATATATAGTAAAGCAATAAAGTAAATACATAGTCAAGAATCTTTGAAAATTAAATTTTCTCTAGCATAACGTAAAATTGATAAGTTAAAAAGCATACAAAACCGTACCAGTCTATTGGCATAGATAAATTTTGATAAATAATAGTAAATATAAAAGTGTTCTCTGGCATTGTGCACTGGCGCCCATTTCAATAAATATCCTACATAATACATAAGAAATTTAAAGTAAGTATATTCCCCTCAATTAATCTTTTAATTTCAAAATCATATTTTTCTCTATCTATAAAATTAAGCTATTTATCCAATTCTCTACCAATAAAAATAATACCATCACAATTTATCATAGCTCAATGTAAGGTTATATTCATATTATCTTACATAAATCATTAATAAATAAACAAACACAACATAATATATAGTATCATAATTGTCGTCATCAACGTCCGGCAAACACAACATAGAAATAAATTCCCATAACAATTTCGCCCTAACGTGGGGCAATATAAATTTATAAATCAAAAAAAATTGAGATGACTAATAAAAAATTAAAATATTTTTACAATATATATATATATATATATATATATATATATATATATATATATATATATATATATATATATATATATATATATATATATATATATATATATATATATATATATATATATATATATATATATATATATATATATATATATATATATATATATATATATATATATATATCCAAAGTCCCAAGACAATGTATCCGTAAAGTTTATTGCTCCGTGGAGTCGGTAAAGGACCAAAATGGCAATGCTGGTTTTTATACGCCGCGTTCTCAGAAGCGAGATAATGCTAGGATAGTAGGCAATCCCGCCGAAATTAAAATTCTAAACGTAATGTTAAGTTAATTAGCACGAGATGTGTTAATCTATTGTGTTGAGAGAAGCCTAATAAGGCCGAGTGGGATATTTTTTTCTTAATTTTCATTTACGACTCATTTGTTATCTAGCGCAGACAGATGAGAGAGTAAACTTCTTAACGATGACGGAACATTTGCGGCACATCATACGCAAAGCGAAATGCGAAATCCCTAGTTTTCCAAAGCCCGTAAAAATGTCGACGAGGACTTCACACTTATTGTTTATTAACTCTCAGTTTGCTATTAAAAAATGGCATAGGAATGCATGGATCGGAACGCAGTTTGATCCAGAGGTTTTTCTATGCTATGGCTCACCCTAAAAATTACAATTTCGACACCTCTGTGACATATAAACGCGAGTTTTGAATTTTGACACTAATAAATTTAATTTTACATTTTCTGGACAGATTGTATTAATTACACGACGACTAATGACTATAATTATTCAAGAGGTATCGCGGCCCTATTGCCTTAAACAATATAATAACAGCTTGTCAAGTTCACATCTGCTAATCATAAAAGTTATTGCTTTTAGCAATAATATATCAGTCTGAATAATATCAAATAAATAATTAGGTATCACAATATTTATGTGATGTTATTAAGACAGATATATTATATATAATTGCTGAAAAGCCACTTTATCACCACTTTCTCTGCATTTTAGTGATCTATATACCTTACAACCTTACACAAGAAAATCTGGCCAATAAATATGACTATCAACTCCAAAGCAGTGCCTTAAATGGGCAGAATATTATCAAAGAAGTAATTCAAAAACGAAATGTTTTATAAAAGGCATGGAGCTTACTGCGTCCGCAATAAGAAGTTTGGGTTTTGTAATCAGCATTTCATTCATCAAAAACAAAGAAGTGACGGAAGTTGTACATTTCTATAATTTCTATAATTGAATTTACAATAGCATTGGACGAAAATACTGATATTACTTATACAGGGCAGCTATCAATTTTTATTCTTACAGTCGACAAAAATTTTAGAACACGCTACAATAGACGCAGATATTTTTGAGGAAATTGTTAACGTTTTTTGTACTTTTAACTTGTTTATGTGTAGACCCGACCTAGTCCATCCTTTGGGAGATGATGCATGGTTATCTACGAAATATACAGAAAAGTAGACATTTTGACCTTTAGCTATTCGCTTTTGTAAAATATTTTCAAAGCAAAGTTGTGGGATAGTCAGACTGTTATGGGATATACATATATTTTACCCACCCTAGCTGCTCCCAAAAATTTCCATAGGAGGAATATTCTAGCACAGGAGCTATGTTCATTAAATACTTAATTTATATTCAGATTTAAGAATTTTCGTTCACGAATTTGGAATTGAGGTTCAATTCCAAATATCTATAACTTCTTCCGATGTTGAACTGGAAATCTCGCTTTATGGAATTGGTGATGTAACTACAGATGATGTTCCAAAAATCCAGTGTCGTGAGGTAGGTACCTCTGCACGAATTGTACCTGCATAAGAACTTTTCAAAGACAAATATCTACTTTTGATTAATCTTATGTATAAAGTTATGTCTCTCTTCGGCGGTGGGTACTTATCATTGACCATTCCTTTCAAAAATTTATTTCATGAAAGCTAAAAGCAGATCAATGATTATCGATACTATTTCGGAAAATCACTTCATCACTTTCAGCAAATTTTGACCCTATAAATACTGTTACTATTGTTATCATTGATTTAGTTTTGGCCCGTGGTCCATATTATTTTTTTTATTTGGCTGCTTAGAGAAAAAGGTAACCCATTCTTGGTTATATCATTGGAATTACGATAAACGCTCTTAATATTAAACAACAACTGGCTTTCGATATCCTTTCTATAATGAATGTCATTTATTTGGTAAACCTTTCCTGTTAGCGCCCGAGGATACAGACAATAGACCTATAACGATTGTCCTAACGACCTACAGACTACAGACCTATAACTATTGTCAACGATTTCTCAAAATCTTTTGAAATCTTGTTGTATGAACCAACATTTTATTATGTAAAACATCAACGAATCTTTTTTGTATAACCCAATATATATCTGACGCTATAGACGCTTATTCGGAAGCTGACGTTATATACACTGCCTTCACTAAGAGATTTGTTAGACTCGATTACAGTATTTTATGTTCAAAATTTAAAAAAATTGGTTTCTCAGGAAATTTATTGCTATTTTAAATCACATTTCGAGAATAGACACCATCACATTGAATACTGTGGTCAACAGTCTGTATAATTTATATCTACATCGGGTGTTTCACAAGGCTCTGTATTAGGACCGTTATTTTTTATTAATGGTATAGGTATTTTTATTAATGATATGAAGGACGATATGAAGTTGTACAATAAGGTTAATGATGTAAAGGATTGGTTGCCTGGTTTTACAAGCCGCCCTTGATAAATTACTAAATAGTGTAACTTGAACAACTTACAATTAAGCGTAAGTAAGTGCAATGTTCTAACATTTTCTAATAAACTTCAGCTTATCGAATTTAATTAGACTTTATAAGAGTCAATCGTTACACGCAAACTGTCCTTTAACTATCATATAAACACAATTTCGAAAGCTTTATAACTTTATAAATTTCGAGGCTTTAGAACACTTGGATTTATAATAAGGTGTCATTATAATTTTAACAACATTCACACTTTGAAACTGTTATACCAATCACTAATCTCTTGTTAGATCCAAATTGGAATATTCTTCAGTTATTTGGTCTTATTACAATATCCACATATAGACCTTCTTAGAGGCATTGTCTTATAAGGAAGATAGTGTCAATCCTGCTATTGACTTTCCTCAAACTACACTTTTAAAGAGGTATATATTCGCTATCGAGTCTTGAGTCTCCAAGAATTATAACACATCAAATGTTTCTTTACAATTTAATAAATAATATAACAGACAGTGGCTATATTTTAAGTTTATTGAATTTTGGAACACCACGGCCGGGTTCTAGACAAAACACGTTATTTGTTTACTACCCCTAGAACTAACATTCAAAAATCCTCACCCCTATATAAAATGTGTGAAAATTATAAAAATCTTCATCAGTGGAATATATCAAATTCCACTGCAATGTAGCTGCGAAAAAAATTTTAACTCCCTAGTTGTAAACTATAATTTTGTTTTACTATGTGTTATGCTTACATTACTATATTTTCATTGTTAAAACATACTTATTATATTGATATATCTGTATATGAATATCTGTTGGGTAGTGTATTTCTAAATAAAATGAAAAATAAAAATATACGCGATCATAATTGGAGATCTTGAAAAGGGAGTCAGAGGACTTATTATTATGAACCTCATACCTACTGCTGAATTTAGGTCTTGGGGTGGCTGGCAGGTAATCCCACAAGTATGTTGGCAGCACTTGGTGGTTCCTGAGCATTGGGTGTCCATTTGGCACGTTTCCATGCAAACAGCGGCAAACGGAGATAGCGTGTAGTCTTCCGTCGGACAGGTCCCTGGTTTGGTGCCACCCTTCGTCAAACAGCTCTTGACACACTGAAAATAAAAGAGATTCGTGTAATACTTACATCCTGGAGGGGTTGGGACACTTGATCTATGATATAGCATCGAAGTAGTTTAACAAACGCCAAAATAATGATCACATCACATCACACGTCATGCGTTTCGCTAACAATGTTAACATCATCAGGAGATGTTTAAAACGGAGGTATAATAATCGGTATTTAGGTGATCGTGCAAACGACTGCAGTGTTTCAATGTGTAAGACAGTCACTATAGTCTACTTGTAATAAATTATGATGTGAGATTGCTATTTAAAAATTATAGTAATTAAACTACACTGCTGGCCAAAAATAGGTTGGAATAATTCAAAATTTTGATGTAATTTTGGATGAAAATATCTTCTGAATAATATTGATACGGTTTTACGGTAATAAATGGCCTGAATATAAGCGAGATATCAAAAAACGGAAATACATTTGCGTTTTCGAATTGGTTCATAGGAGTAGCCTGGTACCCTGGTAGCCCCTAAACTTTTATCTCGATTTTGGTTTTCCTAAATTCTCGGTAAGAATGATGTTTTGATTTTTTGTAGGGGTTTAGTTTACACCCCGTATATCACTTTCTTGAGCACGATAGAAATATGATATTCAGGTCAATTGAATCTGTTATTTCGAAAAGGCCACAACTCCGAAAAAGCAAATTTTACAGGAGAGTAAAAAACGTATTCTGGTATTAGTTGGAATATCAATTAATTATCTTTTGATCAGTCTCTAATTGTGATATGGGTGCAAATTTCGATAACTTGAAGACCATAAAAAAATCAGGTGTGCTGTGAGAAAAAAACATGTTTTTGGAGTGGTGGCTTTTTCCAAACAAATACCTGTAATATTATAAATAATGAATAATATGATTACTAAAACTCCAGCATTATTAAGGAAATAATTTTATATTACTTGAAAAAACATATTTAGAACTTTGTAATTAGTAGTTTAGTAATCCTCTTCTGGTGGCTCATCATTATTGGTAGTAGGCCATAACATCAACTCGTTATAAAAAAATAGTTTGTCTTCTGGTATATACTGCACAAGTTTCTTCAGATTGTTCATTTTTTTGTAATTAATAGGGATTTTGCCTGTGTAAGCAGGCTTTGTTGGGAGATTAGGACAAATCCCAGCTGGTTTTCCCAAAGGAAATTCGTAGAAAATAAGCCCACCAATGAACGGACGTACCTTAACAATCCCAGGTTTGTTGCAATCATATTCGAACTCATTATACTGAGAAATTTGAAAAGTCGTTTTTTGATCTTTTGCTTTTTTTCCATATGAGTCGAGGGACAATATGGTTTTCTTGTAGTACTTGGGCCACCAACTCTTAAAGTCTAAAATGTTCTCATTTTTTGCCCGCTGTATTGAGAAGAGACCTTTTTTAGAGGATTTTTCTATTCGCTCGTAATATTCTTCAGGAAGAAAAATTCGGTCATGCTTACGAACAAGCCTTTTAGCTACACCAAAATCTCTGTCGCATGGAAGGAATGAGTGCCCTCTTACTGGAAAATAGTGGAAAATTTTTCTGAACTTCTGTGAGGATGCGAGGGCTAAAAGAAAACGATTTACCGTGTGATTCTTATTTTGGCCTGCACAACCATCTGAAAATATATGAATTTCTTTTACATTCTCAGAGATCTCATTCTCAAAATAATGTTTCAAAAATGTGCATACTTCATTGGGTCCTTTGTGAGCCTCACCCTCATGGCAAGAAAAAAATTTAGCTTCTCCTGTTTTTAAGTTATGTATACTGGACTCGAAAACCCACAGCTGTCGATAATAGAAAATTTCCTGTACAGGTATGTCAGGTAATGGCAAATTCTGCATATAATCCATTGTAATTCCCAGAATTTCGTCGTTTTCTGAAGATAGTTGTTTGATGTGTTCTAGTTTTTTGTAAAATTTCTTAGCCCTGTTTTTGTGAACTAAAAGTTCTGCAGCAGCAACTCTGCAGAACTTTTAGTTCACAAAAACAGGGCTAAGAAATTTTACAAAAAACTAGAACACATCAAACAACTATCTTCAGAAAACGACGAAATTCTGGGAATTACAATGGATTATATGCAGAATTTGCCATTACCTTGTCATTTTTCATTGTCATTGAGGGTTGTGCTTTTAATTTTCTGGCCAAGTTCTTCACAGGCAGAACACACATCAACTTGAGGACGACCAAAAGTATAAGTAAAATTTTCATGAAAATATTTTAAGTAAAAACTATATTTTACTTTCGAGTCGGGATACTTTTCCATAAACATTTTATGCATTTGTTTAACATCTAATGTAGCAGGCAAATACTTTTTCGATACATTATTAGAATAATGAACTTCTTTCAGATCAAACGATTCTATGTGTTCCTTTATTTGAAAACATACCTCGCCTGGTATTAAGTTATGTCTGGATTTCACAGATTTACCTCTATTATCTCTTGGAGTGGTTCCAGCAGCTAGTAGGTAACATAATCGTCGAATATGCTTTTCATCAACCCCATACAAACTCAAAAAAGCTTTCTTGCATACCTTTTTACGGACTCCGTTCAAACAAACATGAAATAAAAAGTTATGAGGTCTCTCAATGTGTTTATTGCTAGTCTGAGATTTTCTGCTTCTGTTAATAGGTGTTACTTCTATCATACCTTGTAAATAGGAGTCTTGGGAATTTTTGTCATCAAATTGGTGTAAAGATGCAAGTAAAGCACTTTTATATAACTCTGAGTAATTTTCACAACATTTATTGCGGCAGCTGCAATTAATTCCAGTTTTTCGCGCCATAACCTTTTTTGCCACATGATTAATATGTGCCTCGCCCTTTATTTTAGCCTTCTTGATTACTTCACTTTTATACTTGGAACGATTAACAATGCCCTTCTTTCTTTTCATTTGTTTATTTTCAATATTAGCACTATTTTCACTTTCAGAACTACTCATTTTGTATAAACAATGTAAAACAAAACAAACCACAGTTTACAGAAGCTGGGACTGGACTGGGGAGACCGGCAACGGCGCCAACGCGCCATTTCAGCTATGTGGCGCGCGCATGTTGTTGGAAAATGCCACATCTCCGGAGAAGTGGCCTTTTCGAAGTAAACAGAAAACCATGCACGCTTAGATTAAATATTAGCACATAGCGGAGATGTGGCGTTTTCACACACAATGAATCTTAAAACATTCTAAATAAAATGGCGGCTATAACTCATTTTCTCATAACAGAGGAGATGTGGCCTTTTCGAAATAACCGATTCAATTATTATCAATGAAATTTCCAAAAACGTCCTGACAACGGTATTTTGATATTCTAGATTATTCAGAAGATATATGCGTCCAAAATGCGTACATTAAAATTATTAATTATTCCAACCTATCGGCCAGCAGTAGCACGGTCAAAATAGGCATTCAAGGTTACAATAATTCGCATAGAGCTGAAGCTTGCTAGGGATGTTGGGAACACCATTACAAATGAAATGTGAAAAGTCCCCATCGATCTCACATCTGCAAAAATAATTATTCAAGGTCAAAGTTCGCAAATATGAGTTTTTAGCATTTATAAGCCAAACGGTAAGTTTTATCATAAAAATGGGCTATACAAGAATTGTAGAACAGACAATTATCTATAAAAATTGTTCTTATACTTTTTTTCCTAAGAATCACAATTTCCGAGACATAGCGATTCAAAAAGTTGTAAAAGTTGCGTTCTCTTCTTCTTCTTCTTCTTCCTGCTGGATGTAAATTGTAAATTGTAGTAACAGCGATGCATCAGATGTCTCCTCGCTGATATTGTAAGAATCCTCTTCTGAAGGTGATTCAACATTGAAGCACGACTACCCTTGACAACTGGTACATTCTAATGAACAAAACAATCCAACTTTTTGCAGTTGCACTACACCTGAAAAAAAATAAATTTAGGAGTTTTCCCGGTGCAGGTAAAGGGGAGTAAAGTCTGGATTGGTTCCAATCTATTGTCAATTAACATCCAACCCCAGTCTTCTGGATCCAGTTAATTACTACGCCACACTTGATAATATGCCCGAAATAGATGTTGATGAGCAGAAGCAGAGGTTGGGGAAAGACAAGCTAATTGAACTCGTTTACTGTTACGAGTATTTTTTTTTGCAAAAGATAAGTATCGGAACTTATCTAAGCAGGTAATTTTGGAGCTCCATATACAGAAAGAAGGAAGCTAGTACCATTGGTGATCACAGCTTGTGGAGCTACTCTCTTTATAAACTGTAGCACAATTAGGTAACTAATCCTGTTTTTCAAACAATTTAAAAATTGTTGTTGTACCCCTCCTGAAAATTGCTGATATATCGCAGCCAGTTATTGCGTGTAAAAATACTATGTGATTTCATAGGAAAAATAGGACGTGATTCTCAGAATCGTACAATTTATACGTATAAGTTACATAGTTAGATCAATATTTATACTTGTATGATGTATATAGGCGAGTACTCGTGCATATTATGGAGAACACAACTTTTTCAACTTTTTGAATCGCTATATCTCAGAAATGGTGAATCTTAGGGGAAAAATGTAAAAACAATTTTTATACATAATTGTATGATCTACAATTTTTGTCTTACCGATTCTTATGCTAAAACTCACCGTCTGTCTGAAAAATGCAAAAACCCATATTTTAGAACTTCGACTGAATTTTTTTTGGCAGATTTAGGATCAATGGGGACTTTTCACATTTCAATCATAATGGTGTTCCCAACATTCGTAGCTCTATGCAAATTTTTGTAAGTTTACCCCTATTTTTTGAGCTCTTTTGGCCGGGTTACAGTGTAGTTCCAGTTTTTGTCCAGTGACCCGGTTTTTAAATAATTCAATTTAATATACAATAAATTTAAGTATGTACTTTAAGGGAAGCAATGTTTCCCTTGCCCCCGACCCGCACGCCCCTGCGTAGCAGCGTGGTATATATAGCACACTATTTATGCTTTATATTAAATTGATATTTAATTGGTTAATATATTTTTTTCTATATCAATCGGCGACCCCGTAAGCCGGCCGTAATTCGATTAGATAAAGAGAATAAAATGATGATAGTGTCATGAAAAAAATATGCAATATTGCTATACAATTGAAACAAATTAAGATAGTTAATAAAGATCTGCATACCTACACCTGAGGGCTTTTATCGGAATACAAATAGAGCGATTACGCACGACTCCGAGAACATGGAAACAGCATTTTACCGAGCAAGTGCATATAAAGTGTCAGTATCATACATTATCAATGTTATGTGGCTGCCGGCCTTCGTGTTATATAGATATTTAAAAGAAATGTATTTTTCGCCGGTGCCGTTACTGTAAACTATAAGTATATCTCTATTTACTAACCGCTAAGAGGATAAGGACTGCTATAAATCGTTTATTTTATATACTTTGTTCGATTTATTGCAGAGAGCAACGCTGCTATGCCAATATAAAACGTGTCTACGCTTTCATCTTCGACGGTGAGCGGCCAATATGCAGGATTGAAATCGTAATGATTGGTGGTTTCTGCAATTCTCTCCAACGTAAACATCTAAATGCGAAATATATTTTTACGCCGAGATGATTATACGCGCATTAGATATATTATGGCCCCAATTGACTTATTTTCAGTAAGTTATATATAATAATCTCAATGGTCTATGTCTTAATTTTAAAAGATCCCTTCCATTTAAAAGAATAAAAGATTGTCAAATTTCGGAACCGAGGAGCTGCTGTTAGTTGATAGGGGAGAATAACCTAAGATGGGATAATTTTATTCAAAAGCAAAAAGTTTTGTTATTACAAAAATTTTAAATCTACATAATTTATTACATTATATTGTATTATATTATATTAAATTAAATTATAACGAAATATTACTATATGCTAATTAACAACTTATTTTAATAATGGAATTAATAAACGAGGCAACGAAAAGGTCTATTTTTGGTTTTTAAAAAAATGTCCCGTTCCATCTTGGGGAACCTGTCTCTCAAGATGGGTCGACGAGTATCTCAAAAATGGACATTACTTTTCACAACTACCATCACTCGTCGTCCATCACTCCACAAGACTCGTTAACCCATTTTCAACATAAATTACAATTTTACCGGTCTTCAGTGCTTTCTTTGTAATTCTCTCCGCATACAATGCAATTGACATCATCTTCAGTAGTCTGGATCGAGTTACTGGCGACATTATCTTTAATCTTTGATATCTTTGAGTTTCGAACCCTTTTGTTATTATCTTCAATAACTCCACTACAGCCCGTTTGGCAGATTTTACATTTTTATTGAGGGGTTTTGCCTGCGATGCTTCTAACTCAGTTTTGCATGGTGAATCTGTTATGATCGTAGATTTCAATGAACGTCTGATGAAGTCTCGCTTGTTTATTTTTAGCCTTTGGAACCGGCCTACTCCGTTACTTTTGCTTTCTGCGAAGAAATCTGGTTTTTCGACTTCATAACAAGAGATACTACCTATTAGTTGATCATCTTCGGATTCGCTACCTCCAACTGAGATCGAAGCTAATTGTTTCGACGTCGAAGCAGTTGGAATATCATGCAATGACGTATTTTTGGACGTAGGAGTTTTACCCTGATTACGTCTTTGGTTTGAGATATGATCGGTGATGCATTTTCCTGTCTTTGAGTTTTATTTTCTGTTTCCAGAGATGAGAATTCCCAGTCTTGAAATTTGTGTTTATTAAAGGGCCAAAACCCAGTTGATCGAACCCATTTTTCGCAGTTTGTACAAATGATGCATTTTCGAATGCTTCTCCTAATGTTCGACCTCAATGATGTTCGACCTCAATGATTTTTTAGCCACCTAGTAAGGTACAAATCGTAGCAAGTCATAAATGATTTAAAATAACAAACGTCTAGCAGTTGCATTTTATGTGTACAATGTGACTGGCGGTAGGCATAATAAAATAACATATTAAATTTATGACATTTAAACTGTTTTTATGCCAACAATGACGATCAATACGTCACGATCCATCCATCCATTGTCTGGTGGGAAAGCCGGACCACCATTAGGTGCATTTTCCGTCAGCTCCTGATTTATTCGCGTCCTGGGAAATATGAAATCAGGTGCAAGAAAGTTCTTGCTGAGTAAAAACTTTAGACAATTTTTGGACGGTGGTCATGCCCTCATCAAAGGTCGATATGTTGTCTGAGGTGAGTTCATATTTTTATATGTCCAATATTATCAAAAAAACTTTGAACCGCATTTTGGTTGAAACCCTTTGGCTCTAGCCTAAGAGGTGGCTTCTGGTTTTCTAAGAGAAATATTTCTATGTCGATGCAAAAACCCATGAACCTATTTCTTAGAGGCCATTATTTCATCTTTATTAAAAGTGTTAGTAATTTTATTGGCCTGGGCCAAATCAAAGGCCAATTGAGGAAGTTCTTTATAGGTAATTCCAAAAAATCGCTTTTTGATTTGAAGAATGTGTTCCATAATCTTAATTTCTTGTTCATTATTAAAAATCTTTCTCTACCGCTCAAGATATTTTTCATTTGCTGTCACAATTTTATTTTTATTTGTAACTCCACTTTGCGCGTACTTTCACGAAAATTATGCTGTTCAGCAGCGTCTCGAACCGATAGTTTCTAGTATAGAACTTTTTCTACAGCTATTCTGATATCTTGAACGGATCTTTTTCCATGATCAGTTTTTCTATTATAGTAGGAACCTTTTTTGGACATCTGTAAAGGCAAATTAAAAAAGTTAAGAACGTATTTTGGTTCCCAAAATGGGACTTGGGAATATTTACAATGTCCCATCTTAGGAAATCGCACCATCTTGTAAGAAAACATAACCTCTATTTAATAAAAATCTTAAAGGTATATTTATATATAGAATTACTATGAATTTAAATACTCTTATAAGCTAATGATATTAAATTTCATAGTTACTTACCGTTGTTGATTTATAGAGTATATTATTGGATTCAAATATTTAAAAAAATATGCAAACACTAACAAATTATCCTGGGCGACGTTAGTAGTGAACGTGCCACGTGTTGTTAAAACGGGAACACGGCCTAACCGAGAGCTTCTAATACTCCAATGGCATCACTACCCAGACTACCCGTCTCATCTTAGGTTACTTTCCGCTATCCCCCGGATCCAGAAATGGACACACGTTTGGTGTTGTGCCTCTTTATAATTTCTCACTCAAAGATAATATATAAGAGACACAGACTAGGTAGTAATGCCATAAATGCAAATTTCAATTAGGTATATTAATATTAACAATCTGGAATCCTACTTCGTTATTTTCCTGCCGCTACAAATACAAATTACCCTCGCTTTTGATTGCGCAGTAAGCCAAATGTTTAGTAACTAAAAGCCACGTCCTTTGAACAATAAAATATCATTGAAACAGACAAATTATCTTCATAAATAACACGCTTTATCTGTTACTTACATCTGTGTATCTACTGTAATTACTGCAATGACTCTTGCTATTATATTATTCATTTTTATTGATTCAGTGAAGTCGCCAAATATGGAATAAGTAAGAGAAGACTAATGTGATTAAACTTCAGCTATAAATATAATTTTCTCCGACAGAGTGAAATGGCACCGAATATTAATGTATCGAATAATACAGTGTGGACAAAAAGTCAGGAACACATGAAATATCTCCCGAAATAGTGTACTTTTGCAAAAATGATCAGACATGTCAATTTTTATTTTTAATATTCCACTTTTGAAAGGGCTACATAATTTGTTTGTTCAGTGGCGTAACGCTGAGCCGGGAAAATAATTTTAATGGCTACCCCCATTCTTTAAATTTATAAAACCATAAATTTTTGGAGCGACGACAGTCCTCACGCTATTGTAATTGGAACATACGAATACACCTTTTTAGTCTTTTAGAGTTTTAGACAATAAATTAATAGGGCCTTTAGAGTTACCAAACAGATTAAATAGGCCAGCTTTTTAAAACCTTTTACGAAATAACCTGTATCAACTTATACACGTATTACCTCTTGCATTACGTCAAACACTGCGGTTTATGCATGATGGTGCGCCACCTCGTTATGCTTTAGACCGTCGAAAATAGTTACACTTTTTAGAAAATAGTTACACATTTAGAAATCGAAGGATTGGAAGGGGCAACAAGCCACAATTAAATGGCCCCCTCGGTCCCCAGACATGAATCCATTGGACTTGTACTTTTGGGGTACTTGATAAATGTTGTTTACTCGACACCTGTCCCTAATGTCGAAGTTTGAAGAGAGAGAAATATTTATGCTTCGAAACTCTCCACATGTTTTAAATAGCTTGTATGGCAGTAAAACTGCCATGAAACGGTTGCAATCATGTATTCAAGTTGGAGGTCATCATTTTTAACAAATGGTATAATATCTAAAGACAACGATCGTTGTCTTCATGTTTAAATTTATTTACTGTTTCCATTAACTTTTTGTGTATTTTTTGTGTATACTTTAATTTATAATGTCTCGTGCAAATTATACGCACCAAGTAATCATGTCAGTACGTAATATTGTCAAATAGGCAGACGTAATTTAATTTTTTTTATCAAAAATGGTCGACTACGAAATTTTTTCAAAAGATATTAAGTTTCTAAATGAATCATGATATTTAGTTTTTTTAATTGAAAAAAAAATTGCAGGCAGAAAGATATTTGCAAAATTTCAAGAAGGGTAGGTAATTTCACCCCTTTGTGTACATGCTAGTCGGATGAAATGCTTTCGGCATCTATTTTGATGAGTAACCGTGATGAGTAACCGTAAATGTGCGAAATTTCGTCTCTTTCTGATTTCTACGTTATTTTGAGATGGAAATAAACCATTTTTTGGCACACCCGTATTTTTAAATTTTTTTTAACAATCTACAGTTAATTTTTTTGCACGTTATTACAGGACACCCTGTATAATATACATAAAATAATTGTTTCTTCATAAATACAAATTAGTACAATTACAATTTTGTCTCCCAACCTAATACTGATTATATTTGTTGCGCTTGTTACCGGACGAATTTAAAGAAGCGGTAGGTACTGAAACTAGCTCCAACCCGAGCCACCTTTGATAATTATTCTGCCTACCAAATCCGATAAATTCACGTTATACCGCCTTTATAACGCAAACTCACGACAGGGACGATATCTATTAATTACACCCGACCGATATGGTCTAATAAATTCTTGTTGGAGGGAATTTATTGAAATATGGAGTGGTTCGACTAATGAAGGGATTAATCCAGCCTACTATTTTATCAACTGATTGCGACTGTCGCTTGTTTACCGTTTGATAGATGCGTTGTGGGATCCGTGGGATGAGAATTAGGATTGTAGCATTTTTGTAGAGCTTGACGGAAACGGCTTTTTGTTAGCGACTTAGCGGTTGTACTAAGTCATCATCAGAATCATCCGGGAATAAAACTGAATATATTGAACGGCAATTTCTTGTAACTCGTACGAAAATAAATTAGATAAACTTCATGTGCTTCTAACAAAAATAGCACTATTCTGCGAACTTATGTACTTAAAATACATAAAACAGTTCCTAGGTTATGTTAAAAGGTCACATGAATCACATGAACATGAAATAGTTGTAGTATTGGAGTTCCACAAGAGGGCGTCTTAGGTCCACTCTTCTTTCTTTTACATGTATATGATATGAACAGCGTTATAAATATTTTTATTTTTTGTCCTCTGCTATAATTATATATAGCCACGAATCAGCTTGAAGCATATTGAAAAATCACGGGTTTCGCTCATTCCAATACCAATTACACCAACATTTGTATGTCGGCGATATGGACCGCACTTGGTTTATGCGTAACAATAATAACAACAACGACTTAGCATCGTCAATCATGTATTCAGATGAATCCAGGTTTACCAACAATGGCATGTTTAACAGGAAAAATGCCTACTAGGTACTGGTCAGTAGAAAATGGACATATAATGAATCAAGGGAACGTCCAAGAGAGATCTGGCGTAAATGTTTGGGCTATGATAGTAGGCTCTCGAATTGTCGGAACAATTTTTTTCAGAGACGTTTAACTAGTGATATTTAGAATTTTGAGGGAATTCTATTGAGGCATTTTTGGAAGGCGTAGAGCTTGGGGTATATTTAAATAAATAGACTTTATTTTCAAGCGGACGGTGCCCGAGCTCACAGTGCACATGGGGTAGCAAATTATTTGCAGCGAAATTCTGGTTAGCAGTTCATTTTGACTAATGGAATGGATCGATGTCCTCCTCATTCACCGAACCTTACTCCACTTGATTTTTTTTGAGGGGTCACATGAAACATATAGTGTACACATCGTCACACTTTGATAACATGATTCATTGCTAAGTTGTGAATATTTGATAGCATTTTTTTATTCAATTTTTTTTATAAATATTACAATAATAATAAGTATTATATTCATACCTTCGTGCTCAAATACAATGCATCTGAGGCATAGGATAAAAATTTTCACGTTTTCTACCATCTCGTAACATCTTAAATATCTATAAATATCTTAGAATATATTTTGCCAAATCAATGTTATTTTTTTACGTTCAGGGTAGCCTTCAGCATCGAATAGGTAGACCATAACTTTGAAGGCTTTATATTCTTTGAAAGATCGGAAAAATAGACAATCAGCACATTTTTAGAGAAAGATCACACATTTTACAAGCTTTTATTTGACTTGCTATGTATGTATCTATGTATGTATGTTCAGGTCAAATCTTGCAACTGAATTTTAAGGCAGTTACTCTCAAACGATTGAGCTGAAATTCTGTATACACGTTCAGTTTGGATGACAATGCATGGTTAGCTAAGTGACGTCATTTTGAATCTAATATGGTGGACCGCCTAAGATGGCGGACTAGTTATTTTTTATGCACTTCCATGATATGGGTTTCAAATGAAAGGGTTTGCTGAGGAGAATACGAAACTAAAATGACGCCACTCTAAATCTAATATGGCGGACTTCGGTGCCAGCCGACGCTACTTCCATATTCGTTTGTAAACCTTGGCTGGCACCGACTACAAAAATAACAATAATTGTAAAATAAATTGATTGTATTCTAACAAATCGATTGGCCTAAAAAATTGATTGTATTCTAAGTTGTAATAGTAGTAGAATAACGTAATTATTTTTTACTTTGTAGTGCAATTTTTTTAGAATAGATTTTATTGAAGTCGGTTTTATTTTTTTGTTAAAAATATTTGATTTTTTACTTTTTGGTGCACACACAAACACACACACACACACACATGTTCAGGGATAACAATTATAAATAGTAGACTAGGTAGTCGTTTTCTATGAATGTGAGTTCTCTGTCAAAACTAAAATCCCATGAAAGTGTCACTATGAGAATGGTAGGTATCGATAGTAAATTCAAGTATAGACTACCAATTAAATAAATCATACATCGTAAAAATCGGGCTGTTACCGGCGCATTCGCCATTTCTTGGGGTATATCTGGTGAATTTTCCGATATATCTACGGAATCCAAAGTTTAATGCCAATAAAACTAAAATGGGACCCTCTTGAAAACACCACTTTTCCAATAAAAAAAGAATTTTTAAAATTCATTTATAAATGACGGAGTTCCGAGGTAACGAACATAAATAAACATACCTCATTTTTTGAAGTCGGTTGAAGAAGATGATTTTGGCGTGAAATTGGAACAAATTAGAAAAAACAACGATTATGGATTTGAATTTATCTCGTTTTACTCTTTTTTTCTTAATTCCTTCTGCACGCGCAAGAACGAATTATTCTATTTCATATTACAATTTGCAGAACTCACCTTGTATCAAAAAAAACTTGTACAAAGAAAAATAGTTGAAGTTAGAGGCAGAAACTATTGCCTCTATCTTCAACTATTTTATAGCCAATATTTCTGGTGCTTAAACAAACGTATCTGCAAAATGTTTTTTTTCGAAAGTTTTTGATATTACTTATAATTGACAACAGATTTACTCCCATCTGTAAAAAAAATATCGTTGTTGGTATTTGTGGAAAAGACCTAGGTCATGACAAAAATGGATTCATTCAAACCTGAGACAACGTGAGGAAAGGTATAATTTGACGAGATGCTTAAAATTCTTAAATTTTATCTCCATACATGTTTATCTTCAAAGGTAAACGACACAAGACCTCAACTATCAATTTCGACGCCTTATTTATGATAATCCAATAAAAATTTCTCGGTATCCATCAGATCTAAACAGCGTAGCATAAAAAAATATACGTTTTTACTATACGTTTTTATTGCCGCATAGTGACTTGTAGACGTAACCCATATAAAGGAAATCCGTTAGAAGTGACAAGAAGTTTTATAAATTAGTATGCGGACTAATTACGTATGATTAATTTTCACTAATTTACAAGCCGTAATATTTTACCGGTTGATGTTATGAAGTACTGACGACAGACACTCTCTTGAATGAATCGTTTGATTTCTAGTTGAGTTCTAAACAGTTTTGTAATTCTAATTTTCATTTACTTATAAAAATAAGGTTATATTAGGTTCCGCGCTATTTGTGACCGAAATAATTAATAATCATTATTATTGTAGTGTTCCAAACCGAACCTCGCCAACCGACCTTGTAATATGCAATTAAGCGATTTGATTATAAAACAGAACTGGTTGGGATCACCTACTAGTAATATTTAATTACCTATGACAAAAATAATCCGCGGTTTATAAACTACTCGTGTTATGTACATACTTCATTAAGTTATGCATATTATGCTCAAAGTGCTTCTTCGGCGTGTAGCTACGAATGCAGAAGCTGCTCTAAACACAGGAATGCAGAACGTTATATTAGGGACAAGAAACATACGTTCTGTGAATGGTACAGTCCAGGCCTATATTTTTTTTGGGAAGTATCATGTCGACCCAAAATTCGTTTGTCCTTTGTTTATTGTTTAAAGAATTCTTAGAATTCTTAGGTCCACCTTACGTGAGTAATTTATTTTTATTTGTGTTATCTGCCAAGTTTAAACTTCATTTCAAAACTTAAACAGAGAACACATGTCGTATGACGCTAAAAGTACGGGTTCCTTTTCAAGTAAGATATCTAAAATCCATTGTCCTATTGTCAATAAACAGGGTCTACTCATAAAGTGGTACGAATCTTAAAGATTCGGTAGCAAAAATAATAAATTGTCATTCCTTTGGTCAGTTGGCAGTTAGAAGTGTCACTTAATTTATGGTTTCCGGTATGGGCAAAATGGCTAAGCATTACCCCGAAGATAATATTAAAATAATACTTTCATAAAACATAGGAGCAGCTAACTAATTAATGTAGAAAGAGTATCTCAGAAATATCATGATTGTATTGTTTTGGAGAATGAAGGATCTAAGCCTAAGAAGAGTTTTACGGTGGGGTTTTCTCTTCATATGTGTACAACGGGCCGCCCCACAAATATTTTTATTATTTATCCATATCATGTAAAATGTTTAGTTCTTATTTTGTAACCAGATGTCGTTAGCGTACGGGAATAGTTTCCTGAGATTATGTAAGGGATAAAGTAGATCCTATAGGATTGGTTGAGATTTTACCCCCGGTAAGTGGTATTACTTAAAGGGGATGAAAGATCATCCTGGATCCGCCCAACGAGAGCTAGAGCGACAATCTTAGCCAAAATCATGCAGTTTTTCGGCAGGTTTCCATACAGTCAAATCAGGTTGAAAATAAAATAGTTTAGTAAGCGGAAAGTTAGTCAAAATTGTTCTATTCGAGTCAGGTCTGCTTAACCCTAGTGATTAACTTTATGTCTCATATAGATAGGTTTATGAATTACGCGACGCATCTAGGTCAGTGTCCAAATTTATAACTCGTTTGATGTAAATGATTGTTGTCTTAATTTATTACGTTCAATCGTTAAATATATATTCTGGTTTGAAGTTATTTGAATTAATCTCTCGAGAAACGAAATTCAGTATTATCCGACAAAGTTAGTTTGTGCATCTTAGTGGTTATGTGGGGTTTTAGCCCGTACAGGATTAACATCTACAATACGAGAGCACATGAGGTAAGATAATTCCAAATGTATGGAAATGTATCCAGATTTCGTCTAACTTTAAAGCATACGCGACGAACCCAGGACTATGAGATCATATGTGTATATATGTATGTATACATATTCTTGCGAACCCAAGACGCTCCCTTTCATTTTAACATCGTCAAATCGAAGAAAGTACAAGTATTAAATTAACATGAGGCAATATTATAAATAATTGGGAAACTAGAGACAAGTCCTACTCGTATATACCGAGAACTAATGCAAGACTGATAGTCGAAAAAATATTGTACACGCGATGACTAGGCGTTTGCATACCTTTTTTGCACCAATCTTTAATAAACTCGTGACCACTATACAGGGTGTCCCGTAATAACGTGTACAACGGAAGACTGAAGATTCCTGGACTCAAAATAGAGAGAATAAGACTAATTCACCGGTATCCTGAATCGCTTCGTTTGGCCGCTAGATGACCTCAAAGTTTGTAAAAAAAATTAATTTTGTAAATACTGGAATCGGTATTAATCGATTTTGATTATTTTTGGGGTGGGGACTTTTGCTCCCTATCGACACATTTTGGTGATATACCGAGTGTTTTTTAATACTTATAACTCCTAGAAAATTGACGTACGGCGAAAATATCCGTTCATAACTTTTTTTCCTTTGGTGCAATAATGACAACTATTTTTTATTTGATAGGTGATAGCCTTTTGGGCTTTTTTCAAATGATGATTTTATTTTAATACACATCTGACAGTGAAAAATGACAGTTTTAATTAATTTATAAGATTACTTGACTGTTCGATTAGTATCATAGGGAAGATCATTCAAGAAATCCTTACGAACTTTAGGCTATTTTATTATTATTCATAATTTTAGGTATGTTAATATTATGTAGATGCATTTTTATAGTAGGTAGGTGTATATGTGTAAGTATATAAGTTTATATATAGAGAGATAAAGTTTTTTGTGTATTTGTTTAATGTTTTTATATTAATAAATTGTAGATTGTAGAAAGATGTTCTGCATCTTTTTTGTTATTACATGCATTAGGTTTTCTTTTTTTAGTATAAATTGATTCCATAATTAGGCGTATTTTATAATTTTGTTCTTTATTAATAATTCTAGGATTTTCGTAGTTAAATTTATGACCTATTTCATTAGAATGTTTTTTAAAGCTGTAATATTTGTGTTATTTTAAACGTTCCTCAAGAAGTTGCATTGGTAGACCAATGTAGACTTCATTACAATGTTTACATGGAATTTCATATATACATTGCGTAGCTTTTTCAAGTGGTATTTTGTATTTTAATGTTGTGCAAAGGAATATTAAGTTTTTTGTATTTTTATATGCTGTGTGAACATACTTATTCAGCAATTGCACTAGATATTGGTGAACGCATTGCACAATCATATGTTTGCTTGTAATATGTATTATGTATTATTGCATTAAAACAATGTGCAATTTAATGAGTTCTAAGGTATATAAAAAATCTTCTAATGGCAATGAAGCATAATTTTTTATTTAGATCCAACGTTTATATGTTATATTTTTTACAAGGTCAATTGGTATATTTGTTTAGGTATAGAGAAATTATATCTAAAGGTAGAAGCTTTTCTTGGCTATTAAGTTTTATTGTATCAATAAATATTTCGATGTTGCAAGAATTTTTATATACCTAATGGTTTGTTTCTCTAACCATGATGTTCAGAATATTTGATAAGAATTTAGCTAAATTACAAAATGGACTTTGAATATATAAAACAATAGTAAAATTTAGGGGAAAGAGAATTTTAGCTATATCTTTTGTGATATATTCTTTAGTTTTCCATGTTTTTTTTTATGAAATTATTATTTTCAGTTTAAATTTTTTTTGTTCGATTATTTCTCAAACGTTGATATGTTGTATTAACATTTAGCATTTTTTTTTCTTTTTCATCATTTGTGTTCATAATTACAGTATTGTTTGATGGATCTGGTTTGAGAATAGTAATTTGTGGTTTAAATTTTAAAAATTGTTGAGTATTCTTTCACTGTTGAGTCTTCTATTCATATATTTCACTCGAGCTCTTAGAACAATATAAATGTTTACACAGACTTACAGCTCCTAAGAAATTCCAAGTCTAACGCTCACTTCTTCGTGGAAAATCATACAAAAAAAACACTCCTTAACTTTTACACCGTCCACCGCTGAGAAAGCAAATGATAAAGGTCCAAAAGAAGATTTGCAGAGATGAAATTGCTTACGAAGGACACATGCTGCGGAACTGAAATCCTGTCTTGCCACTTACAACTGTATCGCTGCACGTTTATTAAATAATTAGTATACGGCTCGTGACGTTGCCAATTTAGCAATTTATCCTCTCAATAAATACCCTGAGAGGATTTAAGGGCTATCCATCATATTGACATCTTATTCGCGGCCGCTTTGGATTTTTATGCAAGAATGTATTTTCATGCAAGGTGTGTATCTTCTTTATCTTTTCATTGTTGCGATCTAAACCATCTTTCGTATTGCTCTTAGTAATTATACACTCAATAAACACTACCATCCATTATTAAAAAATTAATAACCGTTGAATGGTTACTAATTACAGATAAATTGACCTTCCATGATGTGTACATTACCCAGAATTGTTCAAGAAAATGTGACTATACTTTTAGCCCTAGCAATATTTAATAGTAATGCATAAATACTTTATAGTTAGTTATTTGACACTTATATTGTTTACATAAACGATATATATCGATAAAAACGGGTGCCCCATTTTAATTTATCATGAAGCCTAAATAAAAATCGCGAATGACATTTTCACGAATTAGAAAAAAGTGTCAAAGACAAACGTTTTACAGTTTGATTCCGAAGATACACCGGAAAACTCACCAGATATATCCAAAAAAATGGCGAATACACCGGCCACAATCCTAATTTACATATATTTAAATTAATTAAAACAATATTTTCTATCTGATGAAATTGTGAAGCTGTAAACCATTTCCGAGTCAACTTAAACATAATAAAAATCAGTCCAGCCGTTTAGGTGGAGTTCAATGACAACACAGGGGCATAAAAAAAACGCAACGTATATACGGAAACCAGTCATTTAGAAGTTGTACAAGTTCTTTCGCTTTTATTGAGGCTCTTCAGAATAATGTACGATGTATTTGATTGGTACGGTATACTTGAATTTACCATCACCTACCATTCTCACAGTAACAATTTTATGTGACATTAGTTTTGACAGAAAACTCGCATTTATAGAAAACGTCTACCTAGTCTACTATTTATAGGTGTTCTTCTCGAACGCATTGATATACAAAAGCATTAGGCATACATTTATCTAGAAAATGTTAAACTTTGAGATGTGTAAAATCTTGTAGAATATATTAAAACAACTACGTTTCCTAGGTATATGATAGAAAATATTAAATTATATATATAATAGAATTCACAAGCATTTAAGAGGAAGTGATACAGAAATTGCTTGATAGTCAATACTTAGTCAATGCTAAGTCAACTACTATACTAATTTTATATTTTTATTATATTTTTATATTTTATTATTTTTATTACATCTTTGACAAGGATCAAATTTATAATTTCCCTACTCATCTAGATACGTATACTCGTGTATGGTGATCAGCGTTGATTATCTGAGTTTTGTAAATAAAATCGTCATTAATTTCAAAAAAAAATATATCCATAAAAAGTATTTATTGATATAAAAAGCCTAGACGCATTTTTATGGTCATATTGCCATATATATTATATTAATTAAAAATAAATGTAGCTGCCTAGCTGCTTTTTACAAAAATAAAAATACGGCTTTTAAAAAATATTTTTAATTCAAAAAAAAGACTCAAGTCGAGTTTTGTTTCTTATCTGTAGTATTTCACGCTTGAAAATATTTGTTTGCTTGACCTTGACGAAACAAGATATAAACAGTTAGAATTGTTAGAAAATATGTATATATTAATAAAAACTAACCAAAATTTGATATACCGATTAACTGATGATTTTTAAAAAAATATCGATTTTTGAGTTTTTAGAAATTAACAACCCTGATGGTGATATATATAATACTTGTCTAAATTAACATACCTAATTAGTAATTTCTATGCATTATAATATTAAGGTAAAAGTATATAAGTATTCCAAAAGCAATTGTTTTCGTAGAAATAAACAAAATAATTAAAATAATTACAGCCAAAAACACGTACTCACTTTATCATATGTTTTCCGTGCATATAATCGCAGTGGCTATTATAAACAAATGTACGTATGCTCGAATCTGGCGAAGGAGCTGGTTCGCCAGCGAAAACAATTGCTTTCCAAAGCACTTCCTGTGACGGTACAAAACAATAGACGCTCACCGAGGTCCTGTTGCTCATCTGCCAGCACTGGGCCTCGCATCTAGCGGCGACGAGGGCGTCGTGCTGCCCGTAACGCAGCCGGAACTTGCCCTCAGTCCCTTGCAGGACCCCGATTGCCAGCACCGCCACGGTCATCGTAAGTACGAGGAGCACTCCGGGTGCCGTCATCTCGAGTCAGTCGCGGCTCGCTGCAGCGCCTGCTATGACCGATCGCATCCGTAACAGCACTGGTACTCTCTGACAAGTCAGCTGCTGCTGATTTCCCATCTAGCTACTGCAGCCACCTTCTGGGCTGCATCCCGACTCGTTGTTCGATGACTTACCTACTTTCGTCACCTATTTTAACGGGAAATATTAGCATAGCGCGCGCCAGCTTTGATCCGGGCCTCAGCTACCGCTCCCGCTGAATAGCTCACCCCTAGAGATCATACGCAAAGTATCGTCGCAAACGTTTTTTTTTCATGAATAGAAATACTATTAGGCCAGTCATATAGTACTTTAAAATCGCAAATTAACGGCTAGTTCTGATTTTTCAATATGTTGTTAGGATAATTACCAATAGTGTATATCCAAGTTCTCAGCTTCGAAGGACCTGTGCTAACTCAGTAGCACTCGAAAAAGCGCGAAATTTTAGCACTTTAGCACTTTTTTCGTTTTCTTCAATATATCTTCTAAACTATGCGTTTGTTAATAAAAGCATTTTATTATGTATTTGAAAGAATTTTATTATGTATATTAAATTTGCTACAATTTAAGATTAGAACAAGCTCTATAGGTGTAATATTTATTAAGTTATAGCCCTCCAAAAATTGGCATTTTTTTCCAAAAAATCTGCGTTGCTTTCGCTTCTATATAGAAACGAGTTCGTGCTACAGTATGGGTAAGATGTTGCATAGTAAATTCGCAAATTTAAAAGTATGGAATCAGATTTTAAAGTCAGAAACGTCGCATTGCCGTAGAATATATTCCCTTACAGGTATATTCCCTTACAAACGTATTGCAGGTCTATACAAGCTTTAAGCAATTTACTTAGCTCGACCTGCAAAACGATCCTTTCCGATTTTGTAACGTAAATTATTATTTAGATACGTATATGTTTTTTTTTAATTTTTGGCTGAAAAGGCTCATATTTTTAAAATTTAAAAAATATATAAAAGCTTTTATTTACCGTGATTTAACCCGATGATTAATCGATTCTTATTTGACCGAACAAAATGCAACCCATTATATAGGCCCATGTACATTTTGGTAACTTTACACAATATGGTTATTACATGAACACAAAAATTATAGTTTAATGAAACTAAAAACACGCTGTAAAGGGAAACCGAACTTAAAAGTTAAAAATAATGTTTATATCATTATATCAATGAAATTTTTATAACAATTGATATCTTGTAAAAAGTATTGTAAAAAGCGTGGGGCTTTTTACAATAATATCATTTTTTGTCAATCACTTTATTCTTAGTAAAAAGCATTTAATTATATTGAGTTAAAATTGACATTATTTTTGAACATTCAAATAGAACATTATTTTATACTTTTTAGTTCGGTTTCCCTTTAAAGCGTGCTATTTTAGCTTGCTTAAACTATAATTTTTTACACTAAAAAATATGTTGATTAGTTTTACTCTCTGCTATGAAAAAGATTATTTATTCTTTGTGGTGTGTGGTCCGAGATTTTATGAATGCATAACTTTCAGTACATTCTATATTGTGGCGAATGCGCCAATGTGAGAGACTATTTAGGATTCTAATGATGCCAATGTGACACGGCCGAAGAACGTGTAAAATCCGTAATATTTGAAAGGGAAACATTCTTATTCTGCATCACATTCACCATCCAATTGTTTTATCAGATGACGAGGTATATAGTGTGATCAATATTTTGTTCTCCTACATGACATTATCATAATGTGATGAGCGATGTATATAAAATCATTTGTGTTTCCTTAAATTCCTGGAAATTGGTTATACTTGACAACACTGTTAAACATGCGGTAGCAGGTGTGAAGGGATCGATATAATGAGGGTTTTTTGCTCGGGTTTTTATGTCTAATATTTCGATGTTACAAACTATACATACAGACATACATACAAACACACAGGTACATAATAAAAGCTTGTTAAAAAATGTATCCCAGAATTTCGAATGAGATATTTTGCTCTTTATTTACTTACAGGTTAGACATATTTTAAAATATAAGCAAATACAATTTTTTTACTATAATATTTCTTATGTTTTTAACCTTCTTTCTTCTTCTCTCCATTTTCGTCTTTCCTGTTTCTTCTTCCCATTTCCTTCTCCCTTTTTCTTTGGCTGAACTTCCCCAGGGCAAAAATGCAGGACTCTTTTTACTAATTTTGTTATAAACAATAATTGGTTGTTTAATTTATATACTTACTTTAAATACATTTTTTTAATTCCCTATAAAACCGCTATAGCTTGGCATATGTTAATCAATGGTAGAGTGAATTTTATAGACTAGTAAAAAATTTTCAAAATTTTTCTTCGTTATTTTTATTACACTCATAAGTGTTCTGGAATCTGGAATCTGGAATATGTCCGGAGTGCGGATCAGAAATCCGCTGCACTTAGGCCCCATTGGGCCCCTTGTGCTTCCTCCGTGAGGGAAATGTCTCCCTAGGCCATCGATCAGCCCAATGTTGTACAAAAGGTGATGATGTTGCCCAGGGGCATTTCCCTCAAATTGGCCATAGAAGGCCAACGTTCCCCCAATATGGATTCTCTGGTCGATGACACGGCGGGACATTCGCAAAGTACATGATCGATCGTTTCATCTTCTTGTTCACATCCTCTGCAGATGAGTGTGTCACTTTGTCTCATGTTATAGAGGTGTTTCCTTACCCGGCAGTGTCCGGTTAGGATTCCTATAACAAATCGCAGTTTACCCCTGGACATTGCCAGATAGTTCCTCGCCGTCTCTTCTCTCTGGGATATCTCAAGAGATTTCTGGCCAGCTGACAGCTACTTGTTCCATCCCATAACGTCTTAAATTTTATGTGGGTGTTTTCCTCATAAGTGTTATAAGTGACGTTTTGATGATGCATCCACGGTAGATTATTATTTTTATTTTTATGATTGATGAACTGCAAAATTTATTTAATTATTTGATTTGAAAAAGTATTTGACTTTATATTAATTTCAGTATCATGATAATATATTTTATATTCGGAATCAATACTATTTTTTAACAGGCTTCAAAAAAAGAGGAGATTCTCGAATCGACTGAATTTTTATTTGTATGTTCTCTATGTTTTTGTATTCTCGAATCAACTTAATCATCATAAAAATCAGTCCAGCCGTTTAAGTGAAGTGCAATGGCAACACACGGACAGAAGAAACATATATATATATATATATATATATATATATATATATATATATATATATATATATATATATATATATATATATATATAAAGACGACACTTACCCGTCATATATCTGGACGTATATACGGAAACGAGTCATTTAGAAGTTGTACAACTCCTTTCGCCTTTATTGGGGCTCTTCAGAATAATGTAGGATTTATTGTATTGGTAATGTATACTGGAATTTACCATCAACACCTACCATTCTCACAGTGACACACAGTATGACACATTCTCACAGTATTACGTGTCATTGGTTTTGACAGAGAACTCACATTCATAGAAAACCTAGTCTACTATTTATAATTGTTCTCCCTGAACATATTGATATTAGCATTAGGCATACATTTATCTAGAAGTTAAACTTGTGTAAAGATGCGTAAAATCTTGTAGAATGTATTAAAACAACTACTTATCCTAGCTATATGATAGAGAATATTAAACTACATATATAACAGAATTCATAAGCATTTAAAGAGGAAGTGATTGCTTCAGAACACAGAACTTGCTTGCTTGGTCAATACTCATTCATCAATTCATTCGTTGGATATCATTTGTTAATCATTTGTTGGATATAATGGAATATAATATGTATAAAGATTTTTCTAAATTTTTGAAAAAAATTCTATTTTCACCCTACATGTACATACAGAACGCAATATTCACTGAAAAGCAAGAAATAATATTTTTAATAAAAAAACAAGACCGACTACGTAATTATTTTTTACTTTTTAGTGCGGTTTTTTAGAATAGATTTTTTGAGGTGGGTTTTGTTTTTTTCTGATGATTTTCTGAATGATTTATGGTAAAAATATTTTATTGTATATTATTTCAGTAATTTGAATTCGGAATTAATCTGAACTATTGCCATTTATTATGAAGAGCATTTAATTATTAATTAAATTCGTTTTTTAATTCATGCATCTTATTACATAGCAAGTTTCCACAGACCGTTCGAATGGTTGTCGTATCACAAACATGTGTAAGATCTAATACTATAATGAAGAAATAAATAACTATACCAATAAGTGCATTCGTGGACAGTCCTGGCAGAAGAATTTATATAATTATTATCATTATCAGAATACCGTCTACTAAAGTATATCTGCCCGCCCATTATCTTTGCAGTCCCTGCTGATGTTTTAATTAATATAACAGGTCAAAAATGCACAAACCTAACTCAAACCCTCCCATTCCCCAACAGCCTTCAAATCTATATGCAAATTGAACTTCCTATCGTGCCGTGCTTTGTTCTTTTTTCATCATTTTTCATATATCCATTATGCTCAATTAACTGTGAAACCATATTATACGTAGAAAATAAAAAGTTGATAAACAGGCCCATATTTGATATGCCTTGATTCTGCGGTTGCCACGACAAGACTGGTTATGCGTTTACATCGAAACTTGGATGCCTCCATGAAACAATGCATCGAGATGGCGAAACATACCTGGACAATGGTTAATTGATTACTAACTCTTAAATGCGACTTTCGTCAATCAAAATAAATTTGTTTTATTTATTTCGCTTAGAATGTTAAAATATGTATTATATTTTTACTGCACAATCCCAATAAATAAACAACCACGCACACAAAGGCAAAAGCCCGAAATCTATCCCATAAATTGGGCAATTCTGACCTTGGAGCAAATATTTTCCAAATAAATTTACATGTAAACAAATGGCAAATTATACGGATTAATTCTGCCGCTCAGCCGCATAATTTTATCATAAATAGTACAGGTATAATATATTCGCACTTATAAACACAAAACAGTTTCTGATGCTACCTATTATTCGAAGACAAAATGCAGTTTATGCATATATGGTTTTGCTACGTGGCCACCTAATGAAGCATGCTTTACGCTGAACTTTCGAACGTGTGCACTTCGCACTTTCTTCACCAGCTTTAGCACGTGAATACATTAGAAGACCCATTCTAATGAAAGTGGTAGATGTATCTGAACTTAAAAGCACTATCATGTGCATGTGCGCTCTTCGGTCGTCACTCTTCGTTCTTCACTCTTCACTCAGTGTCCAAAATTTCTCTGGACCCTGCTTGATTTTTCGTCAGCACAGGAGCTAGAATGTTGACTTTTCGTTCCCATCTCCGCAGGTCTGGGGTTAGTTGGTTTCCCCAACAGATTTGCATATGGTAGAATGTGCGTAATGCATGCTTTTGCGCCGCCTCTCGGTGGGTGGAAATTATGCGAGATCCCATTTTGCATACATCATCAATAACCACCAACTTTATTCCTCTAGAATGTTCCAACAGTAGAATCGCAGCTTGTGAATGAATGCGTGTTGAATCTCAGCTGTTGTATTAATGTTGTGGTCAGGTGACGTTTTTGCTGTCAATAGCACAGCGACATCGACATTTTCCCATATAACACAGTCATCACATTAGATGTCTCACAGGGACCGGTCAATAGTACTTAATGAGTTGAAAAATTATTAGCCAGTAAAATATATATTTTTTTAAATTGAATTCATTCGTATTGATAAAATAATAGAAGCTACTAACTTAAATTTCGTTAGCAATTGTTATTTCTCGTCTAAATTAAAATCTGTTTGCTGTTTGGAACCGAGTAATTAGGAAATATTGATGCTGAAATTGATAAAAGTACACAAAATCATTAATAATCATAATTTTGTACCCGATTTGTTAATAAAATTGCTACTATACAGCCTACAACTTCCTCAATCTGGTAGTCACGGCCGTCGCATATTTCTCTAGGGAAATTATCGAATATCGCCTGTTGCTAAGGCAAAAACCCTAGATACAGAAAATATTCATGAAATCGAGATTTCATTAGTAGTTGTCAAAATGTAGGTTTCTTGAATATGAAAATAAAAATAAATATTTACGTTGACTTTGTACATGTAAATCTTGATTTTTAAACTCAAAGGTTATTTCGACGTGTTCGACAGTATCCTGTTCATGTATTTCGGGATTTATGGGCGTTATATTATTATCTTCCACTTCAAATGGCCTCCAGAAAGTCATGGTAAATTAAGAAATAATTATAATATCTTGACTTTTAGTAGTAAACCTTTTAAATCGGTGTTTACGCACTGCGCTGAAAAACCGTTTTTCAATCGGGCACGCGGCGCGGCGGTCATCAAAGTAATGATTTACAGCGCAGCAGACCAGTCTGTTTAATCTCTTTATAATAAATAAATAAATAAAAATAATAAATTAGTGAGTAAATTAAGTTTTGAGATTGAAGAATTATGTTTATTTTTTTAATTTCAGTCCTTTTATAATTTGCCAGTATAATAGATCGGTATTGAGTTTCTTGTTTCGGTTGCTTGATTATGTTCGACCTTTTTTTTTGTTTAATTTATAGATAGGGCCATCGCAGTCTCATTTCTACATAATATGTTTTAATCTTAATAAATTTATATGTATACATCTACTTATTTCTTAATTCAGTGAGAATTAGTTTTTGATTTTTATAACAGTCATGATATATGTTCTCATTTCTATTTATGTACCTACCTTGTAAGCATCACCGATATGCATTTTATTTATACCTACTTGAGTTTAAACTTACCATAAATAATAAACGTCCTCAAAATGCCCGTATTTTTTAAATTACACACTACTTCTGGCATTTTTTCTCAGGTATTTTTTCTACACCTTTCACACCTGCCACTAAGTTTTCCGTCGATTAACGTATACACGCTTAATAATCTGCAAACGACGCGACGTATAGGACATGTTTTATAGAAAATTTAATTCTCAATATTTTTCAATACCAATATTTTTGTCGTAGAACATCACATTTCCAAAATATTATTGAAAAATCAGCACGATATCATTATAAGGGTGAAAAAGGGATGAAGCTCACCACTTAGGGATGGGAACTTTTTGATCCTGTATTCCTACTCCTATCAACAGTCGATTCAGAAAATATCAGCACATTATGATTTTTGTCTTCTATTTTTTTCTTATATCTATCATTCATTACCTAGAATACATGTAAATATGATTTATATAAATATTAGTTAGGAGAAAGCGTCCTGGTAATTCTGGTATTGTCTTAAGAGAACAAAAAAAAATTGAATTTGCTATGCAAATATATAATCCGAAAATAGTCGATAAGAAATCGAACTACAAATAGCACAAACAGAAGTATAGCACGTGTCGCGAAAACTCACGTTTGTTGTTATTAGCATAACATTGTTTGTAATTACCAGAACTTGGTACAATGACAGTTATTCACAGAGGCTTATCAATAGATGTAGATTACAGTAGGCATGCCGTAGAAACTGTTTGCAAACATTGCCGATTTACCCACCCTAAAATTATGCTTAAAGCAATGCGGAAAGATAATGTTAAACGTGAAATGTATATCAGCATCAACCGCAAATTAATATGATTTAATGCATACAAAATTGATACATTTTAAGTAGAAGTGTTTTAAAGATGACCTCGATTTGTCCCCATATTTCGTTGATAGAAATAATAGAATGCTATTAATAGCTTACAATATAAACAATTATATGAATATCTTGCTTGGAGATAACATATACTGTCATATTATAGCTAGTAACCCCCTATTATAGTAGTTTCGAAATTGGTTTAGTCATTCGTCCCAGATACAATTTTTCGACACCTATTATTATATGTATTCACATTTAAGATATTGCAGTAGTCCAAGGTCTACTCCAACCATAATAATATGCATGTATTTGGTTTTATAATATCTGCCAGGTGTTGTATGCAATTTCGCCCACACAGTGATCAGTTCTTAAAATTGTTGCTTAGCGCTTAGCTTAATTTTTTTGTAAACATCAGCAGCTTATAATAAAACAAAGAGAAAACGGTTTTTTCTACCTCTTTGAATAATAAACATTGCCTATTATTATTCTTCTTATTATTAATGCCTAAGCCACCGCCTCTGCTTCCTCTATCAGCTCGAATAACGTTATATCCAGGAATTATCAGTGTATCATTAGTTATATTTATAATTAGCCACGTTTCGGAGACGGCAAAAATATCAAATTTTTCAGAGACAAATTCTGTTAACTGTTCAAATCCTGTAAGAATTACTTTCACATTTAAGTGACCAAAGTTCATTTTGAAAATTATACTGTGCATTTGGTTTTTGACATTTATAATATAAAATTTACCTATAAAAAGTCTTGACTTACTTTATAGCTAATAGCACAAATCAATATAAGTAAATTAGATAATACAAAACAGAACAAGAAAAAAAGTAAAAAAAAAGAAAAAAATAATTCAATCCGCTGAACTGGAGTTAGACGTTAACATTCTTGATGACTCTAGTTTCCTATTTTTATTAGTTGTTTTAAACTGACTTTTGTTATGTTCCACTATGACTGTGCCAAATTCTTCAAATGGCAGTTTTTCTCTCGTTTGAAGAATGGAGAAGGCGCAGTGTTTGATATTTTTTGTTTCTTCTGGGCTAGCTGCAGTCTGATTTTCTAGTTCTTCTACACTATATAATTCATTGCCAAATAGCAGTTTATCTCCATTTATATGTGCTTGTAGGCCTTTTTGCCTTGCTTTCCAACGGTGTTTTACCAGTATGTAATTGATAGCCCTGTCCTCGTTGCTTAGGTCGTGGTTAACGAATATACCTCGCTCCCTGAGTTTGGCTGATGTTTTAAGAATTAATAATGTTTTATTGAGTGATATAAATTCTAGTACTATTGGTATTTTTGGTTTATTTTTGGTTTATTGTATAGGTCTATCGCTCTAAGAAAATAATATATGTTGTGTACGTCTCCAGTTTGTTTATTTTAAGAGATACAGCGGATATTGTGTAAGTAGGTACCTACCTACTAATAACGCGTATAAACCAGGGATCCGCCTATGTAAGAGAGGGGAACATTTGCTACTCCGTTCACTTAACACAGACGGCGCGTCATTTCAATAAGTTGAAAAGAGATATATTGCGCCAGACTCGAGGTCACGCAGAAGAATAGAGCGGCGTAGCCGCTTTTAACTATAAAAATAGATGTTTACGTAATTGCCATATTTAAAGAAGACGAAAATAAATGTAAAAACGTAACATCTTGGCCTATAATATATTATTGTGTGCACAATTATTATTTAATAACATTCATAAATAATATATACAACTTTAATATAGTATTGTGGAATTTGATATTTTAATTCAATACTGAGAAATTTGAGAATTACATGTGGCAACTGCGCGGTATCTTATATGCGGTCAGTTAACTACACATACATATTGAATGAACTATATGTCCTTATTATATGACTTATTTGCATTGAACTTTGATGATATACAAATTAAAACAAATCACTTCACACCAAACTTAAGAGAAAATAAATAGGTTATTATCAGAAATTCGGAAACAAACGCAAATTACTTAGCGAAAACTACTTAGCGTTTGCATTTTACTTTTAATAAAAACGGCATCTGCAGGCTCTGATAAGTATATGCCGTGTTCTTCCTAAGTAACGTTGTAGTTGCGGGGTTTTTCTTCAGTTTAGAAAATCTTTTCGGAGAAGTTGGGTTTATAATTCTTTTAAAGATATTTGTGGTTGTAAATACGGTGTTTTTCTTATGTACCTAAATATGTAATATAAGCTGGCTAGAACTGATTTTCGCACCTAACTCAATTTTCATAATTTTTGCAAATGTGGTGTTTTTCCTAAGGACGGCAGTATTGTAAGGGACCAGCGTCACCTCTGCCAATTTTCTAGAGAAAACGTTCTTCACAGCCGATCCCAAACCATTGAGAAGGACGAGAAGGTCCACATTCTCTCCAATGATTAGCACTGACTGAAAAGAGGTGCTCTTCTCAAGTGCCACCTTGACGATGTAGCAGTCAGCATCCTCGACTGCCTGCCTCGTCTCAATTGCCTGGCTTTAGAAGGCGGAGCACATCAGAGCAATCAGTCGTAGTTTGTTGCTGTCGTTAGCCAGAAATTTCTCCTGGGCCATTTGATAGTTGACTCTTCAAAAATGACGTTGCACTGCGGTGAACTAGAGCGCCTTACGCGTTGTGTGACTGAACTGTGTTGCAGATTATATGTTTAATCTGTATATGTTTCGCATTATAGTAAAATTTGTCGGATAGAAGTAAACGGATATGAAATCAAGTAAATTTGCAGTGCGTGAAGAACTTATACTTAGACATTTTTTGGAATTTAAGCATTGTCAGTAAACTATCAGACCTACGGACGTCGTCCTCTGCTTAAATTAAAGCTAATTACATTAGCTACAACATCACTCCATACGACTTTATCCGTTAAATTAGTAGTTTCTCCGATGTCGGGGACGAAAGTTGACCAAATCTTAAAATGTCACTTTTTTTAAAAAAGTTTCCAATTTTTGGATGGTTTATCTTGGTAACTATTATACCTACAGAGCTGATTCTGCTTTAAAACTCTACTACTACTACTATCTACTGTAATGACATATTTTATGAACAAACGCATAGTTTAGGAGATTGAAAAACCCGAAAAATGTGCGAAAATTTCGCGGTGTTTCAAGTGCTACGTCAGCTTCAAGTCAGCACAGGTTTCTCGAAGCTGCAAACTTGGATATATACTATTGGTAGTGGTCCTAATAACATATAAAAAAATCAGAAACTAACGGCGATTAGTTGATTCACTAGTTAGTTTGCGATTTTAGCGATTTCTGCTGTACCTGTAATAGTAGGTACAGCGGCATATATAGGCCAGTCGAATACGACTGGCCTATATATAAAACGAATTAATAAAATTCTTTATTCTCTATGATTCTGTATGAGCAAAACAACGATCAACTGATCGTTACTCGTCTGATCGCAGCACCATCAAATGTTCCGTGGTAGTTGTATTTCCCAATAACAGATTATCAAACTCATATTTTCAATAACATTTTATTATTAATTCTCTACAATACAAGCGATATTCAAAATAGATACTACATAAATGTATCTATTTAATAGACATAAATGTACAAAAAAATCACATCATATCCGAATTCATACTTCCCCCCTCAGCCATCCCAGCACTATTATCATCTGCCATGCTACCTGAATTTGCATCTGCCACGGGAATGTTCGGCATCCCATTACCGTTTCCCCCTGGACCAGGCGGACTGGGAGCAGGTGGCCCAGGAGCAGGTGGCCCGGAAACAGGCGGCCTCGGAGTAGGCGGGCTGGAAGTAGGTTGACCGGGAGCGGGCATCCCGTTTGGTGGATTAGCTGCTTGTCCACTTATAGTGCCAGTGATGTGGACTATCACAGCATTGTTAACCGATGTACTTCCCTTGTCGCCAATGCCGGACGTATCTTCTGAGTACTCTTCAAAGCTGCAGTCTACAAAGTCATGGATGAGGTCGCATAATGTGTCCGATAAGCCGTCCTGTAAAATAAAATATTTTTTTGTGTTATTCGGATAGTTGTTTCAACGCTTATTATCGTGGTATTAACAAATTATGACTCTAAATTTTAATGACTTCAACAGATTGAAGCGTTTAAGCCATTCCGTTGATCGTCGCAAATTGCACGAAATGGACTTTGGCCGCATAAATCGGCGATTTGTTGCGAGGTATGCGGTCCCTTAACTGCAAATAATAAATATAATAAATGAACCCACCAAATCGAAAATAGGAGCAGCCGAGGAGATAGAGGCCACCGCCACGAGGACCACCAGCAGAGTCCCGGTCACCATGCTCACAAAACTGCTACTATAAAGCTGTCGTCAAACTTCGGACCCTCAACTATATATAATTGTACGGGCCGGCCCAAACGGTCATTATTCAGTCGCACACAATCATAAAATAGGACCAACCTTGCGGAGTGCACGTTCGATGGTTTTTTTTTGCCGGCGTGGAAACCGTTTGGTCGTATTTTACGGCCACTTTACGTGTTCGATAATGCCCCGGTAGGCTAATGTGGGCCCTGAACCAGTATTTATGAAACATTTTGCCGCATGGTTTGCACATTGACAATAATAGGCAAGCTCTAAACTAATTAGTTACCTAATACGTAAAACGTAAACAATAGATAAACCTCGAGGTATAGCGCTTACTTTATTTTGTCTTGTTTTAATTTATGCTGCAGACTTCAACAGATTTAAGTCGTTATTTTTATCACATGCATAAAGTCTGTATCGCTTTTATGGGACATAAGGATGTCAATTTCTAGGCCAGAATGCTAAGATCAGACGTTTCCTCTGCTGAAGATTTCAAATGTTTATCCGTATGATTTGTGCAAAAAATATTATAGGGTTTGGTTTTTTTACACCCTTGTAACAATATCTCGATGTTACAAAAACTGTCAATTTATTAGTGAAATTTGTCGGCCAAATATCATTCTTCTAAATTCTTTCATAGTGGAGAAAATAATAAAAAACATTTTTTGTTAGAACAAACCACTAAGAAGTTGTACTTAGAAAATATGTACGATTTAAATTCAAGTATAAATGATCAATAAAATAAAAAACAAATCGTACATCACTCTGAAGATCCTCAATGAAGGTGAAAGAACTTGTACAACTTCTAAGTGGTTCGTTTCCGTATATATGTCGGGATATACAACTGGTAAGTGTGTCTTCCTTATTATTCATTCATTTTCTTATTTCTCTATGTAATAATTGCTACAAACCCAAGACCTCCTTTCACAAAACACACACACTATATATATATATATATATATATATATATATATATATATATATATATATATATATATATATATATATATATATATATATATATATATATTGTGTTATTGTGTTTATATTTATTTTACAATGTTTTATATATTTACTGGCCTACTGATGGTATGGCAAATTGTAAAATAAAGTATCACTTATGGCATTGATAATTGAGACGATAATAGTGATCGCATGGCAGAGACAAACCTGATAACAGAACAGAATACTTACGCTCTCTTCCTGCTAATGCTTCCCTCCTTAGGGCGCCAGTTCTCAGAACAATTATTTTTATGAGGAGGGTTAACTATAGAGCATGACTCTCTCATCCAGTAGGGGAGGTTCTATTAGATTGATAATTTTTATTTTTATTTAGGATCTTAGACACGTCAAACTGTATGATTGCACAAGAATTGAAGCAACGATAGATGTATA
Source organism: Tetropium fuscum (assembly GCA_964058915.1). Lineage (NCBI taxonomy): Eukaryota > Metazoa > Arthropoda > Insecta > Coleoptera > Cerambycidae > Tetropium > Tetropium fuscum. Next base: position 53,703 of record CAXKVY010000556.1, on the reverse strand, counting down.
TATATATGCAGAAGATATAAATTGAATATTCTATTCAATCATTAACTGAAAAGTATACCTTGAAAAGTAAAATAATAACACAGAAGCTACATATGTTTAGGTTCAATTATATCGGCTTTAAATCAGAAATTATTGTGTCCAAAGGACAAGCAAAACGTAAAAACAAAAAAAAAAGAAGTTTATGAAAATTTGAAAGTTATAAACTTATTACTAGCCTACGCCAAACCTACGCAACTTAAACTTACTACATGGGCAATAAAAGCCTCTATAACAATGATATACTTATAACTAAAATGTTTGGAATGTTATTACCTTTAAAAGTTTTGTAATCCTGTTCATGCGAAGCACTCACAATTTTATTTATATTCACTTGACACTTAATTATTTGTTTTGTCTGGAATCGGCTGCTACCTACTGCCCTCTCTCGGGATCCTTTTGAACTTTATACAGTTGTTACCTTTCTCCGCTCACCTGCCGCCATCTATTATCCTCATTACATTACACTGCATACAGGTTCCTCGACACGGAACCTGGAGATTTTCCAAGCCGTATTCTTGTAATGTATTTTATCTTGCTAATTACCTTACTTTGCATTCACGTGGAGAATATTGACTAATGCATGTTGCATATATTCCCATATTCTGCAACTATAGACTGCCTGGGAACGCCGCACTTGAAAAACGTAGAACTTTCTACCCGAATTACACTGAACTTTTATTATATCTTCTCGGAAACACTTATCCTTTGTTTAGTACTTGTCACACAAATTATTCAGCTTAAACTTATAAATTATACAATTTTTATTTTTTTTTACTTCTCCTTGTTATCCGTTCCTCCGGAAGTTCTACTTATTATAAACAACTGAACTTTCCCTTAAATACGAGTTTCTCGTTATATATTTTTACTTAATATAGCCAATCATAGAACAGCTAGTATTTATAATTTCTTTGGTTTACCTTTTACAGTCATTATTTATGGTCTAAAGGTTTTACATTTTACATCTGATCTACACACATTATTTATACATCTTTCTCGCAATGTCAATCTTATTTTCATCATAACATAACACTGTCATATTTATATCTGGTTCGGGATTAAACTCTCGAAACTGCTTCTTTTTAGCGATGCTAACACAATTTTCTTTTTAAACTAGACATAGTTTATGTAGATGTTGTATTACCTAAATTTTATTGCACTGTGTCTATCACGATTACATGAGACTTGGAGTTTTGCGCTGATAAATAACTCTGATATAAATATAACTAGACACTGACCAATGAGATTCATGATTGCCGAGAGATGCGTGCGTTGGCAATGTTACTAGAGTTGGGACTTTTTATTTAGCATATAATTTACATTATTTCATTGTTTGGTGTTTTTTATAGTTTTTAACCTTTGGATTTGGGCTCTATATATATACATATATATATATATATATATATATATATATATATATATATATATATATATATATATATATATATATATATATATATATATATATATATTATGTAAAATTTTAGTTTAATGCCCCACGTTGTGAGCCAAGTATTATATTTGATTGTATGATTTTATAAAGCCCCACGTTGGTGAGCCACTATTGTATTATTTTTTTTTTGCCCCACTTTGGGATGATAATTTACTATATTTGAAATTTATGATGTATGAAATACTCAAAGATTATTGTTTTCAGATTTAGATAAACTAAGATAATCACAGTGATAACATAGCGAAGAAACGTTTGGTATGTTTTCAGGATAGTTACTCTGTTTCTTCCCTATTGAATCCTTCCTATATTGAAATGTTTGAAGATAATAATAATAAAGAAGAAGTTGTAAATGACTATTTTTATTGTCATACAAAAGAAAATAAGAATATAAATAAGCAAATTATAATTCAAATAAATCAATGAATTTTGAACCTTATAACTACCCTACGCAAACCTACATAACTTTTGTCTAAAACATGGGAACATTATATACTAAAAACTAGAAATGTTTGAGGTGGTTATTACCTTATAAAATTTTTATGTTAATCCTTTTTATTTTGCGAAGCACAACACTGATCACTATTCCCACTGCACTGGTTTGTTGACAATGATGCTGGATTCTGTTGCTGCCATCTACCGGAACGCTGCCGTACTATGTGGAACGCTGTTACCTTCTGCTATACGCCTATCTGTTGTTACCCTCTACCGGAACGCTGCCGTACTATCTGGAACGCTGTTATCTACTGCTATACGCCTGTTATTTTATCTGGATTGCTTCAAATTGTGTATCGTCAGATTCTACACTTACTGCCTTTTTATGATTTGAACTTCCTGTACATTAACTTCCTCTTCCTTCTCTGCTTTCCAAATTCGTATACAGACTGGGGACGCTACCTGGTTTCCACTTCTTACGTCGTAGTTTCGACAAAAAACACTCAACACGCAGTTATTTCTACTTTCAAATTTTCCCCGTGGTATTTCACTTATGTCTCACTAATTTACTTGATTTATTTTAGGTTTAACTATTAAATTTTACAATATTATATAAAAGTAATTTGCGGAGCTGTTCACTCTTTGAACGCTATGGCTGAGCTCTCTTGCATTGTTATCTGTAAGCACGGATATGCTGTATATAAAAGCAGTTGCACCTCCTGGTTACTCACTTCTTTATTGTTATTATATAATCTGTCCAATTAGACTAATGGCCATGATTTTATTTATTTAATTTTACGTTTAACTTCTATAATTTGAACTATATATGATTTAATTTTTAATTCTAAGCTTTATACATTCATCACAATCATATTTTGATGACTAACTTCAGTATTTAAAATATACGTTATATCTACGTTGCACTCTTCTTCGAGAGTTAAGATTCTCGAACCCCGTTTCTACCATTATGCTTTAGCGTTAATCTTTTAATATAGACATAGTTTATGTATCCTTGATATTCTGTAAATTTTGTTGGGACTTGTTATTGCAAGCATGCTAGATGGAGATTTTTGCGCCGATAAATAACTTAGATATAATGCAATTAGATTCTGTCCAATCAGATGCGTAGCTGGTTGCTGCGATACGTGCATGCGTTCAATGTTACCATAGTCGGTACGATAGAGATTGATCATTAATTTTATATTAATTTATAATGTTATATTGCTCGTTGCAAAAATAACTGCTTAAAAAACTTTATTTGGATTAAAACATGAAATGGGATAGTTGCAACTATCCAATAAAAAATATAAATGTGAGTGAGTTTAATTTAGAACATGACTGTTTATATACAGATACTATTCTTGTCATTACATGGTACTACACTGAATTTATATGCTCGGCAGAGCTTATTCAGGTAGCAGGTAGTTTATAATTGCAGGGTTTTAAGTAATACACGTGCAATAATGTCAACTAAGCTAAGTAAAACTGATATCTATACGGCGTACAATATGTATGTGTAGTTGAACGACCGGCAACCCTGACCTACATAATGTTTTTCAATGGCGTAGACATTTTTTTTTCTTAGAGGAGTGAAAGTAGAAGGTTTTTAAAAAAAATTTTGCTAACCGCCAGCCATACTTCTCCAACTTATTTTTGCCATATTTTTTCTAATCGCCATTTTTTATTTCGACTCTCGTAGCGGTGTATACCTACATAGGTAGGTATATAAATAATATATAGGTAGGTAAACGTCTTACTTCGCCGTTTTCACTTTTTGTATAAGCTCCAGGATAAAAACAATTTAAAAAACGGGACTTAAAATTTACTTATCAACACTAGGAGGTACTTAGGTACCTCTGAAAATACATAAATACCTAAGTATCTGTACTGAAAATAAATAATCAGTTTATTTTTAGTTACAGGACTTTTTTGTTTCGTCAGAGGTACCACCTACCTACACCGCTCAGATAATAAAAATAACCGTATTATATTGTATCACAATAACATTTAAACAGCACTATATATATATATATATATATATATATATATATATATATATATATATATATATATATATATATATATATATATATATATATATATATATATATATATATGTATATATATATATATATGTATATATATATATATATATATATATATATATATATATATATATATATATATATATATATATATATATATATATATACGCGAATATCTCAACCAACGCGGATGACCGTTGCAGGATTATAGAAATGAGCGCAATACCCGCATACCCGCCACTGTAAGAGATCCGAACGTTCCGAGAACGTTCCTGTCAAACTAACACGGACGGCGCGTCATTCCAATAAGTTAAAAAGAGATACACTGCTCGATCATCCAGTATTCCGTCTACGGTAGAGCGGCGTTGCCGCTTTTAACTATAAAAATAAATGTTTAGGGAATTTCCATAATTTAAAGTAGACGAAAATAAATGTAAAAATGGCTAACATCTTGGGCGATAATATATTATTGTATGCACAATAATTCTTTTATGACATTCATAAATAATATATATAATATTTATATAGTATTGTGGAATATGATAGTTTAATTGAATATTGAGAATTACATGTGGCAACTGAGGGGTATCTTATATACGGTCAGTTAACTACAGATACATATTGAATGAACTTTAATGCGAAACTACTAAACTGTCATTACTAAATACTTATTGTAATCGGTTTGATATATTCAATTATTATAACTTAACTACAATCAAATCTCTTAATACTTATCATTAAGTGTCTTGTGTATTATTATTATTGTAAGTACTTTGTAAAATTACTTACTTTAAATTTAAAAATTGTCTTTTTATCTCGTAAATAGATTGTGCTGTGGCATGGGGTAGTCTAATGGAAATAAAATAAAATAAAATATATGTACCTACCTTTTTTTTAAATAAATACGCTTACTATTAATATCACTTGCCTTGCTCGTTGTCCATACTAATTTTGTTAATTCGGTCCTTTTAAAAAAACTACTGCTATATGCAGCAACATAAAAAAGCGTCAGTTAAACGTGTCGAATTAAATAGACAATGAAAAGATTAACAAAGGTATTCAACTAATCTCATTTTACTGGAAATTATTGATCAGCTAGTATATTTAATCAAGCTAAGTGCCGCGACATAAATTTAAAACGGTTCGACATAAGGCACTTAACCGGCATGGCTACTACGTCTCCTGACAAAGGCACTCAAACCTGGGGTGACCTAAAAGTCGTGAAATTTCTGCAACTTTTGTCCACAATTCTCTGCCTATCTGTCCCGAATGTGTACGACTACAATGGACTGCCAGTGCTTTACATTGTGTATGCTTCGATCTTATGTATAGTACACCTAGCAATGGGAATCTGGCTCATTGCTCTCCTGAAGTCTCTGTTTTTCCCTCATATGGTACTCAGTGTAGTCGTCTTGGTCGTATTTTCTGTATGTTGTCTTACCATTGCAAGTATCTGGAATGTATTCGCTGCTGTATTTTGGAAAAGGCGGAAGATTTTGAAGCTTACAGCTACTTTGAAGTATTTGGAAAGGCAGATGCAGGAGACGTTCCAGTGTGCAGTGGAATACAGGACCCACTTACAGTTACTGCAGTTCCTAGCACTGCAGGTTTATATTATTGGAGTGTTAATATACGATTATAAACTGGTTCGCTGTGTTCTTCATGGAAATCGATTGGGGATCGTAATTCATTTACTGTACCACTGGCATCTAATCGGCCTTTCTCTCCAAGTGATGAAAGTAAACTTATATTCGACACATTTAAGGTGTTTGATACAGTTTATGCATAAGAACATGCAGCAGATGCTTCAACCTTTGTCCAGAGTCAAAAAATTAGGCGTTGAAGTAAGTTTGATAAGACACACCCCTGATGCCAGGCATTTTCTCCGAAAGTACGATGTCTTATGCGACGCAATTGACATTGTCAGCGACGCATACGGGTACCAGATGTTCGCAGCTGTTGCCAACGTTATAATACTCATCCTATGCAGGCTAAATTTGATGGTAAAGGTTGTTTGCGACATACAGCCCCTAGATATATCGAAAACATATCTGCTAATCAATGTCTGTCTGAGTATAGCTCTGAGTATGGTAAGTATTCGTCTTTTGGCAATTCTTGATTTGTTTTACTTTGATTTTATCGTTGTTATAAAATTGTTTCACTGGTAAGTTTTTTTACTCTAACATTTGATAAACCAAAATTGCTATGACTAAAAATCTTAACGATCATATCATAAGTAGAGTAAGTCCGTGTAAAAGTACACACCTAACTTAGTAAATGCTGCAGAAAGGTTAATTTTTGACAACTGTTTTATTTTCTTTGTTAAATTCTGCTGTCTACAAAATACAAGGATTGGAAAGTATAATTTTAAGTAGATTAAATTTAAAAAATAAAGTTGAGGCAATTGTGAAATCGGACTTTTGCCTCACTATATAGGGTAAAAATTCGCACGAGTGCGGGCAAAAGTCCGTATATATTGTACTCTGATATATACCATTTTACTATTATTATAAAACTAAATTAAAAATTTCAGTGATTTATTTATTATGACAGTCCAATTCATCGTTTTTTACCAATGTAATTCAGCCTATGCAATAGCATATTACACTGACAATATTTACGTCAAATGAGAGGCAACATAGTATTCCAGCGGAAATTTCACACCTCTACTTTAAAACCAATAATATGCTTTATTTTGACTCGTTACCATGGCAACCTGAAAAATTTCCGGAAATTTTTTCGAGGTAAGGTGACAAATAAGTGGAAATTTTTTGACAGTTGAGAAGGCATTGCGTGATGGGCCCTTAAGATTTGTTATTATTTCAGCTTATTGTTATTATTTCAGCGTGCTCTTTGGCTTTCCGTTTTTAGATTTATTATTTTTGTTAGATTTGTTTGACGTACGGTTTTAGGTTTTTGGGATATGCGTGTTAGTTAATTTTGTTATTGTTGTGGTTATTGGTTAATCTGTTAGTTTACATAATAAAGCGGCTGTAAAAGCGTGGATACAAAGTTCTACTGGATAGGGCAGGAACCTTTGATGTAACTATAACACTAGTTCTTAGTTATAGTTACTTAGTAGTAACTATAGTTACAAAGTTCTAGTCTACAATAATATTGTTATATGTTATTTATTTATTTTATGTCCTCATTTTTTGTTTTATTTATTTTTATTATTTTCTTTTGTTTCATTTGCCTGGTTTTTGTTATTTTTTGGCTTATTTATTTTTTCATTCTTTTTGTGTATTTTTGTATATTTATATATTTTTTAGGTTGTTTGTTTTTTGATTTTTTCTCTCTTTTTTTCTGTCTGTTTATTTTCTGTCTGTTTTTTTCTGTTTTTTGTTTATTAACATATTATATTATATGATCTACACATTGCCATCTTATCTATTTTCTTTACAACCATTAAATAACGTACTTGTTATTAATACGACATATCTAGGATATAATATATTTATTTATTATTCTCTATAAAGTTTAATTTAAGTTTGATTTATACTTGGGGTGTGATATTTTCTTACCGAATAGTTAAGGAAATGGCACGTCAAACCAATACTGGACAGGCAACCGGATGGCGAGTGGTAATATGGGCCTTTGAGTAGTACAGAGCCCCCTCGTAGCAACCAAAGTGACCCCAAATGGACAGGGGTGGCGATAGGGGCGTGAGGCAATATCAAAAAAATTTTGACAAAGCAACCGGATAGAAATGCGGTAGCATTGAAGGTAATACCCTAGTTATATAATAAAAAATTTTGCCAGCCGAAACACAAGCCGTTTTTGCACCAGCGGATAAAAAAAAGTTACAAGGCAACCGCTTCAAAATTGGTGGGCATACTTATTGACACCACCAAACATTGGGAAAAAATGCCATCCGATCCTTATGGGCAGTTTCGAAGAAACAATAACCCTCGATTTCGCCAAAAAACCCTTTTTTCGATTGTTTCGACAATAATTAACACTCGGAGTAGTTTCCACAAACAGCAAAACACTTTCACTTCGCTCGACGCGCGTTTCGCCAACCAAGTTGGCATCATCCGGAGACGATTAAAACTGTTTTAATCGTCATTAAATCAGTTTTAATCGTCTCCGGATGATGCCAACTTGGTTGGCGAAACGCGCGTCGAGCGAAGTGAAAGTGTTTTGGTGTTTGTGGAAACTACTCCGAGTGTTACAGTTACATCAAAGGTTCCAGCCCTATCCCTATCGGATGGCGTTCGAAATTAAATTTATACTGTCCTAAGTACAAATAATAGTGTGTATCAATGCCATCCGATTTTCCAAGCAGTCGGTAAGTATTCATTGAAAAGGATTTTCAACAATTTTGTGCAGCGTATGGCGTATGGCAGCGATTGTAATTTTAATGAGGTTTGGGGGTTGCTAAATAGGGGTTAATTTAATCAAAATCGGATGGCATTGATGCACACTATTATATGTACTTAGGACAGTATAAATTTCGAACGCCATCCGATTTCAACAATTTTTAGTGTTTGTTTTTAATTATTGTTGAAAGAATTGAAAAAAGGGTTTTTCGGCAACTTTGAGGGGTTGTTTCTCCGAAACTGCCCAACTGGATCGTATGGCCAATGTTTGGTGGTGTCAATAAGTATGCTCACCAATTTTGAGACGGTTGCCTCATAACTTTTTTTTTCTTTTTTTATTTGCTAGTGCAAAAACGGCCAGTGTGTTTCGGCTGGCAGAAAATTTTTATCATATAATTAGGATATTACCTTCAATGCTACTACATTTTTATCCGGTTGCTTTGACAAAAATTTTTCGATCTTGCCCCACCCACATATCGCCGCCCCTGTCCATTTGAGGTCACTTTGGCCGCTACGAGGGGGCTCTGTAGGTACTACTCAAAGTCCCAGATTATCACTCGCCATCCGGTTGCCTGTCCAATATCGGCTTGACGGGCCATTTCCTTGAATAGAATACGATCGTAAATTATTCATGGAAATTTTTTTTCGGACAAGAATATTTTAAGAAAATTATCCCTCGTCACTGTGTGTCTCGGTATAATTCTCGAAGTATTCGTGACCTCAAAAAAATTTTCCGGTAATAATTTAAGCTCTTGTGATTATAAGTGACAATATATATGTCAGATAAACGTCAAAAAACTATGAATTGTATTTCCACAAGAACAATCAAACTAGTCCTAATTTGACTTATGGCATTTTTTTGTATTACTTGTGACAGTTGAATTTGCTACTTCTTCGCGAACTGTAGGAACTTAAATCGTTGTTACCAAACCGGTTCACTTTGGAAATTACAGGAAACGCACTACAAGAAAATAAATTATGTCATATAAACGTCAAATAAATTATCAGCACACTTGGCATTTAATTATATACTAGTTGATTTTCTTTCAAAATTTACATTCTTTGTTTCATTGAAGTGTCCTCCGAATACAACTCGTTCTCTCTCGGTTGTGCTTCAATATTTGTCATTCATTCTTACTCGTTCATTCATTACTGTTTTTGGAAAATAATTACTCCCGCTTCGCGCTCGTAATTATTTTCGTCATAGCACCAATTCGTATTCATAATGACAAATATTGTCGGCAAAACCCAGAGCATTTTATATTATATATGAAAAAATAACGTGAAACATATTAAAAGTAAAATTCCTCCAAAACATGTTTTTAAAAAATTTGTCAGCAACATCACATATCTAATGCAGACTGTAGATAGATAGGTTTGAATAAATTATAAAATAAAAACAAACAACAAATGATTTTGAGAACAAAATTAGCAATTCTAATGTTAAAATAAAAAAGGATAGTTTTAAAACTATAAACTTAAAATATAAATTCCACCTTATTTTATTTATAAATAAGATCAGTCGGAGCATAATCACCAAAAATGTGCCACCCTCGTAGATGGAACACATTTCATGCCACCACAAGGAGCAACAGGAACACTGGACCCAGTCTTCTATAAGAGGTTCTGTATAAATTTCGTCAAATCCTGGACAAGAAATGTCTTCTTCGTCTTCAGCTTGAAAGCAGTACGGAGATCTATATTACACTAACAGCTAGGATTTAGCAGTTTTACACATATACATATATATAAAAGATGATAGATAAAATAGATCTGTACCTTGTAGTTCTATAGCACACACCAAAAAAACCGAATTTAAGAAATATCTGTTCAAGGTTACAAGCGAAACCGTCAAGAGAGGACGAAAATGCCAGCGTCTCGCGTATTTATAATATTTTCCCTACTATTCCAGCTAGCGGCGTGCCTACGTGGTTGACGCTAGCAGCAGTCTATGAGTATAAATATTTGAATTTCCGGGCGGTATATTATGTACGTTATCTCGCGGTTTATTTTAAAATATTTGAAATAGGATATTATTATTTAAAATATATACTATTTAACGGGAACGGAATTTATTTTCGTTACATTCAGTCGCCCACAAAAAAAATCTGGTGAATAGTTTTATCTATCGATTGGACTTTGGTACTTTTTCCATCTGGAAAAACAAGTTGGAAAAGGTTTTGAGGGGTTTTGAAGAGGACCGATTGCAAAAAAAATAGCACTGGCTGTCTGATTGGTCCTAGAATGTAATTTTTTAGTCGACGGACAGGTTTCACAATTCCTCCATTCGGAGTGATCTTCTCGGGGTTATAAATTCTACAGATCACGATCAATAGCTAAACCAGCCGACAAACGTCCACGGCATCTCGGAGTTTTTAGCGTTACAACTCCTTGGCTATAATAGTGTACATATCTATCCTGATATATTAAAATGTATGACTATATCGACTGTTTAGACAAATAATACATTACCGCTCATGTTATTAATAAAGCTCTTAGGTAATAGAATATTTTACGAAAGATATAATCAATACCCTCGCCTCAGAATCAGTTTAGCCGTTACCGAAGCAAAATGATTGTTAAATACTGGACCCACTTGAACTATCTAAAATTTTTGCAATCATGTTCTATGGTGTTGGGGTTGACCAATCCAAAAATGTGCGGGTACGAATTTCTGGAGCCCTATTACCCTAAATACTGCATTTCATTGTGTATAATAGAATTTGTATTGAGTAGTATATTGTTGTACCTAAAATTTAAAATGTTATATATACACCTGACGTTTACCGTACATATGCTTGACGTAGTGGCATTATTTTTTCTTGTGTTGACGAATATCACGGGCGTAGCTTGCGCTTTTTGGAAGAAAAGGAAGAGGATGCGGTTTGTAAATGCTTTAAACGTTATAGAAAATAAAATGACACAAGAATTTAGATCAACAATAGACCTTCAGCACAGACGCTTATTGCTTCAGCTCATAGGTTTCCTCTTTTTTATTTTGGGTGTTAACGTGTTTAACATAATTTCCCATACCAATTACATGTCGCCAAACTGTCTCCTGATGTTGAACTTCCTTGTGACCAGCGGCCAGTTTACGTCCATGTCCTTAGTAGTGATGCAGGTGCATTTCTATTCTGTGCGTATAAGGAACTTGTTTCGACTGTTGTGGAAGAATATACAATGTTTAAAGTATACTCCAAACGAGCCCAAGCGAGACTCGGCGAGGCTTGCTTTTTTTCTAGTGAAAAAGTACGACCAACTTTGTGACTGTATAGACATGATCAGCGATATATACAGATACCAGATTAGCTGGATCGTGGCCACGGTGATTGCCAACGTCATTCATTTGTTTAATATGCTGCTGAAAATTGTATTCTCCACACAGGGACTCGCATCTACCCCAGAATTTCTTGTTTCAATTATTTTGGTCACTATGGAGTTTGTGGTAAGCAGTCTATATCAATATTACTTACTAGACTCGTATACGTCGCTATATCTAAAATAGCTTACTCGTCATATTAGTGCAGTTTTTCACGACCATTTCATAATAACCCAACAATATATTTCCAAAGTATAATGGATCATTTATACAACACTACCTACACTTCTCAGAAATTAACGCAGCACCAATAAATTAGCAAAAGTTTATCCCCCATATAGAATCCCCCAAATCGGAACTAAACAGTGTTCAGCGGATTTTTTTTTGGACAGCAGATGAAAATTTGTTTATCAAAATTAATACTCAGGTCTCAAAAATAAAATTGTTACTGACTAAATGCTATCAAAGGTTAGATCAATAATACCAATTTAAAATTACATTAACAATACAACATGGCTTTCTAAAAATATGCTTTATAGTGGAGTGGATCTGGGTTTCAAATTCAAAAATTATTTTTTTTTGCCCAATCTATCAACTCGTGTCCCCCCATCAATGTGGCATGGTTTGTTCAGACGGGGTCAAGGGGGGAGGGGGGAACGATCAATTAAAATCATCGGCGTTTTTACTGCATATCTCGGAGGCTTTTGACTACAAAAAAAAGTTGATGTAAAAAATTTAATGTATCTACGTTAAAACACACACGATCATTTAGAGCTGAGTGAAATCGGATTAGTGCGCGAGATATCGCGAATCGTAGTTGCGAAAATAGGAAAAATCAAATTTGTCTGAGTGTTGCCCGATCTAAAAAATCAAACGGCGTTGTATTGGATTTGTTTGTTTTTAATCGTCTTCAAAAAATGAGGTTTTAAATTCGATTTGTGTATTTTTTTATATATGTTTATCCATTACTCTAGAGCGGCTTAAGCAAATTGGATGATATTTGCTGGATACTATATAATATCATCGGGACCCCGATGATATTATATTGAAATTATAACCATTTGGTACTTCCGGTTATAACGGATGTCGATGGCAACTTTGTTATTTTAAATGAAATCTAATATAATATCGAATTTTCGAAGTTAATTCAAAGGTAAACCAAAAATATGTATCGTGTCCTGTACCAAAAGCGTTTCTGAGATATCTGACATTTTGTAATTTGACATATGCATGACGTTTATAACTTTTATATATTTATAACTTTTTTCAATACGAGTTCCACACTTTTTTTTTGACACGTAGAAAGAGCAAGATCTGAAATACCTTCTACGATTAAAATGATTAAAAAATAAAATACAAAGTGTCACTTCTTCCGTTACATTTGGTCTACTGCAGCCCACCATAACTATTTCAGTTTAAACGAAACATTTCATATTTCTTACTCCAAATTACGTATAATGATACTCCCTTTGGTTTGTTACTAGGATTCTATTAGTTGGGGTTATAACTTTTTGAGACATTCCCAGATAGAACAAAATTATTCTTATAATATTCTCTTAATAAACATTTGGAAGATTAAATTATTCCCAGAATAATCTATAAAATACATTGGTTAGTACTGGAATGTTCCTAGAATCAGAAAAGTACACAAGTCCTTTAAAAAATCCTAGAATATTCCCAAAGAATATTCTGCAATATTTTAGAATAATGAAGGAATATTGAGAGGATTTAAAAAACAATCCTGGAATATTCCCAGATATGTAATAGAATATTCTTGATAACCAAATAATAATAGGTATTTCAACTATTTCATAAATATCCTCTATAACAAAATATACAGGTTATTTTGGTGATATGAAAAACGAGTTGGTAAGTTGGTTTATTGAGTGTATAATTTATAAATTTAATAACTAAATTAAGGAATACGTATATAATATAATTCAATAAACGTAAACTTGTCAATAGGGATGGGCGATAATTATCGATGTATGGGAAACATCGATGTTGTACATTCGATGTTCGATGTTCTTGCTATCGATGTAACTGTTTTTTAACCTCGATAAAATATCGATGGTTTAGAAATGCAACATCGAATTTGTCCGATATTATTGTTCGTTCATTATCTGTTCTTCCAGCTAACTTATTGAAGCGAGGTATGAGAAAAACTGATAAACAGTATTAACAGTAAACATCCACCACCTTTCTTACTTACCGCTGCGGTTTTGTGCTATATTTCTGTAGACTTCTAGCGACATCTATTATATATTTTTAGAATGTCAAGAAATGTATATTGGTAAATACCAATATACATACCATATACTGATAACTGTTAGTAGAAAAAATTCTACTACCAGTTTTTATCAAAATTGCAAGCTTAAAAAGAAAACTTAAAAAGATATTTTCTGTACATCGATATTAGCATTCGATGTTAACATCGATGGTGAACATCTATGTAAGACATTCGATGTCCCATCCCTACTTGTCAATAAGGGTAGACTAGGTATAAAACGAGTTAAAGTTAACTTATTTTAATAGAGCCGTTTTGGTTTTGCCCATTTATCTTTAGATATTATTGTAACAGTGCCATTCTGTTGGAATTACTGTCCTACATCCTACTCTTCTTGTACCTTGTGCGAATATGAATAATTGAATATCGAAATCCATGATACTAAGACTACAAGATATGTTAACGCGCATGCGATCCCCTATCTCTCTCCCTCTGCTGACGTCATTCCGTGACAAATTTCAAATATTCAAATTTGACACATCTTTAAATTACACATTATTTTAAAGTTTAAATTCGTTATTTTATAAGTTAAATACGTTATTTTAATGACTTTGGTCATTTGTGATTGTGATAAACAATGGTTTACTGTGCAATGAAGGGTTGTACCAGTAACAATAATAAAAAAAGTAAAAATTCTTCCAGTACATCGATACTTTAGTTTCCAACTGCAGCAGAGATTTGTAAATTATGGATGCAAAAGTGCTACCAAACGCATGATTTTAATATTAAAAATGCTAGAATATGGTGCATTTTTCTGATTATTATTTTCATGTTAAAGAAAAATTATTGCAATTTCCCAAAAATAAGTGGAAGTTGAAAGATAATGCTGTACCTTCATATGTCCTTGCCTTTTACTTTTTTCATTAATTATGGATGACATAATTATATTAATAAATAATTAAGAGTATGAAATATATACGTTATAAACGAAAATCTTAGCTGAAGGTTAAAGATGCCAAATAAAACTTAGGTTATGGTTATGTCAAAACTTATCTTTCGTGCGCTTGTGTGTACATGCTAAATTGATGCCTGCTCTAAATAGTAAAAAAAACTGCACTGTACGAATTTAATCAGCAATATAAATTTAACACTAAAAAATCCAAAACCCAAACAAACAACATCCGACATCTGCAAAATCAGAACAGCAACACGACATGGGAAGAAAAATAAATAACCGAAGCTAAATTGGCGCGTATGTTTAGGAAATGTGAATATTATTAGCGATTTTGTGACGGTTTTGATAATTAATTATATAAAATAATCTAATGTATCTTTATATCTATATTTTAGTAATTTTTATATATAAGATATTTACCCGTTCACTTGTTTTAACTGTAAAGACCCCGTGCAGTTATAGAAAAGTAAAGGTCTAATGCCGTAATTACTAATTAATGTAGAGGTTCTTTACAAACAATCCTTCAACTAAGTGCTATTCCAGTTCAAGGATTATAGACATCGGATAGTCATTGATTCCAGTTCGTGCCGTAGTAGACCTTTAACGGCAAAGTACCAGCTCCCAGCTCTTCGACACCAGCTATTTGCCAGTGTTCGGGGTACAGGTCCTTTAATGAGTGGGAATATCATGTTGGTTGGGTTGTCTTGTTCTTTTTTGTACCTACTATACAGGGCATTTAATAACTTGCGAGATTATTTTTAATTCATGATAATATATTATGCTAAAAGTAAATGCTTTACAAAAAATAAACCTAATAAAAGTGCTTGAATAACCAAGAAAAATTAAAATATAAAATGTTTCTCAAATTCGTGAAGACCCTGTATACTTAAACAATGTCCAAAATAGTTATATCGAGTCGATTCATAACGAAACTTTATAATAAAACCATGTTACAAGCTTCCGTCTCCATATATCGCCATACATTTTTGTCACGGGGTGACGTCATGCGCAAGTTTGTTCAAAACGCGTTTCCCAAGTGATCATATCTTGTACTCTTAGTATCATGATCGAAATCCCTAGGGCTACTCATTATACTCGAGTAAATATACAACAGCAACTTATTAAAATGCGCCCTCTGTTATGTGTGCATTGAATTACATGCAGCATGCAAAAATTAATATTCCATAATTATTGTTAAGTAAGGGAATATTATACAGCAAATATTACATGAATATTTACAGGAAATATTCCATGTAATTGATAACTATAATAAACCTAGAATATTCGCAGACATATTTATTACTGAAATATTGCAAGAATATTTCAAAAGGAATATTTCTTTCAGAACATTGACATATTATTCTAAGAATGTTATGAGCTATCTGGGTTTGCAATTTTGCTAGATTTTTAACAATTTCCAGTAAAAATGCTGTATAAAATTTATTTTACTTATATCTCTATATCTCGTCGACTGTCAAAATTATCAAATTTCTTAAAATCGAGTCAGTCTAACGTTATAACTCTTTAGTTAACCACCACGCCAACTACCCACGTCCATAAATATCACGTGCCGCGGGTGCCTTATTATGTGTGGTGTTGCAATATCAGAATTTTTGGCAATTTATTTGATGATACTTGTTGCTGATTGATGATTTGAGTAATGGGCATCACTTCTTCTTTTCCTGTTTTAAATACATGTTTGTGTAATTCAGCGCTTGTTTTATAATTTGTGAATTGTTGTTGTTGTTTTTTACATTTTGACTGTGACATATGTATTGAAGTCCCTAGCTCCTAATTATTCGATATTGATCTAGTTAGTCTAGAATTACAAAAAAATCGGTCGATTGGTAAAAAAATATTTCCCCCCCCCCTTCCCTAATACCGGAAACACCGTTTGAAAAAACAGGCAAATCGTTTTTTGCGTGCTAGGCGTTTGTTCGCAACAAATATATATTCGCTAATGCCATCGTATATCGTATGAGGAGGCGAAGAAAAAGCCGTTTGATTTTTTAAGATCGGTCAATGTTGAGAGGTTATGGGTTATGGGCAATTGTCGTTTTCCCCCTCTCCTAATTATCCCATAATCCCCAGCCTGCGGCCCCGTATTTCCTTCATAATATCTCTACACAAAAACAATTGAACCTCCAACTCTACTCTCCCTTGATGAGCAATTATGATTCGTGACATATCGCGAACTAATTACCCGATTTCGCATAGCTTTAAATGTTTTTTGTGTTTTGTCGTACTCTTCATTCTTTACACTTTTGTTGTAAAGTTGAAAGCCACCGAGATATGCATTAAAAACGATTTTCCAATGCTTTTAATTGATCGTTTCCCCCACTTGACCCCGTCTGCACAAACCATGCCAAAATTCTGGGAGGATTCGATTTGATAGATGGGGGAATTTTTTTTAAATTCTGTTTTCGACCAATATTTCTCTCCTGATCCACTCCACTATTAATAATAAATTGTAAGCTTTGTATTTTGGTATCCAATTATAACGTCATTAAAATTATTTTTATTGTTTTTCGTATTGTGTTTGCTTAATTGATTCGTGAGATACAATTAGTGAAATTGAGTCTCAAATGGCATGTCCTTTGTTGTCTTACAGTCCACACGATGAAGACCACGGCTGCATTCCCAAAGTGGAACGGCCTGTTTATCATCAAAATAACAAATAACATCGCCATATCCATCGGACTATGGCCACCAAACGTGATAAATCCCGTCGTAGAAACGATCCATATGGTCTATAGTGGTATTTTAAGCGCTCTACTAGCAGTGTCACCAATTTGGTGCTACTTATATATATATATGGATATGACTACATACAAGAGGGTGCATCATGTACTAATACTAGCTAGTGGAATGGTGATAACATTCTCTAATATTACTGCTATTTTCTATACGTTGATTCGTAAAAGAGAACTTAGAGAGTTTGAAGCTGCACTACAGCAAATAGAAAATGAGTTTTCCAAAGAGCTGAAAATTAAAATTCACTATAAACCGAAGATCCTTTTATTCCACGTCATTGGCATTGAAGGTTTCGTACTGGGACTAGCCCTTTTTAATGCTATCCTCGCGGTAAGAGTTGGGATTTTTCTCCAGTATATATTATGGTTGGCCAACGTCGTTATTATGTCCTTGTTGACCGTGCAAATTTACTTACACACAACAGCGATCGGTTGCTTGTTTCAGCACCTAAACAAGAACCTGAGCAAACAAATGGTCTCACGTAAGGGGCACAGGACAAGGGATGCTTGGACTGACGATTCGCCTCGGATAGGAATAAATTTTTACTTGAGGAACCATGAAAACATATGCGACTTGGTTACTATGGTAAATGATGCTTTTGGGTTGAAAATTTTGCTTTTGGTTTTGAATATTGTCTTGAATATTGTTCGGTATTCTGACACACTCATGAGCTTGGTGCAATCAGGAAGAAGAGAGGACGAACATCCAAATATGCTCATATACTTGATAATATCGTCTTCGTTTGGTTTATTATTATTTTTTGTGAGTAATATATGTTATTTTATTGGCTCAATATACCTAACTGATTTATGACTGAATATCTTGATAGTTGATTATGACTCGACTACACTCTAATTTTTTTGTAGACTTTTGGGGTGATTCTCTCATCGACCTGTGACAGAACAGCAAGGGAAGCCAGGAAAACATCCCTCATAAGCTATAAGATCCTAATGAAGTACCCTTCATGTCCTAGGACGTGCCAGGAGAGGATAGTGAAGGAAGAGCTAATGCTATTGGCTGAACATATTAGCAGGAGAAAAGTAAATTTTTCGGCAGGATTCTTCATTGTCGATTACACTATGCTATTCATGATTTTTGGATCCGTAGCTACTTACTTAGTAATAATTTTACAATTTAAATGAAATCGTATAAAGATGTAGACAGTGTGATTAGTTTCGATGTTTAGAATTTTATGTAATTAATTACCTAATTAATATGACCCGGGAAATTGTATTAATATGCTCTTAGATAGTGTTATTGGAGTTCCTAAATAGTGAGTGTTATTTTAGTAAGTAAAAATGCTCTTTGAGATAAAAGTTTTATTTTTGGGTACAATGAGGATTGCTGCTAGGAAAATAAATATACTGAGGAGGCGTCTACATAATTTTTGGGTGATCACTAATATATTTCTCAATATGTTATGTTCTTATATCTTTTATAATACCGAATCTTTTTTTCTTAGTATTAAATTAAGTGTTTTTTGCAAAATTTCCAGGTTATTGTTTCGGTATAGTTTTATTGAATAAGATAAAATTACAGTACTATGGAATTGCTGGCCTTAGATTTCCACACTCCAATTAGCTTCATATTTATCTGTATATTTTGTCTGTATAGCATATTTCTTGGTTTATGACTTCAGGAGAACATTCGGGCCATCTCTCCTGATTTTTTATCGCATTTCATGTAGAAGTTGGAGTTTGATAAAGTTTCGCCTAATACAGGATGATCAGTTAAAGATATGGAAAGGCTGTATCTCAGTTGTCATTCATGCTACGATATTGGGGAAAACTGTTTATCTACAAATATGTCCAAAATAATTCGAATTAAAATATTTTTGAATTCCTAATTACATCTCTAAGGCATTTGCTCTGGTGTTTAAGAAAATCTTAAATTTCTCCAAATATCTTCTATACAATAATCTAGGTCGTAAATACACTTTTTGGACGTCTGTTCTATCCTCTAAATTTTGTTCCATTTGTTTTTTAATTACCATGGCAACAGTGAAGGATATCAATTTGGAATTTTTAAAATCCTGTAACTTGAGTTTGGCTTATCTGAATTTAATAAACGAAAGCTCATAATAAAAGGCTATCTAAGCCAATTTATTATTTTCATACACAATTTAAATTTAAGTTGTGTGTCCAAAGATAGGGGACGCTATACAAAGAAACGTCATATTCGGCCCGTTTTCTCAAAAAAATTAAATGCATCCCTATTGCTTTTTTTACTAATTTAATAATGTGGTTATGTCCTACTAGTCTGTTATTTTGAAATAACCACCCTATTTTGAGATACATTAATAATAATAATAACAATGAGAAATAACGCCCTTGGGCGTATATGAATTATGGGTATTCATTATAGATATATGGATTATGGATATCCATATTGCCCTTGGGCATTATAAATACAACACCATGGAAATAAATCAATTCTAAAATAGAAATTACAAATAACCTTATTACCGTAAATAAAAATAAAATGCGTCGCCATGCATAGCGTTTACAAACAATTTTGATTTATACTTACTCAGTTTTAAATCAAATCGTTCTGAACATAATAGATATCAAATTAATAAGTCGAACTGTGTCACCAAAAAAAAATCGATTTAATTAAACAGATTAATAGGCATGGGCAGCGGAATGGTTAATTATATTGGGCGGGGGGGGGCAAAGTGAAATAAATAAAAGTGACGAAGACGACAGTGACGAAGACAGGATTTCATTTTGGTTAGGGGTCCGAGCATCACTACCGGAATATTAGATCTGCCCCGTGAGATTTGATAGCGCCGCAATATTTTGAAATCCTGGGAAGAGAAAGTTTTGGAATCCCATACCCTTTTCAAATAAAAAAAACCTATATCATACTGGCTGCCTATTACTAGCCAGCCTGTAACTTCCTTGCAAAAAATCTATCGATTTGAAATTTTGGGAAGTTGTATGGTTAACTACGATGCACAGTTTGATTGATTCAAGATCTGATTTTTATTTCCGGTTTAACCAAGAACAGTATAAATTTTGTTATTTTTAATGGAACACCCTATATATTAATCGAAATTTATATTGCACAGGAAATTCTAGGTCCAAAACATGTAGCATACCCTATATCTATATTTGACGTTTTTCAAGAAAATGGCCATATGTTCTCAAAAACGTCATACTTTGTACACAATTTTATATTTGGAGGCGCTGTTTCCATCTCTCGATAATATGTTGTCTGAATGCTTAAGTATGTATTGCTTAAGTAATTTAAAAGCTTTTTCCCTCGTTTCGTCCCATGACCATATTACTTCTTTTCTAAGCAATTCCATTAGAGGTACTTGTAATTTAGCCGACCTAGGCATAAACTTTTCATAATAATTGAGAACCCTTAAGAAACCTCTCAACGTTTTTAAATTCTGTGGGGCTGGGTATTCATTAATCTCTTTTAACCTATCGGTTTCTATTTACACCTAATTGTCTTATTTTATAAACTAAATATTTTACGTTTGACATAAACAATTGACATTTTTCTAAATTAATTTTTAACCCTGCATTATCTAGGGCTTCAAAGATGGTATTTAAATGTTCTGTGTTTATCATAGTCTTTTTTAGTTTATCATTAAAATGTCGTCTATGTAATGAAGACATAATTCTTCAAATTTGTCAAGTATTACTTATCAGCATGGCTCGTACCAGAGCTGATGAGGCACTTTGCAAACCAAGAGACCTTCCATATAAAAGCTATATAATATATATATAGTGGGCTATTTAGGCGTTCTGATAAATGCTGTGACGCCACTCAGCCCCAATGTCAAATGAGTGTTCCAATTAAATATTTTTTTTTATTAAACACTGAGATTTAATACTTGAAACAAAATTTCACATGTAATTGGTCTAAATGGTCTTAAACCGGCGGCCCTGGGTTCGGATTTTTACGACGATTACAATACTTTACTCACTTAAATTATGTGTTGATGAAAAGTAAAACAAAAACCGTACGTTTTTTACGCACCAAATTTCTGAAACAATAGGCTATTGTGAAATATCATTACAATAATGAAAATTATTATTGAAACCTTCTGTACCGTAACTGATGTTTGAAACTACTTTATATATACCTACCCTTTTACCCGAAAACTAATACATTTTACTTTGATCTTAATGACATAGCAATGTATAGCTATCAGCCTTTAGCAAAAATGTCAAAACTATTCGCAATATACGCAGATCGTCAAAATTCTCTTGATGATTGGTATGCAAGCTTAGTGATTCTCCTGCTGCTGCTATTCCAATGTACAAACAAAATATTATCACCATTGAGATACACGGTCCTCTCATCAGTATTAATCCTAGACGACATATCAGTAATCATCACTACATTAGCCAATATGGTCTGTATATTACAGCCTGCATTCGGGAACAAGAAGAAGCTTCTGTTGTTTCATACCACGCTCCAAGATCTGTGCAAGAAGTTTAAAATTGCCAACCACAATTTTATAAGGAACAAGTTTATTTGTCTGCATGCGTTATTTTTCTTGATAATTATAGCCGAATCTATTCACACCGTTATACGCAGAGAGTTAGGACTTATCACATACTGTCTCTTGAACTACATTACATTATATATAATAATGGTTACAGTTCTTCAATTTACCCAAAGCACCATGGCTATATTGCGATGCTGTCAAGTATTTAACTTGAAGATAGAGGAAACCCTTCGCGTTTGTCGATGTTACAACTCATCCGAGTTAAAAGCAGGGTCCTATTTTACTATAAAGCACCTAATCAAATACCATGACCACATAAAAAGGATTGTCAAGCTTTCGAACGGCGCGTATGGAATTGCTCTATTTTTCGTATTTTGTTCACTAAATGTGCATGTATTACGAGTCCTACAAGTGTCTATAGAGTTTGGGGTTCTTATGTATAAGCAAAGATTTGATATCAAGTTCGCCCTGTTGGTAATCAACGCAGGATTTGCCTTTTTGTTTTTGGTAAGTATTATCTGGCATTCGAGCAGTCAAATGGAAACGAGACATCTTAATATTGAACTTGAAACTTCAAAATGTAAAAACAGCAAATACAATAAACATAAATTTAGTATATATTTTGGGATTTTGGCTAATAGAAGATAATAGAAGATAATAACAAGCCCAAAGATACTGAAAACTCGTTCCACTGGGTCTGAAGAAGTCATTCCACAAAAAAATTGTGAGCACATCTGTTTATCTTATTTGTTGATACAACTTGTGACAGCCCACTGCGTTTTTTATAATTTCTTCAGAGAACATGATGTTTTTTAAGGGCAGAGAACGAGCTTTAAATTTTATTATTAATGGTAACAATCCACTATTATCATACATTGCATTTATAGCTTCTAAAGCGATCTTTTTTTACCAGCATTCAACTTGTACTTTTGCTTTTTAGATTCAATTCATTTTTTTATTATGATTATATATTCACATTATTCATTAATGGTTATTCTGGATAAAGCATCAGCGTTAGTATTTAATTTTCCTTTTTTATGCTCAATATCATAATCGTATTATTCAAGCTTGACGCCAGCGTATTAATTTTGAATTTGGTTCGCGTAATTTGCATAACCATATCAAAAGTCTATGATATGTGTATGTTGTAAACCTACGTCCAAAAATATACGGTCTGAAGCTCTTTGTGGGCAATACAATAGCCAAAAGCTCCTTTTCTAATGTACTGTATCATTGTTCAGATTAATTTAAAGTTCTAGATGCAAAAGCTTATTTACTTCCGATTGGACCTTGTGATAAAACTGCGCCTAATGCAACATTACTTATATCTATTGTTAATACGAATTTCTTTGTAAAGTCTGGATACTTTAAAATAGGGGCATTAATCAATAAGTTTTTTCGAATATTTAAAGCTGATAGATAATTTTAATTATTATTTTTTTTTGTAATATTCTATTTCACCTAAAAAGCTTTTTATTTCCTTTGGTGTCTTAGGAATTAGGAAATGTTTTAATGCATGTATTTTGTCAGGCTTTACACCTTCAGGCTTTATAACGCGTCCCAAGTACTACTTTACATAAAAATTCTGATTTGTCAATTTGTATTTTAAAGTTAGCTTGTCTGACTCTATCGAAATTTTATTTTAGTCGTTCAAGGTGTTCATGTCATGGCGTCTAGATAACAAGGCATGTTTCGTTTTCTATACATCTTAATATATTATCCAAACATAACTCTTTGAATAGTAGAAGATGCTTCCTTTAATCCAAAAAGCATGCGTTTAAAGTCATAATGCCGTTTTCAGTTGATAATGCTGTTTTGTACATCTGTGGGTTCCATTTCAATTTGGTGAAAACCATTCGCATGATCGACAGTAGTAAAGTATTAACTTTCGCCTCCTTTGTCTAAAGTGTCAGTTATTGTGGGCAAGGGATATTTGTCACCTATAGATCGATCATTATATTTCCGATATCAATTACCATTCGCCATTTGCGTTTACCTGAGGCATCTAGATTATTTGGTACTATCCAAATTGGAGACAAACAGACCAAGGGGACATTCAATTTTGATTTATACCTTGTTTTAGCTTGATTAACTTATTCAAATATTGATTAAATTTGTTTAATTTGATTGATTTTGTCAAAATCTGTTCTCATTGGCGTGGTGCAGGACATGGCTAGGCATCGCGAAATGTGTTCAATAGCCCACGGATTGTTACTTGGCGTACAAAATGCGTTTGTATTAATGTGTGAATCGCCTGGGCACTATTTGGCAGCTCTGCTGTATGCTAATTGCAATAAAACTTAGTCTGTTTTCTCTTGTACGTCTTTCTTATCGCGTAGGAATCTTCTACGTAAGAAGGAGAGTTCAAGGTCACAGATCTAGGTGCTGTATGCGCGAGTTAGGATATGATAGGCACATTGGCCTGGCGCAGGACATGGCTATGCATTGAGAAGTGTGCTCAATGGCCCACGGATTGTTGCTTTGCGTACAAAACACGTTCGCAAAAACGTGTGCGTCGCCTGGGCACCATTTGACAGCCAGCTCTACTGGATTTCAGTCCATTTCATGTTTCCATAAAATATAGTTCCTTTAATATCCAATATTTCTACGTCAAAAGCTTCATTTATTTCAATCTTAATCGCTTCTGTGCATCTATTGCATATGTGTATTCTGTGAATTTATTATAGCTGTGAGAGCAGAAATATTTTTAACAAAAAAAAACGACCAATAAAATCTATTTTAAAAAAATGCACTGAAAGTAAAAAATAATTACGTCATTCTACTACTATTACTTATATTATATTAATTTGACAATACTCAAATTTGTGAAATATATGATTAAAACAAAATAGAATAATATAAAGATTAAAAATGTATATACCTCCAGTACATATACTTAAAAAATCATGATGATCATCATCATCTAAATTTTTAAAATAAAAATTAAGTATTGCTGAACCTTGCTGGTTATTACTTCATCTATAACTCCTTTGACAAAACCAATTTCTTCTACTAACCCCTCTATTGCAGGTCTGGATAGTTATGACCACCACAGGCTGTACCAAAATCTGTAACGAATTAAAAAGGAGCTCCCTGCTCACTTTCGAACTGCTTCTAAACATGCCGCATTTAACAAACTGCCAGGACCAGGACCGCATATACGAAGAGATACTGATCTTCCAATCATTGGTGTCCCAACCCACAGAGTTCTCAGCTGCTGGCTTTTTTATAATCGACAATTCGCTTCTATTTGAAATGATGAGAGTCATAGCTTCCTATCTTACAATATGCTTCGGCTTTGATGGGGACATCATCAAAAGGGGAAACTGGGAATATGATGGAGGAAATTACACTCACACAGGCAGAATAGCATAGGAGTATCAGTATTTGTTCTTATATCATACACATTATTACGCGCAATAATGATCAAGTCTAACAAACAATAATTTATTTATAAAAATGTTAACACTGTTTAAATTGCTTTAATAAAATACATCACAATATTAAAAATACATACTTAGTGTATATGAAAACATCAACATGGTTGGGAAAGCTGTATTGCATATATTCGGACATCTTTCAAAATCATCTTTCAGCAAAAACGCCTACGGGCAGTGTTATACCTTCTGTTTAAAGTTAAAGTGTCGGTTAAACCGGAGTTTATCGTAAATGAGCGTTTTATACATGGCGTTGAACACCAAACTGAGTTTAACCATCAATAATCAGTGAATACAATATAGCAGTGGCGGCTCGTCGGGATAGGCAGCCCTACCCGCAACCCATTAATAATAAAATAAAAATATACCATTCTTTTTCATGAATTCAACTCTATATTACCCCTTAATATATATTTGATTAAATGATATTCTCAATATCTAAATAAATGAAAGAAAATGGTCCGTTAATCTTCGCCTCTTCAATCAAATATTGAGAAATTTTGTCAGTCATGGATGTACCACATGATTTCGTCTGCAGTATACTAAAAACACCATTCTCTCGTTGCAATATCGCTGAATATTCAGATTTTATGTCGATGGGCCGGCCTTTTCCAAAAATTCATATTTTGTTAAAGGATAAGAAACACGGTCAGTAATTTTCACGATATTTTATCATTTTGTAGGTATGAGAATCGTAAGTGGTTGTGTGGTAGTATTTTGAAAAATAAATTATTTCGTTGGTCATGTCTGCTTTTGTCTCTTTGTCTTTGAATGTTTGGGTTTGTCAGGGATATTTTGATACACAATATTTCAACCAGCGTTAAAAACGTAAACCGTCCAGAGATCATTCACAAAATTTCATAAAATATTCAAGTTGAAAAGAAAAAGGTGACGTCACGATAGTTACGAGGCAACCTATGAATTTTTAGGGATCCATTGCTCTGTGGTAGTAGATATACCAACACCATCTGGTGTGAAAACTAAAACAGTTTGTTACAGTAACGAACACTTATAAAACGTTCTACGTTTAAACTTCAAGTTGAACTTATGTTTAAGCTTCAACTTAAACTACAGTTTAACGTCTAGGTATAAAACCGCCCGTTAGTAGTTTAAATGAAATGCTACTACACCTGCTAGGTATTATCACGGGTATTATTATAATATAAGTATGGGATGAAATTGTGCATTACACTTTTTTTACGCACATGTAGCTACTGTGTACCGTCGTTTCTATGTGTTGGAGGGTTGCTGGGAACTTTCTATGTAAAACTAACACCAAACACAGTTTTCCACCAACACGACCAAGATAAATACATCGCAAATTAATCAACCGTTCCACATATTACACTATAAAACAGTGAACAAGTATTATTTTTAAACAATAAAGGATAGTACCTACTAATGACTACCATAGGTACTGACTATCATGACTATAATGACTATCAACATTAGAAGTTGATAGTAGTTTATAGGATACTATAAAACTGTGTTTAGTTTTGGTTTATAATAATTAACCAAACGCCATAATACTACAGGAATTTTAGAGGAAAAATTTATAGTGAGCTATAAATTGGTGTACACGTATCTTCCAGCACTCCAAACAATCTGTGAAAAGTCCCAAAGATTCCGGTGTATGCATAACTTTTGACAGCGGATAAACGGCTCAAAAAGTACCTTTTTTCGGTTTTTGCTTTCAATATCTTGGTTCCCATCTATCCATGAATCTACGCATAAAGAATAAACAACGGAGATTTCTCTAAAGAAAAGGTGGTATAAAGTTTTCACAGATTATTTGGGGAGCTGAAATTTATAGCTCGCTATATGTGTGTGTGTATATAATCATTATATTTAGCAAAAGGCCACATTAAAGCACATCGTGTTTCAAGGTTCTCTAATAAAATTCCTAATGCCAGATTTACGTTCGATAATAGTATTGTGAAATTTGTTTTCAATTTGTTTCTTTTAGAAAAAAAATGCGAATTTAGGAAGATTTGGATGTCGAGGTCTCCAAATCATGTATTTTCAAGAGTGACAATTAACATTTTGGATACGACTTTGAGTTTGCAAATAGTCGACCTAGCCTGGTTAGTGGTTATAGTCACATTATGGGTACCGTAAGTGGGACTATAATGTACCTGTGGGTTGTATTTTTCTAGTAAAATTATTTTACGGAAATGTGGTAATACTGCAACGTTGACTTTACGATTGATTAATGCGGAGAAAAATAATTATAACATCAACAGAAGAGAAGGTATTGACTGAAGGATATTCAAGCGAAAAATGAGACGCAAAAGTCTCTACCAAATGGGAAGACCGTATGGAGTTTTACTTGAAGACCAGATCACGCTAATAGTGCATCAGATCTCCCACATATCAAAAAGAATAGATACAGGCAAATATATATATAAGCAAATAATTCAGGTAAATGTGTATTAAATTATATTTCGGGAATAGACACCACCACATTGAATACTATGGACAAGAGTTTGTAGAATTTATATCTACATCGGGTGTTCCTTAAGGCTCTGCGTTAGGACCGTTATTTTTTAATATTTCCATTAAAATATTATAGTTTACATTGGTGTAAATTGCCTTTTATATGCGGACAGTAAGAACAATACGGTACAATAAGGTAAATTCTGTAAAGGATTAGCCTGGTTTTAAAAAATTAGTAAATTGTGCAATTTGTACAAGTTATAATGCTCTAACATTTTCCAAGAAACTTCAGCTTATAGAATTTAATTACACTTTACTCCTACCCGCCCACCAACGTTCCGTGACTTCGGCAGTTATTTGACAGAACTGTCCCTCAATTATCATTTAAACATTTAATTACAAACGAAAACTTGTAGAGTGACCGTAGAATCGTTAACTCGAGATCGTTAGAGGTAGTTTGTTTTATCATATAAAAAGATTTGCTCAGTTTTATAGCTCATTTTTTGTGTCCTAACAGTGGTACAGACAGATAATAGTAGGCTATATATAATTTCCTTTGTTTTATTGCCAATATTGATTTAGGAGTTATTTGAGTATCTCCGTTTATCGTGAGAACGACTTTTTTATTAATTACATTCAATCGTTGTGTAGAAAACTGTAATATAGAAATTTTATCGCATTCTCTAAATTTTATGGAAAACCTCGCCGTCGTCTTAGAAGGACGCGACGTCGGGGCGGAGTTACACTACCCAGTAATTGGAATTTCTGTATTGCTAAATAAAATGAAATAAAATAGAAGAAGAAATAGAGAACTTGCCGACCGTACCAAAGATTCCAACAAAATACAAGAACGATATAGAATGCAAATCTAGTGACCTATCGCCCCAAACATATTTAGTCCAGTCATTATGTATATAAAATACACCATTTCCTGCAAAAGGTCTGACCTGCAAAAATACTTTGGAGATGTATACCTCTATATGTTCCCCCTCTGGGTTCGGAGCCACAATTGTAGAATAGACCCAGGGTACCTCCTACCTGTCGTAAGAGGCGACTAAGGTGACTGAATGGGAATGCCTAGCCGCTTAAACATGACCGGTTAGATCTTTAAAGTTCTGCTGGGCGGGCGTTGGTGGCACTTGGATGGGTGACCTAGGCAGGCTTGGGCCCGGACTGTGGCGTCTGCCTGAGACCTGGGAACACTCAACCCAGATAAATGGTAATGAGGACCAGAGTAATTAATCTCGGTAACTCAGAACCATACTATCATACATACAAATTGTAGAGACTTTGCCACCAGGCCACCCGTAATAAATAGGATGGTTTGAAGAAAAGTACTCAAGTAAAAAGGAGGAATGCACAAAGGGCCTAATGAGGTCTAAGGGCTGTAGTGGAATGGGAGTGTAACACTACCTTCCACTACACTCCGACCCATATACATACATACATACATACCTCTATATGTCAGATGTATGGTCCTAAATTTGCAACACTCTCCGAGTGGAGCACAAACGACCCCCAGTGGTTCAAAGGGGTGAAATTGCACTAACGTGGAAAACTAGCAGAGAGGGTTGCCAATTTAGGACAATAAATCTGCCATATAGAGGTACACATTTCCCAAGTCTTTTGCCGGTCAGACTTTTGCAGGAAAAAGTACACAATTACTGAATAAATTTTCTTATTAGCGGAAATGGCGGAAAAATAAATTTGTACCAGATCGAAAATAATTAAGCCTATATTTTTCCATTTGCAGTGATTAGCCCAAATATCAAAAAATAAACACGTCATTATGTCACTTATATTTGGGATAGTAGATCATTTGTACGAAGTCATGTTCCTTCAATATAAGACAAAATTGCATATCCGGAATAGAATAGAATCCTGGAATAAAACCCAACTCGCAACTAACGTGTATTTATGAGCAAACAGTCTTAAAGAAGTGGAAATGTAGACCCAGCTTACGGTACCTGCTAACAATATTTTCCAAAATCCAAACCTTGTATCACGCACACTATACTCTCCGAGCCAAATTTATATCTTCTTTTATAACCACATGAATGCGCTTTTACAGGTCTTACGACTGTGATCTTAAACTTAGAGTGTTTGACAAGTTAAAAAACACAGCCTTAGATCTTTAAAAGTGCTTTCAGTTAAATTTGGCGATAAAATATGATATAAACACAGCCATTAGACTTACAAGACAAAATGCCTAGCTCATCTTTATCTGGCTGCTTCTCTTGGTCCATCCTTAAAATGGTTCTGATCAAATACTTGGCAATATGAAACTATCAAAATGTTCTCCTTCTCGCAGAAATTTTCTATAATGGCACATAATTGGTTCCCGAAATTTAGCACTAAGAAACTGCCTTTGGACTTCTCAAAAATAACACAAATATATCCGAGTAATTTCATTATATTGTACGTAATTATTAACTTAAAAGCTCTAATTAGTTAATACTTATAAAAATGCTTATATTTGGAATGAAAAACTAAATTAATGCCCCTGAAATTGGTAACAGTTTTCTCGGTGTGGATACTGTCCACCCCAAATCCAGTCTACAAAGTTACATAAATATATTAGGTATGTATCTACTGGCTACTTAAATTTTCTATATATATAGAAACGCATATATGAAAATGAATAAATTTTCCTCAATAAGCAAACCAACAAAATCATTTTTCTTGCGTGACCTCTCACTGCTTATCTATCCTTCCTTGAAAAATAGTTCCTTCTCCTCAGCCATGTTTACTAGCTCCTCCATGTCTTCCTTCTCGATATCAACGTCCCCATAACCCCAAATCTGCGGGTGGCTCCCATCGCCGCTTTTCTTCGCCCTCCTGGCAATCATTTTACTAGAAACGCTCTTCAACTCGTATGCCCATCCCAGTTTGGCAAAGAAATTGATAAAAGTCGTCGAAGGGTTGTACACATTTCCCAGCTCCCCGGTCTTGTAGTCCCAGGGGAACACATGGTGGTAGTTGTGCCATCCCTCTCCAAGGGCGGCCAGGGACACCGCGAGATTCTCTACTGGGCTAATGTTCCTGAAAAAATCGTCCAATACAACATATATGTACGATTTTAAGACCAGGTAGGGGAGGGAGGGGCACATTCGGACATGAGGCATGAGGCACAGCTCAAATTTTACGCCTTAAAGTGCAAATGAAGATCTGCTGTTCGCTAAGAACCATCTAGCTTACTCCTACTAATCTCCTCTACTCTCCTACTACTCTAAACTCCTACTCTACTCCTACTCTACTCCTACTCTACTCCTACTCTACCCCTACTCTACTCCTACTCTACTCCTACTCTACTCCACTCCTACTCTACTCCTACTCTACTCCTACTCTACCCCTACTCTACTCCTACTCTACTCCTACTCTACTCCTACTCTACTCCTACTCTACTCCTACTCTACTCCTACTCTACTCCTACTCTACTCCTACTCTACTCCTACTTTACTCCTACTCTACTCCTACTACTAATCTAAACTCCTCTACTAATCACCAGTGAAAATCGTACAGGCTTGTGGTTAACAGTTTCTGTGTTAATGTAAAAAATTGATTTATAGTTATTTTGATTTTATGTTCTTAAGGATACTATTTATAGACAATTTTTTTGTAACTCCATCAACACTTATCATAAGCTACATCTCTTTAGACTAATTCGGCATGTTACAAATATCCTAGCCTATAATTTTCATATTGTCTGTTTAATATCGTTTTATACGCGAGGCACATTCGGACGAGGCTTAGGGGGGCAGATTCGGACGTTTCTAATTTGTCCGAAAGTGCCCCGTCTGCTTCAAATGTGCTTACGACTAAGAAGTAGAATATTATATATTAACTTTTAGCAGGCTGTTATGTTTGAAAGTCCTCTATTCTGCCCAACTAACAAATAATTATGTCATTAGTTTTTGAATAATAGTGCAAATTTATTTTAATTGCATTTACATTACTTATTGCTTCACGGGTCGTTTTGTTCTATTAATACTAATCAAGTAGGCCAGGCATCGAGGAAAAAATAGCTGAAATAATTCATGTTGAAGCCAATTTCTACACAGCTATAGGGGAAGGTGTCCTTAACAACACGCTAAAAGTAGTGATGGGTGGGAGTGGAGCTAAGAGGAGGGGGGGCTTTAAGATCCCTTTTTCAGTTTTTTGTTAATAACGAAAACTACTCCCGCTAGCGAAACAACGTTGATATTCTAAATTAATATACATAAATTGCTACAAAAAAGGTATTATCAACTTTTTCGCTAGTATCAATACTTAAGGAGATATGGGCGGAAAATGGAAAAGTTTTTAAAAAAATTCTGTTTATTATAAAAAATTAATTAATTCAGTAATTATAAATAAAATAACAATAATAACACTGGTCAACAAATTTTAACCTATATGTTGTTTCTTTTATGCAAAGTTAGGTATCCAATTAATTTTGGGCTGCTGGGATGCTTGGGATGCTTACTAAATGACAATGAAATTAAAAAATTAGTTGCCGTTTTCAAGGACGTCTATGTTACACCTTTATTAAACATTCAATGTTATTGCATAAAACCAAGTTCATCCATGTCAAAACATGGCGTTGAGTTCTTTTGACGTTTACGAAAAAATATACAGCAACATCGTCTTCCAATAGGGTTACACTGCTGCAATCTTGATCCCAGCACTAGGGAACATTCACATATTTTTTTATTGCATAAAAATGTTCTACCATACTGAAAAATAAGATATGCAAAATATGTCGCCTTAATTCTCAATAATACATTAGTTATAAATTATTAAAATTTCACGCGCGAGCGAACCGTTTCAACGCCACATCCTACAATTTACAAGAGACAAGGAAACCGATTCGGTCGACTACGGGAGATCCCAGCACTCGACCACTTGATATCATAGTTCATTCGGCCGCTTTCCGGCGTAACGCCTACCGTATATTGCAGGTTGTGAGGTCACAGCTCGTTTCGGGCCGCTCAATTTTATCGCTGTTTAGATCCTTCATACTGATCGCGCGGAATTAGAAATCTTGTTTTTTTTGTGAAGTACACCTTTTTTTTATTATGTTACGCTGTTTTTTAGTATTATTTTTTTTATTTTAGGCGTGTTCCCTATTTTGCTTTGCTTTTTGGAAATTCAAGATCTCTCATAAGATCATTTAATTCTGCTTGGGTTATTTTATGTGGCTGACGATAAGATGTACTAGGTGTGAAATTAGTATCGCTTTCTAAAAGCCAAATTAATCCTCCTTGACTGTTTTGTTCTGACGCACAGTCTTCGAGATAAAAATTAATTTATTAATCATAACAATGGAAATTTTAAATAAACTAAAAGTAATAAAAATTTGGTTGTTGATTTTCTTGGTTAGAGGTATTTTTATCCTTAAGAAATTTCTTCAAACATTTTAATACCTAAACTTACTAAAACTTAATATGACTTATATAAACTTAATAAATATAAACGGCGTTAGTGTAATTTTATTTTAAAAACCAAACTTTAATTTTGTCATTAAAATCAATGCCAAGCCCAAATCATCCAAAGTGATGATTTGGGCTTGGGATTTGGTTTTTTAAATATGTCCCTGCTGTACATATTGTTACGTTTAAATTGTATTATGTTTTATAACAGTGTCTTAATACATACAATTGTTTTGTACCTAATTGTTGCAGCCGTGAAAAATGAATTATAACTCGAAAGCCATGCTTATAGCCTTGTTTGTTTGGTAGCCATTTTGAATGAAAAATAAAAATTAATAAATATCGAAATATTTATAAACTGACCTTTTTGCAATAACTTATTATTATGATTATTTTGCAATAACTTATTATTATATTATTAAGCATATAATGTGCAGAGAAAAATGGTTTAGACCAATAAAATGAATAAAACGAAAAATTTTGTTTTGGAGTCGATTTTTAAAATTTGAAGTAATATTCATTATCTCCACGGCCCTTGAAATTTTCTTAGTAAATGTAGCACATTTTACACTGAAAATTTTTCTTCGCAAAGTAAATTCATTTTGCTGATGACAAGGCTTCCTTTCAGTTCAATTTTCACACCGTATCAAATATTTCTTATGCCATTATTTTAGTATTTAAATGTCACTTTCATAATCTCACAAAACATCTATCTATGGGATCAAATATTACAAACAGAAGCAAATAAAAAATACGTCACTCCTGTAGGTATTGTAGGATTCAACAAAAAGTGGTAATGCACACTAAAGAAATTCTAATAAAACAGGTTATGCAGCAACTCGGTTAGCGCTCTCTAACTGGCACCATGCTAAAGCATTGTTAGTTTTATAACAGGTCCCTATAAAACTAATGTGTAAGTATCCTATATCGTTATTTTTTTACATCTCTGAAAATATTTATAAAAATATTTTATAACATCTGGTGCAACCTTTACAGAACTAAACTGTTATATAAACCCTGTGCCTATTTTGCGTTTACAAGCGTTTTCTAAAAGTTATGAAAACGTTTATAGCAATGGTCATGTTTTATAAACATTCTTTTGACTAAAATAAAACATCAAATTGTTAGTTGGGTGGGCATGAGAGTAGTTAGTGACTATGAAAATCCAAAGCGATTTTTAAAATATGGTAGCAGACAGGTTTTCTCCATGGAGCAAGAAAATATGTTTCATCTAATATACAGTATGAGCTTACTGTTGTGTTACTATTAACATCCCAATTCATGGGATGTTAACAAAAAATATGGAAAGGATTGGATGATCTTTTGGAACAATTTATGAACAGACATCAAGATCTATCCCATAGAAAACCTAAAAATGCAAGACCAAGATTTTTGCGAAAGTGAAAAAATGGATTCAGTTTTCCTGATTTCTCCACCGTCAACAGAAAGGATATGTTGTGTGAACAAATTACCAAAACGCTTGAAAGTAAGTAAGGGAAATATCAATAATAAAGTTTTCTATAAGATTTCAGTGTAAAATTCAGTGATTC
This sequence comes from Tetropium fuscum, assembly GCA_964058915.1. Taxonomy (NCBI): domain Eukaryota; kingdom Metazoa; phylum Arthropoda; class Insecta; order Coleoptera; family Cerambycidae; genus Tetropium; species Tetropium fuscum. The sequence continues at coordinate 18,858 of CAXKVY010000556.1, read as the reverse complement.
TTATAAACTTCCGTGAATTAGTATTTTTTTTTCAGAAACAGTTTAAATTTAATAATTATAGTTTAATACGTCTTCATACACAAATAGTTTATATAATTCCCATATAATTTTGTATTCAGTTAATAACTGAATATTTTAAAATATTAATGTTAAATTTTCGATTGTAGATACCGACCCATATATAGGTTTGAAATATTATAGATTATATAATAAAGAGTTGTTATATTGTCTTTTGAAAATATGGACTTACTTGTCATAGGGTTTTTGCCCCCACATATGTGCCACGCTGTTCACGAAGAATGCAATGTTTAGAGTAGCTGTAAACCTCATATTGAAGTTGATCCAGAAGGAGTTCCAAAGTGTCTCATCCCAGTAGTATACAGGAATAGCGACTGGTAGAAATATGTTGAATAATGCGAACAGTGGAGGATACAATCTAAAAAGAACAAAAGGAACCTTTTATTATTTTACAATAGTTTATTATGCCAATAAGAATTGTTTGGTATTTGGCGCGTTGAGACTTCACCATAGTTGGCGCCCACTGTGGACCCAAATCGTTATTTCAAAACCATCGATGTCACCACTGAATATATCTAAAGTATAAGCTGCTTATATACTCTGTAAAATACCCAAAGTAGTAGCAATAATGCATACTTACTTCTTTTGCCACACTACAATTAGATCAGCATCCAGATCGCTCATATCCACCGCCTTTCTTTTCTCTACGACGTTCGGATGGGGAGTGAGAATCAACCATCCCACGTGGGAAAAGAAGAAGCCTCTCTTAGCATTGTGGGGGTCTGCATCTGTCTCGCTGTACTTGTGATGGACTCTGTGGTCTAAAGCCCAGGAATATACATGCCTCTGAAACGAAAGAAGGTTCTTAGTATAAATAATGTAAGCAAAAAGAAGCAATAAATCGTGTTTTTGTTTATATTATGTAAATATATGAAGATTAACAGCAGCAAATTCAATAATATACTAATTTTCGTATCTCCAGCAAAATATATGCATTTGATTCAGTATCAAGTGGCTCTGTTGGAACCAATAACATTTTTGTAAGTATATCGACGATGTGAGATCTGGTGTTCTAATTCTAACATACACATTACTCTTTACACGTTATATTTATGTGACTTCTAGAAAATTAATAATCGACGCTGAACCCAGAAAACACTTATTCTCTCTCTTTGTTTAAATTAATTTGTGCGAGGGTCGAGTTTCCCCTTATCGTAAAAACGTAGACCTAATGGCTTTCTAGCCTCCACAGCTAAATAATATACTTTTATGGATAATATCAGCCCTCCTAAAACTACGTGTTAAAATGAATGTAACACGGATTCGTTGTATAGTGCTATCGATCAGGATTTCGAGGAAATGTTTTGTTTTTTCGTACCCTTTTCGTATTTTTTTTGCTACTGCTAACGCAGAAACAATGTTGTAGTCAATGGGTGGTTATGTGTGTATACAGTGTGGACAAAAAGTCTGGAACGCAAAAAATATCTTCCGAAATGGTGTACTTCTGAAAAAATGCCCAGACAAGAAAATTTTGATTTCTAATTTGCCATCTTTTCAAAGATAGATTTGTTGTGACGTAACGCTGAGCTGGTAAAATAATTATATTTTTTTTAAATAGCTAGCCCCATTTTTTAATCTTTAGTTTGAAAGAGCACTTTTTTCTGAATACCGTAGCATAAAAAAATATTAGGTTGCATGAATAAGAATTCGAGACAAATGCAATCGTAATTTCAAAATATAAAAACCCGTATTTATTAATTATTGAAGTTATAAAATTAAATAAAACAGAGGTATTAGCTAAGAAGGTGTTCAATATGTTGTCCATTTACTATTTGGCAGTGAGCTAGTGAGCTAGACGCAAAACGTATTCATTTTGAACGTTATTGATTATTTCTGGTCCATAATTTAAAATTCCCTGCCCAATTCGTTTTTTTCAATCGTCTATGTTTTCTGGTCTGTTAGTATATACTTTGATTTTTAAGTAACCCTATAAAATATATCAAGTGGGTTAAGGTCTGGAGAACGGGGATACCACTCTATAGAGCCACGTCGACCTATCCATCGTTGAGGAAAAATATTATTTATGTAAGTACGAACAGGACGGGCGTAGTGAGGGGTGCCCCGTCTTTGTGCAACCAAATTTGATTATAAGGTACATCTGGGTTATTTTCGTTTGGATATAAATGTATTAGAGTTCGAATTAAATCATGTTGCAAGAATTTCAAATACCTTTCACCGTTTAAGTTATCATAAAAAAAATATGGTCTTAAAGTTCTGTTTCCCACTATGCCAGCCCAAACGTTAACTTTCTTATATCTGTAGTTTTATCTATTAACACTTCAATTCAGAAAAAACTGGCTTCATCTGAGAAGACAATATTTTTTACATACATATTGTCATTATTGCAGCGCATTTGCAAATCTTCGCAAAATTCAACTCTACCGTCGAAGTCATCTTGCGAGAGTTCTTGAGTTAAAACAACTTAATAAGGGTGAATTCCATTTCTATGCAAAACTTTGAGCACGGTAGAATGACTTAAATTCATATTTGAACCAACCTGGTGGGAAGCAGAAATTGGGTTATCACGCATTCTTAACGTAACATATCAAGTTGTTCATCTTTTTTGCGACCAGTTCTAGGTAAATTGCGAACATGTCCATGTTGTCTGTATTTAGATATAATTTTTCTAACAGTAGATCGTACGGTCGATCTTGATGGGTGCCTTGATGGGGGTTGAAACACTATGTCCGGTTTCATAAAAGATTTAACAATGGTTAACTAACAATAAGATTAACAACTAATTTATTTTGTTAATTTAAATTTTAAGTTTGAAATGTCTTAATACTAAAATGAGAAACAGTAGTTTTTTGAATTAGTTTGACCCATCAAATTTAACAAATTTTTAGTTAATCATTGTTACATATTTATTAAACCGGGCATAATTATTAGGAGCCCCTTAGCTAATATTTTGGTTTTATTTAATTTTAAAATTAAATTAATAAATACGTTATTTTTATATTTTAAAATTTCGATTGTATTTATCTCGAATATTTTTTACTACCCTCACATTCTACTACCCATCAGGTTGGTTCAAATATGAATTTAAATCATTCTACCGTGCTCAATGTTTTCCATAAAAATGGATTTCATTCTTATAAAGTTATTTTAACTCAAAAACCCTCATAAGATGACTTCGACCGTAGAGTTGAAATCTGTGAAGAGATCCTGTTCGTACTTACTTAAATAATATTTTTCCTGAACGATGAATAGGTAGACGTGGCTCTATAGAGTAGCCTCCTTGCTCTCCAGAGTTTACCTCCCTTTCACAGTTTATACTAACAGATCAGAGATCATAGATGATTTAAAAGAACAAATCGCCAAGAAATACTAAATATTGAACTAGAAGTAATTAATAACGTTCAAAATAAATTCGTTTTGCGTCTAGCTCACTGCCAAACAGTAAATCGAAAACAATTTGAACAACTTCTTAGCAAATATCTCTATTTTATGTGATTTTATAATTTACATTAATAAATTTCGATTGCATTTATCTCGATTTTTTATGCGACCCAATACTTTTTTATGCTAGCTAATACTTTTTAAGCGACCTAATACTTTTTTATGCTACAATATTCAGAAAAAAATGCTCTTTCAAACTGATGATTAAAAAATGGGGGTAGCCATTAAAAAATATATAATTATTTTGCCAGCTCCGCGTTACGCCACTGAACAAATTTTCTAGCTCTTTCAGAAGGTGGCAAATTTAAAACAAAAATCGACGTGTCTGAGCATTTTTGCAAAAGTACACTATTTCGGGAGATATTTCATGTGTTACAGTCTTTTGTCCGCCCTGTATATAGCGTGATTGGTAATAACAGTGGCCCTGATTTACCATCTATGATGGCATAGAAAGATTATGACAAGGCACTGAATGAACCACTACACTTCACCGATGACGATTTTGCATGGCATTCATTACCAACTCCAACCCCAAATAAACATAAAACTCCAACAAACATTTTATTGTTAATTTGACTTTTCTTTTACAAGACAAGTTGCCACTCATTTTGTATTGATAAAGTAAAATGTAATTGATACAGTTAAAATGTGTTTGCGGTTTGAAACCGAATCATTAGGATATGTTGATGCTGGAACTAATAAAATATTCCAAATAATTATTAACAATAATTTTTCACCAGATTTGGTGTTAATAGAATTGATACTATATAATCTACAATTTCGTTAATCTGGTAGTCAAGGCAATCGAATATAGTGATCGAATCGAATCGGCAATCGAATAGCCATGATTCATGTATTACCGAAAATACCCATGAAATCGAGATTTAATTAGTTGTCTGTCAGTAAGAGCGTCTTTGTTATTCGTACACTTTAATTATGTGACAGATGAGGGCGATTCTCTAAATAATTTTGGGACCGTAGTTTTCATCGGGGCAATATGTTATCACATACTGTTTTTAAGAGTCATAAAACCTGGGAAGGATATTGTTGCGTCCAGTATCAGTCTTGAGCTATCTTTCTATCTCAACAGGAGAATAATATCTCAACTCTGCAAATCCCCCAAAACTACCGTGGATCTGCGAAAGCCTTCACATACTAATAATTTGGGATCCCCTCTTTTTTATTTATTTATCAATGAACGTCCACAATAATTTATTAGAAAACAAATAACTGTAGGTAACGATATATGCAGACAATAACGATATACACAATTATAGATAAATATACTCAGACTGTAACGATATAGACAATTTACTAGAACTGAGAAAATATTACTGTTTTTGTTACTTACCTGGCCTGTAATTGTGAATAAAATGACTAGAAGTAGCCTGAGCGGCCATTTTGCCTTATACGCCCTATGTGACCATAACCTATGAGCTCCAGCTGTGATTCCAAACCCTGTGATGTATATCGTTAGGAATGCTGAAACAAAAAATTATTTAATTAATTGTAAATAATTTTGATCATATTATACAATATGGAACAGAAATAAACTTATTCTACGTGAGATACCCTATCATAACTTAAAAAATACAAAATGCATGGGATTTTAAAATCCTGGGCGAACAAAGAAATATTTTAAAATGAAGCAATTAGGACAGATATGACGGGAATGGTGTTTTGTTTATTTCCATGTTGTCAAAAAACTCTAGCACTTGCATAAACCACTGTAGCACTCAGATCTGTAGACCCATACTGGTGGAATGCGGCAACTCCAAAACTAAGGGTATCGCAGTTTTGGAGATGCCGCATTTATTGTTGGAACAGCTCAAAACAATTTACAGCGAAGGAACAGCCACACCAATCATGGGTTTTATGAGATAACTTATTATATACTATATTATTACATTCTGGTAGAAATACCAGAATTGTTGAATACAGCGTTGCAATATTCCTTTGTATATGATAAAACTACTCCATACGTATCTAGGACACCCTAGCTACTGGTTTACTGCTTATACGCAACTATTATTTCTTGAAATTCACTAAATTTTTACTACAGATTACCTACTTTATTAACACTTGCGACTATTATTATGCTTAAACTCTTTAGATTTTCTTTATTTTACAATAAGAAATATTAATATATCAGAGAGGTAATTACAAACGTGGTACCGGTTAGTGCCAAAGTTAGAACTCTTCGCATTGTTATTTGTGTTTCGCATTGTAATTTATCTTTTTTAGAATTTCACAACAGATATTATCTAAAACTTTTCACAATACATATATAAAGGGTCCGCCAATAAGCGCGCTCGATCTTTAAAATGAAATAAAGCAAGTTGTGTGAGAGGTATAAATGAAATTTATTTTTTGTTTGAAAGAGTATTCGAAGGCATTATGTATGGAAAATAATATCGGTCAAATGTCCACCTCGGCTTCGCTGGGTGGCGCGCATACGAGAAGTCCAATTTTCAATGACTCTGGCGCACAAATCGGGCTGTATTTCATCGATGGCGTGGCGTATGTTGACTTTGAGGGCATCAGTGTTTTGTGGTTGGTTTGCGTAGACCTGTGATTTAAGAAAACCCCACAAGAAATAGTCTAGTGGGGTTAAATGGCACGATCTCGGTGGCCAGTTGATGTCGCCTCCGCGCGAGATAACCATTCCTCCGAAGCGCTCGTGCAGAAGATCCATTGTGGCGCGCGCTGTGTGGCTCGTAGCGCCGTCCTGCTGAAACCACATATCCTCGACATCCATATTGTCGATTTCATGCCAGAAAAAGTTCGTTATCATGGATCTGTATCGTTCGCCGTTTACCGTGATGGACACACCATCGTCGTTCTCGAAGAAATACGGCCCGATGATGCCTCCGGCCCAAAATCCACACCAAACAGTTACCTTTGCTGGGTGCATTGCGACCTGGTGGACCTCCTGTGGATTGTTCTCGGCCCAATAACGGCAATTCTGCTTGTTGACATTCCCATTTAACCAAAAATGTGCCTCATCGCTGAAGATGATTTTGCGACCAAAATCGGGGTCGACTTCCAACTGCTCTAAAGCCCAATCAGCGAAGATACGGCGCTGTCTATGGTCGTTTATTTTGAGCTCTTGTGTCAGCTGGATCTTGTACGGATGCATGCCCAAATCCAGATGCAAGATTCGGCGAAGTGATGTTTCCGAAAGGCGGAGTTCCTGTGCGCGACGTGAAATTGACTGTCGCGGATTTTCACGCACACTATCGCGCACAGCGGCGACATTCTGGGCAGATCGGACGTTTCGACGACGCGTCGGTGTTGGCTGATTGTTCACCGAACCGGTTGCCTCGAATTTGTTAATCAAACGACGGATAGTCGACTCAGCAGGACGATCAATTGCACCGTAAAATTGGCGGAGCGCGCGGAACGTTGCTCGAACCGATGAATGATTTTCGTAATAAGATTTAACGATTTGCACATGTTGCTCGCGGCTGAATTGGTTCATGGTGATTTGTGAAGATACACTGAATAATAACAACTACGTTTGCCAACTCTACCACAAACAACATGGCCGCCATGAGCTGTCAAAGATCGAGCGTCCCTATTGGCGGACCCTTTATATATATATATATATATATATATATATATATATATATATATATATATATATATATATATATATATATATATATATATATATATATATATATATATATATATATATATATATATATATATATATATATATATATTGTTATGTAATTCGACACTGATTTTGCATTTCACTATAATATCAATATTTACAGAGCCGGAAAACTAATAATTCGTGGTCTGTATGCGATTGTGTTGATAATATTATATTGATAGTGATCTATCCGTATTTCGCGATAATATTTCGTAGTTACAGAAAGATATCATCGAAAGATAAATCTGACGCCGGCTGGCGAAAATTGATTTGTAATTCGATAGCTATGTTTCCTTCCTAATAATTATCGTTCGTTGTATGAACGCCAGAAACTTCCCTTATTTCATTATGCGACGCAAACTATCAAGCGGTCGCCATCGGGGGCAACGCCCCAGACATTTTAAGCTTGAGAAATCCATTACGCAGAGGGTTGGTCTAAATTAGTATAATAGTCAAAGATAATACACTAGATTTACCTCAAGCTCCGTATTATTTTTAAAATTACATTAACTATCACCCTCCGAATATTTGATCCATCTATTTACGTCGTTAATTAGTATACGTTATTAGTATACGTATTAGTATTAGTTACGTCGTTAATAGTATGACAATGAATGCTTTTACGGGGTTGTAATCCGTTATGTGGTGGTTTCTCGGGTCATGCGGCGTTAAGATATTAAAGACACATTCCTATCGCCTGAGGACTAGTAGGCCAAGCTACAAAGATTTTGTAGGGCATTAAAAATAAGAGGTAACGAACTGTGCAAGATTTTAAAGTATAATGCAGAAACGAGAAACTCAAAAAACGATTTATTTTTTGCACTTTTGCACTTTTACACTAACACATTCGGTCCATAACAATAACCTAATCTAATGAATTTTGTATTTAAACACTTTGTGCAGGCAACCTTTGAACAAATTAAATGAAAATGACTATCTGTGACGTTGACACATGTGATTTATTTTTCCATGGCATACTTAGTTTTTAAATTTTGCGTAAAACGTTAAACTGCTTACGGTTCTTTAATCTTCAACTGTGTATCTCATTTGCAAATAGAGATAACGATTTAATTTCAAAAACAAATTATTCAGGAAGAATTAAGCTACAGTTTTATTGTAGTAGCTGCTGCTGTAGCATCTACGACCCTGTACCTATATACTCAAAACCTAAATTATAATAAAAACAGTAAATCTAATATTTAAAAAAAGATCAGCAAAATTAGTTGCCAATCAACTTAGATATCCGGGCCAATTTTTGCGGCTGCGTTAATTTTGATGCGAAGTGCTAATTAATTGGGAGGGGAAAATATTTTGCAATAATTTTTAATAGGTATAATAATTACTATAACAATTTATTAGCCAATAAATGTTATCCATAGTTCGATCGATAATGTGCTGGTTTTTGTAGCAATTCAGTGAAAACTTATCGCTAAATCAAGCGTCCTAAATATATAAAAACAAATGGGTTTTTATTGATTGTCCTTTGTTATTGTTTCATATATTATTTATGTTATATCCCGGAGTATCTAATCTCTAGTTTTTTTTAGATCTACACTTATAAGCAAAGAATACGGCAAAATATATAGTAAAAAATGCGTACCTATGCCTACTAATAATGTGTTAAACGGCCCGGAAAAATTAGCATGCTTCTCTGGCCTTATATTTTAATATTCCTCCCTAATCCATATGAATATTTCAGTGTTCTTAGAATGCCATTACCACCATAATATATGACGCCATATATCATAATATACTGTGAATTTATCAGCGTTTAAATTCGTATTCCCATCCAGTTATAGTAAATGACCTAGATAAAAGCTATAATTTTCGGCATTAATTTTACTTGAATCCGACGCCGCACAGACTTGTGACTGCGTCACGAAAACGACTCATCAATATATTAAACTAATTAAATAGAATGTTTACAGTATAGAAACGAAACTAGTATGCTTTTTTCCTGCAACAGTCAGATGCTTCATAATATAGGGGCGTGGGGCAATTAACCATATTAGTTAGGTTAAGAAAATCCGAGACCGAAATTTGAAATGGGTTCCTAAATACACTTCGGCAAATTTGACTGCCATCTATTTCTTATGGGAAATTCAAAAGAGTGATTTTCAGACGGGAATTTCTCGCGTTTTGGGTATTTCTTAGTATTTAAACCTATTATACGTCAAACTTTAAACATATTTCTCTACAATTCAAGCCCAAATTGTTTTTTTAGACCTATGTGTTAAATATACAAAAGATATGAAATTAAAATGTCTGTTTTCCATGGACGTACGTTGCGTATTAGTTTAACATTTCTTACGCAAGAGCACCAGACCAGCTGAGCTTTAAAAATTAAAAAGTCAGGTTAAGGGTTATGTTATGGATTGTCGGTGGATTGTTTATATATTTATTTGTTTATTACTATTTTGGTCAATGTTCGATTTTTTTATATTAATGATGGAACAATATACCTACTATGTTCACTTTTATAAAAGAATAATGGAAAAAAGGTCCCAAATGTGGAATTCTCTATGTAAATAATAATCCGGTAGGTACCTACATAGATACCGGATTATTATTTATATAGACATTTTAATGTTTTAAGTAACGAACTAAACAGATACCGCACAGCAAACTTGTTGATACTGATGGAAAAGGCTCGTAAAAACAATGGTATTGTGCATTACACCTTTCCATCGAACAGTTTTTTGCACTTATTCCTTATATATGAATACGCTGTTCAGGTCGGGGCAACCAAGAACAAAATACATCAGTTGATCCTGACAGTGAATAATGTGATTTTAATAAATTAAATACTAATCAAACTGAAAATATTTTAAGTGACCATAGCTACGCTACGCATATTCTGGCTACTTTTAAAACATCCTAAATCGTCTAGAAAAAAAATTACTTATGGTTCCTCTATTTTACCCATTTTCTAACCAACATTCAAAATCGATTATTTCCGCTAGGTAGGTACTCTTTTTTCACCCATTTTCTAACCAACACTCAAAATCAATTATTTGCAATCAGAAAAAAACAGAAGTCTGTGATGGAAACTGCAAAACGTGAATCGTAGGTAAATCAAAATAAAATGAGATTAGCAATTAGAAGTTATCTACCTAACGCATATAAATACAAATTCATCGATGTTGCCACAAATATTGCCGGTTTTTATATTAACACAATGAATTTATAATTTATTATGTAATGAACTGTTATTAAATAAGTGTATCCAAAACCTTAGAGTACCTTTCTAGTTTTCATTTTTTCTTGTAGTTTTAATTATAGAGATCTTATTCTTATTAAAATATATTTTTATCTAAATTTTACAATCCTGTATAATAACTATCATAACTTACCATCCGACAACATCACAAAATTCAAACTATGTCAAACCCCTCCCACTCTGAACTATATATTGGATCAAGCATGGGCGCCTCAAGGTGCCAGGGAATTGCGCCGCAGACGAACATTTTCATGGACACACGTTTTCGTGGTGCTATAGAATTTCAATGAAAATATTATTTATACTTGTACAGGGTAAGTCTCTTAAGATTGACACCCCCTTATCTCACTTATCCTTTGCCGATTTAACTCATTCAAAAAAGAAGTGGACGCGGTTTTTCATGAATTTTTATAATCTGAGCACGGATATTAAAAATCTCGTAAGATATACAGGGTGGAAAATAAAACATGATTTTTTTAAATGGAACACGCCGTATATTTTTATACTAAAATAATGTCCTTAATTTTCTGAATAAAAAAATATCTAATTGTTAATAATAATTGTTAATAATCACTCCACCTGTTCGTGAGATATTACTAAAAACTTATCACATTACGGGTGCCAATTATAAAACAAAAAACATATCAAGATACCTCTGGAAACAATGCTATTTATTGAGATAATAAATAAATAACGAGTAATAACAGGAACGAGTAATAACAATAAACAACATAAGCCTAATAAAAATAAATAAAAGTTAATATTAATACAGTATCACAATTTTATTTATTTACACGTAACATAATTAAATATTTTCCACGTAACCACCACCATTCTGAATACACATTTGGCATCGCTTTATAAAATTGCTTCTCACCCTTTGAAATATATCACCATTTTGGTTTAATTCCTCAATTTTTACACGTATGCATTCTTTTAACTCATTCACATTATTAAAAACCCCAGTTTCGTATATATCTTGATTTATCGTACCCCAGAGAAAAAAATCCATAGGTGTTAAGTCCGGACTTTTAGCCGGCCAATGTATAACACCGTGCCTTCCTTTCCAAATAGGATATTTTCTGTTTAGGTATTCGGTGACATTCCTTGCAGAGTGTGGTGGTGCTCCATCCTGCTGCCAAATAACAGATCTGTTGTCCAATAAATTAATATTATCTAAATAATTTTCAACTGGATGTTGAAGAATATCCACATAACGTTGTGCATTTAAGGGCCCATTTATGAATACAGGACCTACAATAGCATCCTTGTGGATGCCACACCACACGTTTACAGTTTGGTATCCTTGTTTTTTATTTATTTTACAATATGTGGATTTTCCGCTGCCCAGTAATCTGCATTTTTTCTGTTAAAAATTCCCGCAGTAGAAAAACTGTTTTCGTCAGTCCAAAAGGCATGACTTAGAAACTCATCATCTTCCTCTATTCTATCAAGTATGTCTCTGCAGAAGGTTAACCTGTCTTGAAGGTTGTTGTCGTCTAAATATTGAACGGGCAAAATACTATATGGTTTAAAATTAGGGCGATGTAATATTTTTATCACACTTCTTTGTGATATATCCAATTCTATTACTGCGGCATAAGATGATTTGGATGGATTTTCAGCAAAATATAATAACGCTTGAGTTCTGTGTCTTCTCCTGTTTTTGTTCTTCGCCTTTCCCTTTTCTTGTCTCTCAGAGATTCGGTATTCCTACTCTTTGCATAAATGTTTTTAAAACTATTTTTGGAAGGAGGCTTTCTCGAAATAACCTAACATACTCCCTCCGAGCAAGAGACTTATTCTTGTTGCACTGAATATAAATTTCAAGTAACTCTTTTCGCTCTTCCAATGAATATACCATTTTCGAAATAACTTGCTTCTTTACGAACACTACGTATTTTTTACGCTAATATCTAAGAGAGTGAACTACTATCTCACAAAAAAACTGGATGACATCTGTCAACAAATAAACAATGCAAATATGCATTGTTTCCAGGGGTATCTTGATGTTCTTATTTTATAATTGACACCCGTAATGTGATAAGTTTTTAGTAATATCTCACGAACAGGTGGAGTGATTATATAACAATTACATTTTTGGATTCAGAAAATTAAGGACATTATTTTGGTCTAAAAATATCCGGGGTGTTCTATTTAAAAAAATCATGTTTTATTTTCCACCCTGTATATTTTACGAGATTTTTAATATCTGTTCTCAGATTATAAAAATTCTTCAAAAACTGTGTCTACTCCTTTTTTGAATGAGTTAAATCGGCAAAGGATAAGTGAGATAAGGGGGGTGTCAATCTTAAGAGACTTACCCGGTACATGAATAGTTTTTGGAATTTTATACGTTTTTGAAATCTTAATAATATTTAATAACCAATTAGTGTATATATATATATATATATATATATATATATATATATATATATATATATATATATATATATATATATATATATATATATATACCCGCTGTAGGCCACCTGTAGAATATAAATAAATTGGAATAAAAAAAATTGATTTATTAAATTGTAAAATATTGATTATATTTTGGCTATTATTGATTAATATATTATTATTAAACAGAAAATATGTGGAATACAGAAGGCTATAGTATACCCAATCATTTTTAGTTCAGAGTACCTACATAACATCAGTAATAATAGTAATCTAGAACTAGCGCTGGATTTTACTTATAGTTTGTAACATCGAAATATGAGACATAAAAACCGAGCAAAAAACCTTCATTCTATAGATCCCTTCACACCTGCTACCGCATTTTTAACACCGTTGTCAAGTATAACCGATTTCCAGGAATTTAAAGAAAAACAAATGATTTTATATACATCGCCCAACACATTATCATGTAGTATAACAAAATATTGACACTATATACCTTTCCGTCATATCATATCATAAAACAATCATATCATAAAACAATTAGATGGTGAATATGATGCAGAATACGAATGTTTCCCATTCAAATATTACGGATCCATTTTACACGTTCTTCGTCCGTGTCATATCGGCATCATTGGCATTCATTGCATTCCTAAATTGCCTAATACCATCGAACGCTTTGTGGTAAAGTGGGGTCAACAATAATTCTTGAAATTGAAGTAATAGGTACAGTTATTCTTTAATTTCGTGTATTATTTTAATGGGTTTTACTATTATTTAATCAGTTTATTATTTTAATGGTAAACACAATAACTCGTTGAATGAAAGCGCCTTTATAGTGACGATTTTAGCTTGCTGTAAGAAAAGTTATACTGCCCCGGTCTCCCATTGCGGTAAATGTCTCATATTTAGATGTTACAAACAGTACTTTTTTGTAGGTACCTGTTATATAAGCCTTGGAACGTGGAACTGAAGCTCACTAAAAGTTTAGAATTAAAGTGAAAATACAAAAGAACCGTAGGTAGCTACACAAATTTAATTTAAAAATGCATTATTATACAGAAACTATTCATTAAGTAAAAACTGAAATCTTCTACGATCTTGACCTATCTATTACATTCTATCTATTACATTGTTTATAAAACTCTCTATTTATTAGTACATTTTGCGTATGTACACTTAGCACCCGGCTAAGTTAGTTATATTTGAGTTTACGTTTGTTTCTTTCCCTATTCAATCGAACCAATGTATGGAAGGCGAGGTGAAGTATCTCCTATATGTTACAGGTACATGCTCTCATTACCCCTACATTCAGATAACGCTCACGAAACAAATAAGAGCATATGACCTTTCAATCAACGATATGACATAATGTTCACGAGAGATCAATTTGAGTTTGAGTAACTTCATCGACCATTACGTTTAAAAATAAACGCAAGTTCATTCAAATATCACATTATCTTCATAGTAACCGAGCATTATTTTTACCGACACGCCTGAAGCCAAACTATTTGCGGGATGTTTATTATTAGTTCATTGTTGAAAGCGGCGCCTATCATTTGCTGTTGATTTACAGGAGAAAGCATCGGAGACATACACAGTGAAACATCTGATATTTCTTATGTGTTTATCCGTATTCGAAAATCTCTGAATTATATTTAGCCTATCTACACTTCTGGCCAATAGTCAAGATTAATTCAAAATTTTAATATAATTTTGGATGCATATATCTTCTGAATAATATGGAATATCAAAATACGGTTTTCAGGACGTTTTTGGAAATTTCATTGGTAATAAATGGCCTGAACATCACGGTTCTATCGTGCTCAAAAAAGGAATATACGGGGTGTAAACTAAACCCCTACAGAAAATCAAAACTTCATTCTTACCTAGAATTTAGGAAAACAAAAATCGAGATAAAATTTTTATACCACGGTAGCCTATGGACCAATTCGAACAAACAAATTTGCACGGTTTTTGATGTCTCGCTTATTTTCGATTATACGGGCGGGGTTAATTGAAATTATGATTTTTTTTTGAAAATGCCTCTCTTACTGTTTAAAAACAAAGTAAGTAATTTGATCGATTTTCATCTTATTTTCAAGTAAGCAAGCAATGACAATTCTAGCTACTGAGAGAGTTAGACTCTCAGTAGCTAGAATTGTCATTTCTTATACAGGGTGCCTGGGAAAACATTTAATATGCGTGTGTCACAAAAAGTCTGTAAATTTAAATAAGCCGTGTGCAAAACGCTGTATAATTAAAATGAATGATAATTTTAAGATTTTAAATCTGTGACGGGAAACCTTAGACAAATATCTCGAAACGGTTTTTTGCTTTTCTTGATCATATGAGTATTATCATAATTACAATTTCGTTGAAATTACACGTTAAATCCCTACATAAAACATTAAAAAACCTGCGGTAGTAACTAATGAACTGGTGGGCTAAGTATTGTAACAATCAAGTCACCATTGGAAACAATAAATGTTTTGTTTGACATTTGGTAATGCAGCAGCAGAATATCTAAATATTGTGTTTATACTGTTCATATCGATAGTTTCGATTCAAAAATATGTACAATTTTCACAATTGTACAATTTTCATATAAACAAGTGTATAATGTCACAAGTGACAATAAAATAAAGGAGATTTACACAACATACTGTTGCTACAAAGTACGGTTAATAAATTAAAAAAGAGGTTTGTCGAAACAGGTGATGTTGACCTTTTATATATTTTGGGCGGCCCAAAAAAAAATTGGAGCTCGAGAAAAACGGATTTTAATAAGACATGTTCATAGGAATAGGAATCAAGTGCGAGAAAAATTAATAATACATTACCAAACAAGAGTTTTAGTCTCATATCGCAGAATAAGAAGAACGAATAATCGCAACAGCTTAAGGTAAGTTGTCTACAAGAGTGAATAGTGTGTTTATCCTACTTATGACATGAAAGTGTAGGGGCTGTGTGAAAGTGTAAGTGACATGAAAAGTTGACCGTGTAGGTATTTGTACCGAACGTGTACGTGTACCGTAGAACAAATTAAATTTTGTATCAATTTTGATTTGATATTAAATTTACGTATTAAAAAAATCTAGGATTATTTTTGTTTTCGTGCCACTTTGTAATCCTAATACCTTAAATGTACAATTTTTCTAGAGCCAGACGTCGAGCAAAATGCATACGCTTATTTCCCCGTCATCGGACAGCTCGATTAGCATGGGTTTGCAATGGCTTGCATCGGAGAAAAGAGTGGAAAAACTGTCTTCTCACCGATGAGGGCAAATTTAACCTGATTTATTCTGATGGCAGAATTTCAGTGTGGCGGGAACTTAATTCTAGATATGGTGAAAAAATTATGGTAGCTCAGGAGGCTTTTGATGGAGGAGGTATTACTGTTTGGGCTGGAGTGAAGTGGAATTGTAGAACAGAATTGTTTATTATCCGTGACACTGTCACAGCTCAACGCTGTAGGTACAATGTTTATGTTTTGGTCCAATAGTTATTCCTTATGAGAATGATTATAGAGAAGAATTTGTGTTAATCGACGACAATGCCCGACCTCATCGGGCCAATATTGTCAACCAAATAAAACCACGTGCATGGGATGGATAGGCCTGCAAAATCACCCGATCTAAATCTAATAGAGAACGTTGGGTCTTACTTATTTTTCTAAATTATTGGTAGTTTCAATGACCAATTCACCTCTAACTCTAGAGGATCTGACTCATGCCATTGAGGAGGAATAGGAAAACATTCCGCAAAATTAGGTCAATAACCTAGTCTTAAGTATGCCAAACAGATGCCGGGAAGTTTATAATAACAGAGGAGGGCCTAGTCGATATTAAACTACATCTTCTAGCTTGCTAAGATTTATATAATTATTCTAATAAAATTAAGATAGGAACTTGCAAACCATTTTTCTCTATCTGAAACTTTTTCCAGAAATCTTAGGTCAAATTGAAGAATTTCGATTAGCAAAGGTAATCCGGAGGTGACTTGATTGTTACAATACTTAGCCCACCAGTTGATTAGTTACTACCGCAGGTTTTGAAATGTTTTTATAGGGATTTACCGTGTAATTACAACGGAATTGTAATTATGATAATACTTATGACTAATACGATCAAAAAAATAAAAAACCGTTTAATAAATTTACCGTTGACGAGATTTTCCTAAAAAAAACTTTCCGTGGCCTTCGACCCCGAGTATCATTTTCAGCGGCACATATATCGATGGGGGGATTTGGGATATTGTTTAGAAGCACAAAAATAATGTTTATACAAAAATCCATCTTTCCGGGAATTTTTCTGAAGTTTGGTCTTTTTTTTGTCTTTATTCCCTGAATTATTACTACAATATGATAGAATGTGATGCTTTCTTTTCAAAATAATACTTGAATTAGCCTAATATAATATTGTTATGTACACGCCTGTGGCGAGTGATGTCACGAGTTATCGTTGCTGGTCGAACTTGTCTCCTTACATCTAGGGGTGCTAGAAGAGTCCAACTTGCGAATAGGGAACACTGATACTCTAAGTGGCACTAAAATAAAGCCACAATGTTTTCTATCATGACATGTCACGCTTCAAGGTAATCGCGTTTTAAGGTAATGGCAACATAATTGATAATTTCCATTCGCGGAATTCTGACTGTTGCGTGTTTCTGATTTCATAACAGACGCATAACCACGTAACTCGACATGTTTATCTTTAATTTTCATAATTACTGTGGATCCTATCTAATTATCCAACAGATAAGCCGAATTTGCCACAATATTTTTGGTGGTAACCCATCAATTCCGATAGCATCTTATCTGTATCGCTTATTAGGATTTATTTCGTTTTCACTGGGATTTTCGGATATAGTTCTGACTCATTTCAGTCTAAACCGAGGTCTAAACTTCCTAGATAATTCTTATTTAGATTATTAATTATAATTGTGTTTACAGAACCTACTCGCCGAAAATTAATCAGTGACCTTATTTATAATCATGACCATACTTATTATTTACATTATTTACATAGCATTTCCTGACCTTGAAACAAAGACAGGTCGTTTTTTTGAAGTGAATACATCTTTAGTCGTATGAGAGTGATTTTTCAAGGTAGCGTCACGACAGATTTTATAACATTTTCTTCTCGCAAGTGAGATAAAGTATACGACAAATCTGAGGGAGAGTGAGAAACAGATATAGCGAATGCTGCGATATTTATATTGGATGCACATCTGCTGAGCAAGAAGCCATTGTACGTCAGATATTCCATAAAATGTCACTTATTGACACTGCAGGACTGCTATATGAAACTGTGTTTGTCGAAGGTGTGTTTTATATATGATAACAAAAAAACGGTGCAGTGGGACAACTAGTACATAGTGATTGTGATGATAGAGGTGGTCACGATCGCATGGTTAGATTTTCCGGATTCACCGACGTTGGTGAAAAAAATAGGTAAACGTTGCGCTAATCAAATTAGTAAAACAGCTGTACCAATTCGTAGAAGAGTAGCTACAATACCAGCCCTCAATAATAACATGCGAAACAATAATATACAAGTGTTCTAAAGCGGAAAACAATTTTTATATAATTTATAAACGATCATGACAGAGTCGGAATTAACCAGAATACCATATTACTTATGCATATCCTGCTGGATATATCTGGATTGGGCTTTCGAATCTGATACAAATAGCTGATGATCTTTTTGCGGAGGATGCGTCCTTGCCACTACTTCACTCGGAAGAAATTCGGTTTAGATATGAATAACGACCGGAATATTGCAACGACTAAATCAGGAACAGCGTTTGATGCTATATTCTCGAGAAATATACACCATTTAGGATCACGAACATATGTGTCACACTTCAGTTATAGTGGACTGTAGTTTTAAATTTCCGAGTGTCACAATTCAGGCGTCTGGCGGCAAAGAGTAAAGGATAAACAAACAACTATAAAAACCGTTGATGTTAGCCGACTGTATACTGAAAACAAATTGTGACACTCGGTAAACTTAAATTCCAGTCCACTATACCATAAAGCCAATATGTACAATACCACTCTCTCTCTCCCTTCTCTTGCTCTCTCGCT